>JARQOD010000004.1:152357975-152698206 GCA_033576555.1 Oophaga sylvatica | reverse complement strand
CCCTGATTTTTCGCTTTTTTCTTATTTCCCTTTTTGGGGGAAACCTGTATAAATAAAAAATTGAACTCTGTTTGGGTTTGGGGGGCTCAGTGGCATAAAAATGTCAAAAAAACCCCGCTAACATTGCGAACATGACCAAGGAAAAATAATATATGTTATTTTTTTTTTACGAGGGGGGACAAGTATAAACCCCTTTAATACAGTTGTTACAGTTGTTTTTATGATGTGCATTGTTAACTTTTTTTTTTTTGAAAAAAGATAATGACCTATAAATGACAAAAAAGTAAAAATAAATGTTTTCATTATTAGTCAAGAAAGTTACTTAGCTTTCCTTTAACAATGATTCCTCAATAATGACATGAAAAAAAAATGATACAGCCCAAAATAAATTTAGAAAAGATTCTCCAAAAAAACATTCAATGTTAAATCTGGCAGCACGGGAAAGGCAACAACAACATCCATTTTTGCTGCTGGTTTTTTCATGGATCCAAAATTTGTATTTTTAAATTTAGTCTTCCCCACAATCAAAATAAAAACATATCCCCGGGAGATCCTGATATTGGACCCATGATGTCAATGAAACTTATCTAATGAATGGTTACGGAACTTTTTAGGCCTAATTTCCCAGTTTTTTTCGGGGAAACAATATGTACAAACCCAATGGTCAACCCTGCCCTATCTTTTTTTTTTTGTCAAAATGAGCCTGTAAAAGGTCACACTCCGCAAAAAAAACACCTGGATTGAACAGAATGTAAAAAAAAATGGACTTTTTGATGAGCCCCCAATGACTGCATTTGACATCTCTTTTAAATTTTTTTCATCTAAAAGTTTTTTTGTCTTTCCATTGTAACAGAGGTTATCAAACGGCTCCATTGATTCGAATGATGAAGCCAGTCAGATGGTGGAACTTCAAGAGCTGCTGGAGAAGCAAAATTATGAAATGACCCAGATGAAAGAACGTTTATCATCATTGTCAGCTCGAGTTGGAGAGGTTGAACAGGAAGCAGAAACTGCAAGAAAAGACCTTATAAAAACGGAGGAAATGAATACAAAATATCAGAGAGACATTAGGGAGGTAAGGTTATGTACTTCTGAATTGATACATCATATAATACAGTTCCCATGAGTATCTGTTGATTGTGCATGTTCGGACATTACTTATACGTAGAATGACATCGGGGCATTAGTAATGGATTCTTCACCATGGTCCAGTGGACCTCAAACAATTACTCCTTGGCAATACAAATCTCTGATAGGACTCCAATTTAATTGCCTCTTCTACAATAGCAGGATGGGTGAATTCTTCTCTTCTCTCCAATAAGGGCAGGTGGAAAATAAGCATTAAGCCCTGGAATACTTCACTGTAATATTCCTAGGCATTGAGGTCTCTAACATATTAGGGGTCTTAGAGGCATATGCAGTGTCTTAAAATGTCTATTTAATCATAGAATGCTGAACTTAAAGAGATCATCAGATTCATTCTGCCCAAACCACGTGCAGCTTAAATCAGACGATTGCAACCAAAAATGACTCCAAAAAATTTATCTTCTCTCCTTCCCACTCCAGTTGACTATCAGGTCTCTCTCCATATATACACATAGAGAGAGACCTATCAGTCATGGGGATCAGTGCGGAGAGAAGCCGGCCAGGGACCACAGCGGACTAGTCAGTCAAGACACATAGTCCCTGGTCGGCTTTTCAAAATATGTTTACTCTGAAATGCTGAATTAGCCTGCATTTATGAATATTACAATGTACTTCTGTGAATTTTAGGCTATGGCTCAGAAAGAAGATATGGAAGAACGAATCACAACTCTTGAGAAGAGATATCTCAGTGCCCAGAGGGAATCAACATCAATCCATGATATGAATGATAAGCTGGAAAATGAGCTGGCAAATAAAGAAGCTATTTTACGTCAGGTTCAGTATATTTTACAGTTTACTGTATGTATTTTAGTAACCCAGAAAATACATCCAAATTTCACAACCTCTTGCCTATCCTATAAACATGTTTAAAACATGCATAGATGTATCTATATAATTATACCAATAACCCCTACGAGACATATGCTGTACTAATACGTTATATGTTAGGTCCCATTCTCTGATGCGGGCTCAGGAACAGAGCTTGCATCTTTGCTGGCAGATAATGACTGTGTTATTCATCCATCATTTACCTCTAACAACTGCAAATGTTAAATACTGTTAGTCTCCATTAAAAATAAAGAAATAAAAAAAATATATATATATATATGTGGTATCATGTCAACAAAAGTCAGATCTATCAAAATATCACATTCATTAATCCGATCAGTTAATGCTTAATTGAGAAAAAAATCAAAACAGGAAAACTGCAGTTTTTCAGCAACTTCAACAATTTAAAAAAGTCAATAAGAGTCTATCAAAGCATTGCATCGACTCCAAAATTGTGTCAATAAAAAGTCAGATCAGGGCACAAAAAACAAGACCTCACGCAGCTCCATTGCCCAGAAATTTAAAACGTTATGGGTCTCGGAAGGTGGCAACACAAGCACTTTTTTTTTCACACATATCTCTTTTTTTACCACTTAAATAAAAAGCTATGCATGTTTTGTATCACTGTTATCACTGTTTTGACCTTGAGATCCATATTGTCAGGTCATTTTTACTGTATAATGAACACTGTAAAAACAAAACCCAAAAAACATTTGCAAAATTTCACTTTTCACAGTTTTGCCACACTTGGAACTTTTTTCCTGCTTTACATTACTTCACGTGATAAAATTGCTGATGTCACCCTAAAGTACAACCCATCCTGCAAAAAATAAGTCCTCATACAGTGATGTCGACAGAAATATAAAAGTACTGGTTATGGTTTTTGGAAGAAGGGGAAGAAAAAAAACAGAGGCTCAAAAATAGAAAATTGCCATTTTGTGAAGGGGTTAATTGTATCCATTTATTTCTATATGTTTTCTACCATGTGATAACTATTATTACACTGTTGGAAATTCTAGCTAAAATTGTTGATTGCTTCTAGTGGAACAGAAGTGAAAATATCATCCTGAGCGTGGTATGGAAATAGCCTCTTTACAGGGAAGACAACTGAGTCTCTAGTGCCACCTATGGGAGGCAGTAATCATAGAAGTTAACATCAACACATTAAAAAGCCTTACCACCTGATATAGGATATAAAGTCAAGCCAAAATCTTCTGTAAAAGGAAAACACCTCCATTTGCAGATTGCTTTTTGTGGTTCTCGTTCCTTAGCAGTGAAAAGTAGGAGACTTGCTGGTGGATTGAGGGACTTTTGATAGAGAATTTAAAGGGTAAAGTTTCTTGCTGTAGGTACCTCCATGCTTCCTTAGGGGGTCTTCTGACAATGCAATGCTTCCTAGGAAAAATGTTATGCAAATTTATTTACAGCTTGTTGCCCAATAGACCAACCACTACTGTTGTCTAGCATGTAGACACTAGAACTAATTAATGAGACCACCAAGCTAGTGTAGGGAGACTTATAGGTCACGTAATAGTCCTGGGGGGAAAAAGGTATGCAAATAGCCTATTCACAGAGGAAGAGTACAAGATCTAGTACCACCTACTGGAAGTAGCAATCTTAGTAATTAATATTAACCCTTTGAAGAACTTTAACATAGGACTTAGGATTTCAAGAAGCCGTTTCCTTTTCGAGAAGATCTAGGTTGGATTTATATCCTAAATCAAGACTTCTATAATTGCTACTTCCTATAGGTGGCACTAAAGACTCTGTTGTCTTCTTCTGGCTATTTGCATACTTTTTCTTAGGGAGCTTTGCTTGACCCATAAGTTCCCTATATCATCATGGTGATCTCATTAAAAGGATAGGCTACTACATTTTTACCAATGGCCTATCTTCAGGATAGGTCATCGTTATCTGATGAACATCTGGGACTCCTGCTAATCAGCTTTTACTGGGGCCGACTGGAAGTTCTTGGATGCTGCCGAAACACAGCAGCTTAGCTATTTCTATAGTGGCAGTGACTAGTTCTGTCGATCCACCCCTTGAAAAATTAAAGGGATGCAGTGCTGTCCGCGTCTTTGTGCACCCCCACTGATTAGATATTGATGGCTTTTCCTACCCTGTTCTATTGAGCTTGTATGTGCTATTTTGAAGTTGGCGAGGATCGCTGGAGCTTGCTGTTACCTCAAAATCCCGGCCAGCTTCAGCGTAGTGCTTCCAAGCTACACAGCAGCGGTGGTCAGTCTCCTAGGCAACAAGCTGTAAACAAAAGTGAAATTAAGTTTTAAAATGTCAAGAACAACTGCAAATTTTAAGAAGCAGTAAATTGCAAAAGTGCTTGTTTTTCCAAGTGCCGTACCGTCCACTCAATGTAGTATAGCACCCTTAACTTTCGTCTACTTTCTGCCTATGCACATGAGTTTAGTGCACATGGCTTTAATATATTTAGCAATATTTTTGCTCATTATTTTAATTGATTTTCCTAAATAATAGCGCATTACCTTTGTTGTGCTGGCAGCCAGAAAACTAAGTCCCAGGTGTGCGCAAACATCAATAACATCCAGAGTGTATGATCTAGCATTCAGCTTATTAAAGCTTTTTTTGTTTTCTGTGAAAGGACTGTTTATGATTAGTCTTTTTTTGCATAGTTCATTTGTAATTCTTTAGAACTTCTTCCACATGAAAAGAAAATGTATGCAGAATAAATGGTAATTAGCATTTTTATTCAGATGATGCTTGAGACATGATGCATATTTTGGATCATTATATTTTAATGTAATTATTATTTAATATGTGTTATTTAGATTTTGACTATTGGGTGATGATACAGACTAACATTTTTTAATTAGTGATAATATTAGTTATTACTTTAGATTTTATACAAATATACAATATACTGTATGTATCTAAATAGATTCTTCAATATTGAAATTGCAACACCATGAAGGAAAAGTCGTTGAATTCTGGAAATCACAGGATGGATAGACATGTTACTCATATGCAAATGATGAATAAATGGAAACAAAATTTTCAAAACATCCTGATTTATTCACTATCAAACGTGAGTGTTATGAGCAGAAATACACAGATTTACATGGCTTGGCTTGCTATCAATGAGCATTAATCATTAATGGTTGTCTGAGGAATGATCTGCCATGGTGATTGTACTTTGGCATGCAAATGATCAGAATCCACTACTGACAGCTCCCTTTGCATTTGCCGACCAATGATCTCTTAGATGTGCTCGACATGAGGCAAGACCGAAGACACTAAAGGCAGTCAGTGGCTGTACAGTTAGGACACGCAGGCTGACATGTTGTCAGGCTAAAAACCAGCTCCTGGGAAACTTTGCAGAAAAGACCGTACCACTAGTTTAACGAATGATCCATTCTATACTGCAAGTAAATCTGGACATCACAAAATTACGTTGCCAAGACTAAGGCATCAAACAGTGACTACGTGAACCATTAGAAGGAAATTGCACTACACTGGACTACAAGCCAGATGTTCAGATACAGGTGGTCCGTTACCTTTCACACCATTGGTCTCAAAGTCTATCATAGTGCAAAGCAAGACGGCAATGGAAGATAGAATGGAGGTCTACCCTCTTCTGCAATGAGTCCTGCTTTGGTCTTGTCTGCAATGAAAGCTAGAGATTGGTCTGGATATTGGCCATGTCATGACGAGGCCTTCTTGGGGGAATGTGGCATAATATATGGTAATAGGACCTGTCTAGTCTTCATTCCATGTGCAATAACAACTCATCATTACCTTGAGTAGGTCATGGAAATTGTTGTATCTCCATTTCTCCAAAGTGTCCCAGGAGCTCCATTTCAACACGATAACACGTTGTGCATGCTATTGTGAGAAGTCTGCATGGCCTCTACGTGCTACCATGGCCTGCAGTGTCTTCTGACTTCTCCTATTCAGCGCATCACTGGATTTTATTTATTGGTAATTGTAAACGGAGCTGCCAGCCATTAATTGATATCATGCCAATACATGTACGTACCAAATAAATCGAGATGTTTTGATAATTTCGTTCCTTTTTATCAATCAACCAATTGTGGAAGCCAGTTTGTAATTGCAACGTGACAACTCAGGCAATCTTTGGCCACAGTGTACAGGTGATTGGTGGCTAAGACGTCATTACTGAAAGTTCAGCAAAGGCAACTGAAGTGCAAGTGCTGAAGCAACAGGAAATTCAGGAACAAATAATTGTTATTTCTTTGTTATAACTTTTTTCATAACATTCCCTAGAGAAAATGTTGTAGAATCTCAGTAAACCCCTCAAAGCAGTTGTCCGTCTTAAGGTGAAGGTGGAACACAAGCTGGTAATGTTAAAAATAAGATAAGCATTACTCACCTGGAAGCCACTGCCTTGCCAGCACTGCATGTTTTCTGCTTCTTAGGGTACGTGTCCATGTACCGGAATCAATGCGCTTTGGACGGAGCAGAAACCCCGCTCCACCCAAAGCCCCACCCCCTTCTGAACGCACGGTGATTCCGGATGTGTTCATTGAACACATCCGGAATCGCCGCACCCCTACATAGGACTGTGTTATTTACCTTGCAGCAATGGAGCGTCGCCGGAAGGTAACTAGACATGCTGCCATCTAAAAAGACGAACCGCATGTCCGGCTTAGCGGGTGCGTCACCTGCGTAATGGGACGCATAGTGGAGACGGGATTTCATAATATCCCCCTCACTATGCAGGAACATCTGGCCGCTGCGGATTAAACGCTGCGGTAGGACGCAGCATTCAATCTGCAGCTAATACTGAGTGTTTCCTGACAGTGGAAACATACCCTTAGGCTAAGTGCACACGTTTGCAGAATGTTTGCAGAATATTCCTGAGCAAAACCGGACTTTTTTCGCGGCAAAAACGCGTGTTTTTTTGCGTGGATTTTGTGCGTTTTTAGTGCGTTTTTTTGCACGGATTTGACGCGTTTTTACCGCAATTTTTTTCCTGAACTTTCTAGGTCAATAATATAGTGGGAAAAACGCTAGAATTCCGCAAAATTAATGGACATGTTGCTAGATTTTCAGCGATGCGTTTTTTTCGCGGAAAAAAGCGCACCATGTGCACATAAATTGCGGAATTCATTCTAAATGATAGGATGCTTAATACATGCGTTTTTGACGCGTTTTTTCCCGCTTAAAAACGCGAAAAAAATGCAAATATTCCTGAACGTGTGCACTTAGCCTTAGAGTTGTTTGCTGACAGGACTAAGTTGTGATGTCTTATGTACAACATGTGACGTTTTAGATACACAGTAAAAGTCCACTAAGCCCTGTGCTTTGCGGCAGCTGTCATGTGTTGTAGATCGTACAGTGCCGGTTCAAGCCTGCATGCAATGATGGGGGAGCAACAGAGAGGCTGACACCCGACAGCAGTGGCTTGCACAGGTGAATTATGTTTTTATTCTTAAAGAATTGCCAGCTAGTTGCACAGCTCAGCCTAATGACGGACAACCCTTTTAATTGTATATGCAAGGAAGTTGGTTTGGTTAAACTTTCCAGGTGGGCAACTTTTCGGTAAAGTAGCATGCAGGTATATTGATTTAATTGATTAATTTTTTTTTAAACAAAAATGTTTCCTTTTTCTGAAGTGTAGATGGAAGAGAAAAATAGACAACTGCAAGAACGTTTGGAACTGGCTGAACAGAAACTACAGCAGACTATGAGAAAAGCCGAAACATTGCCGGAAGTGGAAGCGGAGCTGGCTCAGAGAATAGCAGCCCTTACTAAGGTACTAAACCGGTGGAAAGTTACGATAAAGAACTTGTTTGAGTTATTTTTCACTGTCTTAGTTGCACATTTTTAAGATTGTGGATTTTATAGGGATAAAGATTTAATTATGAAGATACTAGTTACCTATTTTACGTATTTCATTGACTGTAAGTTGCACTGAGCTTTTTTTAATTTTTTTTACAATGACTGCTTGTTTTTACCTAATTTGCACATGAGATGTATCATCTCTTAGTTTTATTTTACTTTATTTTGAGTTGTGCATGTGAAATTTTGACTAAACTGTGTTTAAAAGTAGGAGTTTTACTTTCAAAACCACATTTGGTTTAGTAAGCGTGGTAATAAGTATAGGTGACAAGTTTCATTGATGACGGTTGAACTTTTTGTAAGGTGGCATTAATGGTGAAAATTTCACCAAATTTATGAAATCGGCACAGGAGGAATAATTTTGACACCCATGATGGAATGGTTACTAAATTTGTTGCATTTAACCAATCCTCTGTACCCTTTATCTAGACAATTTTTAAAACTGTTCAGAAGGTTTTATTTTAAAAAGTGCATAAGCCAAAGAATAAATTTGGTACATGGCTTCACTTTTTGATCAATTTGTGCAAGAATTCTAGCTGCATTTTGCTTAGTAAATCAATTTCCCTGTTTTTTTTTCTTTTAATGGATTCTATACTTTATTAAGCAGCTTAAACTTTGCATTAAACTATCCCTATTAATAAATGAATGGCTAATCCAATGCATAAATTGATTATGCAAGCATTAAAGATGTCTATTTAGGACAACTACTATCTATTTGCCAATGGATTGAGTCATTGGATGAGATACTCTGTGGACCATTATATAATGCAAAGTCTCTGTAAAAGAAAATTGCATTAAATAAAGTAACGTCCCCTGATGAATCAGGGCGAAACACGCGTTGGGGTAGAGGGACTTGTAATCCACACGACAGTTAAGTTTGTTACTTTTTCTATGTCTGGCCTGTAATTACTTATGATGGTATCCACTACTACTGTGGGTTTTATATACCTGTGTTTTATATGTATACACTTTGAGACTAACTGGTGGTCACTACTACTACTACTACTACTGCTGCTGCTGATATACCTTTTTTGGCTTAATATACATTACTTTTTTAGAACAACCTTGCCATTCTTTGTTATATTTATATTTCAATGTATTCTCAATAAAATGTATATTTTAATAAATATGGGGTTCTTTTTTGTGTCACTCATATAACCTAGGTTTGGGCTCAGGTATTTAGTTTATTTTGTAGGTTTTTTGAGTGTGATCACCATTATTTTAAATGTGGATTTAGTTGTTCCAGAGTTTTGTGCTTGTTATATGTCTACAGAGAAGTACCATTTTGCCAGGATATTTAATGTCATTATGACTGAACCAGGTAGGCACATGGTGCTGTAGTATAGTACTACTACAAGAAATTAAGCTTAAAAATTTACCAATAACTGTTTGTTGGTATTTTGTTATATTTTGCTATATAACAAAAATTAAAAGCTTCAGGACTCTGGCAGTTCATGGAGGCAATAAGCCTTTAAAGGTCACGATGCTGAGTCTCTAGCTATGCCTGCAAAGATCTAATTGCTAAGTCTGTGGAATGAGCCAAGAAATTCTCTCTCCAAGGCAACCACTCAATTACCAGGACAATTCACATACCACTTACTGAAATATCAGATGGGACTGGTAAACAAATCCAACTAATCTAGATAGCCTGGGATGCTGTGGAAAAATCAAATAGAATCTAGGATGGTATTAATGAGACTTTTTGGAGTAGCATTTGGGTGGCTACTTGGGATCTCAGATGTCTCATCTTAATTTTTATTAAGCCAAAAGAAATTTGATCAAAATTTCCAATATGTCATTTTAGAATTGCTATGATTATTATTATTATTATTATACATTTATATAGCGCCATTTATTCCATGGCGCTTTACATATGAAAAGGGAAAAATATAGACAGGTACAATAAACATGTGCTAGACAAGACACACACAAGTACAGAAGGAGAGAGGACCCTTCCCGCGAGGGCTCACAGTCTGCAGGGATGGGTGAGAATACACTAGGAAAGGGTAGAGCTGGTTGTGCGATGGTTCAGTAGACTGAGGATCACTGCAGGTTGTAGGCTTGTCGGAACAAGTGGGTCTTCAGGTTTTTCTTGAAGGTGTCCGTTGTTGGTGAAAGTCTGATGTTTTGCGGCAGGGAGTTCCAGAGTATGGGGAAGCCCGGGAGAAGTCTTGTATGCTGTTGTGGGAAGAAGAAATGAGGGGGAGTCGAGAAGGAGATCTTGAGAGGATCGAAGGTTGCGTGTAGGTAGATAGCGGGAGACCATGTCACAGATGTATGGAGGAGAGAGGTTGTGGATGGCTTTGTATGTCATGGTTAGGGTTTTGAACTGGAGCCTCTGGGCAATAGGAAGCCAGTGAAGGGCCTGGCACAGGGGGAGGCTGGGGAATAGCGGGGAGACAGGTGGATTAGTCGGGCAGCAGAGTGTAGGATGAACTGGAGTGGTGCCAGAGTGCTAGAGGGGAGGCCAGACAGTAGGAGGTTGCAATAGTCGAGGCGGGAGATGATAAGGGCATGCACTAGTGTTTTTGTGGTTTCATGGTTGAGGAATGCGCGGATCCGGGAAATATTTTTGAGTTTGAAGCGGCAGGAGGTGGCGAGGGATAATGATAATGATCATATAGATCTCCAAAAATGCTGATGATATTGGCCAGATCATGCCATTGTATGAAATTGGAAAATTAGATGTAAATCCCACTGGGGATAAGGTCATGACTAAGAATGTAAGCACTTTCTAAATAGTATGAAATCAATATGATAGAATGCAAGGAATTATAGCGGTATTGGAGATATTTTATATTTCTCATATAAAAGATTCATAATAGCAAAACAAAAAATCAATTCTGTTATTATTTTTACTGTAAAATAAAGTCATGCTTCTCTAAGGCCACTCTCTTTTCAAATGTAACCAATAGTCCAATAAAAAAATATATATCCTAGTGTCTAGATATATTTAGAGAACTTGAGAAAATGGTCTCCTTAGGCTTTTATTGGAGGCAATCAGTCAGTTGTGTTATTCCTGATAGTAAATTTCCCTATCGTGCACATCATGTTGAAATACACTTAAAGTGGTTATCCAGTTCAGGACAACCCTTTCTTCATAGCTCCATTCTGAAGCAAAAAATGAGCTTACTTATTTCCCAGACAGACACCACTCCTCCCATCGCAGAGTGTCTCCAGCCACAACCTTCTCTATTCCTTCAGAGTAGAAGTCTATAACAATGTCACGTGACCTCCAGGAGTCACAGTGTGGAGATCAGAGGAGTGGCGCTAGTCCAGGAAGTCCGTACTCATTATTTTTTATTCTTAGGCAGCAGACTGGAACTATTAAGAAGGGGTTGTCCAATTGTGGACAGGCCTTTTCATTTTTGATCATTAAACCATAGTGTTTGGTTTTGTAAGTATCTTTTTTATTTATGTTTTTTTTTTACCATTTCTCTTAATTTCCACTTCAATGCTTATGCGTAACTGTAGCTGATATATATATTTTTTATAATTAAATAACAACTGTACTTTTAATAAACTGTATAAATCAATAGTACTGGCGATTATAAAAAACTTTATAATATAGGGTGGGCCATTTATATGAATACACCTAAATAAAATGGGAATGGTTCGTGATATCAACTTCCTGTTTGTGGCACATTAGTATCTGGGAGTGGAAAACTTTTCAAGATTGGTAGTGACCATGGCGGCCCTTTTGAAGTCGGCCATTTTGATCCAACTTTATTTTTTTCAATGGGAAGAGGGTCATGTGACACATCAAACTTATTGAGAATTTCACAAGAAAAACAGTGGTGTGCTTGGTTTTAATGTAACTTTATTCTTTCATGAGTTATTTACAAGTTTATGACCACTTATAAAATGTGTTCAAAGTGCTGCACATTGTGTTGGATTGTCAATGCAACCCTCTTCTCTCACTCTTGACACATTGATAGCAACACCGCATAAGAAATGCTAGCACAGGATTCCGGTATCCGATGTTTCAGATTCTGCTCATCTCGTATCGTCACAGCATAGACAATTGCCTTCAGATGACCCCAAAGATAAAAGTCTAATGGGGTCAGATCGGGAGACCTTGGTGGCCATTCAACTGGCCCACGATGACCAATCCACTTTCCAGTAAACTGAAGATGGCACGTTCCCTGAGTTTTTCCAGCAAGATGGTGCACCACCACATTATGGGTGTCAGGTCCGAGCATTCCTATATGAACAGTTTCCTGGAAAGTGGATTGGTCGTCGTGTGCCAGTTGAATGGCCTATCTGTGCTAAAAAAAAAAATAAGAAGAGCAGGAATCCATCTCTGTGTGATGTGAGATATATGGGAGAGATCAGAGCAGCTAGTCTCCTCTCATCATCTTCTATTACAAATGAAGAGATAGAGTCTGCAGAGAGAGAAAAACTGGTTAATATGCAGCTTACAAGCCACATAATGGCCAGAAATAGTGTTATTCCTCTTGTACACACAGGACTGCTTATTCTAAAAAGTTACTTGAAAGCATAGTTATCTTTTAAAGTAGCCAATACATGCTAAAATTGTGCATTTTTTGCTATAAAAACCTTTTTTTCATGAATTCGTAGGTCCTATTCACATTTCCATTTTTGTGATTTCTTCTAAGTTACCTTCAGTTTTTGTGGTATCTTTGTTAGTAAGATGATAATTCTTCTGTTGCTTTTAAAAGGTCTGGAGCCCAAAAGAATCCCATTAAAGTGGATCTTTCATAAGACTATGCTGCCCTATGTAAGAGAAGCATAGCATGGAGACAGGTCTACTCTCATTTTATCCAAAACAGAACAAAAAAATTGTGCCATTTGACTAAGAGGAATAAACAGACTACTACTGACCGAAAACATAAGGCCGGCGCGGTTTACGCACCTTATATGCCAACAACGAAACAACCACCAATAATATTTATATTTACTATAACATTTTCGGGCAGTGAATGTGGAGATCCTCCAAAGTTGTCCAAGTCCTGCGTCACTGATGCCTTCCTGGGCATGCGCAAGGCAACAATGAAGCCAGGGCGGTACATCCAGCTTAATTGCACAAACCCAGGGAGGGAGAACATCACACACATGTTCGATACTTGAAAAGAGTAGACATTGCTCTTTCACATCATGTCGCTCAAGCTTCCAGGGCGTTATTACATGATTAGTTGGAGAGTTAGTCCAGGTAATCAACGCCCCCTCAAACCCTCCCGACTAGTCAACCGCTAATTAGTTTAGCACGAGCACAGCTTCAAAGTTAATTTTAGATTAATTCAGCAATTGCTAAACCACATGAAGGGACTTGTTAGAATTCAGGGAAAGGTTGCTATGCTTAGATGGTGGCGGTTTAGGTCGACACCATCAGCTGTCAGGTTCCCTTTAATTATTGGCTCCTTAACTGAAATCTGTGACGCTAGCTTGAACAGAGCTTGAGGAAATTGGCTGTCAACATAAGCAGGAGCACACGTCATTCCATTGTTTTAGCCTTGAATTACTTCAGTTTGCTGTTTATTTTAATTTTTTTTTTAGTCTGTTATCCCTAAAATTTACATTGTCACATATTTTACTTTTAAGCATTTTGTGTTTTTCTTTAGCCTTTTGTGGCCTTTTATTCTGGTTTCATCAACTTTGTCCCTCTCCTTTTCCTTGACTTGTTAGTCTGATCCAAGCTCTTCTACTTCATCTGATGATTATCAATATGTAATGGAAGCTAAGCTACAAGAAATGGTCTCCATTCGTAGGAAGGTAGTCCTACAGGACTTTGCTTTCTATTGCTAAATAGAATCCATCTGATTTTGTTTTCTTTTAATCTCTTGTTTTTTTCTTTCTTTTTTTTTTGCTTTAATTATTGATAATCAACCATCATGCAGTTTAGTGCTTTAGGGGCTTATGATTTCCAATATGAGGTTTGTTTTTAAACCCTGCACAGACTGCATGTTACTTTTGGCTGACTTCATTGCTCATAAATAAACCCGAAGTTTTGCTAGCGCTTGGATGTAGCAGGCCTCTATTAGCTGACACATTTCAAGCAATGCTGTCCAGCTGCCTGCTTGTATACTATTTCTTTTACTAGAGTAAGTTTGCGGTTAGTAGTAGCTTGCTTTTGTCTTGTACCTTCTTTGAGGGACACGTCACCAACCTGAGTGCACACGTTTCAGATCAGCTTCTTGTATTTTTTTTCACAGGCAGAAGAAAGACATGGGAATATCGAGGAACGAATGAGGCACCTGGAAACACAGCTTGAAGAAAAGAACCAAGAACTTCAGAGGGTGCGTATAACTGTCAATGAAGGCGTAGTGACTCACATGTTGCTCTATAAGTTATTTCTGAATTTTGATCCTTTGGCGTTATAGGAAAACCATATACTGTAAATGCCATTTAGAGAACATACAAATATCTTTTATGCTCGGCAGTGACCATTGCGACATTTTGAGGATCAAAATTGCCACCAAATTCATGCAAAAAAATGCTTTTTTTGGTTTTTGCTACCCCATGTAAAAGCAGCATAGTGAAATTGCAGAGACCCTTATTTTAGTATTACATACTGGGCCGCGTGCTGTCAAGTGTGATATAATCACTGATATAATCTGCTGCAGATCGACTAGGTTTCTGAATGCATAGCTGTATAACTCCTCCCACACCAATGATTGGCAGCTTTCTGCCTATGCGCAGCGTCCACAGAAAGCTGCCAACCAGTGGTGGGGGCGGGGTTGAACTACCTAGCAGCAGGTTTACTAGTCATGTAGTGATAAAATCACTGTTTTATCAGCAGGAGATTATCACAGCTACATCTACCAGCCCAGTAAGTGATACATCACTGGAATCAGGATCTCTATCTCTACATTATACTGCTTTCAGAGGGGGTTGCAAAAACCTGGTGACAGATTCCCTTTAAGCCATCAAAAATGTTTAAATTATTGTCCCTATAGCATGTTGTCCCTATATCATGACTCAGCTACAATACAGCATATTCCATGTTGTGACAGAGATTCCAGACCTTTGGTTGTCATCACAGACATTGGCTGCTTAATATGTTTTCTAGATATGCGTTATGTTCTTTTTTCCAATATTCTTTTTTTTACCTTTTGCAACCATCGTGTGAAAAGTTAGTAAAAAAAAATCTTTAAGGTTAGGTGATGGTAATAGAAGCTGAAATATGGTTAGAGTGGATCATCTACTTCATGAACATACTGATTGTATGCAGATCCTTAAAATACATTTAAAGGGGTGTTTTGTATTTTTTCTCATTCTTTTTCTACAGTAGGAAATCATAAACATTAGTAATATACATAGAACTAAATTTTTCCACACAAAGCTTTATTTTGTCAACTGAATAGCACATAACATGTCAGTCATGTGACCCACCCATATCTTGTGACCCCTAGTATTCAGGTAACCATGTCCACGTATCTAACAGGTCAATAATGGTTTACTAAGTAACAGAATTTATCATGCATTTATTTCTACAGCAATATCTCACCATCATGTATTGTATGTAAATATGTGCAGAAGCATCTCTATTATTGTTCTCACTATGTCTGTATGTAAATATAAGAGATGCTACTGCACATACAGTACAGACCAAAAGTTTGGACACACCTCATTCAAAGATTTTTCTGTATTTTCATGACTATGAAAATCGTAGAATCACACTGAAGGCATCAAAACTATGAATTAACACATGTGGAATTATACATTACACTTTACAAAAAAGTGTGAAACAAATGAAAATATGTCTTGTCTTATATTCTAGGTTCTTCAAAGTAGCCACCTTTTGCTTTGATTACTGCTTTGCACGCAGAAAAGGTGAACGGATGGACTCTACATGCCTGGTTCCCACCGTGAAGCATGGAGGAGGTGGTGTGATGGTGTGGGGGTGCTTTGCTGGTGACACTGTTGGGGATTTATTCAAAATTGAAGCGTGAGCGGTCCAGCTCACCCCAAACCATCTCGATTGGGTTCAGGTCTGGTGACTGTGGAGGCCAGGTCATCTGGCGTAGCACCCCAACACTCTCCCTCTTGGTCAAATAGCCCTTACACAGTCTGGAGGTGTGTTTGGGGTCATTGTCCTGTTGAAAAATAAATGATGGTCCAACTAAATGCAAACCGGATGGAATAGCATGCCGCTGCAATATGCTGTAGTAGCCATTCTGGTTCACTATGCCTTCAATTTTGAATAAATCCCCAACAGTGTCACCAGCAAAGCACCCCCATACCATCACACCACCTCCTCCATGCTTCACGGTGGGAACCAGGCATGTAGAGTCCATCCGTTCACCTTTTCTGCGTGCAAAGCAGTAATCAAAGCAAAAGGTGGCTACTTTGAAGAACCTAGAATATAAGACATATTTTCAGTTGTTTCACACTTTTTTGTAAAGTGTAATGTATAATTCCACATGTGTTAATTCATAGTTTTGATGCCTTCAGTGTGATTCTACAATTTTCATAGCCATGAAAATACAGAAAAATCTTTGAATGAGAAGGTGTGTTCAAACTTTTGGTCTGTACTGTACATTTACATGTATGTGCAGAAGCATCTCTTATATTGTTCTCACTATGTCTGTATGTAAATGTATGTGCAGAATCATCTCTTATATTGTTATTACTATGTTTGTATGTAAATGTATGTGCAGAAGCATCTCTTATATTGTTCTTACTATGTCTGTATGTAAATGTATGTGCAGAATCATCTCTTATATTGTTCTCACTATGTCTGTATTTAAATGTATGTGCAGTAGCATCTCTAATATTGTTCTTACTATGTCTGTATGTAAATGTATGTGCAGAATCATCTCTTATATTGTTCTCACTATGTCTGTATTTAAATGTATGTGCAGTAGCATCTCTAATATTGTTCTCACTATGTATGTATATAAATGTATGTGCAGAAGCATCTCTTATATTGTTCTCACTATGTCTGTATGTAAATGTATGTGCAGAATCATCTCTTATATTGTTCTTACTATGTCTGTATGTAAATGTATGTGCAGTAGCATCTCTAATATTGTTCTCACTATGTATGTATATAAATGTATGTGCAGAAGCATCTCTTATATTGTTCTCACTATGTCTGTATGTAAATGTATGTGCAGAATCATCTCTTATATTGTTCTTACTATGTCTGTATGTAAATGTATGTGCAGTAGCATCTCTAATATTGTTCTCACTATGTATGTATATAAATGTATGTGCAGAAGCATCTCTTATATTGTTTTCACTATGTCTGTATGTAAATGTATGTGCAGAATCATCTCTTATATTGTTCTTACTATGTCTGTATGTAAATATATGTGCAGAAGTTTCTCTTATATTGTTCTCACTATGTCTCCTGTTAACTATTTAACATCACCGGAAGAAAATAGTATGTATCACATCACTTAACGTGGTTGTCCGCACATAGAGATTTGATGACCTATCTACAGGATAGGTCATCAATAGAAATACCTGGGTGTCTGACACCCAGACACCCTACAGTCCCTGACAGAAGTTATGTCGCTTATCCATGTTATGTAAATCAAAGCTTATAACCTGACGTTAAATTCATCCATTGGTTTTATAAATTACTCTTTTGAAAGCTGAAACCCTCCCAAATTTGGTTTAAGTTAAGAAAATAAATTGGCATCAATGCTGAAATATTGATCATTTAATGAACACAGAATGGTCAGATTTTGGCAAGACAAAAGTTTTGTCACCTGGTCATATAATGCACCCAATCCTAGTTTACATCCTCACCAGTGCTCAGTAAATAATCGGTTAATTAGTGGGTGTGTATAAAAAGAAACCCAGCACCCAAGACCTTCACTTGAACTGCAACTTGAGCTCTGACAACATGCCAAAAGTCCACCCTGTGACCAAATCCATGATTATCAAGAGGCTGAAGACCCGATCCACTGCAGAGGTGGCTGGCACCTTTAATGTGTCTCAGCGTCAAGTACAAAGAATTAAAAAAAGATTTGAAGAGACTGGAGATGGGTTTGACAAGCCCAGGTCTGGCAGACCCCGCAAGACAACTGCTCAGGAGGAACGTTTGTTGGTTAGAAAATCCAAAGCAAGCACCTCTTCCACTGCAGCAGAGCTCCAACAGGCCTGGTCACCTCAAGTCCCTGTGTCAACTAGAACAGTTTGTAGGATTCTGTCTCGAAATGGCCTCCATGGTCGATTCAGTGCCCAGAAGCCAGCACTAAACAAAAGGCAAATAAAAAACCATGTGGCATTTGCAAAGTCCCACAGCCTGCTAAACAGATGGACGCTGGAAAAGTGGCAGAAGGTGGATTTCTCTGATGAATCTTCAGAAGAATTACACCACAGCCGATGAAAATACTGCAGGAGACCTACTGGAGCCCATATGGATCCAAAATACACCCAGAAAACAGTTACATTTGGTGATGGAAAGATCATGGTCTGGGGTTAAATTCAGTATGGGGTGTGCAAAACATTTGCAAGGTGGAAGGCAATATCAGTAGACTAAAATATCAAGAAGTATTAGCTACCTCTTACATTCCAAATCATAAAAGGGGTCAAATTTTGCAGCAGGATGGTGCTCCATCACATACATCCATCTCTAGAACAAAGTTCTTCCAGACAAAAAAGATCAAGGTGCTCAATGACTGGCCAGCCCAGTCACCAGACATGGACATCATTGAGCATGTTTGGGGTAGGATGAAAGAGGAAGCTTGGAAGACAAAACCCAAGAAATCTAGATGAACTCTGGGAGGCATGTAAGAGTGCATTCTTTGCTATTCCTGATGACTTCATTAATAAATTGTATGAATCATTGTTGAACCGCATATATGCATTCCTTCAAGCTTATGGAAGTCACACAAAATATTAAATATGACTATAATAGCACCACAACTTCATTCACCAATGTTATGCAACATATATTTGTATTTTAAGATACCGTATATACTTGTGTATAAGCCGAGATTTTCAGCACCTTTTTTCGTGCTGAAAATGCCCCCTCGGCTTATACACGAGTCATAGGACAGAAACCAGCGGGGGAGGGG
Source organism: Oophaga sylvatica (assembly GCA_033576555.1). Taxonomy (NCBI): domain Eukaryota; kingdom Metazoa; phylum Chordata; class Amphibia; order Anura; family Dendrobatidae; genus Oophaga; species Oophaga sylvatica. The sequence continues at coordinate 152,679,400 of JARQOD010000004.1, read as the reverse complement.
ATGCCGCGGCAGGAGCCAGTGGCTGGGATCATACTCACCCTTCCCCGTGCCATCGCTGAGCGTCCCTGCAATCCTGCGTTCTCCCGTCTTCCTGCAGCTCTTCAGCACTGAGCGGTGACGTAATACCCGCTCATTAAGGTCATGTAATATGGACGCGACGCCACTCCCATGGGCGTGGCCTCCATATTCATGGCCTTAATGAGTGGTATTACATCACCGCTCAGTGTTGAAGAGCTGCAGGAAGACGGGGAGAACGCAGGATTGCAGGGACGCTCAGCGATGACACGGGGAGGGGTGAGTATGATGGAGGAGAGGACAAGGAGCACGGAACAGGACGGGGGGGGAGAACGGTGGATGGGGGAAGCATAGAGGAGGACGGGGGGGAGAACGGTGGATGGGGGAAGCATAGAGGAGGACGGGGGAAGCATAGAGGAGGACGGGGGAAGCATAGAGGAGGATGGGGGAAGCATAGAGGAGGACGGGGAGGACGGGGGAAGCATAGAGGAGGATGGGGAAGCATAGAGGAGGACGGGGGGAGAATGGAGGACGGGGGAAGCATGGAGCTGGACGGGGGGAGATCGGTGGACGGGGGAAGCGTGGAGCAGGACGGGGGGGATCGGTGGACGGGGGAAGCATGGAGCAGGACGGGGGGGGAGATCGGTGAACGGGGGAAGCGTGGAGCAGGACGGGGGGGAGATCGGTGGACGGGGGAAGCGTGGAGCAGGACGGGGGGGGAGATCGGTGGACGGGGGAAGCATAGAGGAGGACGGGGGCAGCACAGAGCAGGAGGGCAGTTTATACACCCGGCTTATACATGAGCCAATAATTTTTCCCAGTTTTTTGTAGCAAAATTAGGGGGGTCGGCTTATACACGGGTCGGCTTATATACGAGTATATACGGTAATTATTTGTTTGAATATCACATTACTTTCTGTGGGTGACAAAACTTTTGTCTTGCCAAAATCTGACCATTCTATGTTCATTAAATGATCAATATTTCAGCATTGATGCCAATTTATTTTCTTAACCTAAACCAAATTTGGGAGGGTTTCAGCTTTCAAAAGAATAATTTATAAAACCAATGGATGAATTTAAGCTTATAAGCTTTGATTTACATAACATGGATAAGCGACATAACTTCTGTCAGGGACTGTACATGAGTCCAGTGCCAACTCCCCACCATTGTTCTAGTCTCAATGTTTTGGCTGTAGCAGTGACATCAGATCAACAGCACGCATCACTGCTCCTGCTAGTCAAAGAGCTCAGCAGCTGTGCAGAGGATGATAGCCCGTGCCGCTGAGCTCATCGCATGAGCTCAGTGATTGGTTAGAGTGATGTACAATGTTGACGTGACGTTACTGCTGCAGCCACTAGACTGAGACCAGAGCAACAGCGGAGAGTTGGCACTGGATCCACGTAGGTTGAGTATATACTGATTTGGTTATTTTAGATATTTTACAGAGTTTGGGGCTCACTTTCCAGAAAGTTTACGTCTGTGTGTATGAAACTGATATGGATGATTTTTTTTACCAATAGTATTTGGTAGTCACTGGGTAGAACAACTCTCGTTCTGGAGCACTCAGCTTGCCAATATATTATCCTTGTCACCAATAAACATTGGCTCTGCCGTAGCTGAAAAACTACAACTTTTGATAACAAAAGTCACCCAGTGATGACAATGGACACCATGTAATACTGCATTTCCTAAAAGATACGGAACATTAAGAATCTTTGCATGTTAATAGTAAAAATAGCATATATCTATGCAAGGAATAACAAGTGATTGATGAGATGTACAGATCAAAAGTGGCCAGTTGTTGCTCTTATAATGGTTGCTGTGCTGAGTATTCCTATTTTTTATTTTTTTTTAAAGTCCGCTTTATGGTACAGCACTTTTTATTTTGTGCTAATTTTTATGGTCTTTATTAAGGGGGTGTTCCTCACAAGGTAAATGCCTAAAGAATCCTGTTTCATGACTCTATGACAATGACAAAAAAAAATTGCACTAAGTAAAAAGATCCATATCTCTGAAACCATATGGTGGATTTAAAAAAAAGGAATACTCAGTGGAGCAACGGGAATAAAATAAGAGCAAGAACTGTCCACTTTTGACTCTGGAAAAGGTCCCATTTAAAATAATTGTCATGGTTAGCAAAAATTTGTAGGTTTTTTTTGTTACTTTACAGAAACAGTGCCGCTATTGTCCAAAGGCTGTGTCTGGTATTGCAGCCTAGACCTTTTCAAACTTTTAGCTGCACGGTAGTAGAGACAGCCCTTAGACAGGAGTGGCAGTGTTTATGGGAGTAAAAGCAGGTTTATCTTTCAAATCCAAACAACCCCATTAACGTTTTGCCGGGATACAAAAAGCTGGTACAAGATATTATAAGTTGCCTTTTATTTGTTTGTGTTATATAGGCTCGCCAAAGAGAGAAGATGAATGAAGAACACAACAAAAGACTTTCTGATACAGTTGATAGGCTTCTAACAGAATCCAATGAACGGTTGCAGTTGCACTTGAAGGAACGAATGGCTGCACTTGAAGACAAGGTGGGAGAAATCTTACAATAAATGAATTTACTGCATGGGTATGTAACGAGAGCTGTCAGCTTTGCTTACGTATCATTTTTTAGTACATACACTTCCATTCCCCATAAAATAACAATTCTGGAGCATCGTGCTGGAACTTTGCATTGGGTCATGCCTCCATTATTCTTCCTGGAAATGTATACATAAACTGACAACTAGGTGTTACCATTTCCCTGGAGAGTGTCCTCAAACTGACATTTTATTAAAAAGAGGAAAAGCAACACACATTCAATTTTAATATATATTAAAGGGAATCTGCTATGTAATCTGAGGACAGTATGAGGTACACAGAACTCAGGAATGTGTCACTGTGTCTTTAAGCTGTGTGCTGTTGTTTACTTACAGTGAAGGTTTTATCACTAGAACATTATTATTGCTAGGGTGTGCATCCTTGACTGACCACGCCTCCTCTTTTGATAAGCAGATCACTGTCTTTGGACTTTGTACATAGAGAGCCTGCTGTAGGCGGGGTTAGCTTTCTCAGCTCTGCTTCATCCTGCATCTAAAAACTCTGATTGTGTCAGAACGGCTGCACCCAGTAAACTAAATGATATATCATTGGATTTTGGGTCTCTTTTCCTACGTTATGCTGCTCTCATGTGAGGTAGGAAACATCTGGTGACAGATTCCTTTTAAGGAGGAATAACAGAGCAGTGGCACAATATATAGAGAAGTCGTAAGAAAAGAGTTCCAAACATCAGGGACACTGACTGCCACTGTACATCTAGAGTGTTTTGGTCCCTTGCTCTCCAGTTGTTCGTTATCTGAACTGTTAGCAACATATTTCCCATGTATTCAGAGCTTCATTTACACATTAGATAACATTTTCCTGGCTCATAATAGCCAAAACAAACCACCTCTTATGCAAAGCCGCAGCGTTCACAGATCCATTAGCAGCATATTAGTGCACTGCTGTATACAGAAAACATCCGGCCAATATGTACTTGTCACATCTAATCCAAACTCAGTTGGGTGGACACACCTGGAATAATCTATTTTTTGCTATTTGATGAAGCATGCGAGCTGAATATCACACGAAACACTGATTAATGTGAACAGGTCGGTGCGAGTATGGGAAATATTGAGATGTTTGTAAAGCATTCATCAAAAGACCTTCAAGTGAAATTGTTTTCTGATGTTATAATGGTCCATTTTTCCAGTTGTCACAGGATGCCAGGACCGATATATTAGTGCTAAACACGCTGATGCAAAACCAGTTCACTAAGGAATTGACAGATTGATTTAAAGTGTTTGTGTCCTAATAGATCCATGATTTGTTTCTGATGAATTTCATGAAATATACAGTACCGTGCCAAAGTTTTAGGCAGTTGTGGAAAAAATGCTGCAAAGTAAGAGTACTGGCAAAATAGAAAATGTTAATAGTTGGCAAAATGGTGTCATAGGGATGGTAGCCAACACACATGCAGACTTCACATTCACACAAATGTAAGAAAATACAGGGCACTTTCTACAGACTAAGTAACAGGACCTCTGGGGTATATAGGCACTTGCACTTTATTTTATTACCATACAAAGTTCTGTATTGACCACTTTATTTTTACTGTCCATATATTAGAGTCTATCTGTGCATTTCTCTAGTTACTTACTGTACATATACTTTCATTTAAATCATAGCATGATGTCTGTATGCTACAATTGGGTATGCTTGCGTATTTTCAAATGTTCTTAATTTTTATGACATTTAATAATAATAAGGAATGAATATTTTAATATACATAACCAGAGATTAAATATCTCAGGCAGCGTTTTTTCTATGTTGCCTTTGAAGGGTTATGCCTGATTTGTTATAATGACAAGTATATTTAGTTTCAAAAATAGAAGTCTTAATATTTTATTTTCTCATTTAACAAAATTCAAAGTGAATGAACAAAAGCAAAATATAAGTCAAATCAATATTTGGTGTGAGCTTCATTTGTTTTCAAAACAGCATCAATTCTTTGAGGTACACTTGCACACAGTTTTTGAAAGATCTCGGCCGGGAGGTTGTTTCAGACTTTTTGGAGAACCACAGATCTTCCGTGGTTGTGGGCTTGCGGAAATCCTTCTGTATCTTCATGTAATCCCAGACAAACTTGATGCTGTTGAGATCAGGGCTTGTTGTTTGTTATATCGTCACTTCCAGGACTCCTTGTTCTTCGTTACGCCGAAGATAGTTCTTAGTGACATTGGCTGTATGTTTGGGGTCACTGTCCTGATGCAGAATACATTTGGCTCCAGTGAAGTGACTTCCTGATGTCTGCCTGTATTTCTCAGCATTTAGTACACCATTAATCCTGACCAAATTCCTAACGCCATTTCCTGAAAAGCTTGCCAAAACTTGCAAGGAACCTCCACTATTCCACACTATTGCATGCAGACTCTAATTGTTGTACCAGTGCCACCCTGCAGCCCTTCGGCAAACAAATTGCCTTCTATTATAGTCAAATATTTCACATTTTGAATCATTAGTCTAGGGAAACTTTTGCCAATTTTCTCCCCCTCAGTTCATATGTGCAGTGTTGACTTGGTTGTTCTTCTTTTCGTCTCAAATAAAAAATTTTATTTGCCCACAATTCATCCATGAAGACCACTTCTGTCCAGACTTCTTCAGTCAGTAGAAGGGTGTAGCTGGGTTACACTGGTTATTGCCAGTTCTGAGCTGATGGCACTGCTGGGAATATTCAGATTATGAAGAAAATTAAGCATGATATGTCATGATCTTCTGCACAAAGTCTTCAGTTGTCAGCGTTGCCCATTTCTTGGTGCTTTTTTTTAACCCCCTAGTAACCAAGCCAATTTTGACCTTAATGACCTAGCCAAATTTTTACAATTCTATCCACTGTCATTTTCTGTGGTAATACCTCTGGAATGCTTCAATGGATCCAACTGATTCTGAGATTTTTTTCTGTGACATATTGTTCGTTATGTTAGGAGTAACATTTCTTTGATATGACTTGCGTTCATTTGTGAAAAAAATGAAAATCTGTTGAAAATTTTGAAAATTTAACAATTTTCAAACTTTTAATTCTTATGCCCTTAAATCATAGTTATGTCACACAAAATAGTTACTAAATAACATTTCCCACATGTCTACTTTACATCAGCACAATTTTTGAAACAATTTTTTTTGTTATGAAGTTTAAAGGGTTAAAAATTGACCAGCGATTTCTCATTTTTCCAACAAAATTTGCAAAACTATTTTTTTAGGGACCTCCTCACATTTGAAGTGACTTTGAGGGGTCTATATGATAGAAAATACCCAAAAGTGACACCTTCCAAAAAACTGCACCCCTCAAGGTGCTAAAAACCACATTCCAAAAGTTTATTAGCCCCTCATGTGCTTCACGGGAACTGAAGCAGTGTAGAAAGAAAAAATTGTCACAAAAATTTTACGTCAGACTCAATTTTTTTTATTTTCACAAGGGTAACAAGAAATAATGGACCCCAAAATTTGTTTTGCATTTTCTCTTGAGCATGCCGATATCCCATATGTGGGAAAAATCACTATTTGGGTGAACGGAAATTAAGGAGCACCATTTGACTTTTAGGCCGGGATCACACATGCGACGAAGTCGTCCGACACTCGCATGTGAAATCCCAGCCCTGTCACCGGCACTCGGGAGTGGAGCGAGCGGCTGCATAGAACTACATGCAGCCGCGCACTCCACTCCTGAGTGCCGGCGCCAGAGCTGGGATTTCACATGCGAGTGTCGGACGACTTCGTCGCATGTGTGATCTCAGCCTTAAACGCAAAACGGCTGGAATCGAGAGCAGACGCCATGTCGCGTTTGGAGAGCCCCTTATGTGCCTAAACAGTGGAATACTCCCTCAAGGGACCCCATTTTTGAAACTACACCCCTCAAGGATTTTATCCATGGGATTAGTGAGCATTTTAAACGCACAGGTACGAAACAAAACTTGATAACATTAGGTCGTAATATTGAAAAAGTTCATTTTTTTTCACAAAAATGTTGCTATAGCCCTAAAATTCTAATTTTTGCCAGAGATCACACCAATAAATTAACCCCATCATTTGTTATCGACTTTCTTACTAGTGCAGTGATGCCCTATATGTAGTCAAAAAGTTCAGTTTGGACAAACGGCAGAGCTCGGAACGGAGGGACCACAATGTGCATCTTAGAATACAAATTTGGCTCTGTTTGGAATAGATTGTCATATTTGACAAGCCTGTGTGGTTCAAGAGCAACATAAAGCGTCCATAAATGTCTTGATGTGGTACTTGATCCTGCCTCTGAAGTTTCTGTAGTGACGACCGACTCCGCTACCATTGGGCTGTAGGATCCCGTGGAGGAAGACTTGTCATCCCTGTCTGAAAATTGCTCCACTTCAGAGGCAGATTCCGTTTCACTGCCTGAGCTGCCAGAGCAAAGCACGCTGTACGCTATCTCCACGCTGAATGTTCTGTGGGACATTGCTTTGTTTGCCTGCCTAACAAAAGACTAACCTTAATCTAATACTACTAGACCTAAACCTAATCTAAAACTAGCATTTTTTTTTACTTTTGGGAAAAAAACACCTAATCCTTACCACAACTGTAAAAAATGAAAAAATTAATCTGACAAGGAGGATGACACAGAAGGGGTTGGGGTTATCAATTCAATTTAGGGGATTTACAGACATGGAGATAGAAATGTGATTTTTTTTTTCATTTTCTCTTCTCTGACAGGGCAGCACTCAGACGTAGTGTACCTCTTTTCACTCCCAGAACAACTACAAGGAGAGAAGTGAGAGGCACAGCCCAAGTGCTGCCATATTTACTATTATTGGGGGCTTTTGATTACTGTGATAGCGACTATCACAGTAATCAAAAGCCAGCAGCCAATCAGAAAATTCCCAGCAGTTGCCGGGTGCAGGGAGCCAGATCTTCGCAGGTGCACTGCGTATGCGCCTGACATTTTCTTTCCGCAGAAGAAGGAGGGGGCTGGGGGATCACAGATCTGGTACCTAAGGAAACATGAGGGGCTCGGGGACCCCATTTCTCTTTTCTTTGATCTGATATATCATATCAGAGGAGAGAGAAAATGATTTTAAAGGCGACTTTTTTTAATGTGATCACATGACAAAGGACTTTAAAAACTGGCCCTGATCATGTTTTACGGGGTCTCAGCTATCCCTGGTAGCAGACACCCCGAGATTTTCCAACTCAAGGGGGGCGCTATACCCTTATTTCTCAGCGCTGTTAAAAAGCGGCGCTGAGAAATAAGTACCCTTAACTGCCGCCGTTAAAAGGCGTATCGGCGGTCGTTAAGGGGTTAAAAGAGCTTGAACAACACTTTTTGAAAGTGTTTGCTTTGAGGTTTTTTGCCCAGTAAAGACTTTGCTGATGCAGTATAACTACCTTCTTTCTTTTTGCTGTGCACAGTCTTGCCATGATTCATGACCTATGACATTAAACTGTCTTGCACAACCTCACCTTTCTATCAGTTTAGCTTCCTTCACCCAATTTTAAGACTTTAATTTGCTTCACTTTAAGGATTATCCAGAACTTTTTTTTACTATGATTCTCAACACTTATTGGAAGGTAATTGCCAACTACCTGCATTTTCTGACGATTTCTCTTGGTTCAGTGCTACTACTTTCCAATTCTCCCCCTACCTGTACCGTTACATTGACAGTGGAATTCCTTCTCTTTCGGTCGGTTGTCACCGCCTACGCCATCTTGACTGACAGTCGACTTATTGCTGCCAAACTCAACGCAGGATTGCTGAGTTAGTGTAATTTACATTATATAAACATTAAATATTCACCAGTCCTAGGCCCACCGTTCATCTGTCCTTATGCCACCACAATTCTCCAATTAACTGCAAAGTCTTCAGATCTGCTCCAGTGCTGAGGTGTGTGTTTGGCCTCACAGTCACACGGGTGGTAACTTACATTATTAATGTCAATGACTTGCTCCAAGCGATCACTAAGCTGCAGATGTCTGTCCTTAACGTCATTGCATGGGGCAACAAGTGCTTTCACTCCCCATGTGACTATGTGAGGCTTTGACACCGGAATGGAGCAGCAGAAGATCTGAAGAGAAGCTTGGATATCCGAGGCTGCGACTGCATAAAGTGGGGGTAGATGTTTATATGGTGTGTTTTATTTTTTTGACCGCTTTTCAGCCTTCAGCAGAAGACTGCAAAATGCGTTCTTGCTGGATATCAAAACCTACAAAATGTCAGATTCACCAGAATCCAAAGTTTGAGGGAAATTCGTAATGAATTGTATTATTTATGAATCGATTTCCTCATCTCTGTTTACTATGGATGATTGCTTCATCTCTGTTTACTATGGGTGATTGCTTACTTCTTCCTTTGATTTGTTCTTGAAGGAGGTTGAGCCTTAACCCCTTAATGTACGTCAATATGCTTTTTTGCTGAACTGAAAAATAAGAGAACAGCATCCCCCAAAGGGTGAAAATGTAACTGGAATCAGTTGTATACAATAGCTGACCCCGTACTTCATTGGCCACGATCAGTGTTGACACCGATCATCGCCATGTAACCCTGTAGTTGCTGCGGTCAATAGTGACAGCAGGATTTATAAGGTTAACAGATGGAGGAGGCTTTCTCTCTTTAACCCCATGGGCACCCTAACATTTTTTTTCTTTTTAATTTACCATGTTCACTATACGGTAAAGCTGACAGAGCAATATGATTCTCCAGGTCAGTACAATTATGCAAATACCAAACATGTATAGTTTTTTTTATTTAGTGGTGAAAAAAATTCAGAAATTTGTAAAAATAAAACATCTTTGCTTGTGTCAACATTTTCGGGAACGCTTTCTTTCAATTTTTGGCATATGGGACTGGATGAGGGCTTATTTTGTTCAGCATGAGCTGATGTTTTTACTAATAGCATTTTGGGGTAGATACGATATTGTGATTGGCTCTTATTGCATTTTATTGAAATGTTGCGGTGGCCAAAAAAAACATAATACTTTCGTTTTGATTTTTTTATAAGATTCTCAGCACAGAAACCTTTTTTAACACATCCATTTTTGGAAATTATTTTTTTTCCAAGATCTATTCATTAAAATTTAATTGGTTCATGGGAAAACCCCTTTAATGCCTGGCAATGTGTTATCTCCATCTCCTTTTTGAAAGAAATATGCAAGTTTAACAATCTAGATTAGCATGTTTATGATCAAGAATTATATTTCTACATCTTTGATCTTTTGCAGAATATTTTACTTCAGGATTCAGAAAATTATAGAAAACAATTAGAGGAATGTTTACATGACAAGGTAAGACTGATCAATGGTGCGTAGTTCACTTTTCTATTTTGCATGCCACAATTTAAATCATAAGCACAATGCTAATATTCAGAATGTAGAGCAACCAATGGAGTATACAGTAGGTTCGGAAAGTATTCAGACCCCTTTAAATTTTTCACTCTGTTTCATTGCAGCCATTTGATAAATGCAAAAAAGTTCATTTTTTTCTAATTAATGTACTCTCTGCACCCCATCTTGACTGAAAAAAAACAAATGTAGAATTTTTGCAAATTTATTAAAAAAGAAAAGCTGAAATATCACATGGTCATAAGTTTTCAGACCCTTTGCTCAGACACTCATATTTACGTCACATGCTGTCCATTTCCTTGTGATCCTCCTTGAGATGGATCTACTCCTTAATTGGAGTCCAGCTGTGTTTAATTAAGACTTATATAAGACCTCACAGCTCACAGCTGCATGTCAGACCGAAAGAGAATCATGAGGTCAAAGGAACTGGCCAAGGAGCTCAGAGACAATTATGTGCGGCAAGGCACAGATCTGGCCAAGGTTACAAAAGAATTTCTGCAGTACTCAAGGTTCCTAAGAGCTCAGTGGCCTCCATGATCCTTAAATGGAAGAAGTTTGGGACCACCAGCAATCATGGGAAAAGAGCCTTGGTAAAACAGGTAAAGAAGAACCCCAAGATCACTGTGGCTAAGCTCCACAGAGGCAGTAGGGAGATGAGAGAAAGTTACACAATGTCAACTATCACTCCACCAGTCAGGCCTTTATGGCAGAGGGGCCCGATGAAAGCCTCTCCTAAGTGCAAGACCTATGAAAGCCCGCATAGAGTTTGCTAAAAAAATACATGAAGGACTCCCAGACTATGAGAAATAAGATTCTCTGGTCTGATGAGATGGTAGATAGAATAGATAGAACTTTTTGGTGATAATTCAAAGCGGTATGCGTGGAGAAAACCAGGCTCTGCTCATCACCTGCCCAATACAATCCCAACAGTGAAACATGCAGCATCATGCTGTGGGGGTGTTTTTCAGCTGCAGGGACAGGACAACTGGTTGCAATTGAAGTAAACATGAATGTGGCCAAGTATAGAGATATCTTGGATGAAAACCTCTTTCAGAGTGCTCTGGACCTCAAACTTGGCTGAAGGTTCACCTTCCAAAAAAAACAATTTCCCCAAGCACAGAGCTAAAATAACAAAGGAGTGGCTTCATAACACCTCTATGACCATTCTTGACTGGCCCGGCCAGAGCCCTGACCTAAACCCAATTGAGCATCTCTGGAGAGACCTGAAAATGGCTGTCCACCAACGTCCACCATTTAACCTGACGGAATTGGAGAGGATCTGCAAGGAAGAATGGCAGAGGATCCCCAAATCCAGGTGTGAAAAACTTTTTGCATCATTCCCAAGAAGACTCATGGCTGTACTACCTCAAAAGGGTGCTTCTACTCAATACTGATATAAAACAAAAAAATCTCCAAATGCACATTATTATTTCATTATATGAGAATATACTAATTATGCCTCAAAGAGTATTGTACAATAGCGACAACTCACAGAATTTTGATACAACAAACAGGACCTGAGTTCAGAGCTATTTGAAAGATAAATTCTTTTATTAAATGCAAAAAAGACACACATGTGAGAAGCAGGACAATTATAAAATGTGGACGGCTTTCATTGGGTTAATAGCCCAGAATCACAAGAAACGGATCAGCAGCTCATTTAGAAAAAGCCAAAGTGGCGCGGCTGAATGAGGGTAAGTGTCTCAATATCAATAAACAAACTATGTAAAGTATCCCTCCTCAATCATATGCACCATATTAACACTTAGCATGGATAGCAATGTATACATGAAAGTCATATTGCACTTTGCCCCACAAGTATATCATAACATACTAGTACCATGAGTGGGAAAGACAACCGCAGCATATGTATTCAGAGAATGTATAAAGAAATAAAGTCCCTAAGCAGGACTGCTAGCTTGTATTTAATGCTGAGGTTGTGAGCCCCACGTCTAGGTCAAAAGAAAGGGGGAGAGGAAAGAGAATCGTGTCGTTACATCATTATAAGCACATAAGTGCTGAGTGCTGACAGTCTTATTATTGCTAAATCCAGTCCAAGTGCTGGGGAGGAAGTTCTCCCGTAACACTATGTTCTCTATAGGTAAAGTGCAAGAAGTGCCTAGGAGAGGGAGGGGAGGGGAGCAATAGAATGGAAAGGAAGGTCACGAGGACGTACCCATCATGCTGCCGCCTGTGGAGATGCCGAGCCGAATATCCCAACGCACGTTTCGCGGGAGGTCCGCTTCCTCGGGGGGCGTCTGAATACTTATGACCATGTGATATTTCAGTTTTTGTTTTTTAATAAATTTGCAAAAATTTCTACATTTCTGTTTTTTTTTTTTTTTCGTAAAGATGGGGTGCAGAGTGTACATTAATGAGAAAAAAAAATAACTTTATTGCATTTACCAAATGGCTGCAATGAAACAAAGAGTGAAAAATTAACGTGGTCTGAATACTTTCCAAACCCACTGTATATACATATGGGGCCCTTATAAATAACACCTAAAAACATAGCTTTATTAAATATTAATTTAAAAAGAGGTATAAACAATCATAGATGCAAAAGTACAAAAAATATCTAGCTCAGGTAAAAAAAATGGAAGGGAGGAGAGTGTTAGTGGCTGAATTCATCCTACATTTTTCCCTTCCTAACCAAGGAGGTTGGCACACTAATAATTCAATGTGGCACCCCTGCTCAATGAAGAATGTCCCTATTTGACACTACCTAAGACCAAAACCTGGCCTGTTGGTAAGCCGGAATGTCCCACTTATCTGGAGAAGTCACACTGGGAGTGTATGGAATCCTTACGAGCAAACTAATATAAGACCACTAAGGAGATGTACAAACCTATAGCTAACTATTAGTTGGGTGCTAATGTGAACTTAGGCTGGCAGTGCAGAGGGATACCACAAGCACTAAATATCCATAAGTAATACTGATAGATCTCAATAAGCACAATACGACCATGTGGAACTCCTATGAAACAAATGCATAAATCCTAACTGCTGGACATCAATAAGATGCACGTGTAAGACAACAAATGAGCAATGAGCACAGCAACTCTCCAGGCCAAGAGAATAGAAGACATAGGCAAAATGCATGTCACCCAGTCCTGTCTCTATACGTACCCAAAAGAGGCTTTCACTTTACAATGCAGAGACACCGGCATCCAGTTATTGGTTGCGAAGGTTTGCTCTCCCACGATGTTACAGGAAGCGCGTCACCGGAAGTGACATTCGTACACTATTGGAATGCATTTGTGCATTCCACAGTGCTGGAAGCGGAAGTGCATCATTGGATAGATTAGTATTGGAACACAAATGTGCTCAACATGTATAATAAATGCTGGGGAAAGGAACAGAATGCCAAAAGCACTCTAGGACAAAAATGCACGCATCTACCCGTCTTTCCTTGTCCAACTGGGAAAAACATAAGTATGAAAAATAAGTTTCTGCATAAAGTTATATTGTAATAGATAAATATATAGGCCTAATAGAAAAGTATTATATGTGTATATGCTGGCCTCTTGATAATCTAAAGTGCATCAAATATATTTGCAATATATCTGACAAATCAAAAAGGAACAATCCCTTTGTTTATCAATAGAGAGAAGAAAAAAAGTGCAGTCAACGTAGGACCTATATGCCAAAGGATGGTTAGCTATCATAAAGGGCCATACAATACACACTACAGAAACATAGCTGACCAAACTGAGTTGTTCATTAAGACTTCCCAGACTGACTGACTCCAGCCAGAAAATCCACCTTGTCTCTCTCTGAATAACTCTCTTGTCCCAATCACCCGTACGAACTGGTTTGGGGTCCACTTCAATAACTCTGAAGGAAATGGCATCTAAGTCACCCCTGTGTTTAGAATTGACGTGTCGGGCATTTTGTGTATCTTATAGCTGATGTCACCTATATGCTCACTAATACAAATCCTCAGTTGCCCCTTTGTCTTACCCACATAATTAAGAGTGCATGGGCATAAGTATTTTACCCCAGACGTCTTACAATTGGCAAAATCTCAAATATCTGTTTTTATATGTCCTTCCCGTAACAGCACTTTTGAAATTTTTGGAGGCAGTGACATATCTACAGAAGCTACATTACCCTCATTTAAAATTCCCACTTTCCTACAATCCAACCATGTTCTAGATGATTTTGTTTGGGGTGTAAAAACTATGGACCATGTGGTCATGAATTGATTTTCTTCTCCTGAATATTACTGCCGGTGTGGAATAAATAAGAACACAAATATCGGGGTCACTTCTGAGAATCCCCAAGTGTTTCCCCAATATAGCCATGATCTTATCTGTTTGGTCATCGAAGGTACCAATTAGGCATGTTATCGGCTCATCAGTGTTTTTTTGGTTTAGACATTAGCGTGGTTCTATTGCTTTCTACAGAATGTCTATAAGCCGAATTCACAGTCTGAGGTGGGTAGCCTTTTTGTAAGAACACGTTTCTGAAAGTCTGTACCTGGATTTAGAAGTCCATCAGTGTTGAGCAGAGTCTTCGGAGTCTTAGAAATTGCCTCTTAGGGATACCTCTTTTCAAATTGTGAGGGTGATGGCTAAGCCTGGTATTGGAGGCATTAGTTTTCTGATACATGGAAGCTCTGAGAGTCATCACCCTCCTTTGTAATAAATAGGTCCAGAAAAGAGATCCTGTCCCAGCCATTTTCACACATGAAGGTAAGACCTTAGTTATTATTGTTAAGGTGGGCCAAAAAGGATTCAAATGACGCCGTAGATCCCGACAATAGGACAAGGATGTCATCTATATAATGTGCTTTAAATTGAATGTAGGGACCCCGGACGACATCCCTGTCCTGGAACACCACTGTTTCCTCCCACCAGCCTAGGAGCATGTTGACATAAGTGGGAGCACATGGACTCCCTATATCAGTGCACCTGAGCTGGTGGTAGAATTTTCCATTAAAAATCAAGAAGTTGGAATTAAGAATAAATTCTAAGAGTTTCATTAGGAACCTATTATGAGGTGGAAGATGGACTCCTCTAGTGTTCAAATAGTATTCAAAGGCTCGAATGCCTAATGAGTGAGGAATACTACTGTCGAGGGACTCCATGTCAATCGATGTCAAATGGTTCATTGTTGGTCCTGAGGTAAGATGGCACCACACTAACAAAGGGGCTAAAAATTAGATTTAGGTACAGTGGGGAAATAAGTATTTGATCCCTTGCTGATTTTGTAAGTTTGCCCACTTACAAAGACATGAACAGTCTATAATTTTAATGGTAGGTTAATTTTAACATTGAGCTATAGAATATCAAAAATAAAATCCAGAAAATCATATTGTATAAATTATATAAATTTATTTGCATTTTGCAGTGAGAAATAAGTATTTGATCCCCTACCAACCATTAAGCGTTCTGGCTCCTACAGACCAGCTAGACGCTCCTAATCAACTCGTTACCTGCACTAAAGACAGCTGTCTTACATAGTCACCTTTATAAAAGACTCTTGTCCACAGACTCAATTAATCAGTCGCACTCTAACCTCTACAACATGGGCAAGACCAAAGAGCTTTAAAGGGAATCTGTCACCCTAAATTGGCGGGATATTTAAATGATGGCAGTCAGGTCAGATGGGCGGTGTTTTGGGTACTTGCCTTAACATGTTGTTCGCCGCTGTCTCCATTACTTCTGGGAATTGTAGTCGTTGCCCTCCATATAACGCGCCTGCGCATTGCAATCTGCGGGCAAAGCATACTGCGAGTGCGCAATTCATGATTGCAATGCGCAGGCACGTTATATGGAGGGCAACGACTACAATTCCCAGAAATAATGGAGACAGTGGCGAACAACATGTTAAGGCAAGTACCCAAAACACCGCCCATCTGACCTGACTGCCATCATTTAAATATCCCACCAATTTAGGGTGACAGATTCCCTTTAAAAGGATGTGAGGGACAAGATCATAGACTTGCACAAAGTTGGAATGGGCTACAAAACCATACATAAGACTCTGGATGAGAAGGAGACAACTGTTGATGCAATAGTAAGAAAATGGAAGAAATACAAAATAACTGTCAATCGACATTGATTTGGGGCACCATGCAAAATCTCACTTCGTGGGCTATCCTTGATCATGTAGAAGGTGAGAGATCAGCCTAAAACTACACGGGGGGAACTTGTTAATAATCTCAAGGCAGCTGGGACAACGGTCACCAAGAAAACCATTTAAAAGACATTACACCGTAAAGGTTTAAAATCCTGCAGTGCCCACATGGTACCCCCGCTCAGAAGGCACATGGCAGGACCATCTGTAGTTTGCCAGTGAACACCTGGATGATTCTGTGAGTGATTGGGAGAAGGTGCTGTGGTCAAATGAGACAAAAATTGAAGTCTATGGCATTAACTCAAATCGCCGTGTTCGAAGGAATACAAATGCTGCCTATGACCTAAAGAACACCTTCGCCACTGTCAAGCATGGAGGTGGAAACATTTTGTTTTGGGGTTGTTTCTCTGCTAAGGGCACAGGACTACTTCACCCCATCAATGGGAGAATGGATGGAACTGTATACCGTAAAATCCTGAGTGACAACCTCCTTCCATCCGCCAGGACAATAAAATTCGGTCGTGGCTGGGTCTTCCAGCAAGACAATGACCCAAAACATACAGCCAAGGCAACAAGGGAGTGGCTCAAAAGAAAGCACATTAAGGTCATGGAGTGGTCTAGCCAGTCTCCAGACCTTAATCCCAAGAAAACTTATGGAGGGCGTTGAAGCTCCGAGTTACCGAGCGACAGCCTCAAAATCTTAATGATTTAGAGATGATTTGCAATGAGGAGTGGACCAAAATTCCTCCTGACATGTGGGCAAACATCATCATCAACTACAAAAACCGTCTGACTGCTGTGCTTGCCAACAAGGGTTTTGCTACCAAGTATTAAATCTTGTTTGCCAGAGGGATCAAATACTTATTTCTCACTGCAAAATGCAAATAAATTTATATAATTTATACAATGTGATTTTCGGGATTTTATTTTTGATATTCTATCTCTCAATGTTAAAATTAACCTACCCTTAAAATTATAGACTGTTCATGTCTTTGTCAGTGGGCAAACTTACAAAATCAGCAAGGGATCAAATACTTATTTTCCCCACTGTAAATATTAGAATTCTGGCACAGACCATCAAAACCAGAGACAAAAGGGCATACTTTTAAGGGTTTGCATCCTTTGTGGATTTTCGGAGAGAGTAGATGTTTGGGGAGGAGGAAATCAAGTTCATTTTGTTTAGATCAGGTTGCTACCCTGTGCCTCCATAAGTTGGCCACATAATTCTAAAGAGTAACTGGTATGGGAACCTTACGGAGAACCTCATATATGATATGATCTGACAAGAGACAGTTAAGCCCCCGTCACACTAAGCGAGATCGCTAGTGAGATCGCTGAAGTGTCACCGATTTTGTGACGCAACAGCGACCGCTGCCAGCGATCTCGCTTAGTGTGACACGCAGCGACGACCAGCCCCCCTGCTGGGTATCACTGATCGTCGTTGAATGTCCTGGACCATTTTTTCATCGTTGGTCTCCCGCTGGCCAGCGCGCATCGCTGCGTGTGACAGCGGGAGACCAATGATCAGCGAGCTGGGAGCTGGTATCCAATGTACACATCGGGTAACTAAGCACTGCGCGGCACCTAGTTACCCGATATGTACCCTAGATACTGGCTCTCAGCTTCTGCTGTAGAGCACTGAGAGCCCGTATCTAGGGTACATATCGGGTAACTAGGTGCCGCGCAGTGCTCAGTTACCCAATATGTACATTGGATACCGGCTCTCAGCGCTCTACAGCAGAAGCTGAGAGCCGGTATCTAGGGTACATATCGGGTAACTAGGTGCTGCGCTGTGCTTAGTTACCCGATGTGTACATTGGATACCAGCGTGCTCGCTGGTCCTGATCGCTGGTGAGTCTGCCCATGTGACAGCTCACCAGAGATCAGCTAACGATGTCCCAGCGATCCCATCCACGTCGTATCGTTGGTGGGATCGCTGGGACATTGAAGAGTGTGACGGGACCCTAACTCTTATCATGATACTCTTTCCTATCCATAACTACAATGTTCCCACCCTTATCAGATGGTTTGCTGATAATATTTGGATTATTGTCCAGGGAGCGTAAGGCCCTCCCTTTCTCCCTGTGATAGGTTAGATAGGTTAGGTGTTATTCTTGGGTTAATTTTTGTAACTCCTCAGTGACTAATATTCAGAATGCTTGTAAGACTCATAGGTGATGTTTAAACTTAGTTTTTTGTTTTCTTTATTTACCTTTTCTTTCTAAGGATCGATTAGCAGAAGAAATTGAAAAACTTCGAGTAGAACTTGACCAGATGAAGTTACGAACTGGGTCCTTGATAGAACCAACTTTAACAAGGTAATTTTTGGAGAAATGGATAATGACATATCTGTTTCTTTATAGTGGTTACCATTATAGTTATGTAACAGTGTGCACCAAAAATTGGGCAATCATTTTGATCTTTGTTTCAACTTGTCAGTCATGCAGTAATCAGTTGAGATTTCCATTTATTATCTTTTCTTAATGTTGCCAAATTTTTAGGATGTTTGTTTTTCTCTTAGGCCTCACTTAGACACTTCAGCAGATTTGAGGTACTCTGTGAGTTCACTGGTAGATTCACAGCCAGATTATCGCTCTACTAAAGTTATTAGGAGGCCACGCAGAGGAAGAATGGGAATAAGACGAGAAGAGCCTAAGGTATGGATTTGAAACGGTTTCTTGTGTGCATTAGATATACTTTCAAAATCTTTGATCTTTGTGAGATGTGACGCCAATAATTATTATTTTACCTTAAAGAGGTGTTCTTAAGTTCTTATATTGATTTACTTAGACAGTGTGAAAATATGTAATTTGGCCAATGATTTGCTTTTTCTACCTGCTGTCATTCTCCTTCAATGAGAGTTTTTATGTGTTATAGTGTACAGCTCATTTCCATGGAGCCTAGTGCCAGGCCCAAAGTGTACTGTAGATACATTTCAGGATAGGGGTTAACTTTTTTATCATCCCAGTCATTTCTCTCCAGCCCATTGATTTTCATACAGCAGTAAAGTGGCTCGCTGCCTCCCTCTTTCTTCTTCATGTGCTCAAGAGATACGTTTAAAAGTCACCAGTCCACAACTTTAACAGCAAGTGTCCTAATCTCAGTTTTCTGCTCTTAGGGCCCCGTCACACATAGCGACGCACCAGCGATCCCGACAATGATATGAACTTGTCAGGATCGCTGGTGTGTCGCTACATGATCGCTGCTGAGCTGCCAATCAGGCAGCTCAGGCAGCAATCAGGACAGCGACACTGCGGGTAACGTTGCTTAGTAACCCGCAGTGTACGTTGGATACCAGCCCGCTGATGCAGGGAGCTGGTAACCAAGGTACACATCGGGTTTCCAGGCGCTGCGCGGTGCCTGGAAACCCGATGTGTTCCTTGGTTACCAGCTGATCGCTGGTCTCCTGCCTGCCACACGCAGCGATGCGTGCTGGCCAGCAGGAGACCAGCGATCAAAAAAAGTCCAGGACATTCAGCGACGATCAGTGATACCCAGCAGGGGCCTGATCGCTGGTACGTGTCAGACATAGCGAGATCACTGCTGAGATCGCTGTTGCATCACAAAACTAGAGACTCAGCAGCGATCTCGCTAGCGATCTCGCTATATGAGACGGGGCCCTTACTCTCAGGATATGTGTGCTTGTTCAAGCCCTATTATCTCTATGTGTATGTATGTAGACTCAGAACAAAGAACAAACCACTGATTGCTAACTGCGTTATAGCAGAACTTGTGCTGGACTATATAGTTCTACTAATATTATAGTTTTACTATTGACCAGACCTATCACTCAAGGAGGAGTGCCTGCCTTGCTAGAAATTAGGAAGTAAGAAACTGTAAGGAGATTGCATTGTTCTAAACTGCTCAAGAGACAACTTGAAAATACCCTTTTGGCCGGGGTAACACGAGCGATGTGTAACGGGTCTGGTGGGTGGAACTACTGACGAGACAGGTCAGGTTGGTGGAACCACAAAGCTTTATTATACAAGAGAGTTTACTTGTAAGAGAGCGGGTGGCACCTGGGAAAAGGGCAGGGATTCACGGCAGGAGATATAGGTAGTTTCTGGACAGGCAGGTTTGTCACAGCAAGTGACCAAGGAAGTCTCTGGGCAGGCAGGTTGTAACGGTAAGTAACCGAGGCAGTCTCTGGACAGGCAGGTTGTCACGGCAAGTGACCAAGGCAGTCTCTGGGACAGGCAGGTTGTCACGGCAAGTGACCAAGGCAGTCTCTGGGACAGGCAGGTTGTCACGGCAAGTGACCAAGGCAGTCTCTGGGACAGGCAGGTTGTCACGGCAAGTGACCAGGCAGTCTCTGGGACAGGCAGGTTGTCACGGCAAGTGACCAGGCAGTCTCTGGGACAGGCAGGTTGTCACGGCAAGTGACCAAGGCAGTCTCTGGGACAGGCAGGTTGTCACGGCAAGTGACCAGGAAGTCTCTGGGACAGGCAGGTTGTCACGGCAAGTGACCAGGCAGTCTCTGGACAGGCAGGTTGACATGGCAAGTGACCAGGCAGTCTCTGGAACAGGCAGGTTGTCACAGCAAGTGACCAGGCAGACTCTAGACAGGCAGGATGTCACAGCAAGTGACCAGGCAGACTCTAGACAGGCAGGTATATACGACCTGATATGGTGGAGCCTCCAGGTAGGCTGCAGTCGGATGGCAGATGATCGCTCCCAGGTGAGCAGGCAAGAGCCGGGGATCTCTGCAGATGATGTCCGAACTTCCGGATGGAGCTGCAGTCGGATGGCAGATGATCGCTCCCAGGTGAGCAGGCAAGAGCCGGGGATCTCTGCAGATGATGTCCGAACTTCCGGATGGAGCTGCAGTCGGATGGCAGATGATCGCTCCTAGGTGAGCAGGCAAGAGCCGGGGATCTCTGCAGATGACGTCCGAACCTCTGGATGGAACTGCAGACGGATGGCAGACAGGCAAGCCGACAGGTAACAGGCAGGAAACTGGAATCAGGAGCTGATGGCTGAAACAGAGTTAGACTGCACAGGAACAACATTGCTCGGGCACCTACATTAAGGAGGAAGCCCTTAATATAGGGTGGAGTCCTCCAGCATTGGCTGGAGACTGATTTGGAAAATGCGCGCGGCTCCTTTAAGAGCGGGGGAGGGTGCGGGCGCGCGCCCTAAGGCCAGTAGCAGGGAAGGAGCGCGCGAGACCAGCAGGGCGGAAGGAGGGCGCCGAGGACAGGTGAGGAGAGCGACGTCCCTGTCTGGCAGCAGGCAGGGACGCGGGCGCTACAGTACCCCCCCCTCTAGGCCCCCCCCTCTTTAGGCCAGAAAGAAATTTAGCTAGGATAAGAGGGGCATGGATGTTCTCCCGAGGCTCCCAGGTTCTCTCCTCAGGACCAAACCCCTTCCAATCCACCAAAAAATAAGTCTTTCTTCCTACCCTTTTTGTGGCCAGAATGTTCTCTACCTCAAATTCATCATCAGCAGACACTGGAGCAGGAGGTGTACCTGTAGACTTAAAAAAAGAGTTAAGAACCACAGGTTTGAGGAGAGATACATGAAAAGAATTAGGAATTCTCAAATTGGCCGGGAGTTTCAATTTATAGGACACCGGATTGATCTGACTGATGATCTCAAAAGGACCGATGAACCGAGGACCTAACTTGTAGGACGGAATTTTGAGTCGAACATATTTGGACGAAAGCCAGACTTTGTCCCCAGGACGGAATTGAGGAGGATCCAGACGTTTTTTGTCAGCATGTCTTTTCATGCGCTCGGAAGACTGAATGAGTGCGGACCGGGTACTCTCCCAGATGGAGGAGAATTCTCTAACTAGAGATTCCGCAGCTGGATTGTCCACAGAGATGGAAACAGGGACAGGGATCCGAGGGTGCTGACCGAAGACTACAAAAAACGGAGACTTGGTGGAAGATTCGCTCTCATGATTATTGTAGGAGAATTCGGCCCAAGGCAGGAGCTCCACCCAGTCAGAATGGTGGGCATTAACGAAATGTCGAAGATAACTGGTCAAATTCTGATTTATTCGTTCAACTTGTCCATTGGACTGTGGGTGGTAAGCGGAGGAAAAATCCAGGGTGACGTCTAGCAACTTACAAGTGGCTCTCCAGAAACGTGAGGTGAACTGAACCCCACGATCCGACACAATGTGACGAGGCAGACCATGAAGACGGAAGATGTGGCGGATAAAGTCTTTAGCCAACTCGGGTGCAGACGGGAGACCTGGCAGAGGAATGAAGTGAGCCATCTTGGAAAAGCGGTCAGCGACCACCCAAATGACCGTACAACCGGCAGAGACGGGCAGATCTGTTATGAAGTCCATGGCTATATGCTGCCAGGGGGCAGCGGGTACAGGAAGCGGAAGAAGACGGCCGGTAGGCAGGTGTCTCGGAACTTTGTTGCGGGCACAGGAAACACAGGCAGAAACAAAGTCTATTACGTCTTTGTGCAGGGTAGGCCACCAATAATGCCGGGTAATGAGTTGGAGGGTCTTTCTTTGACCAGCGTGGCCAGCGAGTTTAGACGAGTGACCCCAATGTAGGATTCTCTTCCGATCGGTTTCTGATACGAACGTCTTACCAGGAGGGAGACGATTTAGACTCACGGGAGCCACCTGCATCACTCTGGCGGGATCGATGATATGTTTAGGCTCATCTTCGAGATCCGACACCAGGAAAGACCGAGACAAGGCATCCGCCTTGACGTTTTTGTCAGCTGGGCGAAAATGCAAAAGAAAATCGAAGCGGGCAAAAAACAAGGACCACCGGGCTTGACGAGGATTAAGTCTCTGTGCCTGCTGGAGGTATGCCAGATTTTTGTGGTCCGTGTAGATGATTACCGGATGAAGAGCCCCTTCGAGTAGGTAACGCCACTCCTCCAATGCCAACTTAATGGCCAATAGCTCTCGATCTCCTATGGAGTAGTTGCGCTCGGAGGAGGAGAAGAGTTTGGAGAAGAAACCGCAGGATACCATCCTCCCGGATGGCGATTTTTGGGTAAGAACCGCTCCGGCTCCAGCAGAGGAAGCGTCCACCTCCAGGAAGAACTGCTTGTTGCCATCCGGGCGATGCAGCACTGGAGCGGAAGAGAAGGCCTGTTTCAGAGAAAGGAAGGCCTCCTCTGCTTCGGGCGTCCACTGTTTGGGGTTAGCATCCTTGCGAGTGAGCGCTGAGATTGGAGCAGTCCTGGAAGAGAAGTGCGGTATGAATAGACGGTAATAGTTGGCAAATCCCAGGAACCGCTGAATGGCCTTCAACCCCTCCGGTCGGGGCCACTTCTCGATGGCAGACAATTTCTCCGGATCCATTCGTAGGCCTGTCTGAGAAATGATGTAGCCCAGAAACGGAAGCGATGTCTGCTCAAAGAGGCACTTCTCATATTTGGCGAAGAGGTGATTCTGCCTGAGCCTGAGCAGAACCTGACGAACATCCCTCCGGTGAGACTGAAGATCCGGAGAGAAGACCAAGATGTCGTCAAGGTACACCACAACGCAGGAATAGAGGAGGTCCCGGAAGATGTCGTTGACCAACTCCTGAAAGACTGCTGGAGCATTACAGAGACCAAAGGGCATCACCAAGTACTCGTAGTGGCCGTCCCGGGTGTTGAATGCCGTCTTCCATTCATCTCCTCGACGGATACGAACCAGGTTGTATGCTCCACGAAGATCTAGTTTGGTGAAGACTCTAGCCCCTCTAAGACGATCAAACAGTTCTGGAATGAGCGGAAGAGGGTACTTATTCTTCACCGTGATCGAATTTAGGCCTCTGTAGTCAATACAGGGACGGAGAGATCCGTCTTTCTTTTTAACGAAGAAGAAACCTGCTCCCGCTGGGGAGGTAGATTTCCGGATGAATCCCTTTGCTAAGTTCTCCTCGATATATTCGGACATCGACCTGGTCTCAGCAGCAGACAACGGGTAAATACGCCCACGGGGAGGCGTAGTACCGGGCAACAGGTCAATCGGGCAATCATATGGTCTATGCGGGGGTAATGTCTCTGCTTCCTTTTTATTGAAGACATCAGCAAATGACCAATATGGAATCGGGAGTCCAGGTAGATTAGCAGGTGTAGGAGAAGAATAGACAGGATGAACAGGCACCAGACATGTTTTATGACAGTCCTGTCCCCAGCGAAGAACCTCTCCATTCTGCCAGTCGAGCAGGTGCATGTTTTTGGAGCCAAGGCAGACCTAGTAAGAGAGCATGAGAGAGTCCAGGTAAAACATGAAAAAGATGCTCTCAGAATGCAACATTCCCACCTGCAGGGTTATGACTTCGGTGATAAGTCGGATGGGATGAGGTAGGAGGCCCCCATCCACAGCAGCAACAGATACAGGTTCAACAAGAGGTTTGGTGGGAATGTGATACTTCTCTACTAGAGCCTGTGACACGAGATTCCCAGCTGCTCCAGAATCAAGTTGGGCCATTTCGAAGTGGCGGTTCTTACCGATCAGAATTGAAACCGACAGCAGCAGGGATGAAGAGGATTTATTTTTGTCTAGATTGACCTCTCCGAGCGAACCTAGACACAGGCGTTTTCCCGACTTCTCCGGACAGGTTTGGATCCAGTGCTCCTTACTGCCGCAGTAGAAGCAACTTTTCTCGGCACGGCGTGAGTCCTGACGGGCTTTGACCATCTTGGTCTGGTCGACCTGCATAGGCTCAGCAGGGTGCACCTGAGGAGAAACGGAAGAGGTTATAGATCTCTGACACGAGGGTGCAAGATGGGAAAACTCTTTTTTACGGGTGATCTCTTTGGCTCGTTCCTGGAACCGTAGATCAATTCGATTGGCAAGATTTATTAAATCATCAAGCGAGGTTGGAATGTCCCGACCGGCAAGTTCGTCTTTAATACGGCCGGACAGACCCTCCCAGAAGACCGAAATTAGAGCTTCATTGTCCCAAGCTAGTTCTGAGGCTAAAGTCCGGAACCGTATGGCATATTGACCAACGGTGAAACTCTCCTGACGGAGACGCAGCAGAGATGATGCAGAGGAAGTCTTCCGTCCAGGTTCGTCGAATACCTTCCGGAAGGCCGAGAGAAATGCAGGCAGGTCAGACACCAGAGGATCCTCTCTCTCCCAGAGAGGGTTAAGCCAGGCCAGGGCCTCTCCAGTGAGATGGGACATGATGAAGGCAACTTTGGCCCGGTCAGAGTTAAACTGGTGTGCCAGGAGTTCAAAATGCAGGGTGCACAGATTAATGAAACCCCGAGCCAGAGCAGGATCGCCTCCAAACCTAGGAGGAGCTGACAGTCGGGGTCCGGGAATGGAAACCACGGAATTGGGAATCAGCGGGACTGACGGATTATGAGTCATGGCTCCAGCGATGGTTGCTATTGATGATTTCAGAGTGTCCAGACGGGATTTGACGTTCCGCAGGTGACCCAGGATGGCCTCCTGTTGAGACCTCTGGCGAGACAGCTCATGACACAGTTCCGGGAGTGAAGGGGTTTGGGTGCCACCGGGTTCCATGGCCCGAGCAAACTGTAACGGGTCTGGTGGGTGGAAACTACTGACGAGACAGGTCAGGTTGGTGGAACCACAAAGCTTTATTATACAAGAGAGTTTACTTGTAAGAGAGCGGGTGGCACCTGGGAAAAGGGCAGGGATTCACGGCAGGAGATATAGGTAGTTTCTGGACAGGCAGGTTTGTCACAGCAAGTGACCAAGGAAGTCTCTGGGCAGGCAGGTTGTAACGGTAAGTAACCGAGGCAGTCTCTGGACAGGCAGGTTGTCACGGCAAGTGACCAAGGCAGTCTCTGGGACAGGCAGGTTGTCACGGCAAGTGACCAAGGCAGTCTCTGGGACAGGCAGGTTGTCACGGCAAGTGACCAAGGCAGTCTCTGGGACAGGCAGGTTGTCACGGCAAGTGACCAGGCAGTCTCTGGGACAGGCAGGTTGTCACGGCAAGTGACCAGGCAGTCTCTGGGACAGGCAGGTTGTCACGGCAAGTGACCAAGGCAGTCTCTGGGACAGGCAGGTTGTCACGGCAAGTGACCAGGAAGTCTCTGGGACAGGCAGGTTGTCACGGCAAGTGACCAGGCAGTCTCTGGACAGGCAGGTTGACATGGCAAGTGACCAGGCAGTCTCTGGAACAGGCAGGTTGTCACAGCAAGTGACCAGGCAGACTCTAGACAGGCAGGATGTCACAGCAAGTGACCAGGCAGACTCTAGACAGGCAGGTATATACGACCTGATATGGTGGAGCCTCCAGGTAGGCTGCAGTCGGATGGCAGATGATCGCTCCCAGGTGAGCAGGCAAGAGCCGGGGATCTCTGCAGATGATGTCCGAACTTCGGATGGAGCTGCAGTCGGATGGCAGATGATCGCTCCCAGGTGAGCAGGCAAGAGCGGGGATCTCTGCAGATGATGTCCGAACTTCCGGATGGAGCTGCAGTCGGATGGCAGATGATCGCTCCTAGGTGAGCAGGCAAGAGCCGGGGATCTCTGCAGATGACGTCCGAACCTCTGGATGGAACTGCAGACGGATGGCAGACAGGCAAGCCGACAGGTAACAGGCAGGAAACTGGAATCAGGAGCTGATGGCTGAAACAGAGTTAGACTGCACAGGAACAACATTGCTCGGGCACCTACATTAAGGAGGAAGCCCTTAATATAGGGTGGAGTCCTCCAGCATTGGCTGGAGACTGATTTGGAAAATGCGCGCGGCTCCTTTAAGAGCGGGGGAGGGTGCGGGCGCGCGCCCTAAGGCCAGTAGCAGGGAAGGAGCGCGCGGGACCAGCAGGGCGGAAGGAGGGCGCCGAGGACAGGTGAGGAGAGCGACGTCCCTGTCTGGCAGCAGGCAGGGACGCGGGCGCTACACGATGATTCTCTCATGTGAGAGAATTGGGACAATTTTGCTAATGACACTCGGCTCAAACTCTTACAGAGTTTGAGCCGAGTGTCAGTTTACTTTGAGCCAATGCTTTCGCAAGAGAGAATCGTATCACAGGTACAGATAAGATGGAAAGCTTAATTTCTCCATCTCATCCACTGTCTGCATCCGTAATGACATCCAAGTGTAATACAGTGTTTTACGTGCACCCATAAGCTTGAATGAGTGTGTGTGCTCCGATGCACACAGTGGGGTTCCTCAGGGTCATCGCTAGGTCAGATCCTCTTTTACTCCCCACACATCCCTTATTTAAAAACTATCAGCAGATTTGACTTTCAGTACCGTTTTTACACGGATGACATCCTAGTATGTACATTTGTCCACTGTTTCTAACATTTTCTGAACTTCTTGTGTTTCCTCTCTCTGCTAGTCTACATAAACATGATCTTTCAATTTCTGAGTGATACCACGTACCATAACTCACAGGCAGCATGTCTACTGTCTTGATGATTTATTAATTTACTATATCCAGTTCTGTCACTTGCACCTTAAATAAACTCCAGAATTGTACCTTTTCTTTCATTATTAGTGGTCTCTGTTCACTTAAGGATCTAAAACTCACATCCACTATGACCAAACTTCACTCTCCAATACTTTTCTTGTGTTGTACCAAGTCTCTCGGTGCACTACCCTGGACAATTAGGTTTATTCCTATTATCTGCAATTTGAAATGTTCCTAAGAACACGTTTTTAAGGTCTATTGCATCATTTCAATAATCTAACTTTTCTCAGTTGTACCGCTGATCATTTTTCCTTATAATCTAGTTTCTTCATATCTCTGTTTCCTACACAATCTATACTGGATGGTGACTAGTTCATGCAGATTTACATGTATACCCTTATGAATTATTATGATGGCTGGACCATACACTATAAGCACTTTTTACCTTTTGTGTCCCTTTATTTCCTTTTACATTGTAAGCTTGTGAGCATGGCCATAACTAATCTTGTTTGAATTGTAGAAATATGTCTTACTATGTAATGTGTGATATTATTTGTGCAATTTGTGCATGTACCATATGAATTGATGTAATTAGTTTTTAATTTGGGAGTTGGGATTCCACCACTGAGACACCCATCAATCCAAGAACGGGGCTCTGAAGTAACCATGCATTCACATCAATTCTCCATTTATTGTTTATGGAACAGATAGAGATAGTCAATAATGTACTAATTTGGGATAATCCCCCTAAGCTTTTTCCATAATATTATATATCAATCTGTTCAGCTACTCTTGCCCACTTGGACAGAATTATTATCTTAATCCTCTTTGTAATCAATATTATGGTTGTTCATTTCATAAATAACACATCCAGCTGAAACTATTTAATTCTTTTAGTTAAGAATAGATTAATGTAATACAAGCTACCCCAACTTCAGGCTAAACTTTACCCTTTTCTTTCAAATCATAAAGGTGAAGTCGCTTGGTGATCATGAATGGAATCGAACTCAGCAAATTGGAAGTCCTTAGCAGTCATCCTTTTGAAAGTGACACAGAAATGTCTGACATAGATGACGATGACCGTGAAACTATTTTCAGTTCCATGGACCTCTTGTCACCAGGAGGACATTCTGATGCTCAGACTTTAGCCATGATGCTTCAAGAGCAGCTAGATGCCATCAATAAAGAAATAAGGTATTATTTTATTGTCAACTTATTGTATTATGCATTTTATACTGAAGCTTTATTTAAAGGGAACTTGGCAACTGTCCAAATGCCCTTAAACCGCCATCATGTCTCTACTCCATGCTATTTCTGCATTCTAACAACCCTCTTCTTGTGACTTTGCAATCTCCATAAATTTTCAAAGTCAAGTTTTATTCTGTGTTCGCTATGCAAGTGTCTCTGGACTACTACGGCAGGG
The DNA here is from genome assembly GCA_033576555.1 of Oophaga sylvatica. Taxonomy (NCBI): domain Eukaryota; kingdom Metazoa; phylum Chordata; class Amphibia; order Anura; family Dendrobatidae; genus Oophaga; species Oophaga sylvatica. The sequence continues at coordinate 152,650,682 of JARQOD010000004.1, read as the reverse complement.
CGTTGATTCTCCAGAACTAGTCCTGTCTCCGGTGATGTCACTCTTGTAAATGTTGTCAATTGTGCAGAGAGGAGCATGCTTATAAGATTGGCGGTAGGACTAGTTCAAGGAGAATCAATGCCTGCAAATGCAGAATAAAAACTTGAGTTTGAAAGTTTATAGGGATTGCAAAGCTACACGAGCAGGTTACCAGAATGCAAAAATAATATGAAGTTCTGAGGTGGTTATGACTAGAGATGAGCGGTGTTCGAAGCGAACTGTTTGCCAATTACAATTCGAGCTGTTTTGGGCGGTGTTCGAGCCGTTCGACGAACCCGAACGATTTTGAAAAAATCTGGCTGTTCGAGGTTATGTTCGATAACTGTTCGTGCACCTAAATCGTCACTGGATTTTTTCACAGTAATGCTGAGAATCACTGTTAATACACAGTTTGAATGTACAGCAGGGCGGGGGGAGGGGCATGGGATGGATCTCTGCAGAAATAATGAAGATCTCCATTTTTTTTTCTCTTTCCTGCATTTCCAGTGGGTGGTGCAGTCTGTCAGCCTATCAGCAGCGCTCACACGAAGCGAAGTGCTTTTTTTTTTAACACAAGCAAGGGCATATGTCATTGGCTGTGTATGTCACATGTCCTTGCCCTATAAGACCAGCCATTTCCCCCGTTGCCACCATTTTCTCACTGCTGCAGCACAGTGTTAGACGGCACTGCTGCTGCTGTTAGCACTATCTTTCTAACAGTGACTGTGAAGCGAATTTGCAGTTAGACAGGAAGGTTTAGGGAGTAGGGAGGGACTAGTTTGTAATTGCAGCCTTTTTAAGGGCTAGGTTACAGCAGTTCCTAGCACTTTTAGCAGGCAGGTCTGTGCTCTATATAGACAGGTTAACTTGGGAGTAGTGACTATTTGTAATTGCAGCCCTTTTGAGGGCTAGGTTACATCAGTTGCTATCACTTTTTGCCAGCTCCACCAGCATTGAAATATTCATAATTTTTTGATGCATCTTGCCTGTAATATAATTGTGGGCAAAGTAGCAGTCTGTGGTAATCATTTATTAGGCCATCTATACAAAGCTCCACCAGCGTTGAAATACTCATAATTTTTTGGTGCATCTTGCCTGTAATATAATTGTGGGCATAGTAGCAGTCTGTGGTACTCATTGTATTGGGCCATCTATACAAAGCTCCACCAGCGTTAAAACAAAAAAAAAGAATTTTTTAGCTGCATCTTGCCTGTAGAATAATTGTGGGCATAGTAGCAGTGTGTGGTACTCATTCTATTAGGCCATCTATACAAAGCTCCACCAGCGTTCAAAAAAAAAAAGATTTGTTATCTGCATCTTGCCTGGACAATAATTTTGGGCATAGTAGCAGTGTGTGGTACTCATTCTATTAGGCCATCTATACAAAGCTCCACCAGCATTCAAAAAATAATATTTTTTATCTGCATCTTGCCTGGACAATAATTTTGGGCATAGTAGCAGTGTGTGGTACTTATTCTATAGGCCATCTAACAAAGCCCACCGACGTTGAAATAATTAATAATTTTTATCTGCATCTTGCCTGGACAATAATTTTGGGCATTAGTAGCAGTGTGTCGTACTCATTCTATTAGGCCATCTATACAAAGCTCCACCAGCGTTAAAAAAAAAGGATTTTTATCTGCATCTTGCCTGGGCAATAATTTTGGGCATAGTAGCAGTGTGTGGTACTCATTCTATTAGGCATCTATACAAAGCTCCACCAGCGTTTAAATAAATAACAATTTTTATCTGCATCTTGCCTGGACAATAATTTTGGCCATAGTAGCAGTTTATGGTACTCATTCTATTAGGCCATCTATACAAAGCTCCACCAGCGTTTAAATAAATAATAAATTTTATCTGCATCTTGCCTGGACAATAATTTTGGGCATAGTAGCAGTGTGTGGTACTCATTCTATTAGGCCATCTATACAAAGCTCCACCAGCGTTTAAATAAATAACAATTTTATCTGCATCTTGCCTGGACAATAATTTTGGGCCATAGTAGCAGTTTTTGGTACTCATTCTATTAGGTCATCTATACAAAGCTCCACCAGGTTTAAAATAAATAATAATTTTTATCTGCATCTTGCCTGGACAATAATTTTGGGCATAGTAGCTGTGTGGTACTCATTGTATTAGGCCATCTATACAAAGCTCCACCAGCATTGAAATACTCAGAATTTTTGGCTGCATCTTGCCTGTAATATAATTGTGGGCATAGTAGCAGTCTGTAGTACTCATTGTATTAGGCCATCTAATACAAAGCTCCACCAGCGTTTGAAATACTCATAATTTTTTGCTGCATCTTGCCTGTAATATAACTGTGGGCATAGTAGCAGTCTGTGGTACTCATTTTATTAGGCCATCTATACAAAGCTCCACCAGCGTTTAAATAAAATAATAATTTTTATCTGCATCTTGCCTGGACAATAATTTTGGGCATAGTAGCAGTGTGTGGTACTCATTCTATTAGGCCATCTATACAAAGCTCCACCAGCGTTTAAATAAATAACAATTTTTTATCTGCATCTTGCCTGGACAATAATTTTGGCCATAGTAGCAGTTTGTGGTACTCATTCTATTAGGTCATCTATACAAAGCTCCACCAGCGTTTAAATAAATAATAATTTTTATCTGCATCTTGCCTGGACAATAATTTTGGGCATAGTAGCAGTGTGTGTACTCATTGTATTAGGCCATCTATACAAAGCTCCACCAGCATTGAAATACTCAGAATTTTTGGCTGCATCTTGCCTGTAATATAATTGTGGGCATAGTAGCAGTCTGTGGTACTCATTGTATTAGGCCATCTATACAAAGCTCCACCAGCGTTGAAATACTCAGAATTTTTTGCTGCATCTTGCCTGTAATATAATTGTGGGCATAGTAGCAGTCTGTAGTACTCATTGTATTAGGCCATCTATACAAAGCTCCACCAGCGTTGAAATACTCATAATTTTTTGCTGCATCTTGCCTGTAATATAATTGTGGGCATAGTAGCAGTCTGTGGTACTCATTTTATTAGGCCATCTATACAAAGCTCCATCAGTGTTGAAATACTCATAATTTTTTGCATCCATCGTTTTTTTGTGCAAACAACTCCAAGAGTTGTCAATTAGGTAACCACCAAAATGAGTGGCAAAAGGCCTGCTGCTGGTGAAAGGGGAATAGGCGTGTTGGGAAGGGAAAAAAATGTTGTGTCCGTGGGGTAGGTGTTAAAGCAACAGTAACATCTACAGAAGAAAGACCATCTTCCAGCCAAACAAGATGTCTACTTCTTTTAGTGGACAATGTGGTACGATCCCTTTCTACGGGCACGCCCATCGCTACAAATTCCAGATGAGGCACAAGAACAGCAGGTGCTTCAACAGATATCAAGTGCTCCTTTAAGTCGGCTCTCCTCCACCTCAACTTCAACATCACAAAAACTCCAGTCCTCAGAGGTGTCACCCCAATCGCACTTGCTTCCTCACAGCTCCCAAGTCTCCAGCTGCCCATCTGAGTATGGGGTAGAACAGATGGTTGAGTCTGCAGAGCTGTTTACTCATACTGTAGCCTGGGAATCAGAGGTCGTCTCCATAGCTTCTGTGAATCCATACGAGGAAATGATCTGCACTGATGCCCAGAATGTTTATGAGTCGGATCCAGGACCAGATGAAGAGGTTCTGAGCATAATGTAGACCCTCGTTCCCAAACTGTAACCCTGTTGGTGGAGACAATGAGGAAGACGATGATGAGACTCAAATAGCTGATTTGAGCGACAACTTGAGTTTTGTGTCAGGGCAGGAAGAGGTTGGCTCTGATGACGACGGGTGTGATAACACACAGGGTGATGATGACGAGGTTGCAGATCCCACTTACTGTCAACCCACAGTCAGACAGTTGATGAGGTCAGCAGAGGAGGTGGAGGAGGGGTTCGAGTGACGACGAGGTCAGGGTGCAACTTCCTGGACAGAGACGTAGTACTGGAAGCACGTCACCAACTGCATCCTCAACCACAACTCTGCCTCTGACCACAAGTCAAGGTGGCTCTTCAGGTCGCATGGGTTTCTAAGCCTTGCATAGCCTTGGCATTTTTTAACATCGATAAGGATGACCCAACTCGTGTTATCTGTAACATTTGTGACCAAAAGCTAAGTAGAGGCCAATAAATCCATAGTTTGAGTACTTCATGCATGAACCGTCACATGGATATGCAGCATAAGTTGCAGTGGCAAGCTCACTGTGCTAAAATGCGGCCTAGCGGGCTGGCCCAACCATCGTCTGCCCCATCTTGTGCATCCGCGACCGCGGCCTCTTCATCCTCTGTGACTGGGGGGACAGCAGTCAGACCTGTTTTGAGACTCAGACCTGGCACCTCTTTACCCGCAACAGCCAGTCTGAATTTCATTTGGAAGTGGAAACACCAGCTGGTGGTTGAGCGCTCTCCGACATTGAGAGCACCACCTTTGGATCAAGGCAACCTAACGTTTGCGCCTGCATCTTCCTCACAGACCATCAGTTGTCCGGGACACCCTACTCAACCCCGTCTACTCACAACAGCCATTCCTCGGTCCCTCAGATGTGGACAAGTAAAAGACCATTTCCTCCTAGCCATGAGAAAGCTAAGAGGTTGAATTTCACCATCTGCAAGCTCTTGGCTACAGAAATACTGCCTTTCCGCCTTGTGGACATAGAGGATTTTTCGAGACCTTATGTCCGTTGCAGTGCCCCAGTACCAGATGCCCATCGGCACTAACTTCTCAAAGAAAGGTGTGCCTGCGCTCCACCAGCATGTCGCACACAACATCACCGCTTCTTTGAGAAACTCAGTGTGTGCAGGGTGCATTGCACCACAGACACTTGGATGAGTAGGCATGGACAGGGGCGTTACATGTCGCTTACTGGGCACTGGGTAACTATGGTGACAGCAGGACAAGAGGCTGCTGTCCAAGTCTTGCCGTCCCCCACGAGTTGTGCGTCAATCCTCTTTATCTCGAAGTTTCTCCACTGCTTCTGCCTCCTCAACCTCTTCTCGGTCCTCCACCTGCACCCAAAGCCTGTCTGGTCATGCCACGGGCTTTCTAACTGCGCAGAAGGGATCCTGCACACCTCCTTGCTATGCTGGCAGAAGGGCTCAACGTAATCAGCGGGTTTTTTACGTTGAAATGTCTGGGAAATGTGAGTCACACAGCTGAGGAGTTGTGGTCAGCTCTGGAGAATCAGTTTCATGAATGGTTGTCTCCACTGGACCTGAAAACCAGGGAAGGCCGTGTGCGACAATGCCGCAAACCTGGGTGCGGCCCTTCGCCGGGGCAATGTCACACACGTGCCTTGTATGGCTCACGTGTTGAACCTGGTTGTCCCAGCAATTTTTAGCCCACTATCCCGGACTACATGGCCTTCTGCACGGTCGCTGTGTGCTCACTTCCGCCGTTCGCATCGCGCAGCTCTGTGACTTACATCTCTACAGAAGTCGTTGGCCCTGCCACTTCACACGCTAAAATGCGATGTGCCAACACGGTGGAATTGGATGACCCCCCTTCTGTTGATCCTATTCCAGATTCAGTTCGTGGCTCAGGTTCACCAGAAATATCATCCCAGGTACTCAATAACAACCCAGATTCCTCTATTGCTGGAGCGATGGATGATTTTGGGGGTCTCTCTCAATTTACTATCCATGAAGATCACCCCTCCTCTCAATCTCCCCATCCATTCCGTTTCCTTTTTTGCCCTTTCCCCCCACTCTTAATACCACGGTACCTCCACTTTCTATTGTGAAACGGTGGAACCTACGGGATGTTGTTGACCATTTAGTTGACTCATCCTCCACCAATATAATTTCCCTACCCCCCAATTCTTCTGGTATTGTTTCCCTTCATAATAAATCTCCATCTCGGTCTGGGAATACAAAAATTACCCAGTTTTTTCGGTGGCCCCAGGTCACTCATCAAAAATCAAAAGAAAAAGAGGAAACGAGGTTTGTAGAGGGAGTGGAAAAATCAGATCTACATCCAGAACTAGCCCCAAATCCAAAATTTTTTAAAAAAATCAACCTTGGTTCAGGATGTCTAAATGAGAAATCTAATATTTTCAATCTTTCTGATTATACACTATCGGATTCAGAAAGATCACTTTTAGGGCGGGTCTGTCCTTTTGCCCAGACGCACTGTGAATACCTTCAATCTCTATCTTGATCTGAATGAATTCTTCAGAAAATAACGGTGCAACGACACTTTCTTTATTGAAGCCAAAAGAATTCTACTTCTGGGCCATCTGTGTCTGAGGCTGACAATTATGCACATGTTAAACCCCAAACTAGGTTCTAGTAATTTTTACCCTGCTCATCATAAAGGTCCACACGTTGAAACCTTTCAACAATTGATACTCAAGGATTTACGCTCTTTCCCTCTACCCCTAAAAGACCGTCTAATCTCAGTCCTACTGAAAAAATAGCATTGAACTCATTAAAAGCTAATAAGAGTATAATCATAAAAAATGCAGACAAGGGGGAGGGGTTGTGATCATGAACAGGGACTGGTATACTAAAGAGGGGATTAGATTATTGAGTGATTCTGATTACTATGACAACTTGTTCAGTACCCATCTTCTACCATTTTTTCGGAATACAGACCTTCATTAAGGAAGCTAGTTCTCTCGGGATTTTGAATGCAAAAGAATTTAAGTTTCTCAACATCTCTAGATTCAAAGTACCATTTTTTTTATTTTCTGCCCAAAATTCATAAAGACCCCATCAACCCCCCTGGTCGTCTTATAATTTCAGGTATTGGTTCTATTACGTGCAACCTTTCCCACTATATCGACCTATTTCTACAGAAATATGTATTAAAATTGGGCATCGTACCTTAAAGACTCTTCCCATTTAATAGACCTTCTTCTCTTCTAAACCCAATATGGCTAACTGTCTAATACTAAACCTTAGATGTCCAAGCCCTTTACACTAATATCCCTCATGATAAAGGGCTGGAAGCGGTTTCTCAATTCCTTTTGATTGATGACCATCTACCCCCTTTACAGAAGGAATTTTTGAAAAAACCCATTCTATTTGTTCTGGAGAACAATGTCTTTTCATTTGAGGATGATTGCTATCGCCAATTGAGGGGCTGCGCGATGGGACGAGATTTGCCCCTAGTTATGCAAATCTGTTTATGGGGGCATTCGAGTCCCTCTTCATTGCGCAGTCCCCATTGGTGGTGGGTAAATTTGTGTGTATCGTCTCTTCATAGATATCTTTTCATCATGTGGATTCATTGGTTTTACCATAATTTTTAATAATTTTAATACCGTATTATACTCGTGTATAAGCCGACCCGTGTATAAGCCGACCCCCCTAATTTTGCCACAAAAAACTGGGAAAAATTATTGATTATGTATAAGCCGGGTTATAAACTGCCCTCCTGCTCTGTGCTGCCCCCGTCCTGCTCCTTGTTTCCCCCATCCATCTTTGGCTCCCCCATTCTCCTCTGTACTCCCCCCTCCTGCTCCTTCCTCCGCTTGTGCCCTCCATCCTCCCTGTCCTGCTCCATGCTTCCCCCGTCCTCCTCCACGCTTCCCCCGTCCACCGATTCCCCCCCCCGTCCTGCTCCATGCTTCCCCTCCTCCCCGTTCTCCCCGCCCTCCCTCTATGCTTCCCCGTCCTCCTCTATGCTTCCCCCGTCCACCGATCTCCCCCCCCGTCCTGTTCCAGATTTCCCCCGTCCTCCGTTCCCCCCTTCCTCCTCCATGCATTCCCTCGTCCTCCTTTCTCCCCCTGTCCTCTCCATGCTTCCCCGCCTGCTCCAGCTTCCCCCGTCCTCCTCTATGCTTCCCCCGTCCACCGTTCTCCCCCCCCCGTCCTGTTCCGTGCTCCTTGTCCCTCTCTCCATCATACTCCCCCCTCCCCGTGCCATCGTGAGCGTCCCTGCAATCCGCGTCTCCCCGTCTTCCTGCAGCTCTCTCCACACTGAGCGGTGATGTAATACCGCTCATTAAGGCCATGAATATGGAGGCAACGCCCATGGGAGTGGCGTCACGTCCATATTACATGACCTTTAATGAGCGGGTATTACATCACCGGCTCAGTGCTGTAGAGCTGCAGGAAGAGGGGGAGAACCAGGATTGTAGGGACGCTCAGCGATGGCACGGGGAGGGGTGAGTATGATCCAGCCACCGCTCCTGCCGCCGCATCCCCTCCCCCGCTGGTTTCTGCCCTATGACCGTGTATAAGCCGAGGGGGCATTTTCAGCACGAAAAAAGGTGCTGAAAATCTCGGCTTATACACGAGTATATCCCGTAAATGAAGATTGTCATTTACTAAGAAGATTCCTGTCTTTTGCGCCTGCTGACCGGGTTTTCAAGAATCTTTCTCAATAATATCCCACTCGGGGTACCCGCTGGAGCAGCATTAGATTTCTTAATTGCTTACAACACTTACACCTGGCTGGCGCTCCTACAGACTCTCTATCCCACGTGTCTCAACACGGTGGAATTCAAACTCTGCACATATTGCAGCGACTGTGGCAGCACCGGGAAGCCCTGGTGCAATACGTTCTGAATTATAGCCTGGGGCCAACGAGGATCCAGAGGTGGGGCAAATCACGCTGTGCACCCTTCTGCACAGTTTTGAAATGGCCACGAAGATGTTTAGTGCTGACGATGCATTATCAGCATGACTATTCCGGTGATTTACATGTGGAGCAGATGTTTAAACAGAATTCGGAGTCAGGTGGTGGAACAAGAGGAGGTGGAGGAAGTAGAGGAGGAGGAGTTGTATGCGGAAGGGCTAACATCTGCAAGGTCCAACGGTCGGCAGCACCAAGGCGGTGGCAAGGAGAATGGGGGAGAGGGATTAAACAGGGCGCATGGTAGCAGCCAAACTAGTGAGGAAGGTGCAGGAGCCCAGGAAGAAGTGGAGGACGAACTGGCGATGGGGATGGAAGACTCAGATGAGGGAGACCTTGATCACATTTCTGTTGTGCGAGGTTGGGGGGAAGGGCAGAGGAAGGAAGTATGATTGTACCTCGCCACCAAAACAACAGGGACTTGGTGCTTATGGATGCGCAAGACACATGAGTGCCTTCTTGCTGCACTACCTGCAACATGACCCTCGAATTGTCAGAATTCGAAATAATCCTGACTACTGGGTAGCCACACTGTTAGATCCCCGGTACAAAAGTAAATTTGCCGAAATAATTCCTGCCATAGAAAGGGATTCACCATGCAGGAGTATCAGCAGAGACTGTTGCAGAATCTTACATGTGCTTTTCCACAAAACACCAGTGGTGCACGTAGTGAATCTCACAGTTCTAACTTGCCAACCGTGGGACTGGTCGAGTCTTCAGCACTCAAACCGTAACAGAAACACAGTATCTGTTGGTGTTAACAGCAATATTGCGGAATCCTTTCAACCATTTTTTTAGCCCATCCCCTTTTCAAGGCCACAGGAGACAAGAAGTCAGACATATAGTCAACGCCTAGAGACGATGGTACAGGAAATATTCCAACTGAACATCGAAGCCATGACTGTGTCACTGGACCCCCTTTCTCTTTTTGGGTTTCCAATCTGGATAAAAGGCCGGAGCTCGCCACTCACGCCTTGGAGATCTTTCATGCCCCGCAGCCAGCGTTCTCTCGAACGTGTGTTCAGCGCTGCTGGTGGTGTTCTGACAGATAACGTACGCGGCTGTCCACTGAGAATGTAGACAGACTCACGTTCATAAAGATAACAAATCATGGATCCGCAAGGACTTTTTCTACCCCTTGTCATCCGGGGAGAGAAAAGCTTGAGGATTTGGTTTTAAAATCACCTCACCAACCGTTTTTAAGCCTACAAATTTACTAATAATTTTTTGCTGCATCTAGGCCGGACAATAATTTTGGGCCTGGTAGCAGTGTGTGGTACTCATTCTTTTAGGCCACTATACTAAGCTCCACCAGCTTTCAAATTAATAATAATTTTTAGCTGCATCTTGCCTGGAAAATAACTTTAGGCCTGTTACAGTGTGTGGTACTCATTCTATTAGGCCATCTATATAAGCTCCACCAGCTTTCAAATTTAATAATAATTTTTTGCTGCATCTTGCCCTGGACAATAATTTTGGTCCTGTAGCAGTGTGTGGTACTCATTCTATTTAGCCATCTATACTAAGCTCCACCAGCTTTCAATTTAATATGAATTTTTAGCTGCATCTTGCCTGGAAAATAACTTTGGGCCTGTACAGTGTGTGGTACTCATTCTATTAGGCCATCTATACTAAGCTCCACCAGCTTTCAAATTAATAATAATTTTTGTTCCTCTGAACGTGTGTTCAGCGCTTGCCGGTGGTGTGCTGATCTGACAGATAAGCGCACGCGGTGTCCACTGAGCATGTAGATAGACTCACGTTCATAAAGATGAAGAAATCATGGATCCGCAAGGACTTTTCTACCCGTGTGTCATCCTGGGGAGAGTAAAAGCTTGAGGATTTGTTCAAATCACCTCACCAACCGTTTTAAGCAACTCTGGGGCAATTGATGCTACTTAAGTGCTGTCTGTGCCCCAAATTTTTGGAAAAAATTGAGACTCTTTTTGGAGTCCCCTTGCTGTGTTTTACGTGAAGTTGGCATAGTCAATTACAGGTGGGTTGGGTCTTTCCCCACCCCCCTTTTAACCGTAAGAAACTACATACACTATGGCTTGGGGTAACACAGATGGTTGAGTGTGAAGAGCTGTTTACTCATACTATAGCCTGGGAATCAGAGGTCTGCTCCAAAGCTTGAGTGTCTGCTAGTCAGCGGAGTAGCCACCGCTGTAGATCTAATTACAAATTTTTAACTGCTTCTAGCCCAGACAATAATTTTGGGCCTAGTAGCAGTGTCTGCTAGTCAGCGGAGTAGCCACCGGCTGTAGATCTAATTACAAATTTTTAACTGCATCTAGCCCAGACAATAATTTTGAGCCTAGTAGCAGTGTCTGCTAGTCAGCGGATTACCCCAGCTGTTAAGCAAGCTACACCACCTGTACTTTGGACACTTAATTTTTTCAAAGGAAATGCTTCGGGCCTCGGGACAATCAGTGAAGAGCATCGGGGAGTCACCCCAAGGCACAGGTGCTGTGACTGGCGGTAGGACGCCTTGCGGTGGACCGCCAAGCTCGATCCTTATAAAAGCTTTTTAACTGCAGTAGCTTTAGTGGACGCTACTGGAGCTGGAATTACCGCGGCTGCTGGCATGAGACTTGCCCTCCAATAGATCCTTGTAAAAGGATTTAAAGTGTACTCATTCAAATTAGAGAGACAATTTAAATTAAAAAGATTAGACCTGCCTCCACCGCAGGTTGGCTCGCTCGACCCACCAGCGGACAGGCACCAGTATTGGGAGAGGGGGGCTGGCCGTCAGGGTCCACCGTAGGTCTAGCACAAACCCGGCGACACGCAGGTCGCACGGGCAGGAACGGATTGGCCGTGTCGGCTGAGCACTTTTTTGGTTTTAGAAGGGCATGACATGCCTATATCTGTGTCTCCCCCTCCTTTTACTCCTCCACCTCTTTTCTTTTCGCATGACTATATATACTTGTCACTTTTCCATGTGTTAGTTGTGTCTTCTGAGCAATTTGTCAGCTTTTGGACACCTTTGAAGTATTTTCTATGTGTTTTCTGTTTGTTTCTATGTGTTTTGGTTTGCCTGCCATTGGTTTTAACAGTGTTTGACTAACAGTTCGACGAACAGTTCGTCGAACACACGGCTGTTCGGCGAACCGAACCGAACTCGAACAATACCGTGGTGGCTCATCACTATTTATGATAGCTGACAGATGCTCTTTAAAGAGAGTTATGGTAGGTTAGGGTAGGTGCACATGAGAAACTGGCAGCGCTTTGGACACAGCACATGTTCGCTGCGTCCAAAGTGTTGCAGGTATTGAACGCAGGTGATTCCGCATGTGTTCATTGAACCGTGCAGAATCACCGCGTCCAATGTACTGTACGAATGAAATTTATCTTGCGGAGGCTCACATCTCTGCAAGATAAATAGACATGCTATGGTCTGAAGAGACTCGCCGCATGTCCGTCTCCGCGGGTGAGCCACGTGCCTCTCTGGACGCATAGTGGACATGGGATTTCTTGAAATCCTATGCACTGTGCTGTAACATCTGGACGCTGCACAAGTATGCAGCGTTCATCCTGCAAAGTTTACTGATCATCTGCACACACCCTTATTGTTTTATACTTCTACTTGTTTAAAGCCAGTGTTTAGGTTTCCACACATGAGAATTAGATATAAGGTTTCAAAATGTATTCCTGTCAGAGTCACTTAGGATCATTTCAGTGCTCAGTTCTGCATTGGTAAGGAATGTATTGGACTGGGTAAGTGAGGCAAGCTTTTGACTGCCATTAAATGTGCTACATTCTATGACCATAACTCTGTGTATTATTTGCACCAATGAGCCATAAAATTAAAAAGCTTATCTAACATTGTGTAAGTCCCCACACTGCCACCAAAACAGCTCTGACCCATGGAAGCATCCTACTCACAGGTATTTTATAGATGTATTGTAGTACATTGCATCAAGACATCAACAGAAGATCCTTAACCCCTTCATGACCAGAGGTATTTTCGTTTTTTCGGTCTCGTTTTTTGGTCCCCTTCATCCCAGAGCCATAATGTTGGTTTTTTTTGGTCAAAATGGCCATGTGAGGGCTTGCTTTTTTCAAAACAAGTTGAACTTTTGAATGACACCATTGGTTTTAACATATCGTGTACTGGAAAACGGGAAACAAATTTCAAGTGTGGTGAAATTGCAAAAAAAGTGCAATTCCACACTTGTTCTTTTTTTTTTTACCATGTTCACTAACTGCTAAAAGTGACCTGCTGTTATGATTCTGCAGGTCATTACGAGTTCATGGACACCAAACATCTCTAGGTTCTTTTTTTATTTAAGTAGTGAAAAAAAATCCAAACTTTGGTAAATAAAAAAATAAAATGGCACCATTTTCCGAGGCCTGTAGCGTCTCCAATTTTGACGATTTGGGGCCGGGTGAGGGCTTATTTTTTGCACGGCAAGCTGACGTTTTTATTGATACAACTTTGGTGTAGATATAATCTTTGATCGCCCATTATTGCATTTTATTGCAATGTAGCAGCGACAAAGAAAACGTAATTCTGGTGTTCAGATTTTTTTTTTTTTCATTACATCATTTACCGATCAGGTTAATTCTTTTTTTATATTGATAGATCGGGTGATTCTGAACCCAGCGGTACCAAATATGTCTATGTTTGTTTTTTTATTGTTTTATTTTGAATGGTATGAAAGGGGGGTGATTTGAACTTTTTTATTTTGTTAAAAACATTTTTTTTACTTTTTGCATGCTTTAATAGTCTCCATGAGAGACTAGAAGTTGCAGTTGTCTGATCGACTCTGGTACACCCAAGCGATGATCAGATTGCCTATGTGTAGCAGAAATGCTCACTTGCTATGAGCGTCGACCATCGGGTGGCACTCATAGTAATCCTGCTATGACAACCATAGAGGTATGTTGGAGACCTCTGGTTGTGATGCCAACCCATCGGTGACCCACGATCACGTGACGGGCTCACCGATGGGTGGGATTTCCGGTGTTAAATGTCGTTGTCAGAGATTGACAGCGGCATTTAACAGGTTAACAGCTGCGGGTGGATCGCGATTCCACCCTCGACTGTTAGAGGCACATGTCAGCTGTTCAAAACAGTTGACATGTGTCGGGAAAGATATGTGTTGTGAATGTGCTGGAGGCGGCTTCTGTGCTGGGGCTCCCTCCAGTGGTTGCTGAGAGTAATGAACTGATTACTGAATGGCCTTCAGCTGGCGCTGAATGGTAGGATATACTGTAAGTGGCCTGAGTTCCCAGCAGCCTTGCCGGTTATCAATTGTTCCTTCTGGTCTTGCTTGAAGCACTGCTAGTTTCCTGCTCTCCTTCAGATAAGTGTTTGCTGTTTTTTTTTCCTCTGTTTGATTTTCTCTGCTGGTTTGCTGCTTGCAGTGGACTGCAGCCTGTCCCCTTTTGGGGATCTGGCGCTGCAATTGTGCTCCGTTTTTGTCTGCACTTTTGCTTTGCTCCTTTGTTACTTTTTATTTGCTGAATAGCGTTTTGTTACACTAGAGATCTGATTTTGGTGGATGAGAAGTGTTGGTATTTTTGTTAGGGTTTTGTTGGATTGCAGTCAGAATTCTTTCCTGTACTTTTCTGTCTAGACAGATTGGGCCCCCGCGTTTGCTCATTCTATTTTCTGTCTGTGTCCGTGCTTTCTTCTTGTCTAACCGCCATTACATGTTTGGGGGCTTCCTATTTTCTTTGGGGATCTGCTCCGGGGCAGATAGCTTTCATCTTTCTGCCTTTAGGTGTAGTTATCTCTCAGGCTGTGACGAGGCGTCTAGGATCACCGTAGGAACGCTCAACGGCTACTTCTAGTTGGGTGGTTAGTTCAGGTTACTGCAATCCAATAGGTTCCAGCCTCTCTGGTGTATTACCGCTTTTGCTATTTTTTGCTATTTCTCCTCAGTTACCAAAACATAACAGTATAACCGGCCAAAAAACTGAAAATTGTATGGTACTCACAGAAGGGGAAAATAGTAATAAGGAAACTCTGTTTGTTGCATTTTTTTCCCCTCTTTTTTCTGGGTACTGAGGAGGAATTTTTTTTTTCTCTCTCTCAATGGAGTTTGCACAGCTGTCTGGCCGTGTGGATCAGCTTGCCACTGAGGTTCGGAGTATTGCTACCTATCTTGCTGGGTTGCCGATTGTGGAACCTAGGATCCCCATGCCAGATTTGTTTTTGGGGGATCGATCTAAATTTCTGAATTTCAAAAATAACTGTATGTTGTTTTTTGCCTTAAAGCCTAAGTCCTCAGGGAACGTGGCACAGCAGGTTCAAATTGTCATCTCCCTGCTGCGCGGCGACCCTCAGGATGGGGCTTTTTCCCTGACACCTGGGGATCTGTTTTGAATGATATTGATGTATTTTTTCAGGCTCTGGGGTTATTGTACGATGAACCTAATGTCACTGATCAAGCTGAAAAGATCTTGCTGGCATTAAATCAGGGTCTTGAAGACGCTGAGTTGTACTGTCAGAAATTTCGTAAGTGGGCAGTCCTGACCAAATGGAATGATGATACTTTGGCAGCCCTTTTTCAAAAGGGTCTGTCAGAAAAAGTAAAGGACGTTATGGTGGGATTCCCTGTTCCCTCTGGTCTCAATGATTCTATGTCTTTGGCTATTCAAATTGACAGACGTTTGCTTGAGTGCAGAGGTATGCGTGAGATAGTGTTGCCTTGTGAGCCAGCTCCTGAGCCCATGCAGTGTGATGGAGTGACTTCTGGGGCTCAGCGTCATGAGTTTTGTAAGCGCAATGGGTTATGTTTCTACTGTGGTGACGCTTCCCATGCTATTTTTGTCTGCCCTAAGCGGGGATGATGTTTTGCACGCTCAGTTGTCTTGGGTAGTGTTCAGACTAAATTTCTGTTGACTGTTACCCTGATTTGCTCCCTGTCCACATTTTCTGCTCAGGCTTTTGTTGATTCAGGAGCAGCTATTAACCTGATGGATTTTGACTTTGCCAAACGTTGTGGGTTTCCCATGATACCCCTGCGGAAGTCTATTCCCCTACTGGGCATTGATTCTACCCCTTTGGCAGAGAATAAACCTCAGTTTTCTACTCAGGTGATAATGAGGGTTGAACCAGATCATCAGGAGAGTTGCAAATTTCTGGTGCTGCATAATCTGCATGACATTATTGTACTAGGTTTCCCTTGGTTACAGTCTCATAATCCTGTTTTGGATTGGAAATCTGTGTCTGTGACCAGTTGGGGCTGCCAATGTGTTAGTACTAACACTCCTGTTTTTTCTGCTTCTCCCCAGTCTCAGGATGTCCCTGACTTTTTGACAGATTTTTCTGATGTGTTTAGTGAAAGTAAATCTGCATCCTTGCCCCCTCACAGGAGCTATGATTGCGCTATTGAATTAGTTGCCTGATGGTAAATTTCCTAAAGGTCGCCTTTTTAATTTATCTGTACCTGAACACGATGCTATGCAATCTTATATCAAGGAGTCATTGGAGAAGGGTCATATCAGACCATCCTCTTCACCTTTGGGAGCCGGATTTTTCTTTGTGGCCAAAAAGGATGGTTCATTGAGGCCGTGTATTGATTATCGCCTCCTGAATAAGATCACTGTTAAATATCAATATCCGTTACCTTTGATTTCTGACCTATTTTCCGGAGTGAAAAGTGCTAGTTGGTTTACCAAGCTTAACCTCAGGGGGACGTATAACCTTATTCGCATTAAGCACGGGGATGAATGGAAGACGGCGTTTAATACCCCAGAGGGGCATTTTGAGTACCTAGTGATGCCTTTTGGGCTTACTAATGCCCCTTCCATCTTCCAATCCTTTATGAATGATATTTTCAGGGATTTTGTGGATAAATTTCTGATTGTTTATTTGGATG
This sequence comes from Oophaga sylvatica, assembly GCA_033576555.1. Classification (NCBI taxonomy): domain Eukaryota; kingdom Metazoa; phylum Chordata; class Amphibia; order Anura; family Dendrobatidae; genus Oophaga; species Oophaga sylvatica. Next base: position 152,634,226 of record JARQOD010000004.1, on the reverse strand, counting down.
AAATCTTGATTTTTTCCAATGACTGGGACTCTCATGTGAAACATGTTCGGACTGTGTTCCAGATTTTGAGAGAGAATGCACTGTATGTGAAGGGATCAAAGTGTCTTTTTGGCGTACAGAAGATCTCATTTCTGGGATTCATTTTGTCTCCGTCTGTTATTGAAATGGACCCGGTCAAGGTTCAGGCCATCTGTGATTGGGTTCAACCTACTTCATTGAAGGCTCTTCAGAGATTTTTGGGTTTTGACAATTTTTATCGTAAATTTATTGGTAATTTCTCTGGTATTGTTAAACCATTGACTGATTTGACCAAAAAGGGTTCCGATGTGGTGAATTGGCCTCCTGAGGCAGTTTCTGTGTTTCAGGAACTTAAGCAAAGATTCATTTCTGCTCCTGTTCTACGGCAGCCTGATGTTTCTCTGCCATTTCAGGTTGATGCCTCTGAGATTGGGGCAGGTTCCGTTTTGTCCCACAGGGATCCAGAGACCTCTAAGAGTAACCCTTGTGCCTTTTTCTCTCGAAAATTTTCTCCAACTGAACGTAAATATGACGTGGGTAATCGGGAGTTATTGGCCATGAAGTGGGCCTTTGAAGAGTGGAGACATTGGCTGGAAGGAGCCAAACATCAGGTGGTGGTCCTCACGGACCATAAGAACCTGGTTTATCTGGAATCAGCCAAGCGACTTAATCCTAGACAGGCCAGGTGGGCCTTGTTTTTCACACGTTTTAATTTTGTGGTTTCTTTTCTTCCTGGCACTAAGAATGTCAAGGCGGATGCCCTCTCGAGGAGTTTCTTTGCAGATTCTCCTGAGTTATCTGATCCTGCTGTTATTTTAAAGAGGGTGTGGTTCTTTCCGCCTTTTCGCCCAATTTGAGACTGACTCTGGAAGGGTGTCAGGAGGATAAACCTGAGCGCTGCCCTGTTGGGAAGTTGTTTGTTCCGGACCAGTGGAAAAAGAGTGTGATGTCTGAGATGCATTGTTCCGCGTTGGCTGGTCATCCCGGGATTTTTGGTACCAGAGACTTGGTGAGTCGCTCCTTTTGGTGGCCTACTTTGTCTCGTGACGTCAGGGACTTTGTGCAGTATTGTGGGACTTGCTCTCGTTCCAAGCCTTGCTCTCGTTCTAGTGGTTTGTTAATGCCATTACCTGTACCCATGAGGCCATGGACCCATATTTCTATGGATTTTATTTCTGATCTTCCTGTCTCTCAGAGAATGACCATTATCTGGGTAATCTGTGATAGGTTTTCCAAGATGATACATCTTGTGCCATTACTTAAGTTGCCTTCCTCCTCCGAGTTGGTGCCTTTGTTCTTTCAGCATGTGGTTCAGTTACATGGCATTCCGGACATTGTGTCTGACAGAGGAGTCCAGTTTGTTTCCAGATTTTGGAGGACATTTTGTCTAAGCTTGGTGTTCAGTTGTCTTTCTCCTCTGCATTTCACCCTCAGACCAATGGCAAACCGAGAGAACAAACCAGACCTTGGAGACTTATTTGAGATGTTTTGTGTCTGCTGATCAAGATCACTGAGTCTCTTTTTTGCCTTTGGCTGAGTTTGCGCTTAATAATAGAGCTAGCTCTGCCACCTTGATGTCTCAATTTTTCTGCAATTCCAGGTTTCACCCTCGATTTTCTTCAGGACAGGCGGAGGCTTCTGTCTGTCCGGGGGTTGACTCTATTGTGCAGCGTATGCAGCAGATTTGGGACCAGGTGGTGGAGAGGTTGTCTCTCTCTCAGGAGAAGGCCCAGCGGTTTGCCAACCGGCATAGGACTGATGGTCCTCGTTTTAAAGTGGGGGACTTGGTTTGGTTGTCCTCAAGGAATATCCCTATGAAGGTTGCATCTCCAAAATTTAAGCCAAGGTTCATTGGACCTTATAAGATCATGGAAATTATAAAATCCTGTTTCCTTCCGTTTGCTTCTTCCAGGGACATTTAAGATCCATAACTTGTTTCACAAGTCCTTATTGAAGAAGTTTGTCGAACCAGTGGTTCCTATGGCTGCGCCTCCCGACCCTGTTTTGGTTGAGGGCAATTTGGAGTATGTGGTTGAGAAGATATTGGATTCTCGTTTTGCTAGACGGAAACTCCAGTATTTAGTTAAGTGGAGAGGTTATGGTCAGGAGGACAATTCTTGGGTGTTTGCTTCGGACATTCATGCTGGGAGACTTATCCATGCATATTATCGAGCCCATCCTGATCGGCCTGGTTGTGCAGGAGATGGTTCGGTGACCCCTCAAGGGGGGGTACTGTTGTGAATGTGCTGGAGGCGGCTTCTGAGCTGGGGCTCCCTCCGGTAGTTGCTGAGGGTAATGAACTGATTACTGAATGGCCTTCAGCTGGCGCTGAATGGTAGGATATAAGTGGCCTGAGTTCCCAGCAGCCTTGCCGGTTATCAATTGTTCCTTCTGGTCTTGCTTGAAGCACTGCTAGTTTCCTGCTCTCCTTCAGATAAGTGTTTGCTGTTTTTTTTTCCTCTGTTTGATTTTCTCTGCTGGTTTGCTGCTTGCAGTGGACTGCAGCCTGTCCCCTTTTGGTGATCTGGCGCTGCAATTGTGCTCCGTTTTTGTCTGCACTTTTGCTTTGCTCCTTTGTTACTTTTTATTTGCTGAATAGCGTTTTGTTACACCAGAGATCTGATTTTGGTGGATGAGATCGTGTGATCTCAGGTTTTTTGGCAATCAGAAGTGTTGGTATTTTTGTTAGGGTTTTGTTGGATTGCAGTCAGAATTCTTTCCTGTACTTTTCTGTCTAGACAGATTGGGCCCCAGCGTTTGCGCATTCTATTTTCTGTCTGTGTCCGTGCTTTCTTCTTGTCTAACCGCCATTACATGTTTGGGGGCTTCCTATTTTCTTTGGGGATCTGCTCCGGGACAGATAGCTTTCATATTTCTGCCTTTAGGTGTAGTTATCTCTCAGGCTGTGACGAGGCGTCTAGGATCACCGTAGGAACGCTCAACGGCTACTTCTAGTTGTGTGGTTAGTTCAGGTTACTGCAATCCAATAGGTTCCAGCCTCTCTGGTGTATTACCGCTTTTGCTATTTTTTGCTATTTCTCCTCAGTTACCGAAACATAACAGTATAACCGGCCAAAAAACTGAAAATTGTATGTTACTCACAGAAGGGGACCACATCAAAGGGAGGAATTCTGAGGTGGGCATACTATTACGCCCAATGTCGGAAAGGGGTTAAAGTTGTGAAAGTTGCCTGGCATTGATCAAACTTATTTCTCCAGCACATACTGCAAATCCTAATTTGAACAGAGATCTGGACAATTTACAGTCTACATCTCTTCAGTGAACTTTTTGTCAGTTTCCTCAACCCATTTTTGCAGTGTAGCAGAGTGCATTATTCTGCTATCAGAGGTCACTAGGAAATATCTTTACCATGAAGGGGTGTGCAATAATAACTAGTTAGGTGGTACATTTCAAAACAAAATCCACATGAATGCCAGGATCAAAGGTATTATCTCTTCACCTGACCATCCACATAATGTAAAGTGATTAATCAGACCAGACCAACACCTTCCATTGATCCATGGTCCAGCTTTCATGATCACATGCCTGTTGTAGAGACTTTTGGCGCTAAAAAAGGGTCAACTTGGTCACTGTGAGTAGTCTGTGACTACTCAACTCTACAAATGCACAAAACATTTAGTAACAGTTTGTGCTACAGTAGTTTTTTTGTACAATCGGAGCAGACATGCTAGCCCTTGCTCCCCACATGAAGAGTGAAGAGTCACCACGAGTCTGAGGATCATTGACTGTAGCTGGATCGAGCTTCTTGGAGGAAATCATCAAACCAAGAATTGAAGCTTGAGGGGGATAATTTGCATATTACTGGTGCATTCTGGGAAGAGTGAAGAGTTGCCACGAGTCTGAGAATCTTTGCTTGTAGCTACATCGTGCTGCTTTTAGAAAATCGTCACACCAGGAATTGAAGCTCAAGGGAGTTAATTTGCATATTTCTGGTATATTCTGGGAATAGTGAATATTTTCAATGATTCCACAGAAATTCGCTTTGTTCAACATAAAGAAGGAGATTACCCAGTTGGTGTGTTGCAATGTGTGCTATATGTTTACAGACTTGCCAGAGGAAAATATAAACTTTTTGTGCCAGAAAGTCTTCAGGAGAGAATAGCTACACTGAAGTTCATCAAAGAAGATGAGGATTTCCTTAACAGAGCATAAGAATCTCTTCAGAATGTTGCAAAAGAACTTTTTGGTGTTCTGGCAGCAGCTAATGACAGAGTAGAAATAACTGTTCAGAATGTTCGAAAAGAAGCACCTTTCAAAGTACCAGCAGAAGAAGAAAAATGAAAGCATGTGACCCAAAATAGCTGGAGAATGATTAGGCAGTCAGCACCCTTACCGCTTGAGAACCACTACCAGGCTCTCAATCAATATAAATATGAAGATGTATATTAAAAAAGGGTTTTGCCCACAAAGAACACCCCAGTAAGAAATCAGAAGCCTTTTGAACACAAGACCACTAATACACGTAGAAACAAATGACACAGCAAAAAAGGACCTGGAAACTATGCAGAGATTTTGAAGACCTAGACTGGAAAGTGAAGGAATTGGGAGTGCATGTCTTCTCATCCATCCTCCCAATGGATAAACATGATCTAAGGAGATTGCACAGGATTCTACAGGTGAACAGCTGGCTACATTGATGGTGACGTGAGCAACATTTTGGGTTTCTTGACCATAGAGTGAGTTACCTGTATGATGTATTATTTGCTAGAGATGGGTTGCATCTTACGAAAATAGGAAAACACATAGATACCTTGCTACACTCATCGAGAGAGCTTTGAACTAGAGGAATGTGAAATGGGAAATATATGGCCAGGAAAAAATTTACAGCTAATGAATAATTTTGAGAACCCTGCTATTAGAAGTGGAAAAAAAGAATAAAACAGCAAACTCTATGAAAATAGAGTAGCCAGAGAAACCAACTACAAGCTAAAATTCCTAGGGTATGGGAAACAAACAAGGAAAATTGGAGCTGCTAACACAGGAATAGAGATATGTCATAGCCATCACTGAAACTTGGTGGGATGATACACATGATTGGAATACAAACTTTGAAGGCACAACTTACCGTATATACTTGTGTATAAGCTGAGATTTTCAGCACATTTTTTGTGCTGAAAACGCCCCCCTCGGCTTATACACGAGTCATTGTCCAGAAAGCCAGAGGGGAGGGGAGCGTTGGAGCAGCGTCAGGAGCCTGTGGCTGTGATATCATACTCTCTCTCCTCGCGCCGTCGCTGAACGTCCCTGCATCTCCATTGTCCCCGTGAGGCAGCTCTTCCTGTGCTGAGCGGTCACGTGGTACCGCTCATTACGGTAATGAATATGCACGCATCCCACTCCCATAGGCTAAAATTTTAAATTCCTATTTTGCATCGGTGCTCTCTAAGAAAGCTAATTTAACATCAACTGATCTTCACTGTACCATTGAAGGAATAAAATAATCCACACTATCTATACACAGAGAAATGATGAGGGACCACTTAGCTAGTTTAAATTAATTTAAATCTCCTGGTCCAAATGAATTACATCTTAGGGTACTGAAAGAATTAGCAGAGGAAATTGCAGAACTACTAGCCAGAATCTTTGAAAAATCCTGGAAAACAGAAGTCCCAGAAGATTGGAAAAAGGCAAACTTTGTCCCTATATTCAAAAAAGGAAAGTTTAATGAGGCAGGAAATTGCAGGCCAATGAGCCTTACTTTTATACCAGGAAATATCTTTGAACAGACTATTAAATGGCATGTATGTAAGCACTTGGATAAGAATACAGTAATTAACCGGAGCCAGCGTGGGTTTGTAGCAAGCAAGTCATGCCAGATTAATCTAATTCCCTTCTATAATGGAATCACTGACTGGGTGGATCAGAGAAATGCCAATATTTACTGCTTCCAAAGCATCAACTATAAAAAGTTTTGGTTCACCTGGTGCCTGATATATAGTATATGTATACTCCATTCCTGGATACATACTATTGAATCAAGATAATAAATGTTATTAACGTTTCCTGTCAGTGATTTCACTGCTCTGTCTGATCAGTGTACATATCCTACAGTCAGTCTTATGGATTTTTATGACTCTATACCCCATGGGCTTGGCAGTTCTTCATGTACTTTTCAAACAATATTCCTAAAACTAAAGGACAGACTGGACATGAGTACTATATACAGCACTACTTTTACCAGATCTCAGCAGGCATGAGAAGCAGACTAGCAGAATACATTTACTATGACCGAAATGTCATGTCTGCTTGCACCAGTAGAACCTGAAACAAATGTGGAAACAAGACAAGCTGGTGACATCTGAAATTATACTTTTTACGCCGCAGAAAGCTAAACTACTTTGACTGTGTTTCTGAGCCATTTCTATTTATTGCATTGCAGCTCTTTTGCCTGTGGCTACGGTGCAAAGACATCCTGCTTCTGTCCTATTCTGAGAGAAGCTAGGTGCACATGACACAAGACGTTATTAGATGCAACAATGCCTGAACACCACAAGAAGAAATTCTAAATGTCAAAAGCACCATAAATCAAATGCTTATGCATTTATTATTGTGTATTATAAAATCTGTAGTCAATTAATTAAATGTATAGACCAGTAGGATGTTTTCAGCAACCTGATTAAATACCTTGTCCAAAGCAAGCTAGACTCTTCAACACTGTAATTGCGACACCAAGAATGAAAAGTTATTGAATTATGGAAATCACAGGATCGTTAGACATGTTAATGATATGCAAATGATAAAAAAAATTGAAACAACATTTTTAACATATCTCAACTTATTTAGTGTTGAGTATGAGTACCACATGCAGAAATACACTTTTCATTGCATTGCCTACATGGTCTCCTGACCAATCTTCATCTAGGCCAAAAGAGGGACTAATCATTGAAGAAGATAGACTTCTGTTACAACTTTTATTGCCATCTTAATAAATAATAATTTTTATTCATATAGCGCTAACATATTCCGTAGCACTTTAAAATTAAATATGGACATGTACAGACAAACAATTCACTGTAACACATTTCAACAGTTACAGGAGGAGTGAGGACCCTGTTCACAAGCTTACAATATATAAGGAAATAGAGGGACGCAATAGGTTGAACGTGCTGTTATGTACATTCAAGCCATCATTATAATAAATAAGGGTAATAATAAATAAGATCCATCTTGCTGTAGACCATGATAGTACTTGAAGGCAGTGTGGGGAGGTCAAGCCTTCACAAGGGAGCATCACACCAGTCTTTCTCCCGGGATTATTGTCTGAGACCGCATAATGTACTGTAGCCAAACCCTTCTAATCTTTATTCTAGGTGCACTTTTAGCTCAATGTTACATTGATTTAGTCATAGAACCAGTGGTATGGCTATTTCTCCAGAGTCCTAGGAACTGTTTTTCAACATGACGATGCAAGGCCGAATGATGCTTGTGCTAATTTGATGAGCCTACATGGCCTATACCATGGCCTGCTGTGTCTTTGGACTCATCTCTCATGGAGCTTATCTGGGAAGTCATTGCTCAGCAATTGCAAAGGAAGCTGCCAGCACAAGATCTTGCTGATTTGCTTACCTAAGTGCATTCAGGGTGACAGAACATTTCTCAGACAACCATTAATAACCTCAATGATAGCATGCCAAGACGTGTAGCTGCGTGTATTACTGCGAATGGCGCTCATACTGAAAATTAAATAATGACAATGTTTTAAAAATGTTGTTTCCATTTATTTATCACTTACATATCATTAACATGTCTATCAATCTTGCACTTTCCGTAATTTCATGACTTTTCCTTTGTGGTGTTGCAATTTCGCTGTTGAGGAATGTATGAAAGTAATCAGCAAATATGACAAAGTATTATATTTTTCTAGCTATTGACCCAACCTGTCTTAATTTGTGTTTTAAATTTTTGGTCACCTAAAACTAGATTTTTTTAGGCTCTAACTTTGTGAGGTAGTTAGATTAGCTGCTAACCCAGTGGTGGATAGACCACTTTGAATATGAAATCTATAGTTTGGATTCATTGCTGGGCTCTGGTTTTGTCTGTGACATAAGAGGTTCAGAGCAATTGTTCGCACCCATATTGTTGTGCTGCACTGCCAGTTCTCAGATCTTTTTAACCTGAATTGCTGTTCTCACATAAGTGTAATGTTTCAGGAAATCCTGAAATCAGGAAAAATTAGTCATTCTGTCTAAGTTGAACTTGCCAAAAAGTCTTTTCATATAATTGTGATAGACCAGGAACAAAATTGAATTATACACTACTCAACAAGGGGTGGAATCTGTTACAACCAATATTTCTAATACGTGTCCTTTGGTACCATATGCAAAAATATGCATATAGTATAATAATAAAAAATCTAAAATATATAATCTATAAAATGTATTTAAAATTATTAATAATTAATATATAATATGTAAAATATGTATAAAATTTGCCTATAGTGGACAGCAAAATCTGTGTGGTTCATACAGTAGTGTTCAAAATAATAGCAGTCCAATATGACTAACCAGATTAATCACTGTTTTTGGTATAAATTATATTACCACGTCAAACAATTTATCAGTTGGAGCAGTAGATTCTAAGAAAACCAACAGACTCAGCATTCATAATCTGCAGGTTTTTGAGTCTTTGTATTAGAATAATTAAGTGAAAGGGGATGTGTTCAAAATAATAGCAGTGTGGAGTTCAATTAGTGAGGTCAGTCATTCTGTGAAAAAACAGGCATGAATCAGGGGGTCCTTATGTAAAGGTGAAGCCAGGACATGTACATGTTTTTCTCCTTGAAAGCCTGAGAAATATGGGTCATTCGAGTCATTGTTCAGCAGAACAGCATATTTTGATTAAAAAGTTGATGGAGAGGGTAAAACTTAAGAAGAAGTGCAGACAACGATAGGCTGTTCAGCTAAAATGAACTCCAATGCTTTAAAATGGAAAGCCAAACCAGAGAGACATGGAAGACTACCATTCGAATGGATGGATGAATAGTCAGAATGGCAATGGCAGCCAAAGATCATCTCCAGAATGATCAAAGACAGTGTAAAGTTAGCTGTGAGTACTGGGACAGTTAGAAGACGCCTGTGTGAAGCTAATCTCTTAGCAAGAAGTCACACAACGTCAAACGGTAAAAAAAAAAAGGCATGTACTGAAGCGGATACAATTTGCCAAAGAACACATCAACTGGCCTAAAGAGAATTGGAGAAACGTTTTGTGAACTAATTACTGCATACCAGGGATCATGGACCAGTTTGCATATATTAAAATATGTGAAGAGGTCATATTGCCTTATGCTGAAGAGAATATGCCCTTGAAATGGCTGTTTCAACAAGACAATGACCCTAAACACACCAGTAAACAAGCAAACGCTTGGTTCCAGTCCAACAAAATTGAAGTTATGGAGTGGCCAGCCCAATCCCCGGACCTTAACCCCTCTCTGACATTAGACGTACTATCCCGTCCATGAAACCCGTGCCAATCTGACCATGGACGGGATAGTGACTGTGTGCGGTCACGGACCGCTCCCGGCACATTAACCCTAGCACACCGCGATCAAACATGATCGCGGTGTACTGGGGGCACAGGGAAGCATCGCACAGGGAGGGGGCTCCCTGCGCGCCCCCCTGAGACCCTCAGACCAGCGCGATGTGATCGCGCTGTTCTGAGGGCTTCCTCCCTCCCAGGACCCGGATCCAAGCCTGCAGCTATGCCTATGCGATCGCTGGTGTGACAGAGTGCTGTGCACACTGTCACACCAGCGATCTGATAAAATACAGTGATGTCCCACCCTGGGACAAAGTAAAAAAGTAAAAAAAAAATAAAAAAATAAACATGTTTTAAAAAAAAAATCCAAAATAAATAAAAAAAAAAATATTCCCCAATAAATTCATTTCTTCCTGTAAATAAAAAAAAACAAAACAATAAAAGTACACATATTTGGTATCGCCGCGTCCGTAACGACCCCCCCTATAAAACTGTCCCTCTAGTTAACCCCTTTAGTGAACCCCTTAAAAAAAAAAAAAAAATCAATGCTTTATCATCGTACCGCCGAACAAAAAGTGGAATAACACGCGATTAAAAAGACCGATATAAATAAACATAGTACCGCTGAAAACGTCATCTTGTCCCGCAAAAAACGAGCCACCATACAGCATCATCAGCGAAAAAATAAAAAAGTTATAGCTCGCAGAATAAAGCGATGCAAAAATAATTTTTTCATATAAAATTGTTTTTATTCTATAAAAGCGCCAAAACATAAAAAAATGATATAAATGAGGTATCGCCATAATTGTACTGACCCGAAGAATAAAACTGCTTTATCAATTTTACTACACGCGGAACGATAAAAACGCCCTCCCCAAAAGAAATTCATGAATTGCTAATTTTTGTTCATTCTAACCTCCCAAAAATCGAAATAAAAAGCGATCAAAAAATGTCACGTGCTCAAAAATGGTACCAATAAAAACGTCACCTCGTCCCGCAAAAAATAAGACCTCAAATGACTCTGTGGGCCAAAATCTGCAAAAATTATAGCTCTCAAAATGTGGCGATGCAAAAAACTATTTTTTGCAATAAAAAGCGTCTTTTAGCGTGACAGCTGCCAATCATAAAAACCCGCTATAAATGGTAAATCAAACCCCCTTTATCACCCCCTTAGTTAGGGAAAAATAATAAAATAAAAAAATGTATTTATTTCCATTTTCCCATTAGAGTTAGGGTTAGGGTTGCAGCTAAAGTTAGGGTTAGGGTTGGCGCTAAAGTTAGGATTAGGTTTAGGGTTGGGATTAGGGGTGTGTTAGGGTTAGGTTTGTGGTTAGGGTTGGGACTAGGGTTAGGGGTGTGTTGGGATTAGGGTTGGAGTTAGAATTGGGGGGTTTCCGCTGTTTAGGCACATCAGGGGCTCTCCAAATGTGACATGGTGTCTGATCTCAATTCCAGCCAATTCTGCGTTGAAAAAGTCAAACGGTGCTCCTTCACTTCTGAGCTCTGCCATGCGCCCAAACAGTAGTTTACTCCCACATGGGGTATTAGCGTACTCTGGACCCCAAGAGTTATTGTGCAATTTGTCCTATTTCTTCTGTTACCCTTGGGAAAATAAAAAACTGGGGGCGAAAATATCATTTTTGTAAAAAAAAAAAATGATTTTTTTTTGTTTTTACGGCTGTACATTATAAACTTCTGTGAAGCACTTGGGGCTTCATAGCGCTCACCACACATCTAGATAAGTTCCTTGTGGGGTCTATTTTCCAAAATGGGGTCACTTGTTGGGGATTTCCACTGTTTAGGCGCATCAGGGGCTCTCCAAATGCGACATGACGCCCCCAGACCATTCCATCAAAGTCTGCAATCCAAAACGTCACTACTTCCCTTCCGAGCCCCAACGTGTACCCATACAGTAGTTTTCTCATACATATTGGGTATCAGCGTACTCAGGACAAATTGGACAACAACTTTTGGGGTCCAATTTCTCCTGTTACCCTTGTGAAAATAAAATATTGGGGCGAAAAAATCATTTTTGCAAAAAAAAAAAAAAAAAGATTTTTTATTTTTACGGCTGTGCATTATAAACTTCTGTGAAGCACTTCGGGGTTCAAAATGCTCACCACACATCTAGATAAGTTCCTTTTGGGGTCTATTTGCCAAAATGGGGTCACTTGTGGGGGGTTTCCACTGTTTAGGTGCATCAGGGGCTCTCCAAATGCGACATGACGCCCCAGACCATTCCATCAAAGTCTGCAATCCAAAACGTCACTACTTCCCTTCCGAGCCCCGACGTGTGCCCATACAGTAGTTTTCGCCCACATATTGGGTATCAGCGTACTCAGCGCAAATTGGACAACAACTTTTGGGTTCCAATTTCTTCTGTTACCCTTGTGAAAATAAAATATTGGGGGCGAAAAAATCATTTTTGTAAAAAAAAAAAAGATTTTTTATTTTACGGCTGTACGTTATAAACTTTAGTGAAACACCTGGGGGTTCAAAGTTCTCACCACACATCTAGATAAGTTCCTGAGGGGTCTAGTTTCCAAAATGGTGTCATTTATGGTGTAAGGTTCTATGTATATATTCCTGAAACTCAGTTTGTTCGTCAGCCATTTTACTTTCTGTCTTGCTGCAGCTATCTTGCCCTCAGTCAAAATGGAGTTTCCAGCTTGCATGTTCCCGCCCTGATTCTCTCCTTTGCTTCTTAAGCAGCCACAGCTGAGCAATCAGTGCTTCAGAATCTAGCCTGCAGTGAACCTGTGACTTGACTCCTGTAAGCCTTGGACCTTGTACTCCAGCTATTCCTACTGAGGAACTCTGAAGCACTTGTGGACTCTGAACCCTGCTCTTTGAAAGACCCACGTTTGCATGGACTTACGGTAACAGAGAAGAAGATCCTGAATCTGTATTGGAGAGTGATTGCTGAGCTTGGATTACTCTGGCCTGCTGTGTCTCCTGTTTCTGTGTCTGCAAACTGTGTGACTATTTCTGCCAACTTGTATGAAGTAATACAGGACTTTTCTATATCAAACCTGTGACTCCTGTGTTTTCATCGCACCCAAGCACAAGACGCTATATGAACTGTACTACATACATTACAAGATTCTGAAGCCAAAACGTTAGTGTCTGCTGGGTCTGGAAGGCTGTGTCTGCTGTACTGTGGATATCAGACGTCCGGTTGTACTTTCTGTGATGACAGTGGTTGTGACTTCTCACAACCATTCCAGGTGAGCAATTCCCTTAAGTTTTTTCTTTTTGCAGTGTTACCACAGGTAAACACTATTGTTTTTTTTTTTTCCTTTCTTTTCTCTTTTTTGTCTGCTGTAACTCTGGATATCAGATGTCTGGTTGAAACTTTCTGTGATGATAGTGGTTGTGACTTCTCACAACCATTCCAGGTGAGCAGTTCCCTTATTTTTTTTTTTCTCTCTGCAGTGTTGCCACAGGTGAACACTATTGTTTTTTTTTCTCTCCTCTTCTTCCAGTAATCCTGTCTTAAAAGATCTGGAAAATGGAGGCCCGCATAAAGGAACTTTGCGGAGTGACTGATAATATCCTTGCAGATTTGCAGAATATAAAGACCCGTTTTACAAATCTACAGGACCTCAATAATCACAATTTGCAAGTGGTTGGACAGACTACCCAGGATTTGCGAGCCAGGATTGAGGTTCTAGAGGGGCGAGTCCAGGCTCCTGCCGTAGCCCCGAGTGCTGGGATTCCCAAGTTGCCCCCTTTTCGTTTTGGCGGTGAACGTGAGAAATTCAGGGGATTTATTAATCAATGCAATCTTTTTTTTTCTGCACATGCTTCACAATTTCCCACTGAACGATCTAAGGTGCTTACTATAATTATGTTGCTTAAAAACAAGGCTTTAATGTGGGCAAACCCTCTGATTGAGACTGAGGATGATTGTTTGAATCACCTTGATGATTTTATTTCAGCCATGGGGCAGGTGTTTGATGACCCCAATCGAGGTGCAACAGCTGAAGCAGCCATGTTAGCTTTGCGCCAAGGTAAGCACTCGGTAGCTGAATATGCCTTGGATTTCAGGAGATGGGCCCTTGATACCACATGGGACAGTTCCGCCAAAAAATCTATTTTTCGAAAGGGGTTATCTCCACTGATTAAGGATGAACTTGCTCGTGCCGACCCTCCCACTGCGTTAGGTGACTTTATTAACTACTGCATCCGTATTGATACTCGTCTGACTGAACGCAGGCAAGAGAGATGGTTCGAAAGCAATCGTACTAACCTTTTCCTACCTTCCTCTCCAGCTAAGGAACCTTTGAGTAGGATTACACGGGAACCTGAACCTGAACCCATGCAGGTAGACTCTTTACAACGACGGGTTAGTGATGCACGCAAGGAACATCGTTTTAAGGAGAATCTATGTTTCTATTGTGGTAAGTCAGGGCACTTCATTATAAACTGCCCCAGCCGTTCTCGTAAGACTACTGCAGCACTCATTCATTGTGAGTGTTGCGAGAGGGGATCTGTCAGGTCCGAGCCTCAGGCTCCAGAGAGATCTGCAGCAACAGATCTTGATTTCTCGGACTTAAACTCCGTTACCTCTGAGGACGTTGACTGTGTAAACGCTGCCATTTTTCAAGTTTCCTCAGCGGTGTCCCAGCTGAGTTGTAAGAAAAACAATTCTCATTGCTTTCTTTCCATCAAACTCTGGGTTGACTCAGCTTGGGTGTCTAGCTCTGCCATGATCGACTCATAATTAGCATATTTCCCAGAGGAGCATTGCGGCTTTAAGTCTCCTCATCTGCATGCTTAGCATGTTGATCTCCGCAAGGAGTGACGATATTTCTTGGACAATGGTCTGACGCCTCTCACACAGCCAAACCAGATCTCCGCTTTGCACTGACGAGGGGCTGAACCCCGAAACACAGTGTCTGCAAATTGAGATTCTGGTTTGGCTATTATCCTAGGTCATGTGATAAGGCTCGTTAAAGGGTCGACATTGACTTGTAGGATTGCTACCTTCCAAAAGGTGGCACTAGAGTTCTAGCTCTCTTCCTCTCTGAAGAGACAATTTGCATAATTAGCATATTTCCCAGAGGAGCATTGCAGCTTTAAGTCTCCTCATCTGCATGCTTAGCATGTTGATCTCCGCAAGGAGTGACGATATTTCTTGGACAATGGTCTGACGCCTCTCACACAGCCAAACCAGATCTCCGCTTTGCACTGACGAGGGGCTGAACCCCGAAACACAGTGTCTGCAAATTGAGATTCTGGTTTGGCTATTATCCTAGGTCATGTGATAAGGCTCGTTAAAGGGTCGACATTGACTTGTAGGATTGCTACCTTCCAAAAGGTGGCACTAGAGTTCTAGCTCTCTTCCTCTCTGAAGAGACAATTTGCATAATTAGCATATTTCCCAGAGGAGCATTGCGGCTTTAAGTCTCCTCATCTGCATGCTTAGCATGTTGATCTCCGCAAGGAGTGACGATATTTCTTGGACAATGGTCTGACGCCTCTCACACAGCCAAACCAGATCTCCGCTTTGCACTGACGAGGGGCTGAACCCCGAAACACAGTGTCTGCAAATTGAGATTCTGGTTTGGCTATTATCCTAGGTCATGTGATAAGGCTCGTTAAAGGGTCGACATTGACTTGTAGGATTGCTACCTTCCAAAAGGTGGCACTAGAGTTCTAGCTCTCTTCCTCTCTGAAGAGACAATTTGCATAATTAGCATATTTCCCAGAGGAGCATTGCGGCTTTAAGTCTCCTCATCTGCATGCTTAGCATGTTGATCTCCGCAAGGAGTGACGATATTTCTTGGACAATGGTCTGACGCCTCTCACACAGCCAAACCAGATCTCCGCTTTGCACTGACGAGGGGCTGAACCCCGAAACACAGTGTCTGCAAATTGAGATTCTGGTTTGGCTATTATCCTAGGTCATGTGATAAGGCTCGTTAAAGGGTCGACATTGACTTGTAGGATTGCTACCTTCCAAAAGGTGGCACTAGAGTTCTAGCTCTCTTCCTCTCTGAAGAGACAATTTGCATAATTAGCATATTTCCCAGAGGAGCATTGCAGCTTTAAGTCTCCTCATCTGCATGCTTAGCATGTTGATCTCCGCAAGGAGTGACGATATTTCTTGGACAATGGTCTGACGCCTCTCACACAGCCAAACCAGATCTCCGCTTTGCACTGACGAGGGGCTGAACCCCGAAACACAGTGTCTGCAAATTGAGATTCTGGTTTGGCTATTATCCTAGGTCATGTGATAAGGCTCGTTAAAGGGTCGACATTGACTTGTAGGATTGCTACCTTCCAAAAGGTGGCACTAGAGTTCTAGCTCTCTTCCTCTCTGAAGAGACAATTTGCATAATTAGCATATTTCCCAGAGGAGCATTGCGGCTTTAAGTCTCCTCATCTGCATGCTTAGCATGTTGATCTCCGCAAGGAGTGACGATATTTCTTGGACAATGGTCTGACGCCTCTCACACAGCCAAACCAGATCTCCGCTTTGCACTGACGAGGGGCTGAACCCCGAAACACAGTGTCTGCAAATTGAGATTCTGGTTTGGCTATTATCCTAGGTCATGTGATAAGGCTCGTTAAAGGGTCGACATTGACTTGTAGGATTGCTACCTTCCAAAAGGTGGCACTAGAGTTCTAGCTCTCTTCCTCTCTGAAGAGACAATTTGCATAATTAGCATATTTCCCAGAGGAGCATTGCGGCTTTAAGTCTCCTCATCTGCATGCTTAGCATGTTGATCTCCGCAAGGAGTGACGATATTTCTTGGACAATGGTCTGACGCCTCTCACACAGCCAAACCAGATCTCCGCTTTGCACTGACGAGGGGCTGAACCCCGAAACACAGTGTCTGCAAATTGAGATTCTGGTTTGGCTATTATCCTAGGTCATGTGATAAGGCTCGTTAAAGGGTCGACATTGACTTGTAGGATTGCTACCTTCCAAAAGGTGGCACTAGAGTTCTAGCTCTCTTCCTCTCTGAAGAGACAATTTGCATAATTAGCATATTTCCCAGAGGAGCATTGCGGCTTTAAGTCTCCTCATCTGCATGCTTAGCATGTTGATCTCCGCAAGGAGTGACGATATTTCTTGGACAATGATCTTCTAAAGGAAAATCTGGAATCGGCTCAAGAAAGGTACAAGAAAGCAGCAGATAAATTTCGTAAACCTGCACCAGCTTTCAAGGTAGGAGACTTGGTCTGGCTGTCAACCAGAAATCTTAAGTTAAGGATTCCATCGTCTAAGTTGGGACATAAGTACATTGGACCCTATAAAATCAGTAAAATTATAAGTGCCGTTGCTTGTCGTCTTCAACTGCCCAGAACTATGAGAATCCACCCTGTCTTTCATGTATCCCTACTAAAGGCTGCGACACCCAATACGTTTCCTGGACGTTCCTCTCCTTGCCCTGACCCAGTGCTAGTCAATGGTCAGGAAGAATTTGTGGTGGAAAGGATTTTAGATTCCAGGTTGTATAGAAATCAGTTACAATATCTGATTAAATGGCAGGGCTACCCAGTGGAGGACAACTCATGGGAACCGGTCAATAACGTTAATGCTCCTCGCTTGCTCCGTCAGTTTCATCAGAGGTACCCACACAAGCCTGGTCTGAGGTCATCCGGAGGTTGTCCTTAAGGGGGGAGTAATGTAAGGTTCTATGTATATATTCCTGAAACTCAGTTTGTTCGTCAGCCATTTTACTTTCTGTCTTGCTGCAGCTATCTTGCCCTCAGTCAAAATGGAGTTTCCAGCTTGCATGTTCCCACCCTGATTCTCTCCTTTGCTTCTTAAGCAGCCACAGCTGAGCAATCAGTGCTTCAGAATCTAGCCTGCAGTGAACCTGTGACTTGACTCCTGTAAGCCTTGGACCTTGTACTCTAGCTATTCCTACTGAGGAACTCTGAAGCACTTGTGGACTCTGAACCCTGCTCTTTGAAAGACCCACGTTTGCATGGACTTACGGTAACAGAGAAGAAGATCCTGAATCTGTATTGGAGAGTGATTGCTGAGCTTGGATTACTCTGGCCTGCTGTGTCTCCTGTTTCTGTGTCTGCAAACTGTGTGACTATTTCTGCCAACTTGTATGAAGTAATACAGGACTTTTCTATATCAAACCTGTGACTCCTGTGTTTTCATCGCACCCAAGCACAAGACGCTATATGAACTGTACTACATACATTACATATGGTGGTTTCCACTGTTTAGGCAGATCAGAAGCTCTCCAAACACGACATGGCGTCCAGCCAATTCTGCGTTGAAAAAGTCAGACGGCGCTCCTTCCCTTCCAAACTCTGCCATGCACCCAAACAGTGGTTTACTCCCACATATGGGGTATCAGAGCACTCAGGACAAATTGCACAATAACTTTTGGAGTCTTGTTACCCTTGGAAAAATAAAAATTGGGGTGAAAAGATCATTTTTGTGGAAAAAATATGATTTTTTAATTTTACGGCTCTACGTTATAAACTTGTGTGAAGCACTTGGGGGTTCAAATTGCTCACCAATGATCTAGATAAGTTCCTTAGGGGTCTAGTTTCCCAAATGGGATCATTTGTGGGGGGTTTCCACTGTTTAGGCACATCAGGGGCTCTCCAAATGCAACATGGCATCTAATCTCAATTCCAGCCAATTTTGGTTGGAAAAAGTCAAATGGTGCTCCTTCCCTTCCAAGCTCTGCCGTGTGCCCAAACAGTGGTTCCCCCCACATATGGGGTATCAGCGTACTCAGGACAAATTGTACAACAACTTTTGAGGTCCAATTTCTCCTGTTACCCATGGGAAAATAAAAAATTAGTGACTAAGAGATAATTTTTGTGGGAAAAAAATAGGATTTTTTATTTTCATGCCCGGGCATTATAAACTTGTGTGAAGCACTTGGGGGTTCAAAGTGCTCACCAAAGATCTAGATAAGTTCCTTAGGGGGTCTAGCTTCCAAAATGGGGTCACTTGTGGGGGGTTTCCACTGTTTAGGCTCATCTGGGGCACTGCAAACGGAACATGACCCCCATCAACGTCTGCATTCCAAAACGTTACTACTTCCTTTCCAAGCCCTGCCGTGCACCCAAACAGTTCCCCCCCCCACATATGGGGTATCAGCGTACTCAGGACAAATTGGACAACAACTTTTGGGGTCCAATTTCCTTGGGAAAATTCAAAAATTTGGGACTAAAAAATCATTTTTGTGGAAAATTGTTTGTTTTTTTTTCACACCCAGGCATTATAAACTTTTGTGAAACACTTGGGGGTTCAAAGTGCTCACAACAGATCTAGATAAGTACCTTAGGGGGTCTAGTTTCCAAAATGGTGTCACTTGTGGGGGTTTCCACTGTTTAGGCGCATCAGAGGTTCTCCAAACGCGACATGGCGTCCAATCTCAATTCCAGCCAATTTTAGTTTGAAAAAGTCAAACGGCGCTCCTTCCCTTATGAGCTCTGCCGTGGGCCCAAACAGTGGTTTTCCCCCACATATTGGGTATTGGCGTACTCAGGAGAAATTGCATAACAACCTTATCTGTCCATTTTCTCCTTTTACCCTTGTGAAAATAAAAAAAAAGTTTGTAAAAGATCATTTTTGTGGCTAAAAAGTTAAATATTCATTTTTTCCTTCCACGTTGCTTTAGTTCCTGTGAAGCACCTGAAGGGTTAATAAACTTCTTGAATGTGGTTTTGAGTACCTTGAGGGGTGCAGTTTTTAGAATGGTGTCACTTTTGGGTATTTTCTGCCATATAGACCCCTCAAAGTGACTTCAAATGTGAGGTGGTCCCTAAAAAAAATGGCTTTGTAAATTTTGTTGTAAAAATGAGAAATCGCTGGTCAACTTTTAACCCTTATAACTTCCTAACAAAAAAAAATGTTGGTTCCAAAATTGTGCTGATGTAAAGTAGACATGTGGAAAATGTTATTTCTTAACTATTGTGTGTGATATATTTCTCTGTTTTAAGGGAATAAAATTCAAAGTTTGAAAATTGCAAAATTTTAAAAATTTTCACCATATTTGCGTTTTTTTCAAAAATAAACGCAAGTTATATCGAAGAAATTTTACTTCTAACGTGAAGTACAATATGTCACGAGAAAACAGTCTCAGAATCGCGAATATCCGTTGAAGCGTTCCAGAGTTATAACTTCATAAAGAGACAGTGGTCAGAATTGTAAAAATTGGCCCGGTCATTAACGTGCAAACCACCCTTGGGGGTGAAGGGGTTAATCCGATAGAACACTTGTGAGGTGACATCAAAAGTGCAATTTCTGAGGCAAAGCCAACAAATGCCAAAAAATTGTGGGATGTAGTACAAGCATCCTGGGCTGGAATAACAGGTGACAGGTGCCAGAAATTGGTTGACTCTGTGCAAATAGATGTGAAGCAGTTCTAAAAAAAACTGTGGGTATTCAACTAAATATTAGGTTAATGATTCACAGGAATGCTAAATTGTCATAAAAAATAGTGCATATTGTAAGTTTGTAAAGACAAATGCAGGCCCTGCTATTTTTCAGAACGGCCAAATGTTCATTTTTTGATATTTACTGTAAAGTAGTTGCAAAGTATATACATTTCTCTCCATGTTTTGAATTAGAAAACAGTGTGCAATGTTCCCAATGCATGGAAATAAAAACTAGTACAAAGATTTTGTGATTAACTCATGTTTTTCAACACATTGCTATTATTTTGAAAACTACTGTATCCCCTCCAATTCCTCAGAGATAACCGTTTTCCCAATCATTTTTGAAGATCTAGGATAATAAAGTGTAGGTGTTGCACTGAATACAAAGTAAGTGAAGTGAATGTGAAGGCAGCAGACAGTAGTGACACATGCTCCTCAGGGATAGTAATGAGATAAGTGGGCATGAAATCTTGGCATGTTTCTTTAGCACAGTTAAACAAGGCATGCTATGATACTGAACTGAAAGTGGAGCAGGGAGTAGAAAAACCGTGGATGACATTAAAGTAGAAACAAAAATGTTTAATTATGTACAAATCTCTTGTAAGAAGCGTCTCGAAAGAGAAATGAGATTGTGCTGTTGTTGTTAAGGTCAGAGTTAAGTCTAAATGTTGTGTCTTTTCTTGATCGTGATTCATTCTGATTTCCACCAGGCTCATTCAGGAAGAAAAGGAATCTACAGAACTAAGGGCAGAGGAGATAGAGAACAGAGTAGCCAGCGTTAGTTTGGAAGGTCTTAACTTGGCAAGAATTCACCCAGGTACTTCGATTACTGGTTCAGTGACTGCCTCCTCCTTAGCCAGCTCATCACCTCCAAGTGGACATTCCACACCCAAGCTCACACCACGCAGCCCTGCAAGAGAGATGGATCGTATGGGAGTAATGACACTAGTAAGTTACTTGTATTCAGTTGAAAGTGCATTATCAAAGCTGGATGGGGTGTCATAATGTATATTTGCTAAATAAATTGGCAATAATTTATTTTTTAATATATCACGATCTGTATTAAAAATAAAAAATAGAAACCTTGCAATTTTCACACTGGCCACTGGGGCTTTTTTAGACTCCAAAATCCTATTGTTTCAGGAAACAATATATGTACATAGCCACTATAGTCAGATACCAATCCTATCTTTTGTAGTGAAGTGTCTAATAAAGGTGTGCAAATGTCATTTTGAAAGGAAGAACAACAGGGTCAGCTGTGACATTGCTTATTGTGATTGAAGGATCCTGTGTTATCAGCTTCCCATATGTGTTATCTCCTATACTAATACTGCCACAGATAATATGGAGTCTTGCTGAAAACTCTTCCAGAAAGGACCAGAAATATGAGTTAAAAAGGTCTCATTGGTCAGTTTTAAAATTGCGATGTTACTAATTTTGTTTTATTAATAAAGAAAGTGGTATGTAATAAAATAAAGGAAAAAAATATTTTTTTAAATGCATGTAGCACAAAAACCTATTTAGACATTAGGTTACAAACCGTATTGTCAGAGCAAAATAATGGATAGATTTGACTGTTAACTTCTTCTGCAATGTACAATGATGTATACCGGCTGTAAAAGCCAAATAGTAAAAAAAAATGTAATAAAACCCTCTTACAAAAAATTCTTAAAATACAAAAACAA
This sequence comes from Oophaga sylvatica, assembly GCA_033576555.1. Taxonomy (NCBI): domain Eukaryota; kingdom Metazoa; phylum Chordata; class Amphibia; order Anura; family Dendrobatidae; genus Oophaga; species Oophaga sylvatica. The sequence continues at coordinate 152,612,654 of JARQOD010000004.1, read as the reverse complement.
ATTTAAAAGGGGTTATCTGGGGCTTTTATTATTTTGTGGCATAGGGCTATGACCTACAGGCAGATAGTTACTACCGCTCCTGCGCCTTCCACTAATGTCACGTTGACAGAGCAGCATCTTCTCTTCTGCTTTGTTGACAGGGTGTCTCTGCTAATATAATTCTGATTGCCAGTTTGCTCCTCGCTGCTTAACTGCGGGGAGCCGGCTGTCAATCAGCATGACGTCTGCAGTGACAACCCATCGAGCAGAGCAGTCTGGAAGAGGAAGCGCTGCTCTGTAAATAAGAGGGAAAGTGAAGCAAGAGAAATTGCCAGCTGAGCCAAGTGAGTCACAGTGCAGAATAGGCAAGTAGTTAGCAAAAATAATAAAAATGCTGGATAACCCTTAATGTAAAAAAAGAATCCCCAAATTGTTCATATTTAACTTATTGCAATAACATCTAAAGATAGCCAACCATATAAAACTTTGAAAGATAATTTCGGCAGAAAAATAAACTATACCTATGGTAAAACAAAAGTCACAAATAATATAATTAATCAGATGTTAAAAATACTGTCCATTAGAATTTTTTTAACCTATCAGTGTGAAGCTACTATATAGTTGTGTACAAACATAGCTATCAACTAGTTAAAGGGCATCTGCCAGTAGGATCACTCCTCCAAAGCTATGTATCTGAGCATGCAGACTGTAGAAAGTTGAATGAAATGATACCGATATCTTATTCCAAAGAATTTGTAATTTTTTCAGAATATGTAAGCGAGAATCTGCCTCCAGAGCTTATTGTAAGTGAAAGGGGGTGTTACCAGTGTGAGACATGTAATGGCGGACAAACTTCTCTCCTGATCTACATGTTTCACACTAGTAACGCCCACTGTTAATTTAAAATAAGCTCAGGAGGCAGATTGTCAAGGAGATTTCTGTCCAGCCAGAGATCTTACCAACTGATTTACATATAAAGAAAAATGTGACTTTCTCGGGAATAAAACATTGGATAACAGATATAAATGTATCATTTTATCCCACTCTCTTTGAGCTACCTGCCCATATAGCCGGCTTATGAGGGTTAATCCTACTGATAGATTCCCTTTGTCATATATTGTGTCTCTTATTTTATTAGCCATAATATGCTTCTAACATACCGGCAGGGTGGCACGTCATTCCACGCTCCGATTGGCGTGCCGGTGATGTGATTACGGGATGCCGATGGTTTGCATAACAGTCGAGGGTCTAATGAAGACCTCTGCTTGTCATGACGATTCTCCTGTGAAAGGCAACCTATAGCTGACGGTCATAAGGGAGATCGTGATTTTCGCTATACATAGCAGATGATTCAGCTTCAAGTCTTCTGAGGGTACAATTAATACAGTAAACAGTAAAAAAAAGTTTCAAAAAATATGAAAAAATGAAAGAAATACAAAATTTCAAATAATCCCCCTTTTGCCCCATTAAAAATAAAATAATTAAAAGAAAAAAATTTGATCTCAAATTTTTTTTTCACCACTTAAATAAAAAAAATGCATGTTTGATCTCCGTAATCGTGCTGACCTGGAGAATCACATTGCAAGGTAAGTTATACCGTATTTACATGGTAAATGAAAAAAAAAAAAACTATTGTGGAATTATGTTTTTTTAGGTATTTCAATACACTTTTCCTACTTTACAGTGTATTTAATAAAAAAAAACTATTGTGGAATTTCCTGTTTTTTAAGCATTTCAACACACTTTCCTGCTTTCCAGTGCATCACATGATAAAATGAATGATGTCATTCAAAAGTACAACTTGCCAAAAAAAAAAACAAGCCCTCATACGGTTATGTGTGAAACGTGGACGAGGGGTGGCCACAGGACGATGGGGTACAGCCGAAATTGGCAGACACCCCCAAAGATTAGATAATATATAAATATTTACTAACCAGTTTATGAAAGAAAGGAAAGGATGGCAGGTAAACAGTGTATAAGTAATACAATGACAGCAGTTCCTCTCAATAACACCAACTAAGAGTATACGTAGGTACACTTAACAGAATTTACAGTTATATGCGAGCAAAATTCAACGCGATTAACCCTTTCTATGCATTAGTCAATAAAACATCCGTGTTATGCCAGTATTTTAGTATTCAATTAATCTAAGCAGTTTTCGAAATGTCTCTTAGAGAAGAGGCCTTTTTTCCCGAAGTAACTGGGCTGAGTCCCGAATAATGAGAAACGTCGTCTTGAAGCTCTTAGGGAATACCGATTTCTCCAACGCAGGGCTTCACTAAGTCCTTAGATATGAGGCCTCACATAGCCTAGACCAAGATGCTGTGTACTTGGTTGTCCACACTGAGTCGACTCATGTCAATCCAAACAACAGGTCCCAAAGTCACCAACAACAGATCCAGAGTCGCACCGCTCTATCCAGACTTTCCCCAAGGATCAGCGCCTCCACTTCCTTCTGGTCTCTTCTTTGCCTCTGCCCAACCGCTCACTAACTGCGAAAACCCCCATGCTGTAATTCAGGCCTCGCGCGGCTGCCCTCTACTGGCCAGATTATATATTACATCACAAATATCCAACAATACAGTAAAATATGATTAACCCTTACAATGTGGACAGAAAGATAAAAAAAACTGTGGTTCTTGGAAGCATGGGAGATAAAAAGGAAGACGAAAAAAAAACAAAGAAAATTTCCCAATCATGAAGGAGTTAAGGGCTGTATGCAGAAGTGCAATATTTCTGTGGGGTGAAATCTTTTAATTTTGAATAACCAACTGTATCTAAATATGTAGTAGTTACATTTTGAGTGTCTTGTTGATCTTTTAAACCTTATTTTTATTTCTTCCCTATTTAGCCTAGTGACTTGCGGAAACACCGGAGAAAGGTATGTGTGTTAAATTTTCTGTTACCATATAGTTACATTTTAGAATGATGGCAGTATAAATGTACAGACTTGCCTGACCCCATATATTGAGAAATTCTTTTTCTTGCTGGTCTTTGCTCTGGCTGATAGGTACTGTAGGATCCACTATGAGGTTTAATAATGGTAGTTCCCAAAAAGGGGTTGTCCACTTGAAAAAAAACAAAAAAACCTTATATAACCTTGTACTTTATTCATTTTAAGATTTGTGCCCTGATCTCAAGATATCGGGGCTAATTGACAGGTTTTGGAGTTCATTTTCCAATGTATGATTGACACAGGAGAGGGTTTTCAGTGTCAGCATTGGCCAGTTCTGTTTTTGAAGGAGAATATTTGACTGGCGTATTTCAGTAACTGGCCATTTTAAAAGCCAGTCCACTTCTCTGTCTATGCATCATATGTCTAGCTATTGAAATATACCATTATTTTTTTACATTTCACATACAGCACTGATGAGTAAATTGAAAAGGCCCCCATATACAGTACACTAGGTGACTGCTGGCCAAATGATGGTTCGGGTAATCGTTTGGCCCTTCAGCTATCTCGGCCGTCTCTCCAATATACAGAAGCACTTAATTGTCCGGTCACCTGTGTTCTCTCTCTATAAGACAGCTGTCTCTATGAGACATGTCTGATGACGGCATATTTCATGGAGCATAAAAGGATTGACGGTCCAAAATTGGACATGCCAAAGCCTTAACTTTTCTGTTAATGAAATCTCCGGGGCTCACATACACATTAGATAGTCAGCCAAACCCAAAATAGAATTCTATGTAAATGACTTAGCCTAAAAAATGTAATAAAAAGAGATCAGAAAGTTGTATGGACCCTAAAAAGGTACCAATATAAATTACAGTTTTACTGGAAAATGATTACTTTAAGCTACTGCTGCTAAAGGGGGATCTACAAGCTCATGGGGCGCACTTAATTTTCACAAATTGCTTTTGCATTTTGGCCTAGATTTTGATAAATAATGACACAGTAAAATTTATCATGCGTTGTTATTTATCTGAAGTTATAGTTACCTAATTTTAGGAGAGCATAATTTAATTTTTCTAATTTTCTTATAAATAAGAAGCAAGATATATATATATATATATATATATATATATAAATATATACAGTATATACCGGTATATGTGTGTGTGTGTGTGTATATATATATAATTGAAACCACTGTGGCTAAAAAAGTAACACGAGAAAAGTAGGTCCTTTTCACAGAAACATGTTCATGTGCCTCTGACGTTTTGATAGAATAATAAAGGTTTCATACCTAAAGCTTTATTGAATTTGTTCTTCGTCTAGATTGCAATTGTAGAGGAAGATGGCCGGGAAGATAAAGCCACGATAAAATGTGAAACCTCCCCTCCTTCAACACCGCGTGCTCTCAGGATGACTCATACTCTACCATCTTCATATCACAATGATGCCAGAGGGTGAGATATGGACATTTTCAGACTTAATAAGTTGTTTTATCTTGGCTTTCAAATATAAAGTGAATGTCCACATTTATCAAAATTTCACAATTTAATGAAAAGTTTACTGTTTGTTATGTTTTGTTTTTTACAGTTTTTTTTTTATTGAACAACGTAGAAAAAAATATGGAATTAAAAAGTAGAAAAATACTTGTCATCTATTTACAAAACCATAGGGATTGAAAAAAAAATAATGAGAAAAAATTTCACAGCAGTCAGACCCTGATAGATACTTATAGAATAGGAGAATAACAGATCTGAGAGTTTAATTTTTATGTATAGAAAAATCATCTTTGTTTGGCTTTCCTCATAGAGACAAGCATAGGATCTGCCAAAGGCTGGGGTCACACGAACGTATATTTTCTCATGCGAGAAAATCGGATCGATTTGTGCTAATGACAATCAGCTCAAACTCTGTCACAGTTTGATCCAGGTGTCAGCTTAGTCTGATCCCATTCTCTTGCATGAGAAAATAGGAGATGTGGAGAAGACAGAGAACTTAATTTCTACATCTCCTCCATTGTCTGTGACCTCATACACTGCACTGCACTCATATGACATCCGAGTGCAGTCCAATGTTTCACACGCAGCTGTAGACTTGTATGGGTGAGTGCTATCCAAATTCCGGAGCCACTTGCAGCATGCTGCGATTTTTTTTTCTCATGTCAAAATCGGCATGACAAAAAAAATATAGCAGATCCCCACTGTCCCATAGTATAAAATTGGTCCAAGTGCTATCCGATAAAACATCACAGGTCTGCACTACCCCATAGTCTAACATTGATCCAAGTGCTATCTGATAAAACATCGGATAGCACTTGGCCATGTTATATGCTCATGTGAGCGAGCCCAAATAGAGCTGATCAAAGCTGAAGGAGGGCAGCTCCCAGCTGAGTAATTTCTGAGTTGGATTGGAAACAATACCTTGACATGATCCAAAATTTGAAAATGTCACTATCACAACATTTCAAAAGTGGTAAAAAATTATAATAATTAAAAAAAAATTACTTGAAATTTTAAGTAAAAAATAAATTGCTACCACTTTTTAACAAATTGTTTACATTAGCTTATCTGTTACATTCAGTGTATTCAAAGGACTTACCGATGCTTCTCACAAAATTTAGAATATCATCAAAAAGTTAATTTATTTCAGTTCTTCAATACAAAAAGTGAAATTCATATATTGTATAGAATCATTACAAACAGAGTAATCTATTTCAAGTGTTTATTTCTGTTAATGTTGATGATAATGGCTTACAGCCAATGAAAACCCAAAAGTCATTATCTCAGTAAATTAGAATACTTAACAAAAAACACCTGAAAAGGCTTCCTAAGTGTTTAAAAATGTCCCTTACTGTATTTCAGTAGGCTCCACAATCATGGGGAAGACTGCTAACTTGACAGATGTCCAGAAGGCAGTCATTGACACACTCCACAATTAGGGTAAGCCACAAAAGGTAATTGCTAAAGAAGCTGGCTGTTCACAGAGTGCTGTATCCAAGAATATTAATGGAAAGTTGAGTGAAAGGAAAAAGTGTGGTAGAAAAAGGTGCACAAGCAACCGGGATAACCGCAGCCTTGAAAGGATTGTTAAGAAAAGGCCATTCAATAATTTTGGGGAGATTCATAAGGAGTGGACTGCTGCTGGAGTCATTTCTTCAAGAGTCACCACACACAGACGTATCCAGGACATGGGCTACAAGTGTCACATTCCTTGTGTCAAGCCTCTTATGACCAATAGACAACGCCAGAAGTTTCTTACCTGGGCCAAGGAGAAAAAGAACTGGACTGTTGCTCAGTGGTCCAAGGTGTTGTTTTCAGATGAAAGTAAATTTTGTATTTCATTTGGAAATCAAGGTCCCAGAGTCTGGAGGAAGAGTGGAGAGGCCACAATCCAAGCTGCTTGAGGTCTAGTGTGAAGTTTCCACAATCAGTGATGGTTTGGGGAGCCATGTCATCTGCTGGTGTAGGTCCACTGTGTTTTATCAAGACCAAAGTCAGCGCAGCCATCTGCCAGGAAATTTTAGAGCACTTCATGCTTCCCTCTGACGACAGTCTTTTTGGAGATGGAAATTTCAATCTCCAGCAGGATTTGGCACCTGTCCACACTGCCAAAAGTACCAATACCTGGTTTAAAAACAACAGTATCACTGTGCTTGATTGGCCAGCAAACTCGCCTGACCTTAACCCCATAGAGAATCTATGGGGTATTGTCAAGAGGAAGATGAGAGACATCAGACCCAACAGTGCAAACCTGCTGAAGGCTGCTATCAAAGCAACCTGGGCTTCCATAACACCTCAGCAGTACCACAGGCTGATCGCCTCCATGCCACGCCGCATTGATGCAGTAATTGATGCAAAAAGAGCCCCGACCAAGTATTGAGTGCATTTACTGAACATACATTTCAGTAGGCCAACATTTCAAATTTTAAAATCATTTTCCAAGCTGGTGTTATAAAGTATTCTAAGTTACTGAGATAATGACTTTTGGGTTTTCATTGGCTGTAAGCCATAATCATCAACATTAACAGAAATAAACACTTGAAATAGATCACTCTGTTTGTAATGACTCTATATAATATATGAGTTTCACTTTTCATATTGAAGAACTGAAATAAATTAACTTTTTGATGATATTCTAATTTGGTGAGAAGCGCCTGTATATGCATCAAGTCTCAAATCAAAGCCCCATAGCATTATATAACCGGAAACACATGCCCAAACAAACACAACATCCATTGCACATTTTGCTGCAACAGCTTTTTTTATCAGTTGATAGTCATTTCGCTTTAGCTACTTCATCCCTAGGATGAAGCCGTTGAAGCGAAACACGCATGGGATGTGACGGAAGCCTGGTACCAGGGCAGATGCATATTGTAGTTTGGTATATTTAATATTTATTAAGCATGGGGGAGTGATGTTTTAGGTAATTTTCTATGCCACTGCACTTTTCAGAATTATTGTGGTGTGTATTGGTGGGTTTGTAACCAATTTGTGCACTTAAAATAATTTGCCCACATCCTTCATACTTTTGGTACTCTTGGAGGTTCATCTTGCGCTCTAACAATTTATGTGCACATCTATATACCTGCATATGTACATTTTTACTGTATCCTGCTGCCCCATGTGTATGCTGCACACATTGCAGGAATCTAGTTCGAAATCTACGCTGTCCCCCTTGTCTTATGCATACTACTGAGTATTATTATACTATTGAAAATTATTAAAAGTTGCTGTTATTTACAGAAATGCGGCGTTTTAGGAGAAGGGTGTTTTTAGCGACAGGGGCGTGGAAGCCATGTGTAGTGCTGGCTAAGATATATAGATGATTTATTGATTATTTTTTTGGCAGGGCACGGCGGAGCACCTCGAGACATTTATGGTTCAATTCAATCCAAGTCCCTTCAACATCAAATTGACCCTTAAATATAATGCCCAAAAAAAAGATTTTCTGAATATAAGCATTGAGGTGGATGACGATCAGTCAATACAAACTGATATATATAGGAAATCTATGTTACTAAATTCATTGCTGCACGTGACGTCCGGCCATAATGTGTCCGCCATTAAGGCTGTCTCGGTTTGACAATTCCTCAGGATGAGGCAGATCTGCTCATCTGAGGAGAGTTTTAAAGTACAGGGTAGATTTAAGGAGAGGGGCTGGTAGGTGCATCAAAAAGGGATATAGTAAAGTAAACACGACCCCACGTACCAATTTGTTAAGATTTCCTGTAAAATCGAAAAACCGTGACAAAAGGATATGTTTTATTTCAACATATAACCATGAATGGTACACGGTAAGATCCATTTTGGATAACCATTGGTAAGTGTTAAAGATTAATCCAGCTCTAGCACAATCACTCCCTGAATCTCCATTAATGACCTCACGACGGGCGAAAAAATCTTAACGATATCCTTGTGAATAGGCACTATGTACCAAACTTACGGTAACTAACCAATTTTCCTGGAGGCCCTATTTTGGGCTGTTTTCCTTGCTGTCACTGTCTCGCCTGTTCCAATTTGCTTTGCTATGCTTCAGTTGAATCTGCAGACGGAAAGCATAAATTTGATATTAAATATCATATCTCCTTTGGCACACCATATGTTATCTACTATGCAACATGCGGTTGTCCCAGGATTTATGTAGACTTGACCTCAAGGGAGCTGAGGATTATTGTAAGGAAGCACATAAGGGACATTAGCGCCGCCAGGACAGTGACTGACAATTCACTTTTGAAAACCTAACCATATCACTTTAAAGAACACAATGGATGTGACCCCCAATCATTAAAAATTAGGGGAATTGACGTCATCCACAGGGGTATTAGAGGTGGTAATGTTAACAAATTATTTGCTCAGTGTGAGGCTAGATGGATCTTTACCTTGGGCACTTTGGCCACATTGGGGCTAAACAAGGCACTTAGCTTCTTATCCTTTCTCTAGGCATCCACTCCCAATTCTTTGTCTTTCCCTTTGTATATTTACAGTTTGTAATAATTTTTAATTGATTTCATATTTTTCTCTGTATTTCTAACCAGTGTCTCCTGACATTGTTTGATATTTTCTAGCATGGCCTTTGGTTAAATGTACATATTTCTACATTTGTGCAGTGGTAACAGAGCAGTGATTACAACCTTTCCCCTCTTTTTGAGATATTCTTCAAAGTTTAATGAATGCTTTTGGAACAGACATCCGACATCCGCACTATGTAAGATCATGACATGCATATTTGGATTGAATAGAAATGCACAGTATAAAGACTATTCCACAACTCCGGTCCTCAAGAGCCACCAACAGGTCATATTTTCAGGATTTCTTTAGTATTGCCCAGGTGATTATTGCATCACCTGAGCAGGAAAGAATTTTACCACCACCTGTCAAATATTAAGGAAGTCCTGAAAACATGATCTGTTGGTGGCTCTTGAGGACTGGAGTTGGAGAACACTGCTCTAGATCAGGGTTCCCCAACTCCAGTCCTCAAGGCCCACCAACAGGTCATGTTTTCAGGATTTCCTTAGTATTGTCAGGTGATAATTGCATCACCTGGGCAATACAAAGGAAATCCTGAAAACATGACCTGTTGGTGGGCCTTGAGGACTGGAGTTGGGGAACACTGCTCTAGATGATCTGTAAAATTACACTTTGAATCTATTTGTTGTGTTATCTTAAAATTACTGTTATCGTAGCTGTTGCACAACCTGTGATTATCTTAAATGACAGTAATTGCTGAGATGTATGCGTGTATGCTCTGCAGTCCGCCCCCTGGTGTCATGAGGCATCTTTATCGGTATCTGCGCATGCACGGGAGTCATGGTGGCACTTCTTACTGTGGCACCATGCATGCAGCTTGGGGGGTGGGTGGGTTCGAGTAAGCATACACTGCCCTGCTAGAGAGCATTGGCTGAACTTTGATTAGGTGAGTAACACTGAAGGTATTTAAACAAACAAGTTTAGTTGGAAGACAGTTGCTCTCCCTCTGATGAAGTATTATACTTCAAAGATTGCGAAACGTGTTGGGACCTCTTTGGGGTGGATCTGAGCATTGACACTTATATGAACTAGCACTATGGGTATCAACCTATGACATGTATGTTGGTCTTTCCCTCTGGAATCTGAAGCACGATAAGCACTTTAAACATAATACTCTGAAGATATTTATGTTAGTTAAAGGGGAGGATTACACCATATTGGTGCATGTTATGTACAGTATTGAGATTGTGATGTATTATTGTGCTCACTCTTGTAATTATATATACAGTGGGAACGAAAAGTATTCAGACCCCTTTAAATTTTTCACTCTTTATTTCATTGCAGCTATTTGGTACATTCAAAAAAGTTCATTTTTTCTCATTAATGTACACTCTGCACCCCATCTTGACTGAAAAAAACAGAAATGTAGAAATTTTTGCAAATTTATTAAAAAAGAAAACTGAAATATCACATGGTCATAAGTATTCAGACCCTTGCTCAGTATTGAGTAGAAGCACCCTTTTGAGTTAGTACAGCCATGAGTCTTCTTGGGAATGATGTAACAAGTTTTTCACACCTGGATTTAGGGATCCTCTGCCATTCTTCCTTGCAGATCCTCTCTAGTTCTGTCAGGTTGGATGGTGAATATTGGTGAACAGCCATTTTCAGGTCTCTCCAGAGATGCTCATTTGTGTTTAGGTCAGTGCTTTGGCTGGGCCAGTCAAGAATGGTCACAGAGTTGTTCTGAAGCCACTCCTTTGTTATTTTAGCTGTGTGCTTACGGTCATTGTCTTGTTTGGAAGGTTAACCTTTGGCCAAGTCTGAGGTCCAGAGAACTCTGGAAGAGGTTTTCATCCAGGATATCTCTGCACTTGGCCACATTCATGTTTCCTTCAACTGCAACAGTCATCCTGTTCCTGCAGCTGAACCCCCCCCTCCATAGCATGATGCTGCCACCACCATGTTTCACTGTTGGGATTGTATTGGGCAGGTGATGAGCAGTGCCTGGTTTTCTCCAAACATACCGCTTAGAATTATCACCAAAAAGTTCTATCTTCATCTCATCAGATCAGAGAATCTTATTTCTCATAGTCTGGGAGTCCTTCATGTGTTTTTTATTAAACTTTATGTGAGCTTTCATATATCTTGCACTGAGGAGAGGCTTCCGTCGGGCCACTCTGCCATAAAGGCCCGACTGGTGAGGGCTGCAGTGATAGTTGACTTTGTGGAACTTTCTCCCATCTCCCTACTGCATCTGTGGAGCTCAGCCACAGTGATCTTGGGGTTCTTCTTTACCTCTCTCACCAAGGCTCTTCTCTCACGATTCCTCAGCTTGGTTTATCGGGACTACAAGATACCAGGTACTTTCAGCTGCATCACATCTAATATGGTGTACCTAATTATATGTACTAAATGTCCAACTGGGGGTCTGTATGTGGGGGAACCGGGCAAAAACTGAGAACAAGGATGAATTCTCATCGCCACACAATAAGAGAAAAAAGAATGGATCTACCTGTGGCAAAACATTTTTCTTCCCCTGGTCATAGCATGTGGGATATGAAATTACTTGTATTGAAAGGTAGCTTCACATTTCAGAGACAGAGGAGAGTTTGCGAATACAAACTGATGGTGACCTTTGACACTCTTAATGCTTGAATGAACCTGTCACACGGATTTATGACTTTTTACATCAATTAAGGAATTTACTCCAAAGACCCTGTGAAAACATCACAAAACATTACCAGACCCCAATCAGAGGGCAATAAAACTTTCACACTCCTTATCTATGAACTGTTCCAATATTTATGTTCATCTCTATCTCCCATAATGACAGTTCTGCTTTACGTCACTTGTCTTACCTATTGCATTTCTTCTGTGCTGTGTGGTGTATAAATATGTGATTCTTCAGATTTTGTATTAGTTTAGCCTGATGAAGAGACCTGAGTAGTCTCGAAAGCTTGCAATTTGTTACCATCTTTTCAGTTAGCCATTAAAAGGTATCAACCACTGAGGACTCTCAACTCTAAATATTTTTCAGATTGGTTTAGGAAGACTTCTGGTGGTCCCAAACTTCTTCCATTTAAGGATTATGGTGGCCACTGTGCTCTTAGGAACCTTGAGTACTGCAGAAATTCTTTTGTAACCTTGGCCAGATCTGTGCCTTGCCACAATTCTGTTTCTGAGCTCCTTGGCCAGTTCCTTTGACCTCATGATTCTCATTTGGTCTGACATGCACTGTGAGCTGTGAGGTCTTATACAGACAGGTGTGTGCCTTTACAAATCAAGTCCTATCAGTTTAATTAAAAAACAGCTGGACTCCAATGAAGGATTAGAACCATCTCAAGGAGGATCACAAGGAAATGGACAGCATGTGACTTAAATATGAGTGTCTGAGCAAAGGATCTGAATACTTATGACCATGTAATATTTCAGTTTTTCTTTTTCAATAAATTTGCAAAAATTTCTACATTTCTGTTTTTTTCAATCAAGATGGAGTGCAGAGTGTACATTAATGAGAAAAAAATGAACTTTTTAGAATTTACCAAATGGCTGCAATGAAACAAAGTGAAAAATTTAAAGGGTCTGAATACTTTCCGTATCCACTGTATCTGTACATGATTTATATTTGTCAATGGATATGATCCACCCTAATATTCTACCTTTCCTCTGTTTTTAAATTGTTTTCTATATTTTTCACTTGAATATTCTATGGAATTAAATAAAGTTTCCAATTTAAGCATTAACTCCATGTGTTCTCCCTGTTTCTAAATATTTAAAATAGTATTCATCTATACCTTCCTTACCCTGAACTCTACTACAGGCTCTATAATAGTGTGCTCTGTATCTTAGAATGATAATGTCGCAACAATGTACTTATCATGAATTTCCATGTGTGTTTAATGTAATAAATACTAGTACTATATTTACTTTTTTGTTATAAAATTACCATTACTATTTTACAGAAGTTTGACTGCAACACTTGAGCCTGATGTCCTCGGTCTAGTGAGTGCCAACAGCAGTCAAGACTCTCTCCACAAAGCTCCAAAGAAGAAAGGAATTAAGTCTTCCATTGGCAGATTGTTTGGTAAAAAAGAGAAGGCAAGACTTGGGCAGCTCAGTAAGGAATTTGGCCTCCAAGGTCATTGTTCTTCATTAGGATTATGTTACTTTATAATAGCATGATTACCGTATATATGTTATACATCTAATGAATCACCACACTGGTGTCTGTCACAGTGATGTGTGGCACTGTTTTTTGCCATAGAATCATAGTTTGTTAGAGTTGGAAGGGACCTCCAGGGTCATCGTGTCCAACCCCTGCTTAATGCAGGATTCACTAAACCATCAAAGACAGACGTCAGTCCAGCCTCTGCATGAAGACTTCCATTGATTGAAAACTCACCACCTCTCGTGGCAGCCTATTCCACTCATTGATCACCCTTACTATCAAAAAGTTTTTTCTAATATCTAATCTGTATCTTTTTCCTTTCAGTTTAATTCCATTGCTTCCTTTATGTTTTTATGTCCATAATTCTTAGCGTATTTCTTGACAAATCTTCATAGCAGCCAGACTCTAGTTTTTATCATTCAATTCTCTACTCCATCCCACAGCACCTCCTCCCTCTCCTCTCATTTCTGCCGAAGACTTTGCCTCCTTCTTTAAGCAAAAGATTGATACTATCAGAGAAGGCTTTGGCCCGCAGCCCCCAATGCCCCTCTTAGCCACTCAGCCCTGTTCTTCCAAAACCAGCTTCACCACCATGACAGAAGATCAGCTCTCCACTCTCCTGTCAAGATCACACCTCACCACTTGCGCACTTGACCCACTCCCGTCCCACCTCATCCCTAACTTTGCCACAGTCTTCATCCCTACTCTCACACACCTCTTCAACCTTTCACTTACAAATGGTGTCTTTCCTTCATCCTTCAAACATGCTTCAATCACACCCATCCTCAAAAAGCCCTCCCTCGACCCATCCTCTGCGTCTAGCTATCGCCCGATATCTCTTCTCCCCTACGCCTCAAAACTACTGGAACAGCATGTATATCTTGAACTGTCCTCCCACCTTTCCTCCTGTTCCCTCTTTGACCGGTTACAATCCGGCTTTCGACCGCATCACTCAACTGAAACTGCCCTAACTAAAGTCACTAACGACCTGCTAACCGCCAAGAGCAAGCGACACTACTCTGTCCTCCTTCTCCTGGACCTGTCTTCTGCCTTCGACACTGTGGACCATTCCCTCCTGCTACAGATTCTCTCATCTCTTGGCATCACAGACCTGGCCCTATCCTGCATCTCATCATACCTAACAGACCGAACATTTAGTGTCTCCCTCTCACACACCACCTCCTCACCTCGCCCCCTGTCTGTCAGTGTTCCTCAAGGCTCAGTCCTAGGACCCCTACTCTTCTCCATCTACACCTTCGACCTGGGACAGCTCATAGAATCCCACGGCTTGCAGTATCACCTCTACGCCGATGACACGCAGATCTACCTATCTGGACCTGACCTCACCTCCCTACTGACCAAAATCCCACAGTGTCTGTCTGCTATCTCAGCCTTCTTTTCTGCTCGCTTTCTCAAACTGAACATGGACAAAACAGAATTCATCATCTTTCCCCCACCTCACTCTACCCCTTCACCAGACCTATCCATCAATGTCAATGGCTGCTCGCTTTCCCCAGTCCCACATGCTCGGTGCCTTGGGGTGATCATCGACTCTGCCCTCTCTTTCAAACCACATATCCAAGCCCTCGCCACCTCCTGCCGCCTCAAACTCAAAAATATTTCCCGGATCCGCTCATTCCTCAACCATGAAACCACAAAAACACTAGTGCACGCCCTTATCATCTCCTGCCTCGACTACTGCAACCTCCTACTGTCTGGCCTCCTTTCTAGCACTCTGGCACCACTCCAGTCCATCCTACACTCTGCTGCACGACTAATCCACCTGTCTCCCCGCTATTCTCCAGCCTCCCCCCTATGCCAGGCCCTTCACTGGCTCCCTATTGCCCAGAGGCTCCAGTTCAAAACCTTAACCATGACATACAAAGCCATCCACAACCTTTCTCCTCCATACATCTGTGACATGGTCTCCCGCTACCTACCTACACGCAACCTTCGATCCTCTCAAGATCTCCTTCTCGACTCCCCCCTCATCTCTTCTTCCCACAACCGCATACAAGACTTCTCCCGGGCTTCCCCCATACTCTGGAACTCCCTGCCGCAAAACATCAGACTTTCACCAACAACGGAGACCTTCAAGAAAAACCTGAAGACCCACCTGTTCCGACAAGCCTACAACCTGCAATGATCCTCAGTGTACTGAACCATCGTACGACCAGCTCTACCCTTTCCTAGTGTATTCTCACCCATCCCTGCAGTCTGTGAGCCCTCGCGGGCAGGGTCCTCTCTCCTTCTGTACTTGTGTGTCCCTTGTCCAGCACATGTTTATTGTACCTGTCTATATTTTTCCCCTTTTCATATGTAAAGCGCCATGGAATAAATGGCGCTATATAAATGTATAATAATAATAATAATAATAATAATCATACAGACCTTCAAATCCCTGTATAGGCATAGATGCAAACTACTAGTTAGTTTCTTGTCTTGTCCTGCTGCCAGGATGCGGGTGGAGGTGGAAGGGAACAAAGTGGGTGCCCTTACCAGCTCGTCCTTTAACACCCATTTTTCCTCGCTCTTCTCATTTTGTAATATCCTTAAACCTGTCAAGGCTGTGTTATGATTTTGTACGCGTTAGTATATACACAGTGGTGGGCCTTCATGCCCCTGATTTACCTGTTGTTTGAACCCATCATTGTGCTTATACTGTTGGATGGATTGTATATGTGTTTTTCTCCCTTGAATCTTATCAAAATGATATTGCATTGAACCACCACTATTGGATGAGCTTAGAAGCTGACTCCAATCTGAGTTCTGATGTATAACAGTGTGCAGTAAGAACAGCCATACCGCAAAGTGGTTAATACTGATAGCCGGTATCAGGGGCCGGTATGCCGCATGTGCATCTGATTCAGGGAGGGGCGCCCAGTCATACTACAAGTTTGAAAACACAGAGACACTGCTCTGGCATCTCCTCCGGTCTCACAGGGGTAGGGAGGGGGCCTCCTACGGCGCCTTCATCATTCTTCTTGTGTTCTAAAGCCCCCGTCACACTAAGCAAGATCGCTAGCGAGATCGCTGAAGCATCACCGATTTTGTGACGCAACAGCGACCTAGCCAGCGATCTCGCTTAGTGTGACACGCAGCGACGATCAGCCCCCCTGCTGGGTATCGCTGATCGTCGTTGAATGTCCTGGACCATTTTTTGATCATTGGTCTCCTGCTGGCCAGACCAACGATCAGCAAGCTGGGAGCTGGTATCCAATGTATATATCGGGTAGCTAAGCACCGCGCGGCACCTAGTTACCCGATATGTACCCTGGTTACCTGCTCCCAGCTTCTGCTGTAGAGCGCTGAGAGCCGGTATCCAGGGTACATATCGGGTAAAAAAATGATTTTTTATTTTCACGGCTCTGCGTTATAAATTTCTGTGAAGTACTTGGGGTTCAAATTGCTCTCTATTCATCTAGATAAGTTCCTTAAGGGGTCTAGTTTCCCAAATGGTGTCACTTGTGGGGGTTTCCACTGTTTAGGCACATCAGGGGCTCTCCAAACGCGACATGGCGTCCAATCTCAATTCCAGCCACTTCTGCATTGAAAAAGTCAAACAGCGCTCCTTCCCTTCCAAGCTCTGCTGTGCGCCCAAACAGTTGTTTATCCCCACATATTAATTTTCTCGTTTTACACTTTTGAAAAAAAAAAAAAAGGTTCTGAAGTAAATTGTTTGTAAAAAAAAAGTTGAATGTTAATTTTTTCCTTCCACATTGCTTCAGTTCCTGTAAAGCACATAAAGGGTTAATAAACTTGTTGAATGTGGTTTTGAGCACCTTGAGGGGTGAATTTTTTATAATGGTGTCACTTTGGGGTATTTTTTGTCATTTACACCCCCTCAAAGTGAGTTTAAATGTGATGTGCCTAAAAAAAATGGTTTTGTAAATTTTGTTGTAAAAATTAGAAATCGCTGGTCAACTTTTAAGCCTTATAACTTCCTAACAGAAAAAAAATTTTGTTTCCAAAATTGTGCTGATGTAAAGTAGACATGTGGGAAATGTTATTTATTAAGTATTTTGTGTGACATATCTCTCTGATTTAAGGGCATAAAAATTAAAAGTTTGAAAATTTCAAAATTTTCGCCATATTTCCGCTTTTTCATAAAGAAACGCAAGTCATATCGAAGAAATTTTACCACTAACATGAAGTACAATATGTCACGAAAAATCTATCTTAGAATCACTGAATCACAGCGTTCCAGAGTTATAACCTCTTAAAGTGACAGTGGTCAGAGTTGTAAAAATTGGCCTGGTCATTAATCTGCAAATTGGCTCTGTCACTTAGGGGTTAATACACTGCCAGGTCTGTGTCATCATGCAACCACAAGCTTATGCCAGCTTTGTGGTTTCCATTCCCACAACTATACTTTATTGGAGTGCTCATTTGTCAGGTCTGTCTGAGTGGTCCAATGGTTGCACCATATATTTCTGTGGTCAAAATATATTCACAGTCTATATTCTATAAAGCATGAGGGTCATTAAACATCACATAAAATGTCTATCTTTAAAATTGTCCATAGACATTTACATGCTTATTACCCAGATAAAATTACTTTATTTTACCTCAAAACAGGAGCGTTCATGGATACTGATCCTTCAGCACAAGATTCTCCGGGGTTGAGTAAACTTGGAACTCAAGCAGAAAAAGACAGGAGACTTAAGAAAAAGTAAGTACTCTGGCTTACTGTGAATGTTCCTGACTATATCACTGTCTGGGGGTGTAATAAGTATTCTGAGAGTGCAGATCAGAGTTGCCAACTGTCCAGAAATTCGAGGAAAATCAGTAAAAAATTGTCACTTTTTTTGCCCTGTCCGTAAAAAGGTTTTCAAAGGCGTCCAAAAATATTTAGAATTGAGAGTCCTCAGTGGTTGATACCTTTTAATGGTTAACTGAAAAGATGGTAACAAATTTTTAGCTTTCAAGACTACTCAGGTCTCTTCATCAGGCAAAGAAAGGTCTTAGCCTGATGAAGAGACCTGAGTAGTCTTGAAAGCTTGCAATTTGTTACCATCTTTTCAGTTAGCCATTAAAAGGTATCAACCACTGAGGACTCTCAACTCTAAATATTTTTCTATCTACTGGCTAACACGGTACTAAGATATACATCTTTCCTGTTTCAAAGGCGTCCATAATTTTTTGAATCTGAAAAAACTTATACAGATTATTCTGCCTGTAATTATCATTTTACAGTTGGCAGTGAATGCAGCTGATGTCTTCATATCAAAATTAATGTTTATGTCGACATGTACCACTTATAAGTATAATGATTTATGTTGGTTTTCCAATGTGTCCGTAAAAAATAACGTCTGTCCGCGATTTTTTTGTAAGTTATCGAATAAAATTAGAAATTTAAGTTGGCAACCCTGGGTATAATGAATAAATCTCCCACAGCCACATAAGCACAACAGAACAACAATAACCATAGGATGATGCTGACAATTACACTTGTATTAATTCATACATACTGTATATATATGTATATATATGTACACATGCAGAAAATGAACCCACACACATACTTTTCAGTGGTCTGATGATACAGCCAGTCAGATATAGTGTAAATATTACTGAGACATTGCCCTACAGTCATGGCCAAAAGTTTTGAGAATGACACAAATATTAATTTTTACAAAGTCTACTGCTTCACTTTTTCTAATGGCAATTTGCATATACTCCAGAATGTTATAAAGAGTGATCAGCTTAACAGCAATTACTTGCAAAGTCAATATTTGGCTAGAAAATGAACTTTATCCCCCAAAACACATTTCACCATCATTGCAGCCCTGCCTTAAAAGGACCAGCTAACCTCTTTTCAGTGATTGCTCCATTAACAAAGGTGTGGGTGTTGATGAGGACATGGCTGGAGATCAATCTGTCATGATTAAGTAAGAATGACACCACTGGACACTTTAAAAGGAGGCTGGTGCTTGGCATCATTGTTTCTCTTCTGTTAACCATGGTTATCTCTAAAGAAACACGTGCAGTCATCATTGCAATGCACAAAAATAGCCTAACAGGGAAGAGTATCGCAGCTAGAAGGATTGCACCTCAGTCAAAAATCTATCGCATCATCAAGAACTTCAAGGAGAGAGGTTCCATTGTTGCCAAAAAGGCTTCAGGGCGCCCAAGAAAGACCAGCAAGCGCCAGGACCGTCTCTTAAAAGTGCTTCAGCTGCGGGATCGGGCTACCAGCAGTGCAGAGCTTGCTCAGGAATGGCAGCAGGCAGGTGTGAGTGCATCTGCACGCACTGTGAGGCGGAGACTATTGGAGCAAGGCCTGGTCTCAAGGAGGGCAGCAAAGAAGCCACTTCTCTCCAGAAAAAACATCATTGACAGACTGATATTCTGCAAAAGGTACAGGCAGTGGACTGCTGAGGACTGGGGTAAAGTTATTTTCTCTGATGAATCCCCTTTTCGATTGTTTGGGACATCAGGAAAACGCCTCATTCGGAGAAGACAAGGTGAGCGCTACCACCAGTCTTGTCTCATGCCAACTGTTAAGCATCCTGAAACCATTCATGTGTGGGGTTGCTTCTCAGCCAAGGGAATCGGCTCTCTCACAGTCTTGCCTAAAAACACAGCCATGAATAAATAATGGTACCAGAATGTCCTACAAGAGCAACTTCTCCCAACCCTCCAAGAGCAGTTTGGCAATCAACAATGCCTTTTCCAGCATGATGGAGCACCTTGCCATAAAGCAAAGGTGATAACTAAATGGCTCAGGGAACAAAACATAGAGATTTTGGGTCCATGGCCTGGAAACTCTCCAGATCTTAATCCCATTGAGAACTTGTGGTCAATCATCAAGAGACGGGTCGACATAAGCTTTTGTTACTCATATGTTTGCAATTATTGTATTTCTGTCTGTGATAAAAACATCTGTCAAACACACATAAAAACCAGAGGGCAGCAGGTCATGTGAAAATATAATATTTGTGTCATTCTCAAAACTTTTGGCCATGACTGTACAATGCAAAACATGTAATTCATCTGCAGACACTATCAGCATGCCTCAATGTATATGTCAGGTTACTGTGGATAGATTGACCTCCACCTAATACAATACAATGTAAAAAACATGCAAGAATTTGTAGGTTGAATCATTAACTTTATAGTGTCAGAAGATGCTGGTATTGTGCTGTTTGTCTGGAAGAACTACACTACACTAGCCACTAAGGAGACTCAAGGTCAGAACAAATGCACTACAGGGTGCAGCCAGCCCATAAAGCAACATGTTAGCAGCACAGGTGCAAAATACCAGATTAAACAGCAACTCTCCACATACCCATTCAAGGAGGGGATGACTGCTCAGTATACAATTGCACAATAGAGGCCCGCATAGGGTGCCGTTCACACAAGGATACTGCACAGTGTCCGGTTCACAGCCTATTAATTACGCCCCTACTATTCGACTAGGCGGGCTGGCCAGTACACTCTCAATGCGCACCAATTTGAACACCCCTTATGCGAGACCAAACGTGCCTGGGCTTGGCTGCACCCCGAAAAATAAAGTGCTAAAAATTCAAAAATAGTGGGGTATTAGTTAATATTTTGGCCAAAATACGTAAGCTTGTAACCTGCGCCAAAGTCCCCACGCTTACAAGTACCTACACTACACTAGCCACTAAGGAGACTCAAGGTCTCCAAAAATTCAATATAAACAGCACAAAAAGGCAGCAAACCTCACCTGCCCAGATCTCAGAACAAATGCACTACAGGTTGCAGCCAGCCCATAACGCAAGATGTTAGCAGCACAGGTGCAAAATACCAGATTAAACAGGCACTCTCCACATACCCATTCAAGGAGGGGGTGACTGCTCAGTATACAATTGCACAATAGAGGCCCGCATAGGGTGCCGTTCACACAAGGATACTGCACAGTGTCCGGTTCACAGCCTATTAATTACGCCCCTACTATTCTACTAGGCGTGCTGGCCAGTACACTCTCAATGTGCACCAATGTGAACACCCCTTATGCGAGACCAAACGTGCCGGGGCCTGGCTGCACCCCAAAAAATAAAGTGCAAAAAATTCAAAAATAGTGGGGTATTAGTTAATATTTTGGCCAAAATACTTAAGCTTGTAACCTGCGCCAAAGGTCCCCACGCTTACAAGTACCTACACTACACTACACTAGCCACTAAGGAGACTCAAGGTCTCCAAAAATTCAATATAAACAGCACAAAAAGGCAGCAACACTCACCTGCCCAGATCTCACAACAAATGCACTACAGTGTAGTGTAGTGTAGGTACTTATAAGCGTGGGGACCTTTGGCGCAGGTTACAAGCTTACGTATTTTTGTGAACGGCACCCTATGCGGGCCTCTATTGTGCAATTGTATACTGAGCAGTAACCCCCTCCTTGAATGGGTATGTGGAGAGTGGCTGTTTAATCTGGTATTTTGCACCTTTGCTGCTAACATCTTGCTTTATGGGCTGGCTGCACCCTGTAGTGCATTTGTTCTGAGATCTGGGCAGGTGAGTTTTGCTGCCTTTTTGTGCTGTTTATATTGTCTGGAAGAAGCCTCTTTATCCCATAGATCCCATCTAAAATAAGTTCTGTAGTTAGCTTGGCTCGTCCTGTAACAGCTGGCACTAATGCTAGGGAAGTAGTTCTGCCACTGTAGGAGAGGTACTTTTCAGTGAAGTATACTGAGTATCCTCTTAAAATAGGCCCAAATACGTAATGATAAAGCTACTGGTACTTTAAGTTTGGCACTATACATAGGGACTAGTGATGAGTGAGAAGCATTGTTGCTCATGTCTCCCTGAGCATGCTCGGGTGATCTGAGTATTTTGGCGTGCTCGGAGATTTAGTTTTTGTCATCTCAGCTGCATGATTTGCGACTTGTAGACAGGCTTAATACATGTGGGAATTCCCCAACAATCAGGCATTCCATACATGTATTCAAGCTGTCTAGGAGTTGTAAATCATGCAGCTGAGGCAAGGAAAACTAAATCTACGAGCACGCCAAAATACTCGGAGATCACCCGAGCAAGGAGTATACTCGCTCATCACTAATAGGGACATAGAAGTATCCTGTAATAAATAATATATATACAGGTGCATCTCACAAAATTAGAATATCATCAGAAAGATAATTTATTTCAGTTCTTCTATACATAAAGTGAAACTCATATATTATATAATCATTACACACAGAGTGATCTATTTTAAGTGTTTATTTCTGTTAAAGTTGATGATTATGGCTTATAGCCAATGAAAACCCAAAAGTCATTATCTCAGTAAATTAGAATACTTTATTACACCAGCTTGAAAAAATGATTTTAAAATTCGAAATGTTGGCCTACTGAAATGTATGTTCAGTAGTGTTGAGCATTCCGATACTGCAAATATCGGGTATCGGCCGATATTAGCTGTATCGGAATTCCGATTCCGAGTTCCGATATTTTCGTCTTATCGGATACCGGAATCGGGATTGTCACTGTCACTGTCAGTGTCCGTCTGTCGGGTCTGTCAGGAGTCAGCGGCACTTACCTGGCAGAAGATCTCCGGCGGTCACGTCCTGGACTGCTTCATGGCCGCCATCCTCTTCTCCCCGGCGGTCACATGCAGTTTCTCGCGATAACTGCAGTGACTGCTGGGTAATCCCGGCCGTAAAGCAGTCAGTCCGATGACGTCACCGCCGGGGAAGCAGGTAATCAGCTGTGCTGCGTTGCAATGACAGGCTCTGCCTGTCATTGCGATGTAGCAGAGTTGGATCGTCGTGGGACAATCGTTACTATGGACTGCGTCGGACAGGTGGTATACTGTTGGTTTGTTTTTTTTCTTTTTTTACAGGAGATCGATGGCGTCGCAGGAATGAGAGTGTAATAAAAGAAATGAAAACTGTGTTGTCTCTTTTATTTCATTAAAATACTTTTTTCTTGCTTTGTCTTTTTTTTACACATTTAATAACTTTGGGATTAATAATGGATCGGTGTCTTATTGACACCTCTCCATTATTAACCGGGCTTATTGTCACCGTGCAATCAACGGTGACATTAACCCCTTATTACCCCCGCTTGCCACCGCTACAGGGCAAGTGGGAAGAGCCGGGTAAAGTGCCACAATTGGCACATCTTTTGATGCGCCAAATGTGGGGCTGCTGTAGCCTGGTATTATCAGGCTGTTGAGGGCCAAAATCCATGGGCCTTGACAGTCTTTTAATACCAGGCCGCAGCAGTCTGCATTTTACTTGGCTGGTTAACAAAAATAGGGGGGATCCCCACGCCGTTTTTTTTTTCGAGGGGATCCCCTATTTTTGTTAACCAGCCAAGCTAAGCAGACTGCTGTGGCCTGGTATTATCAGGCTTGCAAGGTCCATGGATATTGGATCCTTACCAGCCTGAAAAACCAGGCCTCAGCAGTCTGCTTCATCTGGCTGGTTAACAAAAATAGGGGGGACCCCAGCTAATTTTTTTCGAGGGGATCCCCTATTTTTGTTAATCAGCCAAGATATGCAGACTGCTGTGGCCTGGTATTATCAGGCTGGCAAGGTCCATAGATCTTGGCTCCTTAACAGCCTGAAAATCCAGGCCTCAGCGGTCTGCTTCATCTGGCTGGTTAACAAAAATAGGGGGGACCCCACGCCAATTTTTTTCGAGGGGATCCCCTATTTTGTTAATCAGCCAAGATATGCAGACTGCTGTGGCCTGGTATTATCAGGCTGGCAAGGTCCATGGATCTTGGCTCCTTAACAGCCTGAAAATCCAGGCCTCAGCGGTCTGCTTCATCTGGCTGGTTAACAAAAATAGGGGGGACCCCACGCCATTTTTTTTTCGAAGGGAACCCCTATTTTTGTTAATCAGTTCCCTCTGACGTCACTGATTGTGTCCCTGGCTGACCTGAAGTGAAAGTGGAAAGCAATCAATTAAGCTTTCCACTTAAGGGCCCGTCTCACATAGCGATATCGCTACCGAGATCGCTGCTGAGTCACTAGTTTTGTGACGCAGCAGCGAGCTCACCAGCGATATCGCTGTGTGTGACATTCAGCGACGATCAGCCCCCCTGCCGGGTATCGCTGATCGTCGCTGAAATGTCAGGACCTTTGATCGCTGGTTTCCCGCCTGTCACACGCAGCGATGCGTGCCTGTCAGAGGGAAACCAGCGATCAAAAAAAGGTCCTGACATTTCTGCGACGATCAGCGATACCCGGCAGGGGGGCTGATCGTCGCTGAATGTCACACACAGCGATATCGCTGGTGAGCTCGCTGCTGCGTCACAAAACTAGTGACTCAGCAGCGATCTCGGTAGCGATATCGCTATGTGAGACGGGCCCTTAAGCGATGTTACCCGCAGTGTCGCTGTCCCAGATCGCTGCCTGAGCTGCCTGTTTGGCAGCTCAGCAGCGATCATGTAGCGATACACCAGCGATCCTGACAAGTGCATATCGTTGTCGGGATCGCTGGTGTATCGTTATGTGACACCCAGCCTTTACTCTCCTGTCAGGCAGGAGAGGAACTCATTCATTTGGGGTTTACTGTGAGGCTGCAGCATTAGCTGCGGTCCCTGCAGTAAACATTAACCCTTTCTGAAGGATTACACCGTGGGACCTGACTGTGCATGGGATAGGTAAGAATAATTTTGCTTTTTTATTTTATTTTTATTACAGGAAATGGTTTTTGCAGTAAAATAAAAGATGGTCAAAAACATGTGTCTTTATTTCATTAAAATGATTTTTAATTAAAGTGTGTGTGTTTTATTTTTATTTCATGCAATAGGATTAATAATTGATAGTTGTCTAATTGACAGCTCTCAATTATTAACCTGGCTTAAGGTCACCTTTCAATAGCAAGGTGGCTTTAACCCCATATTAACCCATTCGCCACCGCTACAGGGCAATGGGAATAGACGGGCAAAGTGCCAGAAAGGGTGAATCTAATTATAGATTTGTCTTTCCTGGGGTGTCTGGGGGCAGATGTTAGTAGCCGGGGGGGGCAAAAATAATGGTCCCTCTCTGGGCTATTATTATCTGCCCCCACTCACTGGCTTTGTCTGTCTGGTTGCGAAAATAGGGCGGGAGCCCACGCATTTTTTTTCAGCAATTTTACACCTCATATATATATATACATGTCATTGAATTTGTGACACATATATATATATATTTATATTTGTAGTTCATACACTTCTACATAGTATAATAGCCGCTAATTCAATTGCCGGCTTTTGTGAAAATGCAGAACCCGACATGAAATGACACTTGTGTACATAGGGTTAACCATGTCTTTTCATGTCCTTTGCTATCTAATTTGCACAAACAATTAAATCAGACTATGTGTGCAAAATTTCACACCTCTAGGGTTAATTAAAGGTGTAAATTCGTAGCAAAAAAGTCCGTTTTTTTTACAACGAATTTACACCTTTAATTAACCCCTACAGGTGTGAAATTTTGCACACATATCTGATTTAATTGTTTGTGCAAATTAGATAGCAAAGGACATGAAAAGAAATGTTTAACCCTATGTACACCAAGTGTCATTTCATGTCGGTGTTGACCCACATGAAGACGCTTCGGTGTCAAAGGATTTTAACATGTATTTTCACTATACTTTGTATCTATTTGCACAAACATATTAAATCAGACTATGTGTGTAAATTTTCAAAAAGCTCTAGGGGTATTTTTTATAATTAAGGAGTTGTATAAATTTGGTAGCAAAAATTCCGATTTCTTTTACAACGAATTTACAAACCTTAATTAACCCTACAGGTTGTGGAAATTTTGCACACATATTACTGATTTAATTGTTTGTGCAAATTAGATAGCAAAGGACATGAAAAGAAATGTTTAACCCTATGTACACCAATTGTCATTTCATTGTCGGCGGTGCTTCTTGTCTTTTCACATGAAGCCGGCTTTACCCGGCAATTGAACAAGATATTTTACTATGTAGAAGTGTATAAACTATACATATATGTATATATATATGTCACAATGACATGTATATATATATATATGTATTCTATGTGTGTATATTTAGTGTTTACAAGGAAAGAATGGGGTTTTTTTTAGTTGCGATATTTTGTTCCCATAGACTTACATGGGACTTCCGGTATCGGTATCGGGTATCGCCGATATTTTAGTGATATCGGCGATACCATTCCGATTCCGATACTTTAGCATATCGGAAAGTATCGCTCAACTCTAATGTTCAGTAAATGCACTTAATACTTGGTTGTGGCTTCTTTGGCATCAATTACTGCATCAATGCAGCGTGGCATGTAGGCGATCAGCCTGTAGCACTATTGTGGTGTTATGGAAACCCATGCTATTTTGATAGCAGCCTTCAGCTCATCTACATTGTTGGGTCTGGTGTCTCTCATCTGCTTCTTGACATTACCCCATAGATGGTCAGGCGAGTTTGCTGGCCAATAAAGCACAGTCATACTGTGGTTTTTAAACCAAGAATTTGTACTTTTGGCATTGTGGACAGGTGCCAAGTCCTGCTGGAGGATGAAATTTCCATCTCCAAAAAGCTTGTCAGCAGAGGGAAGCATGAAGTGCTCTAAAAAGTCCTGGTAGACGGCTGCGCTGACTTTGTCCCTGGTGTCCTTAGACAGCTCTTTGGTCTTGGCCATGGTTGAGAGGTCGGAGTGTGATTGATTGAGTGTGTGGACAGGTGTATTTTATGCAGGTAACTGGTTCAAACAAGTGTAATTAGTACAGGTTAATGAGTGTAGAGTAGGAGGACTTCTTAAAGAAAAGCTAACAAGACTGTGAGAGCCAGTATTCTTGCTGGTTGGTAGATGATCAAATACTTATTTCATACAATAAAATGAAATTTAATTATTTAAAAAATCATACAATGTGATTTTCTGGTTTTTTTTTTTAGATTCTGTCTCTCACAGGCGAAGTGTTCCTACGATAAAAATTACAGAGCTCTCCATTCTTTGTAGGTGGGAAAACTTGCAAAATCGCCAGTGTATCATTTACTTATTTTCCCCACTGTATACTAATGGAAGTCACTGGACATGTTGCATTTTCTTGCATTCGGAGGGCACATCAAAACGCCACATGCGGACGCATCCGCATACAACGCATGACCCTGCCTACCCAATGTTAAAGATAGGTACGCAGGATGCATGTGGGAGTAGGCGGAGCCATGCCCAAGTAGGCGGAGCTTTAAGGAAAGAAGTCCGCAGCACCACGCTGCGGACTGAAACGCTAATGTGAACCTTGCCTTATTCAGGCATCATTCATCTGCCTCTAACAACTGTCAGTGAAGCCGTGCTCCTACCGCTTTTGTTAACCTGTTAAATGCTGCTGTCAATTGACTGTGGCAATTACAGTATGAGGTCTCGGGGGTTTGCTGTTATAATAGCCCATTAATTCGCCTGCGACATGATCGTGGGATGCTACTGGGTTGCTATTACAGTCGGGGTCTGCTGAAGACCCTTGTACCTGCCCTGATGGTGCTCCTATAAAGACCTGCCAGAGGAGACCATGGTTTTT
This sequence comes from Oophaga sylvatica, assembly GCA_033576555.1. NCBI lineage: Eukaryota > Metazoa > Chordata > Amphibia > Anura > Dendrobatidae > Oophaga > Oophaga sylvatica. The sequence continues at coordinate 152,585,186 of JARQOD010000004.1, read as the reverse complement.
ACTGTATACTGTAATACAGTTGTATTGATGTGTATAGTACAAGCGATCAAATGATCACAGGTTCAAGGCGCCTATGGGGACATACATTTTTTTTTTTTAAATTAAATAAACATTAAATTTGAATCCAATAAAAAATGGTTATACAGCTATTCTGAAAAGTACTCAATGTTAGTTAACCATTTATTATCAGGTCTAAACAATCTATTTTAAAGGAACCCGTTGGGTTTCATGCTGTGCAGATCACGGGCACCATGAATCAGGATCAGGCTGTCTAATTACAAATATTGATGCTTTACTCATAAACTGAGCAATATTTTAGAGAAAACATATTTTAACCAGGAGCTAGGAATGATAGGACTAATCACTGGCGAGGGTGTCATCAGTTTGGTTCCTCTTGGCTCTACTTGTTTGACAGGTCTCTCATTATGGGAAAAGCTTGATTGTTCACATTTAGTGAGCTTGTCCCTGATTCATCCTTCCCATGGTTCCTTTCAGTAATGTATATATTGTGTAATCTAGTGAGAGATCCGCTTTAGAATATACACAAAACAAAAACGTTGTTACTTTTTGTGTATTCACTTGAGCTGTGTCTAATTTTCAGTGCCATACACAACCATACTGTGGGTCCTTTCTTGAGCATCTGCGTTTTTTATTTTCAAGTTATTCTATTGGGAATTTGTCAGGATTTATGTCACCAACAACAGCTGTGAAAGAAAAAAGAAGCAAAACCGTCCAAGAAATGAAATCCCTATCAAAAGTTTAAATTGTGGAAAGTTGTAGATATGGTGTGCGAATGTGGAGTTTTCCTTTAATGTGCTTAATACAGTAAAGCTTCTGTTACAATCTCTTTTTTTATCTCAGAAGGACCATTTTTCTGATTATCTTCTTCAATTTCTTGGAAGTAGGAAGCCTGTAATCTAAGAGCACTGAGAGCATAATTATATCACTCTCAGATTAAAGCCACCTATTCCCTACAGACTATTACTTCCTTCATAAAAACCCCTTTGACTAGAAAGTAATGATATTAAAATGTAATTACTTTCATCACAATGTAGAGGATTTAAATGTAACATTATTAAGTAAATGTTATAGTGTGGGTCACCTTCTAATACATATTAAATCTAACATTTGCATTTATGTGTATTTATATAAGGCATTTAGAATATATACACATACAGTACATATATACAGTTCTGGCAACAATTAACAGACCAGAGTACACCACATTCTACTTAATGTGCTTCTGATTAGGTGATCACCTGAACCAAATGTTATTTAACGAAGGAAAGTATAAAAAACACTGCTGTGGTGTTCACAATCCTCTTGCAATAGGACAAACTGGATGGCAAAACAAGTGCTAGTAATATCCCAAAAGTAATAGGAATGAAAAAATAACTTTTAACTTTGAGTTGAAAAGAAAAGTCTTGAGTGAGGAAAAGAAGGGCTCAATTCTGGCTTTACTAGCAGAGGGATGTTACCTCCATCCTTAAAATTTCTAAGACGGCAGTCCATTACAACAAGGTTAAGCAGCAGACATTGGGGACAACAAAGCTACAGACTGGCACAGGGCGAAAACGACTATTCACTGACTGGGATGACCGTCATCTTATTCGAATGTCACTCAGCAACCGCAGAATGACATCAAGTGACCTACAAAAGGAATGGCAAATGGCAGCTGGGGTGAAGTGCACGGCAAGAACAGTTCGTAACAGGCTCCTAAAGGCAGGGCTCAAGTCATGTAAAGCTAGAAAAAAGCCTTTCATCAATGAGAGCCAGGCTGAAGTTTGCCAAAGACCATAAGGATTGGACCATAGAGGACTGGAGTAAGGTAATCTTCTCTAATGAATCTAATTTTCAGCTTTGCCCAACACCTGGTCGTCTAATGGTTAGACAGAGACCTGGAGAGGCGTACAAGCCACAGTGTCTTGCACCCACTGTGAAATTTGGTGGAGGATCGGTGATGATCTGGGGATGCTTCAGCAAGGCTGGAATTGGGCAGGTTAATTTTTGTGAAAAACGTATGAATCAAGCTGCATACAAGGTTATCCTGGGAAAACAGTTGATTCCTTCTGCTCAGGCAATGTTCCCCAACTCTGAGGACTAGTTTTTCCAGCAGGACAATGCGCCATGCCACACTCTAGGTCAATCAATGTGTGGATGAAGGACCACCACATCAAATCCCTGTCATGGCCAGCCCAATCTCCAGACCTGAACCCTGTTGAAAACCTCTGGAATGTAATCAAGAGGAAGATGGATAGTCACAAGCCATCAAACAAAGAACTGCTTAAATTTTTGTACCAGGAGTGGCATAAGGTCACCCAAAAGCAGTGTGAAAGACTGGTGGAAAGCATTGCAAGACGCATGAAATTTGTGATTAAAAATCATGGTTATTCCTCAAAATATTGATTTCTGAACTTTTCCTTAGTTAAAACATTAGTATTGTTGTTTCTAAATGATTATGAACTTGTTTTCTTAGCATCATTTGAGGTCTGCAAGCACTGCATTTTTTTGTTATTTTGACCATTTCTCATTTTCTGAAAATAAATACAAAATTTATTGCTTGGAGACATGTTGTCAGTAGTTTATAGAATAAAAGAGCAATTTACATTTTACTCAAAAATATACCTATAAAGAGAAAAATCAGACAAACTGAAAATTTTGCTGTGATCTCTTAATTTTAGCCAGAGCTATATATATTGTGGAAGGTCGGCTCACTAAGCTGCTCCTCGAGGTAGACACAGGCACTCATGAGGTTAAAGTCTCTGGGTGGTTTATTGTATCATAAACGCAAAATAGTAAAAGAAAAACAGCCTTTCTGGCTCAAAAGGAAATAAAAAGTTCATAGACAGTCCTGCCCAGGTCCTCTGGGACAACACATATGGCAGCTCTCACAGGAATGTCAGACTAGAGGCTTGCTTGCCTCTACACAACACAGACGACAGAAAAAAAAACTGACTGGACATTTTTTTACTCAGCCACATCCTTGAGGTGGAGATGTGGTGAGTAGGCGTCCCGCCCATCTCTTACCTACTTGCCTAAAAACCCGCCCATAACAATTGCCGCTTGACTCCTTCATCACATATCATGCTGAAAAGAAACATGGGTTTCTAGATCACGGAGGAGAGCAATCTCAGTGACACATATCTCCCCTCACATACAGTGCCAGTGACCCTGTCACAATATATATATATATATATATTGTGGTGTAGTGACCCCTGATGCAGCTAGGGGGCACTGTGTAGGCTCCTCGGAATATGCATGGAGGCATGTGATGGATGGACGTTATGTATCACAGAGGTGGGTGGCTCTGTGATGGAAGCCTGGATATGTTTGGTTCAGCAGATCTACTGCTGAGTTGTACTATATATTGGGAGGCTTCCAGGTGACTAGGAGAGCTGGGCGGGTCCAGTCACCTACAAACCCACCCAAGGGGCTTGTGTCTAAATACCTGGGATAAAACCTGTATGTAATGGTGTGACTGAAGGACCTGTGGTGAGGTCATGACCATGTGACATAACCATGTGATTCCTGACCTCACCTGTGGGTGGAGTTACACCTATGTAATGGAGTGTGTTTTGCACCTGTGTGAGAGTGTGTGGGAGTCTGCCAGTGTGGACAGGCTTCCATGTGTCCAAGGCAGGACATTACAGAGAGGTCTCTGTGACTGAAGAGCGAGGCTCCAGGCAGGAGCTGAAGCATTGAAGAGTGTATTGTATGTTACCATATGGTTTATGATGCAATAAACCTAAAGACTTTTTGCATAAGAAAGTGTCTCCTGAATTACCTCTGAAGCAGCCGAGTGAGAAAAACCTTACAATTGGTGGATGGAATGCTGGCAGCGACCCAAGGAGCACATGTTCCAGGACTGGGAATCAGGAACCAGAGGAGGAACAGACGGTCTGTGAAAACCGTGAGTGTGACCAGTGGTCACGAATAAACTGTGCATTGATGTTTATATGTGGTGCCTCTGAAGATAAGAGGTATCTGAAGAAACTGTTAAGCAGTGGTGACAGACAGGAGTCTGTGTTATGTGACCGGGGTCATTGAGAAGTAAGCAAAAAGCATGCTGAGAGGATACCTCAGAGGAGGTGTCCGGAAACCTGCGTGGCCAACAGGTAACAGACAGGAGTCTGTGGTGTACTGACGGGTCAGTGAGACTGTTTTTTCCTGTGTGGGATGCCTCTCTGAGAGAGGAGGTGTCCGGAAATCTCTGTGTCCAAGATTGACAGACAGGAGTCTGTGGTGTGCTGACGGGTCAGTGAGAAAGACTGTATTTTTGTGTTTGCTGGGTACCTCTGAGGCTGAGGTCTCCAGGAACCTGTGTGGCTGACGTCAACAGGGGACGGTCTTGACAACCGTGCTAGGCTGGTCGGGATCAGTGAGAAGAATCAGTGAGAAACTATTTTTTTTTTGGTGTTTTTTTTCTCTGGAACACGTGTGAGGTGTGTGCTGTGGCTCATCGGAGTCCACGAAGGTGACAAGCGGCTGGCTGTGACTCGTGGGGTCACAAAGGTGACAAGCGGCAAGACAGCGCAGCGTGCAGAGACTTATGGTAGCAGGAGCTACAGTGACTTGCAGCAAGAGGTTCTGCAGCAGCAAGAGCTGCAGTGGCAGCAGCGGCTTGTGCGCGGTAGCCAGAGGTGCTGGCGGAAGGTGACAGTACTAGCAGGAGCTGGGGAGGTACCATAAGGACATCAGAGGTCCAGAGTGGGTGACCTCTTAAAGGAACAGTACCAGCCCAAAGAGACATAAGGGTCTGTGCGAACTGGGGTCTGGTAGAGCCGTGGGGGGAGTCCACGGTGTATAACCCAAGGAGGGGTGATGGCCCAATAGGGGATGGAGTCCCAAAAGGGGGTGGCAACCCAAAAGGGGATGGTGGCCCAAAAGGGGGCGGTTGGCAAAAAAGGGGTGGAGGATCCCAAAGTTAAAGGGGAGGTCCAGACAAACTGTTGCCAGGGGCAAATATGTTATATGTGTCCAGTCTGCCTTAGGAACTATCCGCCCGGCACACTACTACGGGGGTGTACCCTGCAGATACACCATGAAGAGGTGGTGGGTCTGGTCGACTCGGGGAGTCCGGTGACTCTAGTGAGGGTTGCACCTGACGGGTTTCAAATACCTGGAAGAAAGGTCGGGGTCACCTGTATCCATGGGGACACAAAGGATTATTCAGTGGCCAGGGTAATCTTTGAGACAGGCTGGGACATTGCAGGACAGGATGTTGCTATAATCCCTAATTTGTCGTGTCCAGTGGTCATAGGTCGGGACTCTAAACTGTTCTCTGGCTTGTGGGACAGGGGAGTTCCTTTACAGCAGGAGGGAGGCCTCTCTACTGTTGGGGTGGCAGACATTGGGACAGTGACACCTCCCAAAACTGACGAGTCAGGCGGTGACACAGGAGGAAAGGATGCGTCTGCCCGACGTACTGACATGATGTCCCCTAAAATGTATGACAACAGAACCCATGACGGTGTGGTAGTTAAGACCTCTAGAACAGATACCCGGTTAGAGGGTAACGGGAGGGGCCCCGAGAGTGACTCCTGTGCGGACTGTGACTCGACCGCAAGGGAAAGCGAGTGCAGTAACGTGGAGCCGAGTAAAAATGGCCGATCTTCCTCTCGCCGCAGGGGCCGTGGAAAGGCGGGACAGGCTACATCCTCTAAGAAGCAAAATGATGAGGAAGAGTCAGGGTCAGGTACCGGTCAGGTGACTGTCCTTAATGAGGAGATAGAGCTGTGTAAAGAAACAGTGAAAGAGGCAGCCGAGCAGGAAAGGGTCCTGAGACGAATGATTGAGCACAAAGTGGAGGAGCTGGAGAAGGAAGTCTCTAAGCTCAGAGATCGTCTGTCAGCATGTAAGAGTATGAACAAGGCTCTATGGAGAGAGACGGAGGTGCTCAGAGAGGCCCAAGAGAAACATCAGCAGGAGTGTCGCTGCTTGGCAGAAGAGCGAGATGGAGTTCTCCGAGAGCTCAAGATGGAGGAGGAGACTGGTGCCCAGCTCCAGAAATCTCTGTGAGAAGAAATCCAGCAAGGGAAGTGCCATGCAGATGGGCACACAAGGGAGAGTGATGTCTTGGAAAACTGTACTAACGCTCAGGACGAGGAGGTACAACAGTCTGTTCAAGAAGGTGACGGGTCCGTTTTCAAGTGTGTAATAGAGATACCCGAAGACAGGCGAGAAGTGTGTGCCATTGAGGAGGTGCATGAGGCCTTTAGAAAGGCAGTAGAAGCATGCAGTGTGAACTGGGTGCCAGAGATGAAACAGTTGGTCATACTGTCGACTAGGGAAGTCACGATGAAGCGGGTGGCTATCCTGAGGGACATGCACCTACATTGTCTCCGCACAAAGCAAATGATCCTGTTGAGAAATCACGAAGCCACTCGACGTCTGGAGCAAGTAAGAAAGACTCAAAATCAGCTTGGCTTGATGGAAGACATCGTTCAAGTGCCCAGAGGTCTGGTGAAGAAGGTCATCGGAAGACTCGGGAAAGTGATGCAGGAGATGGTAAATAAGTCCGGTGTGACGAGAGTCAGGATTCCGGCTGATGACGAAGTCCAGGTCGTGGGTGAAGACGGGATGGTTCCTTTCCTCGTTGTCGGATCCAGGGAGAGCCTTGGGAATATCCGGATGCTCCTGGAGTATCGTGTGTCGTACCTGAGAGAAGTAGAGCAGCTACGACTTGAGAGGGAGCAGGTCAACAGAAACCTACGGGAAATGGAAAGAAGATGGTCGCCACCTTCAACCCATGGTATTGAGAGGCGAAGAGGTTCGCTTAAGACGAGAAGTCCTCAAGCTGGAGATAATACAGGAAATAGGTCGCCTGATGGAAGAGGTAGAAATAGTGATGCCTCAGTTAGCTCAGTGATGAGTGACCTAAGCAGGAGAACCTGTAGTGGACGAAATGAAAAGGACTCAGACCAGACAGGACGTATGGGTGCAAGTGAATTGTGACGCCGTACTGACCGCTGGGGATGCGGGTGGTCTGACAGGGGGGCCTCGTCAGCAACAGATGTGACAGAGTCGGAGGACAGACGCCTACCAAAGAGATTAGTAGCAGGGTCCGACTTAGAGAGACGGTTTGACTGGCAGAGACAACCGAGAAGGATCTCTGGTCGGGTAAAAAGTGTTCAAGCCCACAAGTTTGAACAGAGAGGGGAGGTATGTGGTGTAGTGATCCCTGATGCAGCTAGGGGGCACTGTGTAGGCTCCTCGGGATATGCATGGAGGCATGTGATGGATGGACGTTATGTATCACAGAGGTGGGTGGCCCTGTGATGGAAGCCTGGATATGTTTTGGTTCAGCAGATCTACTGCTGAGTTGTACTATATATTGGGAGACTTCCAGGTGACTAGGAGAGCTGGGCAGGTCCAGTCACCTACAAACCCACCCAAGGGGCTTGTGTCTAAATACCTGGGATAAAACCTGTATGTAATGGTGTGGCTGAAGGACCTGTCGTGAGGTCATGACCTTGTGACATAACCATGTGATTCCTGACCTCACCTGTGGGTGGAGTTACACCTATGTAATGGAGTGTGTTTTGCACCTGTGTGAGAGTGTGTGGGAGTCTGCCAGTGTGGACAAGCTTCCATGTGTCCAAGGCAGGACATTACAGAGAGGTCTCTGTGACTGAAGAGCGAGGCTCCAGGCAGGAGCTGAAGCATTGAAGAGTGTATTGTATGTTACCATATGGTTTATGATGCAATAAACCTAAAGACTTTTTGCATAAGAAAGTGTCTCCTGAATTACCTCTGAAGCAGCCGAGTGAGAAAAACCTTACAATATATATACACACACTTTATTAGCCAAAGATATTGCCGGGGTCGTAGCGACAAACCACTCATCCTCCAGTCACTCCAAATTAGATTATGAGCATGTGGTACCAGAATAAGAAAGAGTCAGACAATCAGGCTGGTTCAATCTTAGAGCATGCTCCAGAATGGTGCTAACAGGCGACCATCTCAGCAAGTTCTGTTCTTTATTTTCACATACATAAGATTATCTACACAGGATGTCAGGGTGGAGTAAAAGGGTGGACGAGAGCAGGGAGGTAAGCTATAGATGTCCATATATGTACATGTCCAGCATCTGGCCATCTCTAATTGGTCCTTAGATCTTTTCTAAGTCCTCCTTTCATCGTGTCATCCTTAAGTTTCATTTCCTAAGAATTGATTCTGCTTTTCTTGTATATCACGTGGTTTCTCAGTTCCCCAAAGGTGGGGGCATTTTAGTGGATCCAGTTCGAGTTATTAGATAGTTAGTGTAGTACAGTGGTAGGACACAAGGTGGAGACAGACACCAGTGCATTTCTCGGAGACAGACACTAGCTGGTACTGACGTCATCTTAGAATAAATTTCAATCTGAATAATACTCATTCAAGGAAAACTTTGTGTTTCAGGAACAAAGAACAAAATAGTGGTAAGCACATAAGCATATAGAAGTATAAGAAAACATATACACATATGAATATAAAGATATAAAAATAGCAAAACACATTTATATTTATATAAAATATAAAAGTAGAAAATTATATTTTACCTTGACAATATCATAAAACCAAATACAAACAATAGCACAACCTCATGATTCAGGAATAAGTATCGGCACACGTGACCGCCGGCAGCAGCACAAAGGCTCCTGCTGACACTGTGCTCACTAGAGAGCAATGAATGCTCTCTGCGCACACAGTCCCAGCATGTAGAGCATTGAGCATTCCGGCAGCTGCCCTTCGGCTTTCAAGCAGCTCATGACGACCCAGCCATGCGCTGCTTACAAGCATTAAGCAGCTGCTGGCATTGAAGCAGGACGCTGCGAGGGAGCGAAGGAAGGTAAGTGTATTGGTTTGTTTTTTTAATGTTTTCTGATGGAGCCATGCATACCAGGATGGGGGTGGGACCAATCATACCAGGATAAGGAAAGGATGGGACCAATCATACCAGGACCGGAATGGGGGTCAATCATACCAGGATGCCATTGAACAGAACTAAATATTCATTGGCCTCCACTCCCATACGCATGGAATGCAGTGAATATTCATTTCTTTTTAGCAGCGGGCACAGGAGTTAGCCGCAACATCTGGCTCCAGCCTCTGTGACCCGCTGCTCCACCGAAATCGCTTCCCATTATAGCCAGAGCCGGTACATCCGAACTATAACATGCACCCCCCATTTTCCTCCACATTTTTGGCGGAAAAAAGAGCATCTTATAATCCGAAAAATATGGTATTTCCCACTGCAAAATACAAATAAATTTATACAATGTGATTTTCTGGATTTTATTTTTGATATTCTTTCTCTCAGTGTTAGGGCCTGTGCACACATTGCGGATTTGCCTGCGGATTTTTCCGCGCCGAAACCGCATCTCTTGGCAGAAACCGCAGGCACAGTTTTGACGCGGTTTTGACGCGGTTTTGGCGCGGTTTTGATGCGGTTTTTGGTGCGGTTTTGACGCGGTTTTTCTCATGCGGTTTTGTATGCGGTTTTTACAGCTAAATAAAGATATGTTGTTTAACAAAAAAAAAAGATTTGTGATGTCATTTCTTGTCCAACCTCCTCTTTTACATTTGTCCAACCCACACTCCATTACACACACACAGATAGAGATAGGCCTTCGTCACACTTGCGAGTGTGATGCGAGTAAGTTGCACGACTTTCTCGCATCAACACCCGGCACGGCCGCCCGCTCTCGGACCCGAGTGTGCGGCTGCATGTATTTCTCGCAAGTGTGACGCCGGCCATAGATAGATAATAGATACCAGTAGTTAGATAGATAGATAGAAAATACGTAGATAGATGGATAATAGTTAGAAATATATATAGAAAGATAGATATAGAGATAGACAGAAAGATATATAGGTAGATAGATAGAATGGTACATAAATAGTTAAAGACACACATGCATACACATACACAAAATAACGCAATAGTTAATAAAAAAAAAATATAGGAAAAAAAATGGCGTGGGCTCCCGCGCAATTTTCTGCGCCAGAGGGGGAAAGCAGACAGCCGGGGCCAATATTTCTAGCCTGGGAAGGGGTTAATACCCATGGATCTTCCCAGGCTATGAATATCAGCCCGCATCTAGCCTTCACTGGCTATTAAAATAGGGGGACCCCCCAAAAAGGTGATGCCACTGTTCTGTAGGGCCTCCCAGTGATGCACTGACAGGAGACAATGGCTCCTGCACTGCATCACTGAGTTCATTCTCTCACTTTATGGCAATGCTGCGTGGGAATTTTCTCACCCAGCATTGCCGTGAGAGAATGAACTGTAGTGACGTCATTCTCTCCCGGCGGCAGAGGCAGAGCGGTACAGATCGATGGCGTCGGGGAACAGGTGAGTATGTGCTCAATGTTATGTGTTGTATGTCATGTGTATGTTATATGTTGTATGTCATGTGTATGTTATATGTTCTGTATGTCATGTGTATGTTATATGTCCTGTATGTCATGTGTATGTTATATGTTCTGTATGTCATGTGTATGTTATGTGTTGTATGTCATGTGTATGTTATATGTTCTGTATGTCATGTGTATATTATATGTTCTGTATGTCATGTGTATGTTATATGTCCTGTATGTCATGTGTATGTTATATGTTCTGTATGTCATGTGTATGTTATATGTTCTGTATGTCATGTGTATGTTATATGTTCTGTATGTCATGTGTATGTTATATGTTCTGTATGTCATGTGTATGTTATATGTCTGTATGTCATGTGTATGTTATATGTTGTATGATAATGTGAGATATAGGGCGCACCAAATGATCACAAATGAATAGGGAGGTGCATATCGGTAGAAAAAACAGCAGCTATGAGCAAAAGAAAGGAACTACCGCAGTAACGCACACTACTCAAATAATGTGAAGTAGAAAAATAGTAAATTTTATTGGTTACACAAAGAGTGAAATAAAACATAAGTAAAATCAAGGTGACTCTGGTCCCAAATGACCGCCCGCAAACATGATAAAGATTGATGATATATAATGTCTAAACAATCACAATAACAAGGGAAGTGGCTAGAAAAACATATGATCATAAATGAATAACAGAGTAAATACAACCAATAATAATGAATCTGAACAAACAAAAATATATATATTAATATATATTTGGATATATATACTGATCAACCTGAATGAGCGAACCTGTATGGATAACAGAAAAAATATGTGAAAAATATCAAAAATGTAAGAAAAATCAGGTCAGGGGTAAAATAGTCCCCCGCCTGTAAACTGAAAACACAGCTACAAGCCAATGAAAATGAAAAGAACCAACAATGAACAGAGCCACCAGCAAATAATGTTTACCCCAGAACAAACCTCATGATAAAGGCATGAGAGAGCAGACGGGCAATCAGGACCAGAGGACACCGAGGTCCCACGCGTATCGCCGCAGCCTGTGCGGCTTCCTCAGGGAGAGTGTGGAGACAAACGCCGACCTGGTTTAAATACCTTAAGAAGATGAGACCAAGTAAGTCAGCTGTGCGCCGTACAAAATGAGTCTGGCAGGAAGTGATTTGAGCGTGAACCAAGTGACCCAGATGAAAGGTGCAGACGTCTCTGCAACTATCTAAGTACCACGCATGCGCGCAGTGTAACACAGATTGCGTCCGCTGACACGCAAGTGTGGAGAAAGAAAGAATGAATGTGCATGCGCAGCATCGGGTCAGACGACAGAGATATGCTAGTGAAGCAATAGCCCCAAAGTGGGAAACAATCAAACCCCATTCAAACCAACAGCATGCATAGCAGGGATGACTTGCAATATCATATCATGTAAAACCTGTATGGAGGTAGAAGAAATAGTTAGTTGGGAAAAAGAAATATCAAAAGGAACATGAAATAAAATAACAAATGCTGGATCCAAAATAAAAAATAATAAACAATAAATGAAATAAATAATAAAGGGAAAGAAAATAAAGAAAAAATAAATAATAAAGAAAAAATAATAAAATAAAAAATAAAAACAAAAATGAAAAATAATAAAAAGTAAATAAATAAAATTAAATTAATAATGAATAAAAATAATCAGTAAATATAAAAATAAATAGGAAAGTAATAAAAATAAAAATAATAATAATAATAAAAAATGAGAAATAAGGAAAATAAATAACAAATAATATATAACGGACAAAAACCGCTCCGGATGGAGAATGAAAGAATTCAAAATTAACGAATCCCAATAATGGATGAAGGGATAACGTCCTCAGTCAGGGAAAACAGAAAAACATTGGGAATCCTGAACTGTGCGATCCAACGATGGTCCATAGGAAAAGAACATCCAAAAGGTGATATCAAAGAATGTTTAAGAAAGACTGAAATCCATACAGGTAAACTCACCAAAATATAGCAGACTCTGCCCCTATGTCAAAGGGCCTTAGATCAACAATCAGATGTGACCAAATATATACATGTGGATAAGGTCTAGTAGATTCCCTGAGTGGAGCCAACCCAATCCACTAACCACTCAAGAATCAGATTGACACTGCATGTGAGTGTCCAACCCGGCACAAATATGACATGAAAATGGCAGAAAAAAAGTGTGTGGGGGGGGGGAGAAAAAGGGGGAAGGAAAGCACAAGAGCACCAAGTCCACTATTGTTGCATGGCCAACGGAGTATTCCTACAATCCTGACACCATAAGGTTCCATGGTGGTGAATCCAGACGATAAGATCTAAAACCAGCCATGATGATAATGGATAGCCATCCAGAGTGAGCAATGAACTTTCAACCCAGGAATCCAGAGAACAAGAGCTCCTCATTCAGACCTGTAGGGGTGGTAGATCGAAGATTAAAAATCCAACGGGATTCAATTTGCAAAAGTAGTTTCTTAGGACATCCCCCTCGATTCGAAACCACCACCCTCTCCAGACCAACCAATCGGGTGCCTTTGATACTGCCTGCATGTTTAGTCAAAAAATGTGAGGCCACTGATGTCAGGGGCTTACCCTTACTCTGATCCGAGTGAGCCAAATTGATCGTGGAGAAATGCTTCTGGATGCGACGTCTCAGTTCCTGCGACGTTTGACCCACATAAACCTGGGAACACGGGCAAATAAGAGCATATATAACACAATTTGTTTTAAAATTGATATAGTTCTTCAACCTAAATATGCTCCCATCAAGGGGGTTCACAAACTGATCACGAACAGGTTGCATATATGTACAAATTGTGCAATTACCGCACGGAAAAGAGCCTTTAAGTATGATTCCCCGATTTAGTCGTGTCGTCTGTCTCTCATAGTGACTTTTGGTAAGGATATCTTTGAGATTTGGCGCCCGTCTAGCGGTCAAGAGAGGTTGTTCACTAATGACCCTTGAGGTCTGTAGGTCCATGGACAATATACTCCAGTGTTTAGCCAAAATATTTCTGATCTGGTTCCAGTGAGTATTATATCTAGTGATAAATCTGGGTTTGTTATCACAAGTCTTAACCTTGGGAGTTAAGAGAGAGTTCTGTGTGGAACACTTAGCTCGTTGGTACGCGGCCGAAATAGTGCCACGTGGATAACCCCTAGTTTTAAAACGATTGGTCAATTTTGAAGACTCGTCCAGGAAATCAGAGTCCGAAGAACAATTCCTCCTAACTCTTAAAAATTGTCCGACCGGAACACCTCTTTTTATGTGTGGCGGATGGAAGCTCCGAAAATCCAAAAGACTATTCGTAGCTGTCGGTTTGCGAAAAAGCGTCGTATTAATGGAGTTATTCACAATTTTAACTTCCAGATCTAAAAATGTGACGGACGACAGAGAAAATTGATGTGTAAGAACAATGTTCAAAACATTTTGATTGAGATTAGAAATGAAACCCTGGCATTCCTCGATGGACCCTGTCCAGACAAAAAATACGTCGTCGATGTAACGAGACCAATGTCGGACATGTTCTTAAAGAGGGTAGAGGGAAAGACCACCGTTGCTTCCCACCAACCCAAAAATAGGTTGGCGAAAGCCGGAGCACAACGAGCTCCCATCGCCACTCCTGAAGTCTGTAGATAAAAAGAGCGGTCAAAGAGAAAGAAATTATGAGTTAGCACAAATTTGAGTAGATCCAAAATCAGGGAATCGTGCATTCTATCTGTATTTGGCAGCTGATCAAAAAAATACATCACCGCCAAAATACCCACTTCATGTCCAATATTGGAGTACAAGGATTCTACATCACAGGTGACAAGAATATCACCTGTGGACACCTGTATATCCTGGCAAATCCTAACAAAATGTGATGTATCTTGTATGAAAGATGGTAAATCCCTCACAATCGGTTGCAAGAAGAAGTCTACATATATGCAGACCTTTTCGCCAAGGCTACCAATACTGGCAACGATCGGACGTCCTGGTGGTTTATAAATGTCCTTATGGACTTTTGGTAACATGTAAAATGTGGGAGTAACGGGATGCTCTACCCACATGAAAACATGTTCCTGATGATTAATGACGCCCAAATCCTTAGCCCTATCCAATATCCTTCTCAATTTGACTGCAAAGACTCCCGTAGGATCAGATGGCAATTTGCGATAGTAGTTGACATTATTCAGCTGTCGGTGTGCTTCCTCCAAATAGAGTTCGTGTGGCCACAAGACAACATTCCCCCCCTTGTCTGCTTCCTTAATAATAAAGGACGAATTAGATCTAAGGGCTTGGACAGCCACTCTTTCAGCAGCATTTAGATTCTTAATAGAGGGACAAGAAGAGGATAGAGACATGATGTCCTTTTTAACCAGTTCAAAAAATATACGTATAGCTGGAACCAAGGAAAACGGAGGAGCCGCATGTGATTTATTTCTATAAGGAAACATATGCTTACCACTAGTAGTCTGATTTTCTTGTAGAAGGTCCAACAAGTCACGTAAGACTTGTCTATCCGTAGCATCAAAATCTTCATTATTATCTAACAGCTGAGGTCTTAGATGTAACACCTTTAAGACCAGATTCCTACAAAAAAGATATAAATCCTTAATAAGGGTGAATTTATCCAAAAGTTGTACCGGAGAAAAGGTCAACCCTCTTTGTAATACTAGTAATTCAGTAGAAGTCAATATATGTTTAGAAAGATTAATCACATGCAGGCCCTCATTCATTACCTGGTGATCTGACAAGACCGCCCCCACACCATGATGGCAAGCTAGCGACGGGTATTCCTGCGTTGGTTCTGTGGTGTATATCTCCGACCTCTGTATCTGGTGGTTCTGACGAGAGAATGGTTTATGTCTACGGCCCCTTCTTGTGCGACGTCCAGCTCGCTTTCGGCTGATGATAAAAAATCACTTCCCGAGGTATGCTCATGAACCTGGACTGCCTCACGTGAGCCCTGCCCTGGTTTCTGTATATGGGGTATGGCCCTTTGGTTGCCTTGGTGTTTCCAATGGAAAGCCCTCTGTGATTCAAAATCATTACGATCTCTCAAAAATTTAGATTTTTTACGACGAGTAATGTCTGCATCAAATTTGTCCAAAATGTCCTTAAGTTTAAGCCTGAAGGGGTGAACCTGGGTACTCTCATCAAATGATGACAATCTAGCTTCCAATTCCTTAATCTTGTTTTTAGTGGTCACAAGCAATTTTCTGTCGTGCTCAAGTAGCATATTCATAATAATATGTGAACAACGCATGAGGCCCTGCTCCCATGTAGTACGAAAATTCTCAGATGGCTCCCATGCCGGGTAAATAGGTATTCTAAGGCCCCTCGGTATAATATTTAATTTCACATATTCCTCAAGGCTGCGAATATTCCACCACAACTTGATGCCTGTTTTATGTGATGCAATCAAGTTAGTGGTCAACTGGGAAAAGTCTGAGCTGAGAACCGGAGCATCAGTAGAAGAAAATATGTTAGATGACTGAACCTGCCAGGCTGCCTCACGGGTATCCCAATCCATGTCGGCTAGTGAAACACACTATCACAGTGATTATATAAAAGATAAAATAACATAAAAAACTCAGAACCAAGGAACAATGAATCTGAAAAATAAAGAACAAGAAAAAGATTATGAATAAATTTATGGCCAACCAATACTTAGCCAACCAATGAAAACTACGTTTATAATAAAACGTGTGCTGCCCAAAGGGGAAAGCCACTCAACAGAGAGGCTACAAAAGCATGTGTGATAATGTGAGATATAGGGCGCACCAAATGATCACAAATGAATAGGGAGGTGCATATCGGTAGAAAAAACAGCAGCTATGAGCAAAAGAAAGGAACTACCGCAGTAACGCACACTACTCAAATAATGTGAAGTAGAAAAATAGTAAATTTTATTGGTTACACAAAGAGTGAAATAAAACATAAGTAAAATCAAGGTGACTCTGGTCCCAAATGACCGCCCGCAAACATGATAAAGATTGATGATATATAATGTCTAAACAATCACAATAACAAGGGAAGTGGCTAGAAAAACATATGATCATAAATGAATAACAGAGTAAATACAACCAATAATAATGAATCTGAACAAACAAAAATATATATATTAATATATATTTGGATATATATACTGATCAACCTGAATGAGCGAACCTGTATGGATAACAGAAAAAATATGTGAAAAATATCAAAAATGTAGAAAAATCAGGTCAGGGGTAAAATAGTCCCCGCCTGTAAACTGAAAACACAGCTACAAGCCAATGAAAATGAAAAGAACCAACAATGAACAGAGCCACCAGCAAATAATGTTTACCCCAGAACAAACCTCATGATAAAGGCATGAGAGAGCAGACGGGCAATCGGGACCAGAGGACACCGAGGTCCCACGCGTATCGCCGCAGCCTGTGCGGCTTCCTCAGGGAGAGTGTGGAGACAAACGCCGACCTGGTTTAAATACCTTAAGAAGATGAGACCAAGTAAGTCAGCTGTGCGCCGTACAAAATGAGTCTGGCAGGAAGTGATTTGAGCGTGAACCAAGTGACCCAGATGAAAGGTGCAGACGTCTCTGCAACTATCTAAGTACCACGCATGCGCGCAGTGGAACGCAGATTGCGTCCGCTGACACGCAAGTGTGGAGAAAGAAAGAATGAATGTGCATGCGCAGCATCGGGTCAGACGACAGAGATATGCTAGTGAAGCAATAGCCCCAAAGTGGGAAACAATCAAACCCCATTCAAACCAACAGCATGCATAGCAGGGATGACTTGCAATATCATATCATGTAAAACCTGTATGGAGGTAGAAGAAATAGTTAGTTGGGAAAAAGAAATATCAAAAGGAACATGAAATAAAATAACAAATGCTGGATCCAAAATAAAAAATAAAAAATAATAAACAATAAATGAAATAAATAATAAAGGGAAAGAAAATAAAGAAAAATAAATAATAAAGAAAAAATAATAAAAGAAAAAATAAAAACAAAAATGAAAAATAATAAAAAGTAAATAAATAAAATTAAATTAATAATGAATAAAAATAATCAGTAAATATAAAAATAAATAGGAAAGTAATAAAAATAAAAATAATAATAATAATAAAAAATGAGAAATACGGAAAATAAATAACAAATAATATATAACGGACAAAAACCGCTCCGGATGGAGAATGAAAGAATTCAAAATTAACGAATCCCAATAATGGATGAAGGGATAACGTCCTCAGTCAGGGAAAACAGAAAAACATTGGGAATCCTGAACTGTGCGATCCAACGATGGTCCATAGGAAAAGAACATCCAAAAGGTGATATCAAAGAATGTTTAAGAAAGACTGAAATCCATACAGGTAAACTCACCAAAATATAGCAGACTCTGCCCCTATGTCAAAGGGCCTTAGATCAACAATCAGATGTGACCAAATATATACATGTGGATAAGGTCTAGTAGATTCCCTGAGTGGAGCCAACCCAATCCACTAACCACTCAAGAATCAGATTGACACTGCATGTGAGTGTCCAACCCGGCACAAATATGACATGAAAATGGCAGAAAAAAAGTGTGTGGTGGGGGGGGGAGAAAAAAGGGGGAAGGAAAGCACAAGAGCACCAAGTCCACTATTGTTGCATGGCCAACGGAGTATTCCTACAATCCTGACATCATAAGGTTCCATGGTGGTGAATCCAGACGATAAGATCTAAAACCAGCCATGATGATAAAGGATAGCCATCCAGAGTGAGCAATGAACTTTCAACCCAGGAATCCAGAGAACAAGAGCTCCTCATTCAGACCTGTAGGTGTAATGTATGTAGTACAGTTCATATAGCGTCTTGTGCTTGGGTGCGATGAAAATACATGAGACACAGGTTTGATATAGAAAGTCTTGTATTACTTCATACAAGTTGGCAAAAATAGTCACACAGTTTGCAGACACAGAAGCAGGAGACACAGCAGGCCAGAGTAATCTAAGCTCAGCAATCACTCTCCACAACAGGTTCAGGATCTTCTTCTCTGTTACCGTAAGTCCATGCAAACGTGGGTCTTTCAAAGAGCAGGGTTCAGAGTCCACAAGTGCTTCAGAGTTCCTCAGTAGGAATAGCTGGAGTACAAGGTCCAAGGCTTTAGGAGTCAGGTCACAGGTTCACTGCAGGCTAGATTCTGAAGCACTGATTGCTCAGCTGTGGCTGCTTAAGAAGCAAAAGGAGAGAATCAGGGCGGGAACATGCAAGCTGGAAACTCCATTTTGACTGAGGGCAAGATAGCTTCAGCAAGACAGAAAGTAAAATGGCTGACGAACAAACTGAGTTTCAGGAACATGTACACAGAACCTTACAGTAGGGGTGGTAGATCGAAGATTAAAAATCCAACGGGATTCAATTTGCAAAAGTAGTTTCTTAGGACATCCCCCTCGATTCGAAACCACCACCCTCTCCAGACCAACCAATCGGGTGCCTTTGATACTGCCTGCATGTTTAGTCAAAAAATGTGAGGCCACTGATGTCAGGGGCTTACCCTTACTCTGATCCGAGTGAGCCAAATTGATCGTGGAGAAATGCTTCTGGATGCGACGTCTCAGTTCCTGCGACGTTTGACCCACATAAACCTGGGAACACGGGCAAATAAGAGCATATATAACACAATTTGTTTTACAATTGATATAGTTCTTCAACCTAAATATGCTCCCATCAAGGGGTTCACAAACTGATCACGAACAGGTTGCATATATGTACAAATTGTGCAATTACCGCACGGAAAAGAGCCTTTAAGTATGATTCCCCGATTTAGTCGTGTCGTCTGTCTCTCATAGTGACTTTTGGTAAGGATATCTTTGAGATTTGGCGCCCGTCTAGCGGTCAAGAGAGGTTGTTCACTAATGACCCTTGAGGTCTGTAGGTCCATGGACAATATACTCCAGTGTTTAGCCAAAATATTTCTGATCTGGTTCCAGTGAGTATTATATCTAGTGATAAATCTGGGTTTGTTATCACAAGTCTTAACCTTGGGAGTTAAGAGAGAGTTCTGTGTGGAACACTTAGCTCGTTGGTACGCGGCCGAAATAGTGCCACGTGGATAACCCCTAGTTTTAAAACGATTGGTCAATTTTGAAGACTCGTCCAGGAAATCAGAGTCCGAAGAACAATTCCTCCTAACTCTTAAAAATTGTCCGACCGGAACACCTCTTTTTATGTGTGGCGGATGGAAGCTCCGAAAATCCAAAAGACTATTTGTAGCTGTCGGTTTGCGAAAAAGCGTATTATTAATGGAGTTATTCACAATTTTAACTTCCAGATCTAAAAATGTGACGGACGACAGAGAAAATTGATGTGTAAGAACAATGTTCAAAACATTTTGATTGAGATTAGAAATGAAACCCTGGCATTCCTCGATGGACCCTGTCCAGACAAAAAATACGTCGTCGATGTAACGAGACCAATGTCGGACATGCTTCTTAAAGAGGGTAGAGGAAAGACCACCGTTGCTTCCCACCAACCCAAAAATAGGTTGGCGAAAGCCGGAGCACAACGAGCTCCCATCGCCACTCCTGAAGTCTGTAGATAAAAAGAGCGGTCAAAGAGAAAGAAATTATGAGTTAGCACAAATTTGAGTAGATCCAAAATCAGGGAATCGTGCATTCTATCTGTATTTGGCAGCTGATCAAAAAAATACATCACCGCCAAAATACCCACTTCATGTCCAATATTGGAGTACAAGGATTCTACATCACAGGTGACAAGAATATCACCTGTGGACACCTGTATATCCTGGCAAATCCTAACAAAATGTGATGTATCTTGTATGAAAGATGGTAAATCCCTCACAATCGGTTGCAAGAAGAAGTCTACATATATGCAGACCTTTTCGCCAAGGCTACCAATACTGGCAACGATCGGACGTCCTGGTGGTTTATAAATGTCCTTATGGACTTTTGGTAACATGTAAAATGTGGGAGTAACGGGATGCTCTACCCACATGAAAACATGTTCCTGATGATTAATGACGCCCAAATCCTTAGCCCTATCCAATATCCTTCTCAATTTGACTGCAAAGACTCCCGTAGGATCAGATGGCAATTTGCGATAGTAGTTGACATTATTCAGCTGTCGGTGTGCTTCCTCCAAATAGAGTTCGTGTGGCCACAAGACAACATTCCCCCCCTTGTCTGCTTCCTTAATAATAAAGGACGAATTAGATCTAAGGGCTTGGACAGCCACTCTTTCAGCAGCATTTAGATTCTTAATAGAGGGACAAGAAGAGGATAGAGACATGATGTCCTTTTTAACCAGTTCAAAAAATATACGTATAGCTGGAACCAAGGAAAACGGAGGAGCCGCATGTGATTTATTTCTATAAGGAAACATATGCTTACCACTAGTAGTCTGATTTTCTTGTAGAAGGTCCAACAAGTCACGTAAGACTTGTCTATCCGTAGCATCAAAATCTTCATTATTATCTAACAGCTGAGGTCTTAGATGTAACACCTTTAAGACCAGATTCCTACAAAAAAGATATAAATCCTTAATAAGGGTGAATTTATCCAAAAGTTGTACCGGAGAAAAGGTCAACCCTCTTTGTAATACTAGTAATTCAGTAGAAGTCAATATATGTTTAGAAAGATTAATCACATGCAGGCCCTCATTCATTACCTGGTGATCTGACAAGACCGCCCCCACACCATGATGGCAAGCTAGCGACGGGTATTCCTGCGTTGGTTCTGTGGTGTATATCTCCGTCCTCTGTATCTGGTGGTTCTGACGAGAGAATGGTTTATGTCTACGGCCCCTTCTTGTGCGACGTCCAGCTCGCTTTCGGCTGATGATAAAAAATCACTTCCCGAGGTATGCTCATGAACCTGGACTGCCTCACGTGAGCCCTGCCCTGGTTTCTGTATATGGGGTATGGCCCTTTGGTTGCCTTGGTGTTTCCAATGGAAAGCCCTCTGTGATTCAAAATCATTACGATCTCTCAAAAATTTAGATTTTTTACGACGAGTAATGTCTGCATCAAATTTGTCCAAAATGTCCTTAAGTTTAAGCCTGAAGGGGTGAACCTGGGTACTCTCATCAAATGATGACAATCTAGCTTCCAATTCCTTAATCTTGTTTTTAGTGGTCACAAGCAATTTTCTGTCGTGCTCAAGTAGCATATTCATAATAATATGTGAACAACGCATGAGGCCCTGCTCCCATGTAGTACGAAAATTCTCAGATGGCTCCCATGCCGGGTAAATAGGTATTCTAAGGCCCCTCGGTATAATATTTAATTTCACATATTCCTCAAGGCTGCGAATATTCCACCACAACTTGATGCCTGTTTTATGTGATGCAATCAAGTTAGTGGTCAACTGGGAAAAGTCTGAGCTGAGAACCGGAGCATCAGTAGAAGAAAATATGTTAAATGACTGAACCTGCCAGGCTGCCTGTTTGACGCGGTTT
This sequence comes from Oophaga sylvatica, assembly GCA_033576555.1. Classification (NCBI taxonomy): domain Eukaryota; kingdom Metazoa; phylum Chordata; class Amphibia; order Anura; family Dendrobatidae; genus Oophaga; species Oophaga sylvatica. Next base: position 152,563,397 of record JARQOD010000004.1, on the reverse strand, counting down.
TGATGCGGTTTTTGGTGCGGTTTTGACGCGGTTTTTCTCATGCGGTTTTGTATGCGGTTTTTACAGCTAAATAAAGATATGTTGTTTAACAAAAAAAAAGATTTGTGATGTCCTCCAGTCACTCCAAATTAGATTATGAGCATGTGGTACCAGAATAAGAAAGAGTCAGACAATCAGGCTGGTTCAATCTTAGAGCATGCTCCAGAATGGTGCTAACAGGCGACCATCTCAGCAAGTTCTGTTCTTTATTTTCACATACATAAGATTATCTACACAGGATGTCAGGGTGGAGTAAAAGGGTGGACGAGAGCTGGGAGGTAAGCTATAGATGTCCATATATGTACATGTCCAGCATCTGGCCATCTCTAATTGGTCCTTAGATCTTCTTCTAAGTCCTCCTTTCATCGTGTCATCCTTAAGTTTCATTTCCTAAGAATTGATTCTGCTTTTCTTGTATATCACGTGGTTTCTCAGTTCCCCAAAGGTGGGGGCATTTTAGTGGATCCAGTTCGAGTTATTAGATAGTTAGTGTAGTACAGTGGTAGGACACAAGGTGGAGACAGACACCAGTGCATTTCTCGGAGACAGACACTAGCTGGTACTGACGTCATCTTAGAATAAATTTCAATCTGAATAATACTCATTCAAGGAAAACTTTGTGTTTCAGGAACAAAGAACAAAATAGTGGTGAGCACATAAGCATATAGAAGTATAAGAAAACATATACACATATGAATATAAAGATATAAAAATAGCAAAACACATTTATATTTATATAAAATATAAAAGTAGAAAATTATATTTTACCTTGACAATATCATAAAACCAAATACAAACAATAGCACAACCTCATGATTCAGGAATAAGTATCGGCACACGTGACCACCGGCAGCAGCACGAAGGCTCCTGCTGACACTGTGCTCGCTAGAGAGCAATGAATGCTCTCTGCGCACACAGTCCCAGCATGTAGAGCATTGAGCATTCCGGCAGCTGCCCTTCGGCTTTCAAGCAGCTCATGACGACCCAGCCATGCGCTGCTTACAATCATTAAGCAGCTGCTGGCATTGAAGCAGGACGCTGCGAGGGAGCGAAGGAAGGTAAGTGTATTGGTTTGTTTTTTTAATGTTTTCTGATGGAGCCATGCATACCAGGATGGGGGTGGGACCAATCATACCAGGATAAGGAAAGGATGGGACCAATCATACCAGAACCGGAATGGGGGTCAATCATACCAGGATGCCATTGAACAGAACTAAATATTCATTGGCCTCCACTCCCATACGCATGGAATGCAGTGAATATTCATTTCTTTTTAGCAGCGGGCACAGGAGTTAGCCGCAACATCTGGCTCCAGCCTCTGTGACCCGCTGCTCCACCGAAATCGCTCCCCCACCTTCCCACCATAGCCAGAGCCGGTACATCCGAACTATAACATGCACCCCCCATTTTCATCCACATTTTTGGCGGAAAAAAGAGCATCTTATAATCCGAAAAATATGGTATTTCCCACTGCAAAATACAAATAAATTTATACAATGTGATTTTCTGGATTTTATTTTTGATATTCTTTCTCTCAGTGTTAGGGCCTGTGCACACATTGCGGATTTGCCTGCGGATTTTTCCGCGCCGAAACCGCATCTCTTGGCAGAAACCGCAGGCACAGTTTTGACGTGGTTTTGGCGCGGTTTTGATGCGGTTTTGACGCGGTTTTTCTCATGCGGTTTTGTATGCGGCTTTTACAGCTAAATAAAGATATGTTGTTTAACAAAAAAAAAAGATTTGTGATGTCATTTCTTGTCCAACCTCCTCTTTTACATTTGTCCAACCCACACTCCATTACACACACACAGATAGAGATAGGCCTTCGTCACACTTGCGAGTGTGATGCGAGTAAGTCGCACGACTTTCTCGCATCAACACCCGGCACGGCCGCCCGCTCTCGGACCCGAGTGTGCGGCTGCATGTATTTCTATGCAGCCGCACACTCGGGTCTGAGAGCGGGCGGCCGTGCCGGGTGTTGATGCGAGAAAGTCATGCGACTTACTCGCATCACACTCGCAAGTGTGACGCCGGCCATAGATAGATAATAGATACCAGTAGTTAGATAGATAGATAGATAGATAGATAGATAGATAGATAGATAGATAGAAAATACATAGATAGATGGAGAATAGTTAGAAATATATATAGAAAGATAGATATAGAGATAGACAGAAAGATATATAGGTAGATAGATCGAATGGTACATAAATAGTTAAAGACACACACGCATACACATACACAAAATAACGCAATAGTTAATAAAAAAAAAATATAGGAAAAAAATGGCGTGGGCTCCCGCGCAATTTTCTGCGCCAGAGGGGGAAAGCAGACAGCCGGGGCCAATATTTCTAGCCTGGGAAGGGGTTAATACCCATGGATCTTCCCAGGCTATGAATATCAGCCCGCATCTAGCCTTCACTGGCTATTAAAATAGGGGGACCCCCCAAAAAGGTGATGCCACTGTTCTGTAGGGCCTCCCAGTGATGCACTGACAGGAGACAATGGCTCCTGCACTGCATCACTGAGTTCATTCTCTCACTTTATGGCAATGCTGCGTGGGAATTTTCTCACCCAGCATTGCCGTGAGAGAATGAACTGTAGTGACGTCTCCCGGCGGCAGAGGCAGAGCGGTACAGATCGATGGCGTCGGGGAACAGGTATGTGCTCAATGTTATGTGTTGTATGTCATGTGTATGTTATATGTTGTATGTCATGTGTATGTTTTATGTTCTGTATGTCATGTGTATGTTATATGTCCTGTATGTCATGTGTATGTTATATGTTATGTATGTCATGTGTATGTTATGTGTTGTATGTCATGTGTATATTATATGTTCTGTATGTCATGTGTATGTTATATGTCCTGTATGTCATGTGTATGTTATATGTTCTGTATGTCATGTGTATGTTATATGTTCTGTATGTCATGTGTATGTTATATGTTCTGTATGTCATGTGTATGTTATATGTTCTGTATGTCATGTGTATGTTATATGTCCTGTATGTCATGTGTATGTTATATGTTGTATGTCATGTGTATGTTGTATGTTCTGTATGTCATGTATGTTATATGTTGTATGTCATGTATTTTTTTTTTTTTTACTTTCAGCACATTAGCCGGATGATGGGACTACTACTGTCCCATCATTGGCTAATGTGTCAGTCACTGTAGCAGGCATCGCTGGATGGGACTTGTAGTCCCATCCGACGATGCCTGCATACACGGAGACACGCACACAGGCCCGCACACCGCCGCACATACACAGCCCCGCACACCGATCGCGCACACAGACCCGCACACCGATCACGCAGACACCGGCACACAATCACCGCCCACACACACAGCGCCGCACACTATACACGCCCACGCACCGCCCACACACATAGCGCCGCACACTATCCTCCCGAACTGCAGCGGTTTTGCCCGCAGCAAACCCGCAGATCTTTTTTAGATTTGCGGTTTTGCTGCGGAAGTGCCCCACTCAATGCAAGTCAATGGGCGCCGAACCGCTGCAGTTCCGCACAAAGAATTGACATGCTGCGGAAAATAAAACGCGGCTAAACCGCACGTTTTTTTCCACAGCATGTGCACAGCAGACATGCGGTTCCCATTAGATTACATTGTATGTGCACTGTGCTGCGGGTTGGATGCTTTTCCGCACGTTGAAAAACGCAGCGGAAACGCATCTGAAAACGCAAAGTGTGCACATGGCCTTAAAATTAACCTAACTTTAAAATTATATGTTCATGTCTTTGTCAATGGGCAAACTTACAAAATCAGAAAGGAATCATATACTTATTTACCCCACTGTACATAGTTTGGTGTCATCAGCAAAGACTGACATTTTACTCTCAATCCCATCCACAAGGTCATTAATAAAGATTTCTAATTTTGTGAGAAGCACCTGTACTTACTCATTGGAACCCAACATGTTGGTTAGACCCGACTTATATTTCATGTATCCATGCTGGTTATTAGTTAGAATCATAGAATAGTAGAGTTAGAAGGGATCTCCTGGGCCATCTGGTCCAACCCCCTGCTCAAAGCAGTTATTATATTACTAGAAATAGGCCTGATGCTATTGCATCGGGAGTGCGGTGAAATGAACATCTGTGTATCCTTGGAACACCACCGGGAGATCGGAAATACAGCTAACAGCTGATAAATCGACAACCCGGCGGCTGGCGACCAATCACATCAGCTGCTAGTGGTATTCAAATCTGGCGCCAATACCGCTAGCAGCTGATTGGTCGCCAGCCTTGGTGGGGGATTCAAATCCCGCGTGGCAACGCTCATTAGCTGGAGACGCCTATCCATTATTACTCTTATATTAATAAAGGGTTAAAAAAAATACACACATAAGAATAAAGTATTTTAATGAAATAAAACACAACACGGTTTTCATATTTTTATTGCACTTCCAGATCCAAGCGACGCCCTCGGTCTCCTGTAATAAAAAGTCAAAAAATAAAACAACTGTATACTCCCTGTCCGACCGTGTCCAATTAATAACGAATGTCCCACGACGATCTCCCCTATAGAACAGAAACATCAGGTGATGTCACTGCGCTATAGAGCCTCCCAGTGATGAACTGACAGGAGACAATGGCTCCTGCAGTGCATCACTGAGGTTACCTGAGTTCATTCTCTCACTATATGGCAATACTGCTTGGGAATTTTCTCACCCAGCATTGCCAGTGAGAGAATGAACGGAAGTGACGTCATTCTCTCCCAGCGGTGGCCGTGTAGAGCACTGACATCACCCGATGTCAGTGTTCTACACCGGAGATCATCGTGGGACACTCGTTAATCACTGGACTACAGCGGAAAGGTAATGTATAAGTTGGTTTATTATTTTATTTTTATTACAGGAGGTCGATGGCTTCGGGGAATTAGGTGATTGGTGAGTATGTACTCTATGTTATGTGTTGTATGTTATGTGTATGTTCTGTATGTTATATGTTCTATATGTTATGTGTATGTTCTGTATGTTATATGTAATGTATGTGTTTTGTATTTTTTTACATTCAACACATTAGCCAGATGATGGGACTACTACTGTCCCATCATTGGCTAATGTGTTACTCACTGTCAGTGTTGCAGGCATAGCCTGATGGGACTTGTAGTCCCATCGGACGATGCCTGCATACACATACATACACACACAGGCCTGCAGACCCCCACACATACACGCAGACACCGCCCGCACACTTTCCTCCTCCCGACCTGCAGACAGAGGCGCTCAGCCGGCGGATTTGAATCCCGTGCCACTCAAAGCCGCGTGGCACCGCTCATTGGCTGACCTGCCGCCGGCACAGCCAGTGAGCGGCACGGGATTTAAATCCCCCGTGGCTCTGCTCAGCCAATGGCGGGGGATTTGAATATGCCCACGCACATCCCGGAGTGCCACCGCACATCCCGGAGCGCAGCAGCACCACACGCCCCAAAGCACGGCAGCACCGCGCACCCCGGAGCGCGACAGCACCGCACGTCCCGGAGCGCGGCAGCACCGCATGTCCTAGTAACGTAACTCGTCCTCACAAGTCCCGACATTGCTCCTGGTCCTTACACGTCCCAAAGCCGCGCAGGATTCAAATCCCCCGCCAAAGCCCTGCAGCACCGCTCAGCCGGCGGAGTGAGGGATTTGAATCCCATGCCGCTCATTGGCTCAGCCGCCGGGCGGCTCAGCCAATGAGCGGTTCCCCGTGGCTTTGGCGGGAGATATGAATCCTGGTGCCATATCGGAATACCCATAACTTGGGTGTTCCAATATGGCGGTCAGCGTAGTTCCGGCCGCGGTGCATTGTGGAAGCAACACAAGCGCCGGAAGTTGTGACAGAGTCTATTGGTAATTATATATTAGATTTGCTGCAATTTATCTCTGCAGGTCATCTCTTATAATGCCCTCAAAAACTTTGTACAGTACTGATGTCAGACTTACCAGCTGGTAGTTGCTTTCTTACCTTTCATAAATATTGGTAGCACGTGAGCCATCATCCAATACTGTGTCACCAACCCTGTTACAAGCGAGTCTAAGAATATGATATACATGGGTCTGTCAATTACTGAGCTCAATACCCTCAATAGCCATGGATGGATGCCATCTGGGCCAGGGTATTTGTCAATGTTTAATTTGCTAAGATGCAGGAGTACTTCTTGTGTTAAATTAGTGGTGAACTTTGATTTTTGCCTTGTTGAATGATCCCTGTAACAGACAGTTTATTGGTGAACACAGATTAAAAGTGTCTGTTTAATATCTCAGCCTTTTTTTTGTCCTCCATAATTATCTTATCATCTTTCAAGGGGCCGATGCCATCTGTTTTTTTCTTTTTAGCATTGATGTATGTATAAAAATTTTGGGATTCATTTTAATGTCGCTGCCAATTTCTTTCTTTGTAGACACCTTTCCTAGCTTGATTTCTTTTCTGCATTTCTTATTGAGATCTTTATACTTCTGTAATTTTCCCACCTACAAAGAATGGAGAGATCTGTAATTTTATCGTAGGAACATTTCAACTGTGAGAGACAGAATCTTGAAAAAAAATCCAGAAAATCACATCATTAATTTGCACGTTATTACATGAAATATGTATTTGATACAGTAGAAAAACAGAGCTTAATATTTGGTACAGAAACCTTTGTTTGCAATTACAGAGCTCAGATATTTCCAGTAGTTCATGACCAAGTTTGCACACACTGCAGCAGATATTTTTGCCCACTCCTCCATACAGATCTTCTCCAGATCTTTCAGGTTTCAGAACTGTCGATGGGTAACATTGAGTTTCAGCTCCCTCCAAAGATTTTCTATTGGGTTCTGGTCTGGCAACTGGCTAAGCCACTCCAGGACCTTGAAACGCTTCTTAGAGAGCCACTCCTTAGTGTCCCTGGCTGTGTATTTTGGGTCATTGTCATGCTGGAAGACCCAGCCACGACCCATCTGCAGAGTTGTTACTGATGGAAGGAAGTTGTTCTCAACAATCTAGCCATACATATCCCCATCCATCCTCACTTCAATGCTGTGCAGTCGCCCTGTCCCCTTTCAGAATAGCACCCCCAAAGTATGATGTTTTCCCCACCATGCTTCACAGTTGGGATGGTGTTCTTGGGGTTGTACACATTCTTCTTCTTCCTCCAAACACGGTGAGTGGAGTTGATACCAAAAAGTTCTATTTTGGTCTCATCTGACAACAAATCACAAAATACAAATAAATTTATATAATTTATACAATGTGATTTTCTGAATTTTATTTTCGATATTCTATCTCAATGTTAAAATTAACCTACCCTTAAAATTATAGACTGTTCATGTCAGTGGGCAAACTTATAAAATCAGCAAGGGATCAAATAATTATTTCCTTCACTGTATATTAAGAGGTTTCTAGCAAACTCCAGTTGGCATCTTTTCATTATTGCCATCCCCATGTACATTTACCCATCCTGACTCTACATTGTCAGAGCTCCCCCACTGTCATCATTGACCACAGGTCTTAAGTTGGATGTAACGAAAATACACACCCCTCCACCTTTTTTGTCTTTCCAAAAAGTAAAATATAGTGTAACTCTCTACATTTGTTATCCAGTCATGGCTGTCGTCCAGCCAAGTTTCTGTTATGCCCACCATATTGTAATCTGTGGCTGACATAAGAGTCGCCAATTTGTTCATTTTGTTTGCAAGACATTTTGCATTTGCTAGCAGACATTCAATAGTATTAATACTTTTATTACCCCTACTCACCTGCCTACTTTACTTGCATAACCCAGCCCCCCTAAAACCTCATTGACTCCTACTGTCTCACTCTCTCTGTTTATTCTATCTATCCCATTTTTAGCACAACTACTTTCCCTCCCCCTATATCTTAGTTTAAAAGATCCTCTATCCATCTGACCATTTTCTCCTCCAGCAGTGCTACACTTTCCCCATTGAGGTGCAGCCCGTCCTTACCGTAAAGTCTGTAGCCGACAGAGAAATCAACCCTGTTCTCCATGAACCTAAACCCTTCCTTCCTGCCCCAATTTCTAAGCCACTTATTTATCTCCCTAAGCTCCCGCTGTCCTACTAGTGACTGGCAGTATTTCTGAAAACACCACCTTGGAGGTCCTGGCCTTCAGCTTCTCTCCTAGTTCCCGATAATCATCTTTAAGGACCTTCCACCTCCCTCTAACTTTGTCATTAATTAGCAATGTGTACGATGACTGCTGGGTTTTCCCAAACCCATCATGTTCGAAAAGGTTGTTATTTATTTTTGCAAAGCATAAGGGTGCATTTACATGAGAAGTTTTTGATCAAAAAGTAAAAAAAAAACACACACAAAACTGTTGTGAATAGGCTGGAAATGAGTTCTGAGCAGAAGCTCCCTCTAGTGGTTACAAACGGTACTGGACTGTCCAGTGAAGATTGTGAGGATTGGGAATCAGGTGTTACTGACTGGTCTTATATAAGGGAGTCACCTTCCCATCAGGGTTGCCGGTGATCAATTGTTCTGGTCTCAATCCTTGATTCCTGTTTCCTTGGTAGCCTGCTGTGTCGTGTCTGAATCTCCTGCTAACAGATAAGACATTTTCTTCTTTTTGTTTTTGTGCTTGATTTTTGCATTTTGTCCTGCACTTCTGTGGGGGCCTTCAGGGTCCCCTCTGGGGGCTTTTGCCTCTCAGTTCAGTTCAGCCACTGATGTTTGTACATTTGCTTTTTCCAGTTTTTTCAGTGGCTGCTGTTTTGTTTTTGGTTACACCAGAGAACTAATTTAGGTGGTAGAGGTCGTGTGATCTCAGGTGTTTTTGAAATTAGTAGAGTTGGTGCTTTTCAGGGTTTTTTGGGATTGCAGTAAGTGCCCTTCCTATCCTTTTCTATTTAGTAAGTTTGGGCCCCAACGTTTGCTCATACTATTTTCTGTCTGTGTCAGTATTTCTTCTTGTCTAACCGCCATTACATGTTTGGGGGCTTTCTATGTTCTTTGGGGATCTGCTCCGGGGCAGATAGCTTTCCTCTTTCTATCTTTAGGTGTAGTTAGTTTCTCAGGCTGTGACGAGGCGTCTAGGACCAACGTAGGAACGCTCCACGGCTGCCTCTAGTTGTGGTGGTTAGTCAGGGTACTGCAATCTCATAGTTTCCAACTGCTCTGGTGTATTTCCTTTTTTGCCTGCTCTCCTCAGCTACCAAATCATAACAGTATCACCGGCCAAAACTGAAAATTATATGGTACTCACAGAAGGGAAAAATATTGTGAAAGAAAAAAGTTGTCAGAGTTGTCAGAGATTTTTTTTTTTTTCTGTTTGTTGCATTTTTTTTTCCCTCTGTATCTCTGGGTGCTGAGGAAGATTTTTTTTTCTCTCTCAATCGAGTTTGCACAGTTGTCTGGCCGTGTGGATCAGCTTGCCACTGAAGTTCGGAGTATTGCTACCTATCTTGCTAGGTTGCCTGTTGTGGAACCTAGGATTCCCATGCCAGATTTGTTTTTAGGGGATCGAGCTAAGTTTCTGAATTTCAAAAATAACTGTAAATTGTTTTTTGCCTTAAAATCTAAGTCCTCAGGGAACGCAGCGCAGCAGGTTCAAATTGTCATCTCTCTCCTGCGCGGCGACCCTCAGGATTGGGCTTTTTCCTGACACCTGGGGATCCTGTTTTGAGTGATGTTGATGCGTTTTTTCAGGCTTTGGGGTTATTGTACGATGAGCCTAATGTCACTGATCAAGCTGAAAAAACTTTGTTGGCATTAAGGCAGGGGCTTGAGGACGCTGAGTTATACTGTCAGAGATTCCGTAGGTGGGCAGTCCTGACCAAATGGAATGACGACGCTTTGGCAGCTCTTTTTCGGAAGGGACTGTCAGATAATGTAAAGGATGTTATGGTGGGATTCCCTGTTCCCTCTGGTCTCAATGATTCTATGTCATTGGCGATTCAAATTGACAGATGTTTGCGTGAGCGGAAAGGTATGCGTGGAATAATGTTGCCTTGTGAACCTGCTTCTGAATCCATGCAGTGTGATAGAGTGGTTTCTGGGGCACAGCGTCATGAATTTCGAAAGCGCAATGGGTTATGTTTCTACTGTGGTGATGCCTCTCATGCTATTTCTGTCTGCCCTAAGCGGGGAAGACGTTTTGCTCGCTCCGTTGTCTTGGGTAGTGTTCAGACTAAGTTTTTGTTAACTGTTACCCTGATATGCTCTCTGTCCTCATTTTCTGCTCAGGCTTTTGTTGATTCTGGAGCAGCTATTAACCTGATGGATTTTGATTTTGCTAAACGTTGTGGGTTTCCCTTGATACCCTACGGAAGTCTATTCCCCTACTGGGGATCGATTCTACCCCTTTGGCTGAGAATAAACCTCAGTTCTCTACTCAGGTGATAATGAGGGTAGAACCTGATCATCAGGAGAGTTGCAAATTTTTGGTTCTGTATAATCTGCATGACATTATCGTACTGGGTTTTCCTTGGTTACAGTCTCATAATCCTGTTTTGGATTGGAAATCTGTGTCTGTTACCAGTTGGGGCTGTCAATGTGTTAATACCAACACTCCTGTTTTTTCTGCCTCCCCCCAGGCTCAGGATGTTCCTGACTTTTTGTTTGATTTTTCTGATGTGTTTAGCGAAAGTAAATCTGCATCCTTACCTCCCCATAGGAGCTATGACTGCGCTATTGAATTAGTGCCTGGTAGTAAATTCCCTAAAGGTCGCCTTTTTAACTTGTCTGTACCTGAACATGACGCTATGCGGTCTTATATCAAGGAGTCATTGGAGAAGGGTCATATCAGACCATCCTCTTCACCCTTAGGTGCCGGTTTTTTCTTTGTGGCCAAAAAGGATGGTTCATTAAGGCCGTGTATTGATTATCGTCTCTTGAACAATATTACTGTGAAATATCAATATCCGTTACCCTTGATCTCTGATCTGTTTTCCAGGGTGAAAAACGCTACTTGGTTTACCAAGCTTGACCTCAGGGGGGCATATAAACTTATTCGCATTAAGCACGGGGATGAATGGAAGACGGCATTTAATACCCCTGAAGGGCATTTTGAGTACCTTGTGATGCCCTTTGGGCTCACTAATGCTCCTTCTGTCTTCCAGTCCTTCATGAATGACATTTTCAGGGATTTTGTGGATAAATTTCTGATTGTTTATTTGGATGATATCTTGATTTTTTCCAATGACTGGGACTCTCATGTAAAACATGTTCGGACTGTGTTCCAGATTTTGAGAGAGAATGCTCTGTATGTGAAGGGATCAAAGTGTCTTTGGCGTTCAGAGGATCTCATTTCTGGGTTTCATTTTGTCCCCATCTGTTATTGAAATGGACCCGGTCAAAGTTCAGGCTATCTGTGATTGGGTCCAACCTACTTCTTTAAAGGCTCTTCAAAGATTCTTGGGTTTTGCCAATTTTATCGTAAATTTATTGGTAATTTCTCTGTTATTGTTAAACCATTAACTGATTTGACCAAGAAGGGTTCTGATGTGGTGAATTGGCCTCCTGAGGCAGTCTCTGCATTTCAGGAACTTAAGCAGAGATTCACTTCTGCTCCTGTTCTATGGCAGCCTGATGTTTCTCTACCATTTCAGGTGGAGGTTGATGCCTCTGAAATTGGGGCAGGTGCCGTTTTGTCCCAAAGAGATCCAGAGACCTCTAAAAGTAACCCTTGTGCCTTTTTCTCTCGAAAATTTTCTCCCACTGAACGTAATTATGACGTGGGTAATCGGGAGTTATTAGCCATGAAGTGGGCTTTTGAAGAGTGGAGACATTGGCTGGAGGGAGCCAAACATCAGGTGGTGGTCCTTACTGACCATAAGAATCTAGTTTATCTGGAATCTGCCAAGCGACTTAATCCTAGACAGGCCAGGTGGGCCTTGTTTTTCACACGTTTTAATTTGTGGTTTCATTTCTTCCTGGCACTAAAAATGTTAAGGCGGATGCCCTCTCGAGGAGTTTCCTGGCGGACTCTCCTGAGTTATCTGATCCTTCTGTTATTTTGAAAGAGGGTGTAGTTCTTTCCGCCATCTCGCCCAATTTGAGACTGGCTCTGGAGGGGTGCCAGGAAGATAAGCCCGAGCGCTGCCCTGTTGGGAAATTGTTTGTCCCGGACCAGTGGAAAAAGAGTGTAATGTCTGAGATTCATTGTTCCGCGTTGGCCGGTCATCCCGGAATTTTTGGTACCAGGGACTTGGTTGGTCGGTCCTTTTGGTGGCCTACCTTGTCTCGTGATGTCAGGGAGTTTGTGCAGTCCTGCGGGACTTGCTTTCGCTCCAAGCCTTGCTCTCGTTCTAGTGGTTTGTTGATGCCCTTACCGGTGCCCAAGAGACCATGGACCCATATCTCTATGGATTTCATTTCCGACCTCCCTGTTTCTCAGAGAATGACCGTCATCTGGGTGATTTGCGATAGGTTTTCCAAGATGATACATCTTGTGCCATTACCTAAGTTGCCTTCCTCCTCTGAATTGGTGCCTTTGTTCCTTCAGCACGTGGTTCGTTTACACGGCATTCCTGAGAACATTGTGTCTGACAGAGGAGTCCAGTTTGTTTCCAGATTTTGGAGGACCTTTTGTTCTAAAATTGGTGTTCAATTGTCTTTCTCCTCGGCGTTTCATCCTCAGACCAATGGTCAAACTGAGAGAACAAACCAGACATTGGAGACTTATCTAAGATGCTTTGTGTCTGCTGATCAGGATGACTGGGTCTCTTTTTTGCCTTTGGCTGAGTTTGCTCTTAATAATAGGGCTAGCTCTGCCACTTTGATGTCTCCATTTTTCTGTAATTCTGGGTTTCACCCTCAATTTTCTTCTGGACAGACGGAGGCTTCTGTCTGCCCGGGTGTTGACTCTGTTGTGGAGCGTATGCAACAGATTTGGGACCAGGTAGTGGAGAGGTTGTCCCTCTCTCAGGAGAGGGCCCAGCGGTTTGCTAACCGGCATAGGACTGATGGTCCTCGGTTTAAAGTGGGGGACTTGGTCTGGTTGTCCTCAAGAAATATTCCTATGAGACTGGCATCTCCTAAATTTAAGCCTAGGTTCATTGGACCTTATAAGATCATGGAGATTCTTAACCCTGTTTCTTTTCGTTTGCTTCTTCCAGGGACTTTTAAGATCCATAACATGTTCCACAAGTCCTTGTTGAAGAGGTTTGTTGAGCCAGTGGTTCCTACTACTGTGCCTCCTGACCCTGTTTTGGTTGAGGGCAATCTGGAGTATGTGGTTGAGAAAATATTGAATTCTCGTTTTTCTAGACGGAAACTCCAGTATTTGGTTAAATGGAGAGGTTATGGTCAGGAAGACAATTCTTGGGTGTTTGCTTCGGACATCCATGCTAGGAGACTCATCCGTGCGTATCATAGAACTCATCCTGACCGACCTGGTTGCTCAGGTGAGGGTTCGGTGACCCTCCTCAAGGGGGGGGTACTGTTGTGAATAGGCTGGAAATGAGTTCTGAGCAGAAGCTCCCTCTGGTGGTTACAAACGGTTCTGGACTGTCCAGTGAAAATTGTGAGGATTGGGAATCAGGTGTTACTGACTGGTCTTATATAAGGGAGTCACCTTCCCATCAGGGTTGCCGGTGATCAATTGTTCTGGTCTCAATCCTTGATTCCTGTTTCCTTGGTAGCCTGCTGTGTCGTGTCTGAATCTCCTGCTAACAGATAAGACATTTTCTTCTTTTTGTTTTTGTGCTTGATTTTTGCATTTTGTCCTGCACTTCTGTGGGGGCCTTCAGGGTCCCCTCTGGGGGCTTTTGCCTCTCAGTTCAGTTCAGCCACTGATGTTTGTACATTTGCTTTTTCCAGTTTTTTCAGTGGCTGCTGTTTTGTTTTTGGTTACACCAGAGAACTAATTTAGGTGGTAGAGGTCGTGTGATCTCAGGTGTTTTTGAAATTAGTAGAGTTGGTGCTTTTCAGGGTTTTTTGGGATTGCAGTAAGTGCCCTTCCTATCCTTTTCTATTTAGTAAGTTTGGGCCCCAACGTTTGCTCATACTATTTTCTGTCTGTGTCAGTATTTCTTCTTGTCTAACCACCATTACATGTTTGGGGGCTTTCTATGTTCTTTGGGGACCTGCTCCGGGGCAGATAGCTTTCCTCTTTCTATCTTTAGGTGTAGTTAGTTTCTCAGGCTGTGACGAGGCGTCTAGGACCAACGTAGGAACGCTCCACGGCTGCCTCTAGTTGTGGTGGTTAGTCAGGGTACTGCAATCTCATAGTTTCCAACTGCTCTGGTGTATTTCCTTTTTTGCCTGCTCTCCTCAGCTACCAAATCATAACACAAAACACAACCACATAAGATGAAACACGTTGAAACAATGGAATTCATCTGTTCAGTCTGTGTGGCAGTAGCATAGCTACCGGGGGGGGCAGAGGGGGCGGTGGCCCCAGGCCCCGCGCTCTGAGGGGGCCCACCTGGAGCTACGCTACTGTAACTGTATCGGCGTGCACAGCACGCCGACACAGTTACTTTCTGCGGCAGAGCAGGGAGAATCAATCTCCCTACTCTGCCGCTATGGGGCCCCTGAGCAGGCGGTGGGGAGCCCGGTGCCAGCAGTGGGCCCCCCACCCGTCATCGGAGGGTCAGCTGTATCGGCATCTAGCCGATACAGCAGACCGCATTGTGAGAGAAGGAGCGAGCGCTCCTTCTCTCCCATAATCCCCTCTCAGCGTCTGACAGTGGGCGCGATGACGTCACTGCCCGGCGCCGGCAGTCAGACGCTGAGAGGGAGAGCAGTGAGCAGCGCAGGAGCCGGGAGCAAGAAAGGTGAGTACTAGATTTATTATTTTTGTAAAGGGGATGCTTTATACTACAGAGGCTCCATATGGGGGTGCATTATAAATAAGACTGCCTATGGGGTGCATTATAAGTAAGGCTGCATATGGGGTACATTATCAGTAAGGCTGCATATGGGGTGCATTATAAGTAAGGCTGCATATGGGGTACATTATAAATAAGGCTGCCTATGGGGTACATTATAAATAAGGCTGCCTATGGGGTGCATTATAAATAAGACTGCCTATGGGGTGCATTATAAATAAGACTGCCTATGGGGTGCATTATAAATAAGACTGCCTATGGGGTGCATTATAAATAAGACTGCCTATGGGGTGCATTATAAATAAGACTGCCTATGGGGAGTGCATTACAATACAGAGGCTGTCTATGGGGGTGCATTATACTATATTGAGGACTATCTGGTGTATTATGCTATATGGAGGCTATCTTGGGGGCCATCATACAGTGTTGGAGCCATTAAATAGTTTGGGAATATTAAGGGGTCAGTATATATCCAGTGAGGGGGCATCATACTGTGTATAGGGGAGTTGTACAGTGGGGAGACTCGGGGCATTATTAAATGTAAGTTGGGCACTTATTGTTATAGGGGAACTCTGGTTACTGTGACTGTCAAAGGGGCACACAGGGCATTATTACATTCTAGGGGACAACATGTGGGCACTGTTTTCTAGGGCCCATGCACCTGGCATTACTATATTATAGAGGGTTGCTTTAGAATTTAGAGGTCACACAGAACCACACAGTAGGTGCAGTAATAGGGACACATAGGGCAGCAGGGCTCAGTATTGGGGTATCAGGTGTAGTAATAGGGGCACATACAGCAGCAGCGGCTCAGTATTGAGGTATCAGGTGTAGTAATAGGGACACATACGGCAGCAGCGGCTCAGTATTGGGGCATCAGGTGCAGTAATAGGGACACATACGGCAGCAGCGGCTCAGTATTGGGGTATCAGGTGTAGTAATAAGGACACATACAGCAGCAGTGGCTCAGTATTGGGGTATCAGGTAGTAATAGGGACACATATGGCAGCAGTGGCTCAGTATTGGGGTATCAGGCAGTAATAGGGACACATATGGCAGCAGCGGCTCAGTATTGGGGTATCAGATGCAGTAATAGGGACACATACGGCAGCAGAGGCTCAGTATTGGGGTATCAGGAACAGTAATAGGGACACATACGGCAGCAGCGGCTCAGTATTGGGGTATCAGGTGCAGTAATAGGGACACATACGGCAGCAGAGGCTCAGTATTTGGTTGGGGTATCAGCAGGATAAGGAGTTTGTGCAGGTTGGGAATAGATGGTGATGGGGCTGAAAATATGAGAAGTGAAACATGTCTTTGTTGTATTCTCTGCAGTTGAGTCCTGGCTGGAGGAGTCGTCATGTCGGTCTGGGCCAGATGGAAAAGACATGAAAAGTGAACAATTCCATCAGAAAGAACGTCAGCGGTAAGTCACTATCTTTAACTCTGCTATGATCTCTTATATGTTCTGTAGGACTGGTGTTATTTACCACTGACCATATGGCGGTGATATCAATATTGGTCTTTTTATCCCCTTCCCGATCCATGACGCCTACGTTGGCGTCATGAAAACCAGTGCCATCCCGACCCATGACTCCAACGTAGGCGTCATGCTATAAACCATGTTCCTGCGGGCCGGGTGACTGGAGTCACTGAAAGGTCACCCGACCCGCAGGCACAGGACCCTTAGTGCATCACCACAGGAGGGTTGGCTTAACCCCCCGTGGCCACGATCGCTCTGATTGGCTGTTAAAAGTGAAACAGCTAATCAGAGCGATTTGTAATATTTCACCAATGAAATTGGTGAAATATTACAATCCAGCCATGGCCGATGCTGCAATAGCATCGGCCATGGCTGGAGACCGCGATCTGACCCCCACATCGAGTCACGGCGGCAATAGGCCGCCGCCACCGAAAGATGGCAGCGATCGGTCACCGCCGTCACTATCTGCTCCCCTGCTCCTGGGATCCGCTGCCCCCACCTTCCGATCCCCCCTCACCTTCCGACCCCCCTACTCACCTCTCCCGGTCCACCGATGTCCCTGGATCCGTCCCGGCGGCTGCCCGGGATTCTTCATGGGCACCGCCATCTTGGAAAATCACTGTGATAAACTGTCACAGTGATCAAAATAAAAAAAAAGTAAATGAACCCCCCCTGTCATAGGTAGGGACAAAATAATAAAATAAAGAATTTTGCTGCAGATCCGCAGCGGATTTTGCTGCTGATCCGCAGCGGATTTTGCTGCAGATCCGCAGCGGATTTTGCTGCTGATCCACAACGGATTTTGCTGCTGATCCGCAGCGGATTTGGCGCTGTGGATCCACAGCAGATCCAGAAACCATGTACAGTAAAATGCAAATAACTGGTTAAAAAAAACGCTGTGCACATGCGGATTTGCTGCTTTTTTAATTCCGCAGCATGTCAATTCTTTGTGCGGATTCCACAGCGGTTTTACACCTATTCCATTATAGGTGAAAAATCGCAGCAAATCCGCGCTAAATTCGCAGGTAAAAAGCAGGTCATTTTACCTGCGGATTTAAGAAAAATTTGCAAGTGAATCCACAACGTGTGCACGGGGCCTCAGGGTTAGGGTTAGGCTGGGTTCATATTGCATTATGACAGTCCGTTAGATGGACTGCGTTTCACCGCGGTATAACGCGGTGTAAAGTAGTCCGTTAACACTGCCATTCACCCCATTTTTGTGCGCATCGCAACACATGCCGTAAAGCGGCATGCGTTCGTGACGTGCCGTCAATCAGTGACGGAGCCTCGGACACGGGCTGCAGCGTCTGGGCTCCGTCACCGCTAGCACAGATGAATCATCTGCTGATTCATCTGCGCTAGCGGGTATAGCATAACGCGATCGCGTTATGCTATACCGTTACTAGCCGGTCAACGCTACGTGTTGAACGGGCTGGTAAAATGCAATATGAACCCAGCCTTAGGGTTAGAACTAGGGTTAGGGTTAGCATTAGGGTTAGAATTAGGGTTAGGGTTA
The DNA here is from genome assembly GCA_033576555.1 of Oophaga sylvatica. NCBI lineage: Eukaryota > Metazoa > Chordata > Amphibia > Anura > Dendrobatidae > Oophaga > Oophaga sylvatica. The sequence continues at coordinate 152,545,582 of JARQOD010000004.1, read as the reverse complement.
GAATTAGGGTTAGAGTTAGAATTTGGGTTAGGGTTGGAATTTGGGTTAGGGTTGGAATTTGGGTTAGGGTTGGAATTTTGATTAGGGTTGGAATTAGGGTTAGGGTTGGGATTAGGGTTAGGTTTGTGGTTAGAGTTAGGATAAGTGTTAGGGGTGTTTTGGGGTTAGGGTTGGGATTAGGGTTAGGCTTGTGGTTAGGTTTATGGTTAGAGTTGGGATTAGGGTTAGGGGTGTGTAGGGGTTAGGGTTGGGGTAGGGGTGTGTTGGGGTTAGGGCTGGAGTTAGAATTGAGGGGTTTCCACTATTTAGGCACATCAGGGGGTCTCCATACGCGACATGGTGCCACCATTGATTCCTGCAAATTTTGCGTTCAAAAAGTCAAACAGTGCTCCCTTTATTCCAAGCCCCGACGTATGCCCAAACAGTGGTTTACCCCCACATATGGGGTATCAGCTTACTCGGGAAAAATTGCACAACAACTTTGGGGGTCTAAGTTCTCCTGTTAACATTGGGAAAAAAATTGGGGACTAAAAAATTATTTTTGTGGAAAAAAAATGATTTTATATTTTCACGGATCTGCGTTATAAACTTCTGTGAAGGACTTGGAGATTCAAAGTGCTTACCGCACATCTAGAGGAGTTCCTTGGGGGATCTAGTTTCTAAAATGGGGTCACTTGTGGGGAGTTTCTACTGTTTAGGCACATCAGGGGCTCTGCAAACATAACATGATGCCCGCAGACCATTCCATTAAGTGGGCATTTCAAAACGTCACTACTTCCCATCCGAGCCCCGACGTGTGCCCATACAGTAGTTTTCTCCCACATATGGGATATCAGCATACTCAGGACAAATTGGACAACAACTTTTGGGGTCTAATTTCTTATGTTACCCTTGGAAAAATAAAAAATTGGGGACTAAAAGATCCTTATTTTGGAAAAAATATGATTTTTTTATTTTCATGCCCAGGCGTTATAAACTTCTGTATAGCCCTTGGGGATTCAAAGTGCTCACCACACATCTAGATAAGTTCTTTGCGGGGTCTAGTTTCCAAAATGGGGTCACTTGTGGGGAGTTTCTACTGTTTAGGCACATCAGGGGCTCTGCAAATGTAACATGACGCCAGCAGACCATTCCATCAAAGTCGGCATTTCAAAACGTTACTACTTCCCTTCCGAGCCCCAACGTGTGCCCGAACAGTGGTTCCCCCCCACATATGGGGTACCAGTGTACTCAGGACAAACTGTACAACAACTTTTGTGGTCCAATTTCTCCTGTTACCCTTGTGAAAATAAAAAATTGCGGGTTAAAAAAATCAGTTTTTGAGGAAAAAAATGATTTTTTTATTGTCACAGCTCTGCATTATAAACTTCTGTGAAGCACGTGGGGGTTCAAGGTGCTCTCCACACATCTGGATAAGTTCCTTTGGGGGTCTAGTTTACAAAATGGGGTCACTTGTGGGGGGTTTCTACTGTTTAGGCACATCAGGGGCTCTGCAAACGTAACAAGATGCCCGCAGACCATTCCATCAAGTCGGCATTTCAAAGCGTCACTACATCCCTTCCGAGCCCTGACGTGTGCCCAAACAGTGGTTCCCCCCACATATGGGGTACTAGCGTACTCAGGACAAACTGGATAACAACTTTTGGGGTCCAATTTCTCCTCTAACCATTGTGAAAATAAAAAATAGTGCGACATGGCAACCGCTAAATATTCCAGCATATTTTCCATTCAAAAAGTCAAATGGCGCTCCTTCCCTTCTGAGCCCTGCCGTGCACCCATACAGTGGTTTATGACCACATGTGAGGTATCTGTGTACTTAGGAGAAATCGCCCAACAAATTTTAGGATCCATTTTATCCTTTTGCCCATGTAAAAATGAAAAAATTGATGCTAAAAGAAAATTTTTGTTGGAAAAATTAAAATGTCCACTTTTAACTTCCACGTTGTTTTAGTTCCTGTGAAGCACCTGAAGGGTTAATAAGCTTCTTGAATGTAGTTTTGAGTAGCTTGAGGGGTGCAGTTTTTACAAAGGTGTCACTTTTGGGTATTTTCTGCCATGTAGATGCCTCAAAGTGACTTCAAATGTGAGGTGGTCCGTAAAAAAAAATGGTTTTGTAAATTTTGCTGTAAAAATGAGAAATCGCTTGTCAACTTTTAACCCTTATAACTTCCTAACAAAAAAAATTGTTGTTCCCAAAATTGTGCTGATGTAAAGTAGACATGTGGGAAATGTTATTTATTAACTATTTTGTGTCACATAACTCTCTGGTTTAACAGAATAAAAGTTAAAAATTTGAAAATTAAAAAATTTTCAAATATTTCGCCAAATTTCCATTTTTTTCACAAATAAACGCAAAAATTATCGACCTAAATTTACCACTAACATGAAGCCCAATATGTCACGAAAAAACACCGTTGAAGCGTTCCTGAGTAATTACCTCATAAAGGGACACTGGTCAGAATTGCAAAAAATGGCAAGGTCTTTAAGGTCAAAATAGGCTGGGTCATGAAGGGGTTATATATAGATTATTTTTGGCAACAGCGCGGTCATTTGCTGAGGTTCTCTGGTTAGGGACCCACTCAGATGTTTTGCCCCCATAAACCGAAACCCTAGCTATTCCTCTGCTGTGTGGCCAAAAGTTTCACCAGCAATTTGCAGTAAAGCCAGCATATAGTTGTGGACAGAAATGGCTAAACTAGTGTGATATGAAGGAGGAGGATAATAACTCAATAATACATCAAAAATACATAACCAAAGGGACATAGTCATTATTGAAAAAAATATCAAAGACTAGTCATTTAAAAATTGAATTTACTTATTAACATTTCTCCCGTAGGGAACTTAGCATATTTCTGAAACTGCATCCAAAATGAATATTACATGATTAGAGCCAACAACAAAGCACTGCAATGTTTTCCACAGATTAATAAAATATTTCCTTTTAAAGATCGACAAAGCTGGTCAGGCTGAATTCTAAATTGTCAAACCATAATCTGTGCCAAGGATTGATTTTCTTCATGACTTCTGACCTATAAAATATATAAGTGATTGAAGTTCAAGCCTGTGATAGAAAGTAGTGGAAACGTGATTGTCTAGCTCTATACTACTCCAGTACTAAATCTCAGGTTCCATTATATCAGGGTTCCCCAACTCCAGTCCTCAAGACCCACCAACATGTGTGCAATACTAAGGAAATCCTGAAAACAAGATCTGTTGGTGGGCCTTGAGGACTGGAGTGGGGGAACCCTGCATTAGATTACTCCTGCCTGCCTTCTAGCAGCACTTGCCAAATTGACATTGGTCAACTGAATATACCAGAAGCTCTTGTGAGCAAACCCTTGCTTAAATGAGATGCCTATTAGGGTTTTTGGGATCCAAGGGAGAAAGTATCTCCTTGTGGAATGTGACAAGTCAGCTTAGAAAAATATTTAGAGTTGAGAGTCCTCAGTGGTTGATACCTTTTAATGGCTAACTGAAAAGATGGTAACAAATTGCAAGCTTTCGAGACTACGCAGGTCTCTTCATCAGGCAAAGACTAAAACAAAAGCTGAAGAATCACATATTTATACACAAGAGGACACAGGAATAATGCAATAGGTAAGACATGTGACGTGAAGCAGAACTGTCATTATGGCAGAGGGATGAACATAAATATGACTAGTTCATAGATAAGGAGTGAGAGTTTTATTACCCTCTGATTGGGGTCTGGTATTGTGTTGTGATGACCCTAAAAGGTCAGGGAAGCAGATTCCTTAATTGTTGTAGAAAGACATAAAACTCTGGGATATATTCATCCCAGCACTAAGAGTGTCAAAGGTCATCATAAGTTTATATTCCCAGACTTTTCTATCCTTCTCAGATTTGAAGTTAGATTTTAATACAAGTAATTCCATAGCCGTCATGCTATGACCGGGCATACAAAAGTGTTTTGCCACAGGTAAATCCATTCTCCTTTCTCTTATTGTGTGGCGATGAGAATTCATCCTTGTTCTCAGTTTTTGCCCGGTCTCCCCCACATACAGACCCCCAGTTGGACATTTAGTACATATAATTAGGTACACCACATTAGATGTGATGCAGCTGAAAGTACCTGGTATCTTGTAGTCCTGATGGGAGTTGGGGATCTTTATCCTGTCCGTGGTCATTATAGATGTACAGGTTTTGCATTTCTTTTGTTTGCAAGGAAAGGTACCTGCAGCTGTTGGGGAGGACAGGGAGCTTCTGACAATGATGCTTCTTAGATTTGGGGGCTGCCTAAAACATAGTAGTGGGGGGTCTGGAAATATGGATTGTAATCGGGCATCTTTTTGTAGTAAAGGTTGTAGTTTCCGTGCAGCTCCCCTTAGCATCTCCAGACTTGGATTGTAGGTGACCACTAGAGGCACCCGGTTATTTTCTTCTTTAGCTTTGTAATGTAGCAGGTGATTCCTTGATATTCTGGTGGCTCTTGTAATTTGGTTTTCAATTGTTCTTGGATGGTAGCCCTGGTTCAAAAAAGTCTTTCTGAGGCGACCAAGGTGTTCATCTCTATCCATGGGGTTGGAACATATACGGTTGTATCTGATGGCTTGGCTGTAGACAATAGAGTTTTTTATGTGTTTTGGATGGAAACTGTCCCATTTAAGATATGTTGGACGGTCGATTGGCTTCTGATACAGGGATGTCTCTATTTCATTGTTCTTTAGCTTAATGGTGGTGTCTAAAAAGTTAATTTCAGTGCTGGAGTAGTTAAGTGTTAAGTTGATGGTGGGATGAAAGTCAGCTTAGGGAGACTTATAGGCCATGCAATGCTTCCCTGGGTATTTTAATATTCAAATAGCCGCTTTAGAGAAAAAGGGGACTTTTACTCTATTTTAAATTACAATCCTAAAAATCATTGACTGTTTTAAAGGGCCTTGCTAGATGACTTCGGATAAGATGACAAACCAGAAACTCTATTTGCGGACACGTCTTTCAGAGTGTTTGCGCCTCATTTCTGAAGAATCTCTGTAACTCTTTAGTCTTCCACCGGCTTGATGGATTGACACAAGCAGACACATATAACCAGTACTTTTAGGATATTGATTTCATTTTAATGGCTATAGAAAATTAGCTATTACAGCTTAATAAAATAAATATTTGTAACAGATTCATGACAACTATGACGTATCCATTCCAGTGGATATAAAAATCCTCACACCCCTATTCTAATGTTAGGTTTTGTCTTGTAACAAAATTGTACCATGAAGAAATTTTTGCACCTTTAAATCCTTCACGACCTTGGGATTGTCCGTTTTTGCACTTTTGTTTTTCTTCCCCTTCTTCCAAGAGCCATAACCTTTTTATTTTTTCAGCCATATAACAGGGCTTGTTTTTGAGGGACAAGTTGTACTTTTGAATTACGGTACACCATTCATTTTATCATGTGTACTGGAATATGAGCAACCAATTCCAATTACAGTGAACTTGAAAACAAAAGGGCAATTCATCAATTTTTTTTTTTTTAATTTATCAATATATGGCATTACTGACCTGGGAATATGATTCCCCATCCCAGTACGAGTATGCAGATACAAACATATTTTTTTAATTTATTTAAGTGGTGAAAAGTGGTGAAAAAAATTTTTTTTCTGAGACCTGTAACTTATTTTAGATTTTGATAGATTGGACATTTCTGAACAAGGCAATAACAAATATGTGTATTTTTTTTAAATGTTTTATTTTTAAAATGAGGATTATTTGAACATTTGTTGTTTTTTTTAATATTCTTTAACCCCTTCACGACATGTGCCGTACTAGTACAGCGCATGTTGTGTCTCCCTCTTTGATATGGGCTCCGGTTCTGAGCCCACATCTTTTCCGGCACTTGTCAGCTGTTTTGGAGAGCTGACATGTGCCCTGTACAGCCACGGGTGGAATCACGATCCACCCGCTGCTGTTAACCCATTAAATGCCACTGTCAAACTCTGACAACAGCATTTAACGTGTGCTTCCGGCAATGGCGCCGGAAAGCCTCCCCTGTCACGTGATCGCGGGTCACCGATGGGTCGGGATGACAGCGACAGATTGCTCATAGCAAGTCAGCAATTCTGCTACATACAGGCGATCTGATTATCGCCTGTATGTAGCAGATCCGATCAGGTTATGGTAGCTTTCAGTCTCCCATGGAGAGTATTGAAGCATGCCAAAAGTAAAAAAAAAATGTTTTTAAAAATATTAACAAATGAAAAAATAAGTTCAAATCACCCCCTTTTGCCCCATTCAAAACATAACAATACAAAAAAATCAAACATACACATATTTGGTATCGCTGCATTCAGAATCGTCCGATCTATCAATATAAAAAAAGAATTAACCAGATCCCTAAACGGCGTAATGAGAAAATATTAAAAACACCAGAATTACGTTTTTTTGGTCACCTCAACATTACAATAAAATGCAATAACGGGCGATCAAAAGATCGTTTCTGCACCAAAATGGTATAATTAGAAACGTTAGCTCGGCACGCAAAAATTAAACCCTCTCCTGACCCGAGATCATGAAAAATGAAGACGGTACGGGACTCTGAAAATGACGCAATTTTTTTTTTTTTAACAAACTTTGGATATTTTTTCACCACTTAAATAAAAAAGAACCTAGACATGTTTGGTGTCTATGAACTTGTAATGACCTGGAGAATCATACTGGCAGGTCAGTTTTAGCATTTGGTGAACATAGTGTAAAAAAATCCAAAAAAACAGTTGTAGAATTGCACTTTTTTGCAATTTCACCGCACTTGGAATTTTTTCCCTTTTTTTGAGTACACAATATGGTAAAACCAATGGTGTCGTTCAAAAGTACAACTCGACCTGCAAAATTCAAGCCCTCACATTGCCATATTGACAGAAAAATAAAAAAGTTATGTCTCTGGGAAGAAGGGGAGTGAAAATCAGAAACGCAAAACAAAAAAGGGCCCAAAGGGATAAAAACTTTTTTTAACTGTATTTAATAGTCCCCTTTGGAGACTTAAAGCTGCAATCGTCTGATCACTTGTGCTATATAAACCCGGGCTCCAGCACTGCAATGTATAGCAGAAATCACGATCTCCTATGAACACCGGCTGCAGGCAAGGGGTCTTCAGCAGACCCTCGGCTATCCTGCAACCCATTGGCTTCAATACAATCACTTGATGGGCAGGATTAATGACGCACTTCTTGTCTGCACATGTTAAATGCTGCTGTCAGTGATTGACAGTGACATTTAACTGGTTAACAGCAGGGGTGGATCTTTGATCCACCCCTGGCTGTTAGAGGCACTAGATGGCTGATTAAGTCAGCCATAAAGTGCAGGGAAAGATGCCAAGGAGGAATAAAGTTCATTCTTCCCAGCAGCGGGGCTCCATGTCCCAGTGACAGGCAGGTTCAGAGCACTACTGTATTAACCTGCAGATTAACCCCATATCTGCAGGTTAATAGCATTTTTTCACTTGGCAGGTTCTCTTTAATGTCACCTTGTTGGCAATAGCAATCTTTGCATATTCTTTCTTGCTGTAGTGCACTAAATCTCTTATATTGCGAGAACATCATCACTGTTTAAGCCATTTCTTGATGACCATTTTCACAGTGTTCCATGTTATATATAAATATATAATGCCTTGTACATACATTGGTACCTTTCTCTTACTAGTAACTTTTGACAGTCGGATCCCTTTGCTGTGTTGTGAGCTGTTAACGGACTTTAGCTTTTGCTGCAAAATGCAACTAATAAAATGCCTTAAAAATCCCGCTAGAATAGCAAATCTTTATATAGAGTTTATCAGAATCACTAAATGATGGCAGCTGTGTACTGACTACTATTTAACAGAAGTTTAAATGTGATTGGCTAATTCTGAACACAACCACATCTTCAATTATAAGAGGGTGCCCACACTTATGCAACCATGTTAATTTATTTTTTATATTTTTCCTCTCAAAATGATTTGTTTGTTTCTCAATTAATTTGTACAGATTATGAATGACATTAAAGTGGAAAAATGTTGAAATGATTCTTCTTGGTATGTTTTTTGTACTCCACAAAAATCTGGCATATTAACAGAGGTGTATAGACGTTTTATATCCAATGCATACACATACCTAACTTGTGCTTAGGCAGAACAATGGGGCATATTTATCAATACTATCCAACTTGCTAAACTTGGACTAGAAAGTCTTAAAATGCATTAACTTGGCTTACTTAGTATCAGAAATTTGAGCCAAATATCTAGTAAAACGTTTGAGCTCTTAGAGAAATATGAGCCTTTTACTTAGTAAATCTCTCCAAGATGTCAGCTCTTGCTCATAGATTCACTGTAAATGTTCCCAAACACATTTACAAATTGATCTTGTCTCATAGGTGAAAGAGATCCTTCGTATAGTAATTCCAGTTCATTAAAGGGTTTTTCCCCGTTCCGAAAATCTTGATCCATGGGCACAGTATATTATAAAAAAAAAAACTGTGCTTTAACCACCGTCACCAGGTACACCACTGAGTCTCTACCATTGCTCCAGGTGCCTAGTTTTGGTTGCAGTGCAGACGTCACATCTAGAGCACCACCCCAGTCGGTGAGTTCAACAGCTCTGCCTGTGTAAGCAGAATGACCCCTCGAAGCCGCTGAGCTCACTAAGGGTGCTTTCACACTTGCGTTTGAGCGACCTGCGCCTGTCTGCGCACAGCCGCCGCTAAGCTCCGCCCCCGGCCGCGTTTCCTCCCGGCGGCTCCGCCTATGGGCCATGACGCCGCATTCGACCTGCGTACCCTATCTTTATCATTGGGTGCGCAGGCCGAGCGCAGGTATGCATTTGGTGGTGCATGCGTCCTTTTTACGGTGCACCGAGCACACCAAAATGTTGCATGTTGCTTTTTGGTGCGCTCGCCGCACCAGTCAAAAGGACTCATGCGCCGCCAAACTCGTACCTGCGCACGGCCTGCGTACCCAATGCTAAAGATAGGGTACGCAGGTCGCATGCGGCGTCATGCGCCCATAGGCGGAGCCGCCGGGAGGAGGCGTGGCCGTGGGCAGAGCTTAGCGGCGGCCGTGCGCAGACAGGCGCAGGTCGCTCAAACGCAAGTGTGAAAGCAGCCTAAGGGACTGCCATGCCGTTGACATGAAGTCAGCTCTGCAGCCGATACCAGACACCGGGAGCAGCGGCGACTCAGAACTGCATCTGGGGTTGTGAATAAAGTGGGGTTTTTGTTTGTTTTCTAATAACAAACTGCACCCTGGGATCAATATATCTATTTATATACAGCTCTTGCAAAAATTAAGAAACCACCACATCAAAACCCTGTCATGGGCAGCCCATTCTCCAGACCTGAACCCCATTGAAAACCTCTGGAATGATGGAAGATGGATAGTCACAAGCCATCAAACAAAGAAGAAGCCATCAAACAAGGAAGAACTGCTTAAATTTTTGCGCCAGAAGCAGTATGAAAGACTGGTGGAAAGCATGCCAAGACGCATGAAAGCGGTTTTTAAAAATCATGGTTATTCCACATAATATTGATTTCTAAACTCTTCCCGAATTAAAACATTAGTATTGTTGTTTCTAAATGATTGTGAACTTGTTTTCTTTGCATTATTTGAGGTCTGAAAGCACTGGGTTTTTTTTACATTTTGACCATTTTTCTTTGTCAGAAAAAAAAACAAAATGTATTGCTTGGAAATTTGGAGACATGTTGTCAGAAGTTTATAGAATAAAAGAACAATTTACATTTTACTCAAAAATATACTTATAAAGAGAAAAATCAGGCAAACTGAACATTTGAAAGTGGTGTCTTAATTTTTGCCCGAGCTGTATATTTAGATAGATTTATACTATATATATATATATATATTCCTGTTAAAACTTAACAATAAATTGAAGATGAAGAGAACGTGTGATGCCTGACTTACTTTGAAGATACACCAGCCAATTTAGAATGAGCAAGGTGAAGTAAAAGTGATACACGCTGTAGTTAATCCTCAGCACTCTGAGATATGGTAGTGTTGTAGCTGTTTTATATGAGATTTACTGCATAATCTACGTGTCCCATTGAGCCGTAAATTGCACAAGTAGCCTTCCTGTTGATTTCAAACAACCATTGGCACCACAGGTTTCCATTCTTCATTTTGACCAGATATGCTCTAGACATATTTCAAATCATGTTATCATGTTATTTGCTTCATAAATAAACTTATATAAAATGTAATGAATGTCAGAAATAAACAAAAATATAGAACGGGCACTCTTTTCTGAAAATCCAGTCCCATCAATTAGAGGTTGCATGGACAGACTAGTTTTCATATACAAAGGGAAGGTATTTTATAAGGTGTTATTCATGTTATAATAGAGTGTAGTAACTTTATAGTCGCAGTAGAAAAGCATGGGATCCTGACATCTTTTAGAGACAAGGTTAAACAGTTTTTTTGTAATGAACTACATATACACTCCTCAACATTGAAATTGTAACCCCAAGATGGAAAAAGCCATATAATTCTGGAAATCATAAGATTTTAATGATACGCAATTGAATAAATAATGGAAAAAATTTTTTAAAAACATCTTGATTTATTCAATATCGAGTATGTGAATCATGTACATTAAGTACATCTGTGACATCATTAGGTGGCAATTGAAAAGGGAGCTGCCAGAAGCGGATCTTGATGATTTCTGTGCCCAAGTGCATTAAAGGTGGTTGAACATTCCTCGGCAGCCATTAATAACCATTGATAGCATGGCAAGGCGTGTAAATATATGTAATTCTGCAAGTGGTGCTCATACATTATATGAATAAATATTTGGCACAATTAGTCCTTTAGTGACTGTAATTCGCCCATAGCCAATTGGCAGCACTTACTTAATAAACACAGGATTTGTTACCCTAATTAGACTTTAGAGAACAAAAAATAGTGACTAGTAGCTCAATATTAAAACATAAAGTTTTATTGAATTTTAAGTAAAACCATATTTAAAATTTCTGGAGTCAAGTACTAGAAACACAGAGGCATAATGGCAGTCCACAATACATAAATAGATAGATGACAAATAAAAAGAATATATAATAATTTCTACCAGATCTATGTTTGTCTGCTGTGCTTCCTTGTGTAAATCATATACAAGTGCTTCTCACAAAATTGAAATATTATCAAAAAGTTAATTTATTTCAGTTCTTCAATACAAAAAGTGAAACTCATATAGAGTCATTACAAACAGAGTGATCTATTTCAAGTGTTTATTTCTGTTAATGTTGATGATTATTGCTTACAGCCAATGAAAACCCAAAAGTCATTATCTCAGTAAATTAGAATACTATATAACACCAGTTTGAAAAATGATTTTAAAATCCAAAATGTTGGCCTACTGAAATGTATGTTCAGTAATTGCACTCAATACTTGGTCGGGGCTCCTTTTGCATCAGTTACTGTGTCAATGTGGCATGGCATGGAGGCGATCAGTCTGTGGCACTGCTGAGGTGTTATGGAAGCCCAGGTTGCTTTGATAAAAGCCTCCAGCTCGTCTGCATTGTTGAGTCTGGTGTCTCGCATCTTCCTCTTGACAATACCCCATAGATTCTCTATGGGGTTAAGGTCAGGCGAGTTTGCTGGCCAATCAAGCACAGTGATACTGGTGTTTTTAAACCAGGTATTGGTACTTTTGGCAGTGTGGAGATGTGCCATGTCCTGCTGGAGAATGAAATTTCCATCTCCAAAAAACTTATCGGCAGATCGAAGCATGAAGTGCTCTAAAATTTCCTGGTAGACGGCTGTGCTGACTTTGATCTTCATAAAACACAGTGGACCTACACCAGTACATGACATGGCTCCCCAAACCATCACTGATTGTGGAAACTTCACACTAGACCTCAAGCAGCTTGGATTGTGTGCCTCTCCACTCTTCCTCCAGACTCTGGGACCTTGATTTCCAAAGGAAATGCTAAATTTACTTTCACCTGAAACCACCTTGTGGAGTGTGTAAATGACTTCCTTCTGGACATCTGTCAAGTCAGCAGTCTTCCCCATGATTGTGGAGCCTACTGATACAGACTAAGGGACCTTTTTAAATGCTTAGGAATCCTTTGCAGGTGTTTTTTGTTAATTATTCTAATTTATTGAGATAATAACTTTTGGGTTTTCATTGGCTGTAAGCCAAATCATCAACATTAACAGAAATAAACACTTGAAATAGATCACTCTGTTTGTAATGACTCTATATAACATTTGAGTTTCACTTTTTGTATTGAAGAACTGAAATAAATTAATTTTTGAAGATATTCTAATTTTGTGAGAAGCTCCTGTATTTTCTGAATTCAATAAAAAAATCATATAGTGACTTTGTGACATGGGTGAAATGCTTTATTATGTGTCCATATATTCAGTACAAATTGTAAAAGGCACATATTATAATCATGGATTAGTTATAGTTCAAAATCTTTAAAGCGTTATTTCAATAAACAAGTGATCCCTTATATGTAGAATCCCAGGAACTGGGCTTGGGAACTCAGAAAAATGTGGAGTCCCATCCAGCATTGAGCAGAGGTGTGTATGTACAAGGACTGTGCTGCAGAACCCGATTCTCAAAGTCGGAGGTGTGCATGTGCGAGGACTGTGCTGCAGAATCCATTTCTCTAAGTCGGAGGTGTACGTGTGCGAGGACTGTGCTGCAGAGCCCATTTCTCTAAGTCGGAGGGTGTGCATGTGTGAGGACTGCGCTGCAGAGTCTATTTCTCGAGGTCAGAGGTGTGCATGTGCGAGGACTGCGCTGCAGAGCCTGTTTCTCAAGGTCAGAGGTGTGCATGTGCGAAGACTGCGCTGCAGACCCCATTTCTCGAGGTTGGAGGTGTGTATGTGCGAGGACTCTGCAGCAGAGACCAGCTCTCAAAATTTCAGAGCTCTGAACTCAGGATCACCTAGGCTCCCAGAGGTGATGATCTCCTGTGATTAGCAAGTTATCCCCTATCTTATAGACAGGGAACAATTGAAATTTTTTGGGGAATAACTTTTAATAAAACTATGAAACTTTAGAATTGGCGTTATTGAACTTGTAAACCATCCAAATAGAGACAATATTTGGCATCTGGGCATTGAATTAATGTGTACGTGTTTGCTCTCATTTCTTTTTCTTAGACATGAACTTTTAGAAGAGGCCAGAAGGAAAGGGCTACCATTTGCTCAGTGGGATGGGCCAACTGTGGTATCTTGGCTTGAGGTAAATGATCTACACAGGCCATACTCTAAATACTGCTTTATGCTATGAAAATAGCTTGTACACTTTTAATTATAGTACCTTATATACTCGAGTATAAGCCAACCCGAGTATAAGCTGAGGCACCTAATTTTGCCACGGAAAATTGGATAAGCTTATTGACTCGAGTGTAAGCTGGGTACGCATTGTCCCCTCATCCCTATCCTGCTATGCATGGCTCCCCGTCCTGTTCTGGTATGTTGCTCCCCGTCCTGTCCTGGTATGTGGCGCCCTCGTTTTGTCCTGGTATGTGTGGCTCCCCCGTCCTGTCCTGCTATGTGTGGCTCCCCGTCCTGTCCTGCTATGTGTGGCTTACCCCTTCCTGTTCTGGTATGTGTGGCTTCCCTGTTGTATGCATGGCTCCCCCGATCGTTGTATGCATGGTTCAGCTCCCCTGGTTCATTTTATGCATGGCTCACACGTTCCCCCGGTCGTTGTATGCATGGCTCACCCCCCGTCCCATCATTGTAAGCATGGCTCATCCTCCCTCGTCCTACTCACCCTCCTCGCGTCATCGCTGCATCTCTGTTGTCCCGGCGCGGCAGTTCTCCTGTGCTGAGTGGTCACGTGGTCCTGCTCATTAAGGTAATTAATATGCGCTCCACGCCTATGGGAGTGGAGACGCGTACATATTTATTACCTTAATGAGCGGTACCACGTTACCACTCAGCACAGAAAGAGCTGGGATGGAGATGCACGGATGGCGCGAGGAGGGTGAGTATGATGTCTTCTGGAAGCCAGCGGCTGCAGCTGTCACTGTGCCACAGCCGCCGGCTCTTGCCGCTGCTCCGCCAGTCCCCCTCCTGGCTTTCTGAACAATGACTCGTGTTTAAGCCAAGGGGGACATTTTCAGCACAAAAAAATGTACTGAAAATCTCGGCTTATACTCGAGTATATACGGTAAATATTATCATTGCACTCATGTTATGTCTCCTATAAGGTGATATTTGTGAATCGGTCATAAGAAACTGAATCTGTTGGTAAGTGATTGGTTCCAAGTCACCTTTGCTAAATGTTGGGACTATTATTAAGTCAGATTTGGGCCCATAGAACGATACTCTCGTTCTCCAGTTGGCCACTTCAACAGTCCTTCAGAAGAATATATCATCTCACTCAGGGTCAGAACTTAGCTAGATCACTACAGTTTAAAATTTACTAGAACTTTTAGAAATGTTGTAGAGGCATTTCTGAAGTTGTGATCAATGTGGATCTGGGGGAGAAGCCCGACGCTGATCACTAAAATGAATTGGCAGAATAGCTTAGTACTGAGTGGTGACTAAAGCTGTGGCAGCCATGCATCTATGATTGAAAGCCCGAGGCCGCCTGGAGTAATAAAGTTAATGTCTTTCCAGCAACCTGGCTTTCAGTGCGATGGCCCATGGCTTTTGACCACTATTAACCTACAGATTAATCCCTTATCTGCAGGTCAATAGTGTTTGGGGACATGCAGGTTCCCTTTAACATTTAATTTGATTAATGGGGGGGGGATTCAGCATGTGGATCACACCGATCAAAACTTCTGCAGTATCTCTATGGTATATCCAAAATTTTTTACCTTCCCTGAGTTACACCTTATATGTATTTTCATATATTGTCTGTGTTGACTGATTTACATTTTCACACTAGCTATGTTGCACGTTGCACATTGAAAAAAAAATAAGTTAATACGTAAATTAATATGTATATAAAAATGTAAGTGGACATTTTTTTAGACTCTTTTGACTTCTGCAAAAAATGGTCCAATAATATAACATTCAGCAAATATCCAACATGTTCAGCAAATATCCAACATGTGTAAAAATACAACATTGTAAAGTTAATACTTAGTAGCTCCATTATGCAGAAACAAAATATGCAATAAATAAGACTCCGTAGACGGCCTGATTAAATGCAAACTTATATAAATAAGTGAATAGTTCGTGAAATTTTGAAGTCCCATGACTTTAAAATGAACTTGCTGTATTTTAGAAAAAGATCGCATTTTGAAACAAAATGATTTTATTTCTTTCTTAAGTCTACTTTGTCTCTCTATTCTAACAGTTATGGCTAGGAATGCCAGCCTGGTATGTTGCAGCTTGTCGTGCCAATGTTAAGAGTGGTGCCATTATGTCTGCATTGTCAGACACAGAAATCCAGAGAGAAATTGGGATCAGTAATCCCTTACATCGTTTGAAACTACGCCTTGCTATACAGGAAATGGTGTCGCTTACAAGTCCGTCAGCCCCTCCAACATCAAGAACCGTGAGTTTGTTAACTTTTTCTTTTGTAACTTGATAAGTATCCAACATACTTGGCAAAATGCAAAAATTGTTATATGCCATGTGCACCATTATAATACATTTGGCACAATTTGTAATACTTTCGCAGATTTAAATTCATGAGCAGAAAAACAAGTTTGCCAGCATTTACATAGAGTGATAAATGGATAAGCAGGTGCAAGTATGCGGTGGCTGCAAAATAATCTTATATATGCAAGCACTATGCATCAGAACTCTGCAAATATTATGTTCAGGTGCTTCTCACAAAATTATCATCAAAAAGTTAATTTATTTCAGCTCTTCAATACATAAAGTGAAACTCATATATTATATAGAGTAGTTACAAACAGAGTGATCTATTTCAGACTCTGCTTATGATTTGCCGGGCTGGTGTATCATCACCTATGCACCGCACAGTTGACATGTCAGGATATCGAATCAAATGTCGTGCCATGGGACCCTGTTATGATTTGGTAGCTGAGGAGAGCAGGCAAAAAAGGAAATACACCAGAGCAGTTGGAAACTATGAGATTGCAGTACCCTGACTAACCACCACAACTAGAGGCAGCCGTGGAGCGTTCCTACGTTGGTCCTAGACGCCTCGTCACAGCCTGAGAAACTAACTACACCTAAAGATAGAAAGAGGAAAGCTATCTGCCCCGGAGCAGATCCCCAAAGAACATAGAAAGCCCCCAAACATGTAATGGCGGTTAGACAAGAAGAAATACTGACACAGACAGAAAATAGTATGAGCAAACGTTGGGACCCAAACTTACTAAATAGAAAAGGATAGGAAGGGCACTTACTGCAATCCCAAAAAACCCTAAAAAGCACCAACTCTACTAATTTCAAAAACACCTGAGATCACACGACCTCTACCACCTAAATTAGTTCTCTGGTGTAACCAAAAACAAAACAGCAGCCACTGAAAAAACTGGAAAAAGCAAAAGTACAAACATCACGGCTGAACTGAACTGAGAGGCAAAAGCCCCCAGAGGGGACCCTGAAGGCCCACAGAAGTGCAAGACAAAATGCAAAAATCAAGCACAAAAACAAAAGAAGAAAATGTCTTATCTGTTAGCAGGAGATTCAGACACGACACAGCAGGCTACCAAGGAAACAGGAATCAAGGATTGAGACAGAACAATTGGCCGGTGATACTGTTATGATTTGGTAGCTGAGGAGAGCAGGCAAAAGGAAATACACCAGAGCAGTTGGAAACTATGAGATTGCAGTACCTGACTAACCACCACAACTAGAGGCAGCGTGGAGCGTTTCCTACGTTGGTCCTAGACGCCTCGTCACAGCCTGAGAAACTAACTACACCTAAAGATAGAAAGAGGAAAGCTATCTGCCCGGAGCAGATCCCCAAAGAACATAGAAAGCCCCCAAACATGTAATGGCGGTTAGACAAGAAGAAATACTGACCAGACAGAAATAGTATGAGCAAACGTTGGGGCCCAAACTTACTAATAGAAAGGATAGGAAGGGCACTTACTACAATCCCAAAAAACCCTAAAAAGCACCAACTCTACTAATTTCAAAAACACTGAGATCACACGACCTCTTACCACCTAAATTAGTTCTCTGGTGTAACCAAAACAAAAGCAGCCCACTGAAAAAACTGGAAAAAGCAAAGTACATAATCAGGGCTGAACTGAACTGAGAGGCAAAAGCCCCAGAGGGGACCCTGAAGGATTATACAGAACCAAAAATTCCTTCAGGGTCCCCTCTGGGGGCTTTTGCCTCTCAGTTCAGTTCAGCCCTGATGTTTGTACTTTTGCTTTTTCCAGTTTTTTCAGTGGCTGCTGTTTTGTTTTTGGTTACACCAGAGAACTAATTTAGGTGGTAGAGGTCGTGTGATCTCAGGTGTTTTTGAAATTAGTAGAGTTGGTGCTTTTTAGGGTTTTTTGGGATTGCAGTAAGTGCCCTTCCTATCCTTTTCTATTTAGTAAGTTTGGGCCCCAACATTTGCTCATACTATTTTCTGTCTGTGTCAGTATTTCTTCTTGTCTAACCGCCATTACATGTTTGGGGGCTTTCTATGTTCTTTGGGGATCTGCTCCGGGGCAGATAGCTTTCCTCTTTCTATCTTTAGGTGTAGTTAGTTTCTCAGGCTGTGACGAGGCGTCTAGGACCAACGTAGGAACGCTCCACGGCTGCCTTTTAGTTGTGGTGGTTAGTCAGGGTACTGCAATCTCATAGTTTCCAACTGCTCTGGTGTATTTCCTTTTTTGCCTGCTCTCCTCAGCTACCAAATCATAACAGTATCACCGGCCAATTGTTCTGGTCTCAATCCTTGATTCCTGTTTCCTTGGTAGCCTGCTGTGTCGTGTCTGGAATCTCCTGCTAACAGATAAGACATTTTCTTCTTTTTGTTTTTGTGCTTGATTTTTGCATTTTGTCCTGCACTTCTATGGGGGCCTTCAGGGTCCCCTCTGGGGGCTTTTGCCTCTCAGTTCAGTTCAGCCGTGATGTTTGTACTTTTGCTTTTTCCAGTTTTTTCAGTGGCTGCTGTTTTGTTTTTGGTTACACCAGAGAATAATTTAGGTGGTAGAGGTCGTGTGATCTCAGGCGTTTTTGAAATTAGTAGAGTTGGTGCTTTTTAGGGTTTTTTGGGATTGCAGTAAGTGCCCTTCCTATCCTTTTCTATTTAGTAAGTTTGGGCCCCAACGTTTGCTCATACTATTTTCTGTCTGTGTCAGTATTTCTTCTTGTCTAACCGCCATTACATGTTTGGGGGCTTTCTATGTTCTTTGGGATCTGCTCCGGGGCAGATAGCTTTCCTCTTTCTATCTTTAGGTGTAATTAGTTTCTCAGGCTGTGACGAGGGTCTAGGACCAACGTAGGAACGCTCCACGGCTGCCTCTAGTTGTGGTGGTTAGTCAGGGTACTGCAATCTCATAGTTTCCAACTGCTCTGGTGTATTTCCTTTTTTGCTGCTCTCCTCAGCTACCAAATCATAACAGGACCCGTAAGATCAGGATTTTCGAGCAACTCCTGTCCACAACCAGAGTGCACTGGCATGGACCGGGGATGCACGCAGCTATCCATCATCTCTATTGCATACATAAAATTGTGAGGTCCTTTGTAGACATTTAATCATTGACTGTCAGTAGTTTTCCTTTCTAAGCTTTGATGGGAGCTTTGGGACGCCTGTGACACTTTGATATGTATTTGCTGATTGTGATGTTATTACACTATTAACTTACAGTGGTGCTGACTTTCTTCTTTAATGCTGCTTACAAAATATGGATGTCACCACCCATTTTATGGGTCTCCTTATTAGCCATCTGGTAATGTATGGCTTACCCACGAAGAAATGGAAAATCTTGCAGCTCCTGCCAAAACGGTTGGTCAATACTTTTCATTTTTTTACTGCTGAGCCATTTGTAGTTGATGATGTTAAATATAAAATTATAATATCTGACCCATTACACCTGTGTCATTTGTATATACAGTAATTTTTCCAGAAATGCACATATATAATAGCATCAGCTGTTGTACATATACAGTGGCATGTAAAGGTTTGGGCACCCCTGGTCAAAATTACTGTTATTGTGAACAGTTAACCTAGCTGAAGATGAAATGATTTCTAAAAGAATTAGAGTTAAAGATGATGCATTTCCTTTGTATTTTAACCCCTTAATGTCCACTGACGTGCAGAGTCCGTCATGGCAAGGTGCCAGTTCCGGCACCAGGACGGACTCTGCACGTCATGCCTTTGATCTACCACTGCGTGTAAACACGCAGTGGTAGATCAGTGCCGACAGCTGTCACAGACAGCTGACAGGCACGGCAAGCGCTGCGGGGACCTTTGCCGTCGGTCCCGCACTCACAGCGCTGTGATTGGTCAGTCAATCTGACTGACCAAACACAGCAGCGATCGCGCAGGAGAAGCTGAAATTTCAGCTTCCCCAGCGCGATCAGTGCAGGAGCCGGCGCTGCAGTGGCCAGGCTTCCTGCACTGACAGCCAGGAGCGGAGCCCCCACCGCCCCTGGCTGTTAACCCCTGACTGCTGCCATCCAGCGCGATCGCAGAGCTCAGGGGGGGAGGCAGAGGGTCGGGAGCTCCCTCTGCCTCAGATCAGCGTCCCAGCGATGTAATCGCAGGGCCCGATCTCTGCCTTGATGACCCGGGGGTTGTCATGACAACCTCCGGGTCATTTAGCTACGGGAAGCTGCTGTAATCATGTCACAGCAGCTTCCACTATAGTTGCAATGCATTGCAATGCCAGAGCATTGCAATGCATTGTAACTGCAATCAAAAGTAAAAAAAAGTGAAAGTCCCATAAAGGGACAAGTTGAAAAAAATCATTTTTTTTTAAAAATTGTAAAAAAAATATTAAAAAATAATTTTAAAAAAATCCCTAAAAAATACACATTTTTATGTAATAAAAAAATAAAAAACAAAAAAAATACACATGTTTGGTATCGCCATGTCCATAAAAATCCCATCTATAAAAGCATAACCCTAGTTAACCCCTTCAGTGAAAGCCGTAAAAAAAAAAAAAAAGTAGTAAATTATACTTTTTCCAAGCGGTACCATTATACCGCTTGGAAAAAGTGCAATAACACGCGATCAAAAAGTCAGATATAAATAATCATGGTACCGCTGAAAACGTCATCTTGTCCCGCAAAAAACAAGCCACTATATAGCATCATCAGCGAAAAAATAAAAAAGTTATAGCTCGCGGAATAAACTGATGCAAAAATAATTATTTTTTCTATAAAATTCTTTATTGTGTAAAAAACGCCAAAACATAAAAAAAATATATAAATGAGGTATCGCTGTAATCGTAGTGACCCGAAGAATAAAGCTGCTTTATCAATTTTACCACACGCGGAACGGGGGAAAAAAAATAAAAAAAAAAACAATTCCTGAATTGCTGGTTTTTGTTCATTCTGCTTCCACAAAAATCGGAATAGGAAGCGATCAAAAACGTTATGTGCCCGAATATGGTACCAATAAATACGTCAGCTCGTCCCGCAAAAAATAAGCCCACAGATAACTCTGTCGGCCGAAATATGGAAAAATTATAGCTCTCAAAATACGGCGATGCAAAAATTTCTTACAAAAAATTATTCCAAAAAAAAGCATCTTTTAGAGTGTGACAGAAGCTAAACATGAAAAAAGGGTGTAAATCTGGTATCGCTGTAATCGCACCGATCCGAGGAATAAAGTCGCCTAATCACTAATATCGCACGAGGAACGGCGTAAAAAAGAAAACCAATTCTTCACCTTTGGTAGATTTGTTCATTGTGCCTCCCAAAGATCGCAGTAAGGCGATCACAGTGGTTCCCCCCCGCATATGGGGTATCAGCGTACTCAGGACAAAATGCACAATAGCTTTTGGGGTCCTATTTCTCCTGTTACCCTTATAAAAATAAAAATTTGGGGGCAAAAAGGTCATTTTTGTGGAAAAAAATATGATTTTTTTTATTTTCACGGCTCTACGTTATAAACTTCTGTGAAGCCCTTGGGGGTTCAAAGTGCTGACCACACATCTAGATAAGTTCCTTGGGGGGTCTAGTTTGCAAAATGGGGTCATTTGTGGGGGGTTTCTACTGTTTAGGCACATCAGGGGCTCTCCAAGCGCGACATGACACCCGCAGACCATTCCATCAAAGTCTGCATTTAAAAACGGTGCTCCTTCCCTTCCGATCTCTGCCATGCGTCAAAATAGTGGTTCCCCCCCACATATGGGATATCAGCGTACTCAGGACAAATTGCACAATAGCTTTTGGGGTCCTATTTCTCCTGTTACCATTATAAAAATAAAAATTTGGGGCAAAAAGATTATTTTTGTGGAAAAAAATATGATTTTTTTTATTTTCACGGCTCTACGTTATAAACTTCTGTGAAGCACTTGGGGGTTCAAAGTGCTCACCACACATCTAGAAAAGTTCCTTGGGGGGTCTAGTTTCCAAAATGGAGTCACTTGTGGGGGGTTTCTACTGTTTAGGCACATCAGGGGCTATCCAAACGTGACATGACACCCACAGACCATTCCATCAAAGTCTGCATTTGAAAAAGGCGCTACTTCCCTTTCGAGCTCTGCCATGCGTCAAAATAGTGGTTTACCCCCACACATGGTATATCGGTGTACTCTGGAGAAATTGTACAACAAATATTGTGGTTCATTTTCTCCTGATACCCTTGACAAAATTTAAAAAAATTGTGTCGAAAGAAAAATTTTGGGAAAAAAAGTTAAATGTTCATTTTTTCCTTCCACATTGCTTCAATTCTTGTGAAGTACCTAAAGGGTTAATAAACTTCTTGAATGTGGCTTTGAACACGATGAGGGGTGCAGTTTTTAGAATGGTGTCACTTTTTGGTATTTTCTGTCATATTGACCCTCAAATTCACTTCAAATGTGAGGTGGTCCCTAAAAAAATGGTTTTGTAAATTTTGTTGGAAAAATGAGAAATTGCTGGTCAACTTTTAACACTTATAACTTCGTAACAAAAAAAAATTTTGGTTCCAAAATTGTGCTGATGTAAAGTAGACATGTGGGAAATGTTATTTATTAACTAATTTTTGTGACATATCTCTCTGATTTAATGGCATAAAAATTAAAAGTTTGAAAATTGCAAAATTTTCAAAATTTTTGCCATATTTCCATTTTTTTCATAAAAAAACGCAAGTTACATTGAAGAAATTTTACCACTATCATGAAGTACAATATGTCACGAGAAAACAGTCTCAGAATCGCCAAGATCCGTAGAAGCGTTCCAGAGTTATAACCTCATAAAGAGACAGTGGTCAGAATTGTAAAAATTGGCCTGGTCTTTAACCTACAAAATGGCTTGGTCATTAAGGGGTTAAGCAAAAAAATATACATGTTTATTTATTTTTTACAGTTTAAAAAATTAGAAAAAGGAAAATCGGCCCATGCAAGGTTGGGCACCCGTGGAGATTTGTGTGTTCATATAACTTTAACCAAGGCTTCAGACCTTAATTAGCCTTTTAGGGTTATGGCTTGTTCACTATCATCGTTAGGAAAGACCAGGTGACACAAATTTCCCAGCTTTATAAAAACCCAGCCTCTTCTAATCTTGTGCTAAAGAACTGCATGTTTTCTTCTAAGCTGCTGCCTAGAATTTTGAAAATGAAAATGGTGGAGGCTCACAAAGCAGGAGAAGGCTATGAGAAAATAGAAAAGTGTTTTCACGTTGCCCTTTCCTCAGTTCAAAATGTAATTAAGAAATGGCAGTTAACAGGAACAGTGGAGGTCAAGATGAGGTCTGGAAGACTAAGCAAAATTTCAGTGAGAGTTACTGGTAGGATTGTGTCACACACAGTGAAGGACAGACTAAGTGCAACACAAAGGGATAAGGGGAAGGGGGACCCAACACTAGGGAAACGGGGAGTGGAGATCCCTAGACAAATCTAACGTCACCCTGTCTGTCCTTCTGTCCCTATACAGGTTCCACACCTATTGCAGAGCAGGATACCTAATCCCTGCCTGACCCTTGCAATAAGCCCTGCATCGGGGAGGACAGGATAAGCGCTAGTCAATCCTCACTACCGCTAAAGACAACTGGGATAGATAAATGAAACAAAAGAATGCTTAGCTTGAGAAAATTCAGAGAGTAACACCCACGTCCTCCAAACTTCTTAAAGGACAATAGCCGACTGCCACTGCACCAGGCCTCAACAGAGAAATGCAAATAGAAAATATCACCCGCGCTTGCAAGCAGGAAGTATATCAACACTCAGGACCAGGTGTGGCCATTAGCACCAGGGGCGGTGGCCACTTGTCTGCAAAGTGTCATCAGAGGAAAACCTCTCCTATATTCTCACCATAAAATTCAGCGTCAGAAATATTCAGAGAAACATCTAAACAAGCCTTAAATCTAAACAAATACATATAAAAAAAACTGACCGTCACATCCAAACATAGACCTAGTGTAACAGGTGCTTAACCTAGAGTCACCAACTCATGCACACTCAAAGAAAAAAGGAAGCACACTGTAGCACTATAGCTTGCAAACATGAGATGTGAAAAATGAATTACATCACTGCCTTAGAAATATGAAAAATTGAGAAAGCTTAGCGCATAAAATGGCCAAATTATGTGTACCTGGAAGCCACGTTAAGGCGCCTCTCGAGTCCTAACTAATGCCAATCCTCGCTTAAATCTAAACAAGTCGTGTGGACCAATGAGGTTACAATATAACTCTTTGGCCACAAATGATCAAAGGTATGTGTGGAGAAAAAAGGGCACAGAATTTCAGGAAAAGAACATCTCACCAACCATTAACCCCTTCCCGACATGTGCCGTACATATACTGCTCTACAGGAGTTGCGTTCTCGCAAAGAGCAGTTTATCTATGGCGGCATGATCGCGCAGCCTCACGCTGAGTGCCGGGGCGATCGCTTTTGGATGTCAGCTGATGTGACAGCTGACACCTCGCAGCAATACCCACTATCGGTGCTAGCACCAATCGCGGGCAATTAACCCCTCTGATGCCGCTGTCAATAGTGACAGCGGCATAGAGAAGCATCGTGCAGGGAGGAGACTCCCTGCACGCTTCCATCAGGCTAACGCGATGTGCTCACGCTGATGGTCTCTATGGAGACCCCGGCACCAAGTTGGCCGCAGGGTCCTGGAGGGAAGGTGGCTTGCGAGCGCCTGCTGCGAGCAGGCGCCGGCATGCCTCCTTCCCTGCCTGTCAGATCCTGATCTGATACTCTGTTGTGCAGTGTCAGATAAGCGATCTGACATTATTGTTAGAATCTATTTAGTTTGACCATCCGCCGTCTTGTTGTGGTTTTCTGGCTGCTGGTCTTTTTCCCCTGGTGCTCTGCTTGACGTTGGTCAGGTGATTGTATCACCCTTTATTACCCTGCACCTGCCTCCCAGTCCTTGCTGGACATAAGTGTTATTCCGCTTGAGTTCTGGCTAGGATCTTTGATAGCTTGTTGTGTTATACTTTGTGCAGTTCTGGGAACTCTAGTTCTGCTTGCTTAGTCTTTTTGTTTTTCCTTTTGTATCTGCAGATTCCTCTATTTCCCTGCTAGGAGGTTACCAGATTTTTGTTCCCAGTCCCTAGATCTTTCAGGATACCCTTCCCCCCACCTTCAGGTCTTCGGTCGAGTCTAGACTAGGAAACGTCGGTGTGTCTATTCTCAAGGAATAGGTCGCCCGCCTCATCGTAGGGATCGAGTCTAGTCCCAGTGCAGGGTCAGCTTTCTTCCCTCCTGTCCTATTCCTTAGTTGCAGATCCGTAACAATTATATAGTGATGTCCCATACTGGGACAATGTAAAAAAGTAAAAAAAAAAATTACAAAGTGTAAAAATATTTTTTTAAAATCCCTAAATAAAGAAAAATATATATATATATATTTTACCAATAAATACATTTATTTATGTAAATAAAAACAATAAAAGTACACATATTTGGTATCACCGCGTCCGTAATGACCCGCTCTATGAAATTGTCCCACTATTTAACCCCTTCAGTGCACACCGTAAAAAAAATAACAAAAGAGGCAAAAAATAATGCTTTATCATCATGCCGCCAAAAAAAGTGCAATAAAACGTGCTCAAAAAGACGTCTGTAAATAAAAATTGTACCGCTGAAAATGTTATCTTGTCCCGCAAAAAACAAGCCACCATCCAGCTTCATCAGCAAAAAATTAAAAAAGTTATAGCTCTCAGAATAAAGCGATGCAAAAATAATTATTTTATCTATAAAATAGGTTTTATTGTGTTAAAGCGCCAGAACATAAAAAAAAAGATATAAATGAGGTATCGCTGTAATCGTAGTGACCCGAAGAATAAAGCTGTTTTACTAATTTTACCACATGCAGAACGGTTATAAAAAAAAAGCAATTCCTGAATTGCTGGTTTTTGTTCGTTCTGTCTCCAATAATCAGAATAGAAAGCGATCAAAAAATGTCATGTGGCCGAAAATGGTGCCAATAAAAACGTCAGCTCGTTCCGCAAAAAAACAAGCCCTCACATGACTCTATTGGACGAAATATAAAAATATTATAACTCTCAAAATGTGGTGATGCAAAAACTAGTTTTCACAATAAAAAGCGTCTTTTACTGTGTGACAGCAGCCAAACATAAAAACCCAATATAAATCTCGTGTCGCTGTAGTCACTGACCTGAAGAATAAAGTTGCCTAATCACTTATACCGCACGAGGAACGGTGTAAAAAATAAATAAAACCAATTCTTCACCTACTGTTGATTTTTTTCATTCTGCCTCCCAAAGATCGCAGTAAGGCTCGGCACACATTTATTCTGCGCTGAGCGCTTACATCGGGGTTTCCATGTAAATCTCTGAAATACATGATTCAGACACAACTCACGGCGGAAAATTCTCTATAATAAGGCAGATGGAGTCACTGTAGATGCCATAGGATCTGTGATCCAGTGGTGTTCTTCTTTTTAGGATTGCACAGTTTTGTGCACTTCTGAAAGACACCGCTGAACAGAGGTCAGACGGAGTCCAGAGTAAATCTGCTGCCTCATTATAGTGAATGGATCCCTTGGGGGTTTCATCTGTCACGTCACTCTGAGATTTAGATGAAAACCCCAAAGTGCTCAGTAAGTGCTCAGCGTAAAGCGCCAGATAAATGTGATCCCAAACATTATGTAAAATGTTCCCAATAAAAGCTTCAACTCAATCCACAAAAAAAGCGAGCCCTCACTCAGGCTTACACATTACTGGTAACACAAAGGCTCTGGAAAAACAAAATGGCGTCTCTCTCCCAAAAGAAATTCAGCGAATTCTCTGCTCCCAAATCCAAATGCCCCCCTCCCTTCTGAGCCCCAGTGTGCCTAAACAACATTTAGCATCCACATGTTTGGCATTTCTGTATTGATGAGAACCCGCCTAATTTACAGGTGCGTGTCTCTAGAAGCATGAGCCGGGCATAATGTACTGGTGACTGCAACATACTGCAGTTTGCAATTTTCACTCAGGAACATCCACTGCTGCCTGTTTCTGGAAAACACCCATGGAGTCAAAATCATCACTACATCTGTAGAAAAATTCCCAAAGGGTTATAATTTCCAAAATGTGGTCACTTGAGGGGGGATTCTGTATTTCTAGCAATTAGGGGCTCTTTATATGGAATCCGCAAACTAGTCTAGGAAAATCTGCGCTCCAGGAAGCAAATAGCCCTCCGTCCCTCCCAAGTCCCTCCATATGCAAACTAGTACTGTTGTCATGTATAGTGTACAGTTCCTATAGCGTCTTGTGCTTGGGTGCGAGGAAAACACAGGAGACATAGGTTGAAATGAAATGACTTGTATTACTTCATACAAGCATGCTGAAAAGTTCACACAGTTTGCAGGAACAGCGACAGGAGACACAGCAGGCCAGAGTAACTTCAAGCACTACAGTAAATCTCCAAAGCAGGTTCAGGATCTCTTCTCTGTACCGTAATTCCTCTGCAAACATGGATTCACCAAACAGCAGGTTTCCAGAGTCCAAAAGTGTTCCAAGGTTCCTCAGTAGGGAATAGCTGGAGTACAAGTCCAAGGCTTCCAGGAGTCAGGTCACAGACTGACTGAGGCTTGATTCAGGAGCACTGATTGTTCAGCCGAGGCTGCTTAAGAAGCAAGAGGGAAGAATCAGGGCGGGAACATGAAAACTGGAAACTCCATATTAACTGAGGGCAAGAGCTGCAGAAAGACAGAAAGCAAAATGGCCGATGGAAAACTGAGTTTCAAGGAACATGTCAACAGAGACAAAGAACCTTACATTACTCCCCCCTTAGGGACAACCTCCGGATGACCTCAGACCAGGCTTGTCAGGGTACCTCTGATGAAACTGGCGGAGCAGGCGAGGAGCATTTACATTATTGACTGGTTCCCATGAGTTATCCTCCACTGGGTAGCCCTGCCATTTAATCAAATATTGCAACTGATTTCTGTACAACCTGGAATCTAGAATCCTTTCCACCATAAATTCTTCCTGACCATCGACCAGCACTGGGTCAGGGCAAGGAGAAGAACGTCCAGGAAACGTATTGGGTGTTGCAGCCTTTAGTAGGGATACATGAAAGACAGGGTGGATTCTCATAGTTCTGGGCAGTTGAAGACGACAAGCAACAGCACTTATAATCTTATTGATCTTATAAGGTCCAATGTACTTATGTCCCAATTTAGACGATGGAATCTTTAATTTAAGATTTCTGGTTGACAGCCAGACCAAATCTCCTACCTTGAAAGCTGGTGCAGGTTTACGAAATTTATCTGCTGCTTTCTTGTACCTTTCCTGAGCCAATTCTAGATTTTCCTTTAGAAGATCCATATTCTTTTGTAAAGAAGTGATTCTTTCAGCCACTGCCGGCAAGGGCGTATCTATGGGAAATCGAGGAAGAATGTTAGGATGATAACCTAGATTGGAGTAAAAAGGAGACTGCTTAGTGGAGGCGCTCTGAGAGTTGTTATAAGAGAACTCAGCCAGTGGAAGTAGATCCACCCAATCATCCTGTAGATGGCAGATAAAACAGCGGAGATACTGCTCCAGGGTCTGATTGGTTCGTTCTGTCTGTCTATTAGTCTGGGGATGAAAAGCAGAAGAAAGGTTTACTTTAATGTCCAATGCTGCACAGAAATTTTGCCAAAACCTTGAAGTGAATTGCACCCCTCGATCCGAAATGACCTCATCCGGTACTCCATGTAAGCGAAACACATTCTTAATCATCAAGTCTGATGTCTGTTTTGCAGTGGGTAAGCCGACACAAGGGATAAAATGAGCTGCCTTTGTTAGACGGTCAACCACCACTAGAATGGTGTTCTTCCCTTGGGAGGTTGGTAACTCCACAATGAAGTCCATAGAAATGGATCCCCACGGGCGGGACGGGGTGGGAAGAGGTTGCAACAGACCAGTTGGTGAGGAGCGAGGTGTTTTGCATCTTGCACAGACTTCACATGAAGTGACATAGTTTAAGACATCTTTCCTGTAAGTGGGCCACCAAAAGAAACGAGAAAGAAATTCTTGTGTCTTTAGAATTCCCCTATGCCCGGCTATCTTGGAATCGTGGATGAGTTGCAATACTCTCAATCTGACTGTTTCAGGTATATACAGACGTTGTCCCTGAATCCACACACCATTCTTAAAGACAAGACTTACGTCCCTTGGGGGTTGAGCCAACAAAGAATCCGCATGGTATGCTTCCTTGATGTCCTTAAGTAGGTCTTGATTATGAATCACTCCCAGGAATCTAGAGTCAGGAAGAATAGTCTTAGGAGGAGTAAGTGGACGTGTCTCTGCTGAATGAATCCTAGAGAGTGCATCAGCCTTTCCATTGCGCGATCCTGGTCTATAAGAAATGACAAAATTAAATTGGTTTAGGAAAAGATTCCAGCGAGCCTGGCGAGGAGTCAGGCACTTAGCCGACCTGATAAATTCAAGGTTACGATGGTCTGTCAGGACGACTATTTGCTGTGCAGCACCCTGAAGAAGGTGTCTCCATTCCTTGAAGGCGGCAATAATGGCCAACAATTCTCTATTGCCCACATCGTAGTTCCTCTCAGCCGAAGACAACTGCTGGGAAAAGAAGGCACAGGGATGCAAGACATTCTTCTCACCTGTTCTCTGAGAGAGTATAGCTCCAACGGCACAGTCTGAAGCATCCACCTCTATTATGAAGGCAAGCTCGGGGTTGGGATGTACTAAGATAGGTGCGGTGGTAAATTTATCCTTTAAACAGGAAAATGCTTCCTGAGCTTGCGGGGTCCAGGAGAACCTAGACTGTTTCCGGGTAAGTTGGGTGATAGGTGACACTACCTCAGAAAAATTCTTAATGAAACGTCTATAGAAGTTGGCAAACCCGATGAAACGCTGCACCTCCTTCACATTTCTAGGAATTGGCCAATCCTTGATGGCTTGGGTCTTGCTTCCATCCATACTAATCCCTTGCGTAGATAGTACATACCCCAGAAATTGAATTTCTGTCCTATGGAATTCACATTTTTCAAGTTTGATGTAGAGATGGTTTTGTCTTAGGCGTTCTAAGACCATTCTCACATGTCCATGATGTTCCTCTGTGGAGTTAGAAAAAATTAGAATATCATCCAGATAAATCACCACAAATGTATCTAGGAGATCCCTGAAGATATCATTCACGAAGTGTTGGAAAGTGGCTGGGGCGGTACTCAGACCAAAAGGCATAACTAGATATTCAAAGTGTCCATAGCGTGACCTGAAAGCAGTCTTCCATTCATCCCCAGGTCTAATACGGACCAAGTTATAGGCCCCACGGAGATCCAGTTTAGAGAAAATTTTGGCATGCCGCACTCTCTCCAACAACTCAGGGATTAAAGGCAATGGATAACGGTTTCTAATAGTAACCTTATTGAGTTCCCTATAGTCTATGCAGGGTCTCAGAGATCCATCTTTCTTCTTCACAAAGAAGATGGGTGCACCTGCGGGAGATGAAGAGGGGCGTATGAAGCCCTTGGCTAAATTTTCGTCTATATAATCCTTCAAAGCTTTTAGCTCGGGCCCCGCTAGGGGGTAGATCTTACCAAAAGGTATCTCGGCTCCGGGCAATAATTCAATTGGACAATCATATGGACGGTGAGGAGGAAGCTGATCAGTGTTCTTCTTGTCACATAAATCCACATAGTCCTGGTATACAGCTGGTAGTTCAGGGACTGACATGGTTCCTTTAGGAACAGAGCAAGCTGAAACTCCTTGACTCATCTGTTTCTCCGGAAAGTGTAATTCCTTGGTCTCCCAGTTAATCGTAGGATTCTGCGCCTGCAGCCATGGTAGCCCTAGAATGATGGGAAAGTGGGGAGAAGAGATAAGCAAAAAATACATTTTCTCCTGATGATCTTTACCCATAAGGACCCTCAAAGGCTCTGTTTCTTGATCCACTGGTCCAGAAGTCAGTAGAGAGCCATCCACAGTCTCCATCTGTACTGGAGTAGCCTTCTTCACTGAACGTATCCCCTGTTTCAGAGCAAAGGAGATATCCATAAAATTTCCACTTGCTCCTGAGTCGATCATAGCAGAGCTAGACACCCAGACTGAGTCAACCCAGAGTTTGATGGAAAGGAAGCAATGAGAATTGTTTCTTTTACAACTCAGCTGGGACACCGCTGAGGAAACTTGAAAAATTGCAGCGTTTATACCGTCATCGTCCCCAGAACTAACAGAGTTTAAGTCCGAGAAATCAAGATCTCTTGCAGCAGATCTCTCTGGAGCCTGAGGCTCGGACATGACAGAGCTCCTCTCGCAACACTCACAGTGTATGACTGCTGCAGTAGTCTTACGAGAACGGCTGGGGCAGTTTATAATGAAGTGCCCTGACTTACCACAGTAGAAACATAGATTTTCCTTTATACGATGTTCTTTGCGTGCATCACTAACCCGTCTTTGCAAAGAGTCCACCTGCATGGGTTCAGGTTCTGGTTCCCTTGTGATCCTACTCAAAGGTTCCTTAGCTGAGGAGGGAGGTAGTAAAAGGTTAGTGCGATTATTTTCGAACCATCTCTCTTGTCTGCGTTCAGTCAGACGAGCATCAATACGGATACAATAGTTAATAAAGTCACCTAACGCAGTGGGAGGGTCGGCACGAGCAAGTTCATCCTTAATCAGTGGAGACAACCCTTTCCGAAAAATAGATTTTTTAGCGGAAGTGTCCCAAGTGGTATCAAGAGCCCATCTCCTGAAATCCAGGGCATATTCGGCTACTGAACGCTTACCTTGGCGCAAAGTTAACATGGCTGCTTCAGCTGTTGCACCTCGATTGGGGTCATCAAACACCTGCCCCATGGCTGAAATAAAAGCATCAAGGTGATTCAAACAATCATCCTCAGTCTCAATCAGAGGGTTTGCCCACATCAAAGCCTTATTGGTAAGCAACATGATTATAGTAAGCAATTTGGATCGTTCAGTGGGAAATTGTGAAGCATGTGCAGAGAAAAATAAATTGCATTGATTAATAAATCCCCTGAATTTCTCACGTTCACCGCCAAAACGAAAAGGAGGTAATTTGGGGATCCCAGAACTTGGGGTTATGGCAGGAGCCTGGGCTCGTTCCTCTAGAGCCTCAATCCTGGCTCGCAATTCCTGGGTAGTCTGTCCAAACACTTGCAAATTATGATTAGTGAGGTCCTGTAGGCTTGCAAAACGGGTTTTTAAAGTCTGTACATCTGAAAGGATTGTATCAGTCACTCCGCAAAGTTCCTTTATGTGGGCCTCCATCTTCCAGATCTTTTAAGGCAGAGGTGCTGGAAGGAGAAGAGGAAAGGAAAAAAAAAAAAACAATAGTGTTTACCTGTGGTAACACTCCAGAGTAAAATTTTAAGGGAATGCGCTCACCTGGAATGGTTGTGAGAAGTCACAACCACTGTCATCACATAAGGTATTAAACGGACATCTGATATCCACAGTCACAGCAGACACGGCTTTCCCAGACCCAGCAGACACTAAACATTGGCTCCTGAATCTTGTCATGTATAGTGTACAGTTCCTATAGCGTCTTGTGCTTGGGTGCGAGGAAAACACAGGAGGCATAGGTTGAAATGAAATGACTTGTTTACTTCATACAAGCATGCTGAAAAGTTCACACAGTTTGCAGGAACAGCGACAGGAGACACAGCAGGCAAGAGTAACTTCAAGCACTACAGTAAATCTCCAAAGCAGGTTCAGGATCTCTTCTCTGTACCGTAATTCCTCTGCAAACATGGATTCACCAAACAGCAGGTTTCCAGAGTCCAAAAGTGTTCCAAGGTTCCTCAGTAGGGAATAGCTGGAGTACAAGTCCAAGGCTTCCAGGAGTCAGGTCACAGACTGACTGAGGCTTGATTCAGGAGCACTGATTGTTCAGCTGAGGCTGCTTAAGAAGCAAGAGGGAAGAATCAGGGCGGGAACATGAAAACTGGAAACTCCATATTAACTGAGGGCAAGAGCTGCAGAAAGACAGAAAGCAAAATGGCCGATGGAAAACTGAGTTTCAAGGAACATGTCAACAGAGACAAAGAACCTTACAACTGTACAGCCACATATGGGGTATTTCTACATTCAGCAGATATTGTGGGACAAATTCTGGTGTAATTTTTACCCATTTCCCAGTGTGAAAATGTAAAACTGGGGGCTAAAACTGTAAATTATTTTTTCTTCACTGCCCAATGGCATAAAAGTCTGTGACACACCTGTGGTGTCAATATAATCACTGCACCCCTAGATGAATTCATTGAGAGGTTTAATTGGTAAAATGGGTCACTTATGGGGGTTTCTGCTGTTCTGGCACCTCAGGGGCTCTGCCAATGTAACATGGCACCCTCAAATAAGTGCAGCAAAATCTGCATTGTAATATGGAGCTACTTCCTTTCTGAGCTTTGCACTATCGGTGAACTCAGGAGAAATTGCACAACATACTTTGTGGTCCACTTTCTCCTTTTGCCCTTGTGAAAATACAAAATTTGTAGCTAAAAAAGATTTTTGTGGGAAAAATGTGTTTTTTTTTTTTTTTTATTTTCACGGTTTAACGTTATAAACTTCTGTGAAGCACCAGGGGGTTCAAGGTACTCAATACACATCTATGTGAGGTCCCAAAGGGGTCTAGCTTCCAAAATGGTGTCCCTTGTGTGGGGTTTCCATTGTTTAGGCACATCAGGGGCTCTTCAAATGCGACATGGTGTCTGCTAATTATTCCATCAAATTTTGCATTCAAAAAGTTAACTGTTGCTCCTTCCTTTCCAAGCACTGCCGTGCGCCCAAACAGTAGTATTCCCACACATATGGGGTATCGGCGTACTCAACTAATTATATGGAGCAATTTCTTCCTGTTACCTTTATCAAAATGCAATATTTGAAGCTAAAAAAAGATTTATCTGGGAAAAATTTGATTTTTTTTTTATTTTCACGGCTTATAAACTTCTGTGAAGCACCTGTGGGTTCAAGGTGCTCAGTACACATCTATATAAGTTCCCTAAGGGATCTAGTTTCCAAAATGGTGTCAGTTGTTGGGGGTTTCCACTATTTAGGCACATCAGGGGCTCTCTAAACATGACATGGCGACCGCTAATTATGCCAGCAAATTTTACATTCAAAAAGTGAAATGGCGCTCGTTCCCTTCCGAGCCCTGCTGTATGCCCAAACAGTAGATTTTCCCCACATATGAGGTATCGGCAAGCTCAGGAGAAATTGCACAACAAAGTGTATTGTCCAATTTCTCCTGTTACCCTTGCGAAAGTAAAAAAAAAAATAGGTCTAAAAGAAAATTTTTGTGAAAGAAAAGTAAATGTTTATTTTTTCCTTCCACATTCCAAAAATTCCTGTGATGCATCTGAAGGGTTAATAAACTTCTTGAATGTGGTGTTGTGCACCTTGAGGGGTACAGTTTTTAGAATGGTGTATTTTTGGGTATTTTCTGTCATATAGGCCTCTCAAAGTCACTTCAAATGTGAGGTGGTCCCTAAAAAAATTTTTTTTCAAATTTTAACCTTTATAACTTCCTAACCAAAAAAAATTATGTTTCCAAAATTGTGCTGATGTAAAGTAGACATGTGGGAAATGTTATTTATTAACTATTTTGTGCCATATGACTCTCTGATTTAAGGGCATAAAAATTAAAAGTTTGAAAATTGCGAAATTTTCTAAATTTTCACCAAATTTCCATTTTTTTCACAAATAAATGCAAGTCATATCAAAGAAATTTTACCACTAACATAAAGTACACAATGTCACGAGAAAATAATCAGGATCCATTGAAGCATTCCAGAGTTATGACCTCATAAACTGACCGTGATCAGAATTGTAAAAATTGGCTTGGTCAGGAAGGCGAAAACAGGCTTCGAGGTGAAGGGATTAAGCATGGGGGTGAATCAATCATGCTTTGGGGTTGTGTTGTCAATATAACGGGAAACGTTTTAAACGTAGAGGGAAAAATGGATTCAATGAAATTTTAACAAATTCTTGATGCGAACATAACAGCACATGTAAAAAAGCTGAAGTTGAAAAGAGGATAGCTTCTACATATGGATAATGATCCTAAACACATGTCAAAATCCACGATAGACTACCTCAAAACGCGCTGGCTGAAGGTTTTAACATGGCCCTCACAGTCCCCTCATATGAACATCATTGAAAATCTGTGGCTAGACCTCAAAATAGCAGTGCATGCAAGACAAGCCAGGAATCTCACAGAGCTGGAAGAATTTTCCATGGAAGAATGGATGAAAATCCCTCAAATAAAAATTGAAAGACTCTTGGCTAGCTACAAAAAACATTTAAAATCTTTAGTACTTGCAAAAGCGGTTGCTACTAGGTACTAACTATGCAGGATGACCAAACTTTTGGATTGGACCAGTTTCCTATTTGTAATTTTTAAAATTTAAAAAATTACTATTTTTTTTTTGCGTAAAATACAAAGGAAATGTGTCATCTTTAACCCCTTCACCCCCAAGGGTGGTTTGCACGTTAATGACCGGGCCAATTTTTACAATTCTGACCACTGTCTCTTTATGAGGTTATAACTCTGGAACGCTTCAACGGATCTTCGCGATTCTGAGATTGTTTTCTCGTGACATATTGTACTTCATGTTAGTGGTAAAATTTCTTCGATATACCTTGCGTTTATTTTTGAAAAAACTCAAATATGGCGAAAATTTTGAAAATTTTGCAATTTTCAAACTTTGAATTTTTTTTCCCTTAAAACAGAGAGATATGTCACACAAAATAGTTAAGAAATAACATTTCCCACATGTCTACTTTACATCAGCACAATTTTGAAACCAAAATTTTTTTTTGTTAGGAAATTATAAGGGTTAAAAGTTGACCAGTGATTTCTCATTTTTGCAACAAAATTTACAAAGCCATTTTTTTAGGGACCACCTCACATTTGAAGTCACTTTGAGGGGTCTATATGGCAGAAAATACCCAAAAGTGACACCATTCTAAAAACTGCACCCCTCAAGGTACTCAAAACCACATTCAATAAGTTTATTAACCCTTCAGGTGCTTCACAGGAGCTGAAGCAACGTGGAAGGAAAAAATGAATATTTAACTTTTTAGCCACAAAAATGACCTTTTACAAACTTTTTTTTATTTTCACAAGGGTAAAAGGAGAAAATGGGCAGATAAAGTTGTTCTGCAATTTCTCCTGAGTACGCCAATACCCCATATGTGGGGGAAAACCACTGTTTGGGCACACGGCAGAGCTCGTAAGGGAAGGAGCGCCGTTTGACTTTTTCAAACTAAAATTGGCTGGAATTGAGATTGGATGCCATGTCGTGTTTGGAGAGCCCCTGATATGCCTAAACAGTGGAAACCCCCCACAAGTGACACCATTTTGGAAACTAGACCCCCTAAGGAACTTATCTAGATCTGTTGTGAGCACTTTGAACCCCAAAGTGTTTCACAAAAGTTTATAATGCCTGGGTGTGAAAAAAAAAAAACAATTTTCCACAAAAATGATTTTTTAGTCCCAAATTTTTGATTTTTCCCAAGGAAATTGGACCCCAAAAGTTGTTGTTCAATTTGTCCTGAGTACGCTGATACCCCATATGTGGGGGGGGAAACTGTTTGGGCGCACGGCAGGGCTTGGAAAGGAAGCAGTAACGTTTTGGAATGCAAACATTGATGGGGGTCATGTTCCGTTTGTAGTGCCCCAGATTAGCCTAAACAGTGGAAACCCCCCACAAGTGACCCCATTTTGGAAGCTAGACCCCCTAAAGAACTTATCTAGATCTTTGGTGAGCACTTTGAACCCCCAAGTGCTTCACACAAGTTTAGAATGCCCGGGCATGAAAATAAAAAATCCTATTTTTTTCCCACAAAAATTATCTCTTAGTCACTAATTTTTTATTTTCCCAAGGGTAACAGGAGAAATTGGACCACAAAATTTGTTGTCCAATTTGTCCTGAGTATGCTGATACCCCATATGTGGGGGGGAACCACTGTTTGGGCGCATGGCAGAGCTCAGAATGGAAGGAGCACCATTTGACTTTTTCCAACCAAAATTGGCTGGAATTGAGATTGGACGCCATGTTGCATTTGGAGAGCCCCTGCTGTGCCTAAACAGTGGAAACCCCCCACTAGTGACCCCATTTGGGAAACTAGACCCCCTAAACAACTTATCTAGATCTTTGGTGAGCAATTTGAACCCCCAAGTGCTTCACACAAGTTTAGAATGCCCGGGCATGAAAATAAAAAATCCTATTTTTTTCCCACAAAAATTATCTCTTAGTCACTAATTTTTTATTTTCCCAAGGGTAACAGGAGAAATTGGACCACAAAATTTGTTGTCCAATTTGTCCTGAGTATGCTGATACCCCATATGTGGGGGGGAACCACTGTTTGGGCGCATGGCAGAGCTCAGAATCG
Source organism: Oophaga sylvatica (assembly GCA_033576555.1). NCBI lineage: Eukaryota > Metazoa > Chordata > Amphibia > Anura > Dendrobatidae > Oophaga > Oophaga sylvatica. The sequence continues at coordinate 152,508,792 of JARQOD010000004.1, read as the reverse complement.
AAGGAGCACCATTTGACTTTTTCCAACCAAAATTGGCTGGAATTGAGATTGGACGCCATGTTGCATTTGGAGAGCCCCTGCTGTGCCTAAACAGTGGAAACCCCCACTAGTGACCCCATTTTGCAAACTAGACCCCCTAAGGAACTTATCTAGATCTTTGGTGAGCAATTTGAACCCCCAAGTGCTTCACACAAGTTTATAACGTAGAGCCGTAAAATTAAAAAATCATATTTTTTCCACAAAATTGATCTTTTCACCCCAATTTTTATTTTCCCAAGGGTAACAAGACTCCAAAAGTTATTGTGCAATTTGTCCTGAGTGCGCTGATACCCCATATGTGGGAGTAAACCACTGTTTGGGTGCATGGCAGAGTTTGGAAGGGAAGGAGCGCCGTTTGACTTTTTCAACGCAGAATTGGCTGGATGCCATGTCGTGTTTGGAGAGCTCCTGATCTGCCTAAACAGTGGAAACCCCCCACAAATGACACCATTTTGGAAACTAGACCCCTCAAGGAACTTATCTAGATGTGTGGTGAGCACTTTGAACCCCAAAGTGCTTCACAGAAGTTTATAACATACAGCCTTTAAAAACAAAAAAATATTTTTTTTTTTTACAAAAATGATTTTGTCGCCCCCAGTTTTTTATTTTCCCAAGGGTAACAGAAGAAATAGGACAAATTGCACAATAACTCTTGTGGTCCAGAGTACGCTGATACCCCATATGCGGGAGTAAACTACTGTTTGGGCGCATGGCAGAGCTCAGAAGTGAAGGAGCACCGTTCGACTTTTTCAACGCAGAATTGGCTGGAATTGAGATCAGACACCATGTCACATTTGGAGAGCCCTGATGTGCCTAAACAGCAGAAACCCTCCAATTCTAACTCCAACCCTAACCCCAACACACCCCTAACCCTAGTCCCAACCCTAACCACAAACCTAACCGTGACACACCCCTAACCGTAATCCCAAACCTAATCCTAACGTTAGCGCCAACCCTAACCCTAACTTTAGCCGCAACCCTAACCCTAACGGGAAAATGGAAATAAATAAATTTTTTTAATTTTATTATTTTTCCCTAACTAAGGGGGTGATAAAGGGGGGTTTGATTTACTATTTATAGCGGGTTTTTGTGATTGGCAGCTGTCACGCTAAAAGACGCTTTTTATTGCAAAAAATAGTTTTTTGCATCACCACATTTTGAGAACTATAATTTTTGCATATTTTGGCCCACAGAGTCATGTGAGGTCTTATTTTTTGCGGGACTAGGTGACGTTTTTATTGGTACCATTTTTGAGCACGTGACATTTTTTGATCGCTTTTTATTTCGATTTTTGGGAGGTTAGAATGAACAAAAATCAGCAATTCATGAATTTCTTTTGGGGGAGGCGTTTGTACCGTTCCGCGTGTGGTAAAATTGATAAAGCAGTTTTATTCTACGGGTCAGTACGATTATGGCGATACCTCATTTATATCATTTTTTTTATGTTTTGGCGCTTTTATAGAATGAAAACAATTTTATATAAAAAATTATTATTTTTGCATCGCTTTATTCTGCGAGCTATAACTTTTTTATTTTTTCACTGATGATGCTGTTTGATGGCTCGTTTTTTGCGAGACAAGATGACGTTTTCAGCGGTACCATGGTTATTTATCTCGGTCTTTTTGATCACGTGTTATTCCACTTTTTGTTCAGCGGTATGATGATAAAGCATTGATTTTTTTGCTTCGTTTTCTTTTTTTTTTTTTAAGGGGTTGACTAAAGGGGTTAACTAGTGGGACAGTTTTATAGGGGGGTCATTACGGACGCGGCGATACCAAATATGTGTACTTTTATTGTTTTGTTTTTTTTATTTACTGGAAAGAATGAATTTATTGGGGAATATTTTTTTTTTTTTTATGATTTTTTTTACCACTTTTTATTTTTATTTTTTTTAACTTTTTTACTTTGTCCCAGGGTGGGACATCACTGTATTTTAGCAGATCGCTGGTGTGACAGTGTGCACAGCACTCTGTCACACCAGCGATCGCTCTGGCATCGCTGCAGGCTTCCTCAGCGCCTGCTCTCAGCAGGCACTGAGGAAGCCGCCTCCCTGCAGGACCCCGGCGCCATCTTGGATCCGGGGACCTGGAGGGAGGACGGACCCTCGGAACAGCGTGACACATCGCGCTGCTCTGAGGGTCTCAGGGGAGCGCGCAGGGAGCCCCCTGCCTGCGTGATCCTCCCCTGTGCCCCGGGTACACCGCGATCATGTTTGATCGCGGTGTGCCAAGGGTTAATTAATGTGCCGGGAGCGGTCCGTGACCGCTCCTGACACACAGTCACGGGTGTCAGCTGTGATAATCAGCTGACACCCGGCGGCGATCAGCTGCGCTCCCCCCGGGAGCGCAGCTGATCGCCCATGACGTACTATTCCGTCCATGGGAATTAGGTCCAGGGTCACATGGACGGAATAGTACGTCTGATGGAATAAAGGGGTTAACTGTAGTCCTTTTAGAGATCATTTCGTCTTCAACTTGCTTAACTGTACACAATAACAGTAATTTTGACCAGTGGGTGACCAAACTTTTACATGCCACTGTATAACAATATATAGTGGTTACAGAGTGAAGCTGTACCTCTAACCAAGTGCCCACTTTGACGCTTATTTAAGGGTTGTTGTTGCCTCAGACCATCTCCTTTACTGATGTCTTACTAAGATATATGGACATCATTGAGGTGAGGGTGAATCAGGGGGTTTAGATGTCGGGGGGCGTGAGTGGAACTAACCTGGCTAGAAAGATCTGCTACAGCTCTGGAGGATTTGGTTGGACTATTTTATAGCCACTAATTTGAATGTCCGCCATATAATACTACATTTATATTCCTGTAAAGACTGCAGGGAAAATGTGCAGCCACAAACGGATGTTAGAAAACAGCAAAGCGGCACTCATCCCTTCCTCCCAAGCTGCCCCACCCTTCTTCCGCCAGTCCCTCATTTGCATGTAACAGTAATTAAATACACTTACTAAATGTTGTATTTTTTTAATAAGTGCATGATTTACTTAATTTACATGACTACAGTCATGGCCAAAAGTTTTGAGAATGACACAAATATTAATTTTTACAAAATCTACTGCTTCACTTTTTCTAATGGCAATTTGCATATACTCCAGAATGTTATAAAGAGTGATCAGCTTAACAGCAATTACTTGCAAAGTCAATATTTGGCTAGAAAATGAACTTTATCCCCCAAAACACATTTCAACATCATTGCAGCCCTGCCTTAAAAGGACCAGCTAACCTCTTTTCAGTGATTGCTCCATTAACACAGGTGTGGGTGTTGATGAGGACATGGCTGGAGATCAATCTGTCATGATTAAGTAAGAATGACACCACTGGACACTTTAAAAGGAGGCTGGTGCTTGGCATCATTGTTTCTCTTCTGTTAACCATGGTTATCTCTAAAGAAACACGTGCAGTCATCATTGCAATGCACAAAAATGGCCTAACAGGGAAGAGTATCGCAGCTAGAAAGATTGCACCTCAGTCAACAATCTATCGCATCATCAAGAACTTCAAGGAGAGAGGTTACCATTGTTGCCAAAAAGGCTTCAGGGCGCCCAAGAAAGACCAGCAAGCGCCAGGACCGTCTCTTAAAAGTGTTTCAGCTGCGGGATCGGGCTACCAGCAGTGCAGAGCTTGCTCAGGAATGGCAGCAGGCAGGTGTGAGTGCATCTGCATGCACTGTGAGGCGGAGACTCTTGGAGCAAGGCCTGGTCTCAAGGAGGGCAGCAAAGAAGCCACTTCTCTCCAGAAAAAAACATCATGGACAGACTGATATTCTGCAAAAGGTACAGGCAGTGGACTGCTGAGGACTGGGGTAAAGTTATTTTCTCTGATGAATCCCCTTTTCGATTGTTTGGGACATCAGGAAAACGCCTCATTCGGAGAAGACAAGGTGAGCGCTACCACCAGTCTTGTCTCATGCCAACTGTTAAGCATCCTAAACCATTCATGTGTGGGGTTGCTTCTCAGCCAAGGGAATCGGCCTCTCACAGTCTTGCCTAAAAACACAGCCATGAATAAAGAATGGTACCAGAATGTCCTCCAGAGCAACTTCTCCCAACCCTCCAAGAGCAGTTTGGCGATCAACAATGCCTTTTCCAGCATGATGGAGCACCTTGCCATAAAGCAAAGGTGATAACTAAATGGCTCAGGGAACAAAACATAGAGATTTTGGGTCATGGCCTGGAAACTCCCCAGATCTTAATCCCATTGAGAACTTGTGGTCAATCATCAAGAGACGGGTGGACAAACAAAAACCTAAAAATTCTGACAAAATGAAAGCATTGATTGTGCAAGAATGGACTGCTATCAGTCAGGATTTGGTCCAGAAGTTGATTGAGAGCATGCCAGGGAGAATTGCAGAGGTCCTGAAGAAGAAGGGTCAACACTGCAAATATTGACTTGCTGCATTAACTCATTCTAACTGTCAATATAAGCTTTTGTTACTCATATGTTTGCAATTATTGTATTTCTGTCTGTGATAAAAACATCTGTTAAACACACATAAAAACCAGAGGGCAGCAGATCATGTGAAAACATAATATTTGTGTCATTCTCAAAACTTTTGGCCATGACTGTACTAGTCCTTAAACTAACAAATTATTATTATTTTTTTCTTTCTTTCTTCGTGACCACATAGAAAGAGTCAGAAGAAGGAAGTTGGGCTCAGGTACGACTTGTCTGGGTGCAAAAAGTATTTAGTCCTTTTAAACATGAAGTGTGAGAACAATCCAATCACATTATGTTTTCTGTTAAAGGGCTCATACTCACTTGAGCCGAAAACGGATGATTTTCAGCCGATAAAAAATCTGATTCAAATCGGACCAATGTTATTCATTAGGTGACATCTCATTTGCGATTTTTTTCTCAGCCGAAATCGGTGTGAGAAAAAAATCGCAACATGCTGCGATTTGATGCGATTTTGGCATGATAATCGGTAATGCAATAGATGGTGCTATAAAAATCACATGCAAATCGCATGACAATTGCACATAATCGGACTATCCTGAAAACTGACCGTTTTTTTCCATCAAGTGAGTATGAGCCCAAAGAGAACTTTTCCCATCTTTAGTTACTAGTGTTAAATATTGTGCACCCCCTGGTGTTCTTTTGATCCTTTCTTGGAGTGTCCAGATATTATATAGATATGTTACTGTAATAAGACAAGCATATCTAATTACATAAATAGTTATTCATGTTTTCATCAATGGATATTATTGGATAACGCTTGTAGATACAATCAATTTTGCAATTTACTACTTATTAAATTTTCAGCCATTCTTGAAATATTAAGATTTTCCTTTACTTTTGTTTACTACCCTGTTGCGTTGGAGACCGCCCATTAATTATAGGCAGCAGAGCATGCGCAGTGCTTTCAATCTCTTTTCTACTGAGCTTGTAAGCACCTTCCAAGCCTGGAAAGCTTCAATTAAGTGCTTACAAGATAGATAAAAGCGGTGGTTGGTCTCCTTGGCACCGATCTGTAAACAAAGAAAAAATTATTAATATCTCAAGAATGGCTACAAATTCTAATAAGCCGTAAATTACAAAAGTGCTTGTTTTTACGTGCACAATCTGACAATATCCATCTATGAGGATGGGAATATCCCTTTTATACCACCATCTATATCCTCTTGTAAACTGGTGGCAGAGTAATTTCTGCTATTGTTTAGGCTAGCCAGTGAGAACCGGTACACAAAATTCCTCCCCAAGCACTGGACACATTAGGTGAACTTTCTAATATGAAGTAAAAAAAAACAGCAGGGGGCGCTATAAGTAGTAAGGATTGCATATTTTTAAATGATCACGATAGAAAAAGGTTATGTTAGAGAAAATGTCATGTTTAATTGGTTGCACAACACGTCTAGTTTTTATAATTCTTTACATTTTGCACACTCTAGACTCTGGCTTATGGTGATATGAATCATGAATGGATCGGTAATGAATGGCTGCCTAGTTTGGGTTTACCTCAGTATCGGAGTTATTTCATGGAATGCCTAGTAGACGCTAGGATGTTGGACCATCTTACAAAGAAAGACCTTCGAGTGCACTTAAAAATGGTGGATAGCTTTCATAGGTATGTGACTTATCATATGCATGCTGTTGGCATACAAAAGACATGGCACAAAATGATTCAAGTAAGCAAACCCATCAAAGAATACATGCTATACATATTATTGTCCTCCAAATAAATTGGTAAAATTAGAAAGGGCTGGTAAAAACAAACAACTTAGCAATTTTGCTCGTTATTAAAAATCCTCTCCATTCTCAGAAATGTAGGACTCTTTAATTTTAGTTGCTTAAGCTACCGGCCACCTCTGCAGTCTATCAACAATGGCCAGGTTTTTAATCAAGGAGCACAGAGCTTTTAATCTCATTTCTTAGCATGTGAATCACTGCTCTGAAGCTGGCTGGATCGTTGGATCTGGTCAGCTTCAGTACCCCTGCACTCCTCCGATGACGCAGAAGCAAAGTTGCCTTTGTAACATCAAAGGGTGCACAGTTTGGAACAGCATAGCAGCTATGTCGCTGACGCGACCTGTCAATCAAGCAGTAGCAGACTGGCCCAGCAAGGAGGAGGCTAGGGAGCGGTGTGCTCTTGAAGATTGCTGTTGAGCAAACCATTTTAAGTAGTTGCTTAGTCATCCTTATTGGTGTTAATGCTAACAATTTAGAGTTGGATGAAACCCGGTCAGCAGGAGCACAAAAACAGGGGCTAAATTAATAAACAATATTCTTTTATTAGTGGTTTTAATAAAAGAAGATTCTTTATTAATTTAGCCCCTGTTTTTGCGCTCCTGCTGACCGGGTTTCATCCAACTCTGCGCCTCTCTTCCTCATCTGAGGCACCCGGCTGGAGCTGCATTGCATCACCCAAAGCTGCGCTTGGCTGGCGCTCCTCTGTGGCCGTCTTACCTTGTCTGAAATGCTAACAATTTAGTCAGAAACTTATTTTCTTTGACTGTTCTTTACATCTTAATACATATACAAATAGTTGCTTTGCACCAGGCAAAGGAATAGGAAAAGAACATGAAAAAAAATGCCGTAGAATTAGAATTATTCTAAGGGTACACGTACACAACTTATTTCATGCTGATGCACTCTGAAACCTGCTTAATCACTTCAGGTTTCCAAAGACGCTATCCAGGTAAAAAAATTGACCTGACCATTCTTTAGGTGTTAACACTCTGAAGAATCACTATACTTTGCGATACAAGTGAATGAAAAGGCTAAAAAGACATGTGGAAGTTGCCCGGCATCTTTTGAGCATTTTGTTGAATGAAGTTTTAAAAAAAAATGGACAAACATGTGCACATATCCTAAGGCCATGGTCACACAGCGGTATTTTGGTCGGTATTTGTGAACCTAAACAAGTGAATTCAAAACATACAGTAGCCTGGGGCCAGGAAAGGAGTCTTAAAAAGGACCAGATTTTATGTGCTAAACTGGCCACGTCATGATGAAGTTGCTGTAGATTTGAATAAAGCATATTTTTTTATTATTCCTTACCTCCGTTGTGGGCCAATTAGCTTGTAAAGTTTATATGCTATATTCCATTAAAATCATGGGAGTGTTAACAGAGATTCTTCTCTGGCACGTGTACTTTTTCCCCTACATGATGTTAACCGATCATAAGTAGAAAATGTCATACAGGTGAACAAAATAAAACTCCCCAGAAAGTTCCAAACGGCCTTTTTTATCTGATGTGGTGAGACTTCTGTCGAACCAGCTGACAAAGACCTAACTGCTGGCGATAACTGAGCAGGAGAGCAGAGATGCAAGTCATTGCAAACACCGCTCTGCATCTATCCCAGGTATAGAGGAATAATGTGTCTGGATTTGATGCAGAGCAGTGTATGTGCCAAGTGCTGTTCGCACACCACATCTCTCATCTCACTGCATGACAGCACTGTGAGATGAGAGCTGCAGTGTGCGTATACAGTCCTGCGCTCAATTACACTTAGGGCCAGACTGGGACCGAAATTCAGTCCTTCCATCTGAATTCCGCACACAGGCCCATGCTGTCCTCCTTGCCTTCCCCAGGTTGGAGTCTCTATTACTAATATTATCTTTCCTGGAGGAAATTAAGATTTACTACAAGACCTAGATTACCAATATTACTGTTATATAAAATAATGCTGCAATAATAATACTGTGATATGATATAAAATCCCACCAGATCATAACCAAATATCACCAACATATACAGCAGTGATAATACCGCCATGCTGATTAATAATCAAAACACTGTACTAAGGGCTCATACTCACTGGCGCCGAAAACGGATGATAATCAGACGAAAAAAAATCGGATTCAAATCTGACCAATGTTATTCAATAGGTGAATTCTCATTTGCGATTTTTTTCTCATCAGAAATTGGTGTGAGAAAAAAATTGCAGCATGCTGCGATTTGATGCGATTTTGGGATGATAATCCCAATGCAAGTCAATGGGTGCGATTAAAAAACGCACAGCACTCGCACCATGCAAGTGCTGTCCGATTTATATGCACCAGTCTCCTTTGAAAAGCCGGCAATTCATCCCCGGCTACTGTAAAATCACACTGACAGCTCACAAAACACTAGATACATACACATAGAATACATATATATATATATATATATATATATATATATATATACATGTCATTGTAACACATACATATATATATATTTATAGTTCATACACTTCTACATACTGTAATAGCCGCTAATTCAGTTGCCGGCTATTGTGAAATCACAGAAGACGACATGAAATGATACATTGTTTAGACACAGTTAACCATGTAATTGCATGTATTTTGATATATGGTTTTAACTTACAATTACATAAGTGTATTTGTGCAAAATTTCAGACATGTAGGGGTTAATTAAAGGTGTAAATTCGTTGAAAAAAAATGCGTGGGCTCCCGCTGTATTTTCTCCACCAGACAGACAAAGCAAGCGAGTGGGGGCAGATAATAATAGCCTAGGGAGGGTACATTTTTTTTGTGCCCCCCTGGCTACTAACATCTGCCCCCAGACACCCCAGAAAGGGCAAATCTCTAATTAGATTTGCCCTTTCTGGCACTTTGCCTGTCTATTCCCATTGCCCTGTAGCGGTGGCAAATGGGTTAATAAGGGGTTAAAGCCACCTTGCAATTGAAAGGTGACTGTAAGCCAGGTTAATAATTGAGAGCTGTCAATTAGACAACTATCAATTATTAATCCTATTGTATGAAAGAAAAATCAAACACACACAGTTTAATAAAAAAGAAGTTTAATGAAATAATCACACAGTTTTTGACCATATTTTATTTTCCTGCTAAAACCATTTCCTGTAATAAAAATAAAATAAAAAAGCAAAATTATTCTTACCAATCCGATGTACAGTCAGGTCCCACGGTGTAATCCATCAGAAAGGGTTAACAAGTTACAGCTCGCAGAGAGCTAATGCTGCCTGATAGCTGTAACACCCCGAATGAATAACCTCCTCTCCCAGCGAAAGAAGAGGAAGAGATTAATGAATGGAGCTTAATTGATTTATTGCCACTTTCACTTCAGTGACCTGACCTAAAGTGAAAGTGGGACACAATCAATTAAGCTTCATTCATTAATCACATCCTCTCCTGTCCCCAGGAGATAAGCTCATTCATTCAGGAGCTTTCAGCTGAGCAGGCAGCATTACTTGCGCTTCTTAGCTGATTGCTAGTTAACCCTTTGTGAAGGATTACATCGTGGGACGTGACAGATCGCCAGATAGGTAAGAATAATGTTGTTTTATTATTTTATATTTATTTTAGGAGATCAAGGGCTTCGCACGGATTAAGAGTAAAATAAAAGATGGTTAAAAAAATTTATTTTTATTTCATTAAAATTATTTATTCTTAAAGTGTGTGTGTTTTTTTATTTACTTCAATAGGATTAATAATTGATAGTTGTCTAATTGACAGCTCTCAATTATTAACCTGGCTTAAAGTGACCTTTCAATTGCAAGGTGGCTTTAATCCCTTATTAACCCATTCGCCACCGCTACAGGGCAATGGGAATAGACGGGCAAAGTGCCAGAAATGGCGAATCTAATTAGAGATTTGTCTTTTCTGGGGTGTCTGGGGGCAGATGTTAGTAGCCAGGGGGGGCACAAAAAAAATGTACCCTCCCTAGGCTGTTATTATTTGCCCCCACTCGCTTGCTTTGTCTGGTGGAGAAAATACAGCGGGAGCCCACGCATTTTTTTTCAACGAATTTACACCTTTAATTAACCCCTACATGTCTGAAATTTTGCACACATACACTTATGTAATTGTAAGTTAAAAACATATATCAAAATACATGAAATGACATGGTTAACTGTGTGTAAACAATGTATCATTTCATGTCGGCTTTTGTGATTTCACAAAAGCCGTCAATTGAATTAGCAGCTATTACAGTATGTAGAAGTGTATGAACTTTAAATATATGTATATATATGTCACAATTACAATATATATATATATACATATATATATATGTATTCTATGTGTGTATATCTACATATATATATATGTATTCTATGTGTGTATATCTATTGTTTCTATTCTTTATTAAAGCTGTCAGTGTGATTTTACAGTATAGCCGGGGATGAATTAGCGGCTATTATACTATGTAGAAGTGTATGACCTATATATATATATTATATTTATATATATATATACTTATTTGCTTTTTGTGTACATTTTTTTTTACAATGTGATTTTTACATGACTTTTTACATAGAGATAACTGCTCTATGTAAAACTTCATGTTAAAATCGCATTGCATACAGATGGAAAACTGATGGAAAACGCATGGTGCGATTTAAAATCGCATCAAAATCGCATGCCTTTTTACAACAAATGTACCGTTTTTTTCCTGCAGAAAACGGACCGATTTTTTTCCACCCAGTGAGTATGAGCCCTAAGACTGATATTACCACCATGCAGTGTTACTGTTTTGCAAGTGTCCTGCAGACCATGTGCGGTATGTGTACAGTCATGGCCAAAAGTTTTGAGAATGACACAAATATTAATTTTTACAAAGTCTACTGCTTCACTTTTTCTAATGGCAATTTGCATATACTCCAGAATGTTATAAAGAGTGATCAGCTTAACAGCAATTACTTGCAAAGTCAATATTTGACTAGAAAATGAACTTTATCCCCCAAAACACATTTCAACATCATTGCAGCCGTGCCTTAAAAGGACCAGCTAACCTCTTTTCAGTGATTGCTACATTAACACAGGTGTGGGTGTTGATGAGGACATGGCTGGAGATCAATCTGTCATGATTAAGTAAGAATGACACCACTGGACACTTTAAAAGGAGGCTGGTGCTTGGCATCATTGCTTCTCTTCTATTAACCATGGTTATCTCTAAAGAAACACGTGCAGTCATCATTGCAATGCACAAAAATGGCCTAACAGGGAAGAGTATCGCAGCTAGAAAGATTGCACCTCAGTCAACAATCTATCGCATCATCAAGAACTTCAAGGAGAGAGGTTCCATTGTTGCCAAAAAGGCTCCAGGGCACCCAAGAAAGACCAGCAAGCGCCAGGAACGTCTCTTAAAAGTGTTTCAGCTGCGGGATCAGGCTACCAGCAGTGCAGAGCTTGCTCAGGAATGGCAGCAGGCAGGTGTGAGTGCATCTGCACGCAATGTGAGGCGGAGACTCTTGGAGCAAGGCCTGGACTCAAGGAGGGCAGCAAAGAAGCCACTTCTCTCCAGAAAAAAACATCATGGACAGACTGATATTCTGCAAAAGGTACAGGCAGTGGACTGCTGAGGACTGGGGTAAAGTTATTTTCTCTGATGAATCCCCTTTTCGATTGTTTGGGACATCAGGAAAACGCCTCATTCGGAGACGACAAGGTGAGCGCTACCACCAGTCTTGTCTCATGCCAACTGTTAAGCATCCTGAAACCATTCATGCGTGGGGTTGCTTCTCAGCCAAGGGAATCTGCTTTCTCACAGTCTTGCCTAAAAACACAGCCATGAATAAAGAATGGTACCAGAATGTCCTCCAAGAGCAACTTCTCCCAACCCTCCAAGAGCAGTTTGGCGATCAACAATGCCTTTTCCAGCATGATGGAGCACCTTGCCATAAAGTAAAGGTGATAACTAAATGGCTCAGGGAACAAAACATAGAGATTTTGGGTCCATGGCCTGGAAACTTCCCAGATCTTAATCCCATTGAGAACTTGTGGTCAATCATCAAGAGATGGGTGGATAAACAAAAACCTAAAAATTCTGACAAAATGAAAGCATTGATTGTGCAAGAATGGACTGCTATCAGTCAGGATTTGGTCCAGAAGTTGATTGAGAGCATGCCAGGGAGAATTGCAGAGGTCCTGAAGAAGAAGGGTCAACACTGCAAATATTGACTTGCTGCATTAACTCATTCTAACTGTCAATATAAGCTTTTGTTACTCATATGTTTGCAATTATTATATTTCTGTCTGTGATAAAAACATCTGTCAAACACACATAAAAACCAGAGGGCAGCAGATCATGTGAAAATATAATATTTGTGTCATTCTCAAAACTTTTGGCCATGACTGTATATTGTACAGGTACTCACTAGTTGCGTTTATGATAATGAGTTTCCCTTTTCTTTTCCATTTGTACACATAAGTATGATTACTTTTTTGTCAGGACAAGATGTAAATTTTTGAGCACAAATAGTTTTCTATATTAAAAAAAAAATTCTAAGAAAAAAATATTTTGTAAGTTAATTGAAGACTATAAATAATAAAAAATGTTTTTCTATGAGTTGTTCCAATTAAAATGATACAAAAACATACACTGTATATAACAGATTGCTACTGCAACACGATTTTAACATTTATTTTCCTTATCACAGAACAAGTTTGCAGTATGGAATTATGTGCTTAAAAAAGTTAAATTATGACCGAAAAGAACTGGAACGAAGAAGAGAAGTAAGCCAGCATGAAATCAAAGGTAAGTAATGTTCACGCATTGTATCCACTGATCTCATAGCAATATTGCTAGATGTGTTTTACTTGTACAGTATTCAAGCAAAGTTATATATTACCGAAGCTCAAAATATTCACAGCATACCTACAGTGGGTACAGAAAGTTTACAGACCCCTTTACATTTTTCACTCTGTTTTATTGCAGCCATTTGGTAAATTCACAAAAGTTCATTTTTTTCTCATTAACGTACACTCTGCACCCCATCTTGACTGATAAAAACAGAAATGTAGAAATTGTTGCAAATGTATTAAAAAAGAAAAACTGAAATATCACATGGTCATAAGTATTCAGACCCTTTGCTCAGTATTGAGTAGAAGCACCCTTTTGAGCTAGTACAGCCATAAGACTTCTTGGGAATGATGCAACAAGTTTTTCACACACACCTGGATTTGGGGATCCATTTGCAAATTTTTTTGCTGCAGGAGGAACTGGTGCACTCCACAAAATAGATGGCATCATGAGAAAAGAAGATTATGTGGCAATACTGAAGCAACATCTCAAGACATCAGCCAGGAAGTTAAACCTTGGGAGGAAATGGGTCTTCCAAATGGACAATGACCCGAAGCATACTGCCAAAATGGTAACAAAGTGGCTTAAGGATAACAAAGTCAATGTTTGGAGTGGCCATCACAAAGCCCTGAGCTCAATCCTATTGAAAATTTATGGGCAAAGCTGAAAAGGCAGGAGCGAGCAAGGCGACCAACAAACCTGGATCAGTTACACCAGTTATTTCAGGAGGAAAGGGCCCAAATTCCGCCCATCTATTGTGAGAAGCTTGTGGAAGGATATCCCAAACGTTTCACCCTTGTCATTCAGTTTAAGGGCAATGGTACCAAATACTAATGAAATGTATGTAAACTTATGACTTTGCAGTAAGTAATAAAATACCTTAAAACAGGCTTTTTGTCATTATTCTGGTATTTGGCTAATATTAATAATTATGGTAATCCTAACTGACCTAAAACATCAAAGGTTTATTCTGATTTCATGTCAGATATTGAGAAAAACATGCAGATGTGTCTTTTTATATAGGGTATGTAAACTTCTTGTTTCATCTGTACATAGTAGAGTAAGATAGCAGCTTCTTTACTCTATGGTAAATGAACATAAACACGGAGTTCTTGGGAAGAATAGAATCTACTGGCTCATAGGTGTTTCACATGCGCACACACACACTTTCTTAAATGGAATCTGTCAGCAGGTTTTCGCTACCACATCTGAGAGCGGCATGATGTAGGCAAAGAGATACTGAATCCAACAATGTATCACTGAAGGTACTGCCACACTAAACGTTCCCGCTAACGATCACGATAACGACGCATACTAATGCGATCGTTTTTGTGATCGTTTTAATGTCGCTAGTAGCTGCCACACTTAGCGATCTCGTTAACGACGCATAAGCGGTTAGCGATCTCCTTAACGACTTTGGCGGTCATTGCGATGTAAAAAACAGCGCACATCGTTCACAAAAGGTGCCAGACACAGCGATATAGGCTCACCAGCGGGACGCCAACGATAAAAATACGGTCCAGAACGCTAGTGAACGATCAGCGAGATCACAGCAGGGGCCACGTCGTTGCTACATGCCACACACAACAACGTCACTAACGAGATCGCTAAATAGTGACGTATTTTAGCGATCTCGTTAGCGACGCTGTTTAGTGTGGCATACCCTTTAGTTTACTATGTGCAGCAATTCTTACACAATCAGAGACCCTGAGCTGATTATTATATGAGCTGGAGTGTCAGACTACCAGGCACCTGCTGGTGTATCTGAGAAGTGATAAGCTCCTCCTGGTGCTAAAACAATCATTGCAAGAAAACAAAACCACAGGGCTTGATAAGAGAGGCATTGCTGAAATCTGTGTTTAACCCCTTCACCATTTTGTGTTTTTCTTGAGTTTCCGTTTTTTTGCTCCTCTTTCCAGAGCCATAACTTTTGTATTTTTCTGTCAATATGGCCATGTGAGGGCTTGTTTTTTGTTGGACGAGTTGTACTTTTGAACAACACCATTGGTTTTGCCAAATAATGTACTGGCAAACAGGAAAAAAATTCAAAGTGCAGTGAAATTGCAAAAAAAATGACATTTAACAATTGTTTTTTGTTTTGTTTCTTTTTTTTTACCATTTTCAGTAAATGCTAAAACTGACCTGCTATTATGATTCTCCAAGTCATAACTAGATCGTAGATACCAAACATGTATAGGTTCTTTTTTTAAGTGGTGAAAAAAAATCCAAAGTTGCTCCAAAAAAGTTGCCATTTTCTCAGACCCGTAGCGTCTCAATTTTTCGTGATCTGGGGCTGGGTGAGGGCTTATTTTTTGCGCGCCGAGCTGACGTTTTTATTGATACCATTTTGGTGTACAAATGATCTTTTAATCGCCCGTTATTGCATTTTAATGCAATGTTGCAGCAACCCAAAAAATTTAAATCTTGCGATTTGTTTTTTTTTCTCATTACGCTGTTTACCGATCGGATTCATTTGTTTTATATCTTGATAGATTGGCCGATTCTGAACACGAAAATAACAAATATGTGTTTTTTTTTTATTATTTACTTTGAATGGGGGTTGATTTGAACTGCTATTTTAAAACATTTTTTTTTTACTTTACACTTGATTCAATATTCCCCATGGGAGACTTGAAGCTGTGACCATATGATTGCTTGTTCTACACAGAGCGGGGCTGAAGCTGAAGCCCCGCTCTGTGTAGCAGAAATGCTCACTTGCTGTGAGCGCTTACCGCTATCAAAGGGGTCTCCTGCAGACCGCAGGTTGTCATGCCAACCTAACGGCGACTCGCAGTCATGTGACACAGGCGCCGAAGAGTGGGATTCATGACATGCTTCCAGCGCGAGCATATTAAATGCCGCTGTCAGAGTTTGACAGCGCTATTTAACATGTTAACAGCTGCGGGTGGATCGCGATTCCACCCACGGCTGTTAGGGGCACGTCAGCTGATTAAATCAGCTGACATGTGCCTGAAAAGTGCCTGCCTATCCTGGTGTTTTTTTCCAAATACCAAATGACCCGAATGGTCCTGACCTGTAGCAAAAGGTCCCACTATAGGATTTCTGACCTTATGACACTGACATGGAGTCTTTTTCTGACAGCTACTGGGTTGATTTCCAGTTATCTGCAGCTCTCCTTTTGTAATGGCTTGTGTCCTGGTAATGACCAGTTTCTCCATGCTCTTTAGATTGAGCCGTGAGACAACACAAATCTTGGGACTGCATGTATGGATGTCTCATCCAGGAGAAGCAGGACTACCTGTGCATGCTAAATGGGCTTTAGGTACAGCCTCATGCTATCAGTAATTACAAAGATGCTAGCAAAACTGGAGAAGAATCAGTCAATAAGTACAAGTCACACATCTTTTCCATGTTCCTTTAGCAAACCATGCACCCATTTTAAATGAGGCACAAATCAGTGTTTTAAATAAATTAATCTAAAACTAAATACAACTATTTGGCCCAAAATTTTGTGCAGTCAACATGCATTATCAGTGTTTTGCTTAAAAAAAACAATTGCAAACTGTGTACATTAGAAGTGTAAGTATTTTGTGAAAGTAGATTCAGATATATTGAAAATGAGCTTTCCCTGCTTTCTCTGGTTACAGATGTGTTGGTGTGGAGCAATGACCGCGTAATCCGTTGGATCCAAACAATAGGTCTTCGAGATTATGCAAACAATATTTTAGAAAGTGGAGTCCACGGTTCTCTCATTGCGTTGGATGAAAACTTTGATTACACAAGTTTAGCACTATTACTACAAATTCCAACACAAAATACTCAGGTAAGTCACCTTGTGCAATTATGTGTGACAAGTTGACCATATACTTATTAATTGACAACAATATGAATGATAATTTTAACGTACATTGCTAATGCACATAAGATGGTTGACTACATTTTTGTCTAGTTTAAGGAAATCTGTCACCAGGTTTTCCAGTCACCCATGACCGCACCAATGAGAGAAGGTATCCGCCCTTCAAGGACAGGAAAAGGGCGGCTCCTCTCTCTGCATCAGTGGTTTCCTGTCCTTGACGGGGGAATCTTCAGTCATGCACAGCGGCAGAAGAAAGAAGAGGAAGAAAAGCAATTTCCCAGACCTGGGCCAGTCGGTTGCGGCATTCCCCTTAATAGAAATGTTGACACCTTTCTTAAAGCTATATGGGAGTCATCGGTAGGGGCGCTGAGGCTGGCCATCGCGGCAACCTACACAGCAAGGTCCCTCATGGCCTGGCTGAATAGATTGGAAGACCAGCTGAGTGAAAATTCATCCAGAGACTCCATTTTGGCCACGCTCCCAGTAATCAAGGGCGGCCTTCTTGGCGGATGCATCTGCCAACTCAGCCAGACTGGCCATGAGATCTGCCGCATTATCTAATGCAGTCCGGAGAGCAGTCTGGTTAAAAGGTTGCCCAGGGTTCTCTCCCCTGTGAAGGTCAATACTTATTTGGCTAAGCTTTGGATGACATCTTAGAAAAAGCTGCCGATAAGAAGAAAGGGTTCCCAAAACCTCCCTCCTCGTCCTTCAGGCAGTCCTTTCGGTGGAAGAGATACAGCCAAAAGAGACCATCCACAGAACTTAGTAGGTGGGAGAATGAACCAAGGAAGGGCAAGGGGTTCCTGTTCGGTAATTCTTCCCAAGGTGGTAGAAAGTCCTCCAAATGACTCCCTACACCAGGTGGGAAGAAGGCGCTTCCTCTTCCTGGGAGAAAATATCATCCAGCCCTTGGATTCTCAACCTGGTGAGGGCAGGGTTGAAGCTGGAGTTCGGGAGACATCCACCAGCTCAGAGCAAATAGCACTAGAATCAGAGGTACTAAGCCTCTTAGAGAAAAATGTTCTGCAAGATGTTCCAGCAGGAGAAGAAGGGAAAGGCTTCTATTCTCCCCTCTTCTTAATAAAGAAGCCGGATGGCTCATACAGAACGATTTTCAATCTGAAGGGCCTGAACAAATTTTGGTGTATTGGTACAATTCTCTTTTTGTCTCTATTGTAGGGGCATCGAGGGACATTAGGGTAAGCCGTCGAGGAGTGGGGGCACCTACCGCAGAAACTTAGGGTGCCAACCTCCACTGTTAGGTAGGGCCCATCAATAGGCACACATTGATTGTTTTTTATTGTTGTCCCACTTTTTTGATCAAATTTTAAACTTTTTTCTATTAAAAGTTATATTTTAAGGATCCTTGTCCTTGTTGTTTTTTTTTTGGTTGTTTAGGATCCTGTTGGATCATTTTTGTTTTTTTCTTTCTGGGACAGGAACAAGGCCTGGCGGTTAGTACCTTGAATGTCCAGGTATCTGTATAATTACAACCTCGCTGGTAATCAGTGGGTGGTCAGGTTTATTAAGGTATGCTAGATCTAGACCAGTCCTGGTGGCCAGGGTCCCTCCATGTGACTTGAACTTGGTTTTGAATGCTTTGACAGAACCCCCCTTTGAACCTTTAATTAAAGGGTCCATAAAGTTAGTTACATTAAAGACTATACTCTTAGTAGCCCTAACATCAGCACGGAGAGTTAGCGATATACTGGCCTTATCAACAGACCATCCCTTTACCATGGTGATGGATGATAGAGTAGTTTTAAAACCTGACCCCGCCTATCTACCTAAAGTAATATCTAGGTTCCATAGGTCACAGGAGATATCTCTACCGTCCTTCTGTCCGAACCCTAAAAACGATAGGGAAAAGAAGTTCCACACCCTAAACGTCAGGAGGTGCCTTCTTCACTATTTGTTAGCAACAAAACCTTGGATGAAGGATAGGGCTCTGTTTATCTCTTTTTAGGTTTCTAGTAAAGGAATGAGAGTCTCGAAGGGTACCCTATCCAGGTGGATAAGGGAAGCTATCAAATTGGCCTATACAAGTTAAGGAAGACCGGTCCCTAACAACCTGAGGGTCCACTCTACAAGAGCGATGGCAACGTCTTGGGCAGAAACAGCAGACGTGTCCATAAAACACATCTGTAAGGCAGCTACGTGGTCGTCGTCTTCCACCTTTTATAGCCACTATAGACTGTAACTTTCTGCCTCTTCTGATCTACGTTTGGGAAGAGGGTTCTACAGGCTGTGGTCCCTCCCTAGTGGAGTAATTCTCTGTAATTCTCTCATTGGTGCTGTCATGGTTGATTGGAAAACACGTATATTATTTACTGGTAATGTGTTTTTATGGAACTCATGACAGTACCCTTATATTCCCCCCTGTTACTAAGCCATCACCTTCTGGTTGGTGGGTTATTGTATATAGTATACCACTTAGGGTGTGGTTCAGGATTATTTGAATAAATGTATACAGATATGTGTACACTAATTTGGCAGTCCTCTCATGCTCTGTAATCGACTGATGCGGAGAGGAGCCGTCCTTTTTATCTTGAAGGTTTCATGTCCTTTAAGGACAGATCCCCTTTCTCGTTGGTGCGGTCATGGGTTTTGTAAAAACACATTACCGGTAAGTAATATACGTGTTTTTGCCACCTAATCTGAGAGTACCATAATGTAGGTGCAGAGACCCTTTAACAGATTGTTTCAAGTTTCTTGGTGTGTATAACAATAAAAACAATCAGTTAAAGGGGCATTCCTATCTCTAAGATCCTATCCCAATATGTAGTAGTGGTAATAATAATAATATTAGCAAATACTTCCATTTAGAAATGTAGTATAGTTCTTCTGATTCAGTATATCGCTTACCCCATGTGCAGGCCATTACAGTAGCTTAGGAATACATGTATACAACCTCTCATAGAATGACAGTTAGTTGCTAGTGATCGTAACCATGACTACATAAACTAATACAATGCCCTGCACATTAGGTAAGCAACAAAAGTTATCAGGAGAACTACATTTCTAATTGGAGGTATTTGCTAATATTATTATTATTACACCTACTACATATTGGGATGGGATCTTGAAGATGGGAATACCCCTTTGACAAACTGTTTCAAGTTTGTTAATGTGTTTAACAATAAAAATACACACTCAATGAAAATAAAAAATAAAGATATGACATAATATACATAATTCCCGTTTTGTTATTTATTATTGTTTTTTAAGTGTGGGGAAGACAACTAAAAATGTCATATTTATTATATGCTACCCATTATGTCCTAAAAGCATACAGTACAGAAAACACTATAAAGAAAAATGCATTGTGTGAACAGGATTTAATAGTTCTGTATTCACTAATACTAGATGTATTCACTAAGGACGGTAATCTGCCAGATTATTGTAATGAAATATACAGTGAATATAAAAAGTCTTCACACCCCTATTAAATGCCAGGTGTTTGCCATATAAAATAATTATATTAAGAAGAATCATTTTAGAACTTTTATTCATACTTTGTTGAAGTACCGTTAGAATTGATGACAGACTCTAGAATTGGCAATCTTTGCCCACTCTTCCTTGTATTAACACTCCAAATCTGGCAGATTGCAAGGGCAACTTGTTTCTACAGCCCTCTTCAGGTCACCAACAGGTTTTCCATTGGATTCAGATCTGGGCTCTGGTCGGGCCATTCCAAAATTTTGATCTCCTTTTGACAAAGTCATTTTTGTGTTGATTTGCAGGCATGATTAGGTGAAATTTCTCTTCATCTTCAGCTTTTTAGCAGATGCTTGAAAGTTTTGATGCAAAATTAACTTATATTTTGAACTCATAATTATTCACTCCACCTTGACTAAAGACTCAGTTCCAGCTGCCAAAAAACAGCCCCAAAGCAAAATGCTGCCTTCATCATGTTTCACTTTGGATAGGGTGTTCTTTTGGGTAGGCGCAGTGTTGGCTTTGCGCCAAACATATATGGGCTGTTTTCCCGACTTAATGCCTGTGTGAAAAAAAAAGCTTGTACTAGTCTGTGTTAATTTACAGACCAGATTAGTGCATATAAAACAGAAGGCTGCTCATGCTCCCGACTATGCGGATGAGTACAATGAGCCTCATCAGTCATGCCCACAATTAGTGGATGTGATTGATCTGCCAATTTTACAACTTATCTAATATTAGCCTAAGGCTGCATTCACAGATCTGAGTCAATTTTTATATCTCTGAGAAACTGACCTCTTTGCCTCCCTTTTATCATCTGTTTTTCAAAACTGAAGGAAAGACCCTGAACTTTTATTTATTTTGAATCTTCACAATGTATCAATGAAAAGCTGATAAAACACGGATGGAACTTTGAAGGACAAAGTATGTCTACCGTGTTTCATTGATTTTACATGGATATGCATAGACTTTAATGGTCGAGTTTGAGTCACTACAGTCATGGCCAAAAGTTTTGAGAATGACACAAATATTATATTTTCACATGATCTGCTGCCCTCTGGTTTTTATGTGTGTTTGACAGATGTTTTTTTATCACAGACAGAAATATAATAATTGCAAACATATGAGTAACAAAAGCTTATATTGACAGTTAGAATGAGTTAATGCAGCAAGTCAATATTTGCAGTGTTGACCCTTCTTCTTCAGGACCTCTGCAATTCTCCCTGGCATGCTCTCAATCAACTTCTGGACCAAATCCTGACTGATAGCAGTCCATTCTTGCACAATCAATGCTTTCATTTTGTCAGAATTTTTAGGTTTTTGTTTGTCCACCCGTCTCTTGATGATTGACCACAAGTTCTCAATGGGATTAAGATCTGGGGAGTTTCCAGGCCATGGACCCAAAATCTCTATGTTTTGTTCCCTGAGCCATTTAGTTATCACCTTTGCTTTATAGCAAGGTGCTCCATCATGCTGGAAAAGGCATTGTTGATCGCCAAACTGCTCTTGGAGGGTTGGGAGAAGTTGCTCTTGGAGGACATTCTGGTACCATTCTTTATTCATGGCTGTGTTTTTAGGCAAGACTATGAGAGAGCCGATTCCCTTGGCTGAGAAGCAACCCCACATATGAATGGTTTCAGGATGCTTAACAGTTGGCATGAGACAAGACTGGTGGTAGCGCTCACCTTGTCTTCTCCGAATGAGGCGTTTTCCTGATGTCCCAAACAATCGAAAAGGGGATTCATCAGAGAAAATAACTTTACCCCAGTCCTCAGCAGTCCACTGCCTGTACCTTTTGCAGAATATCAGTCTGTCCATGATGTTTTTTCTGGAGAGAAGTGGCCTCTTTGCTGCCCTCCTTGAGACCAGGCCTTGCTCCAAGAGTCTCCGCCTCACAGTGCGTGCAGATGCACTCACACCTGCCTGCTGCCATTCCTGAGCAAGCTCTGCACTGCTGGTAGCCCGATCCCGCAGCTGAAACACTTTTAAGAGACGGTCCTGGCGCTTGCTGGTCTTTCTTGGGCGCCCTGAAGCCTTTTTGGCAACAATGGAACCTCTCTCCTTGAAGTTCTTGATGATGCGATAGATTGTTGACTGAGGTGCAATCTTTCTAGCTGCGATACTCTTCCCTGTTAGGCCATTTTTGTGCATTGCAATAATGACTGCACGTGTTTCTTTAGAGATAACCATGGTTAACAGAAGAGAAACAATGATGCCAAGCACCAGCCTCCTTTTAAAGTGTCCAGTGGTGTCATTCTTACTTAATCATGACAGATTGATCTCCAGCCATGTCCTCATCAACACCCACACCTGTGTTAATGGAGCAATCACTGAAAAGAGGTTAGCTGGTCCTTTTAAGGCAGGGCTGCAATGATGTTGAAATGTGTTTTGGGGGATAAAGTTCATTTTCTAGCCAAATATTGACTTTGCAAGTAATTGCTGTTAAGCTGATCACTCTTTATAACATTCTGGAGTATATGCAAATTTCCATTAGAAAAAGTGAAGCAGTAGACTTTGTAAAAATTAATATTTGTGTCATTCTCAAAACTTTTGTCCATGACTGTACAAAGAGGATACAGAAATTTGGGCTAGTGTAAAGGTGAGAGAATTATTTCAGTGGAATTCAATTAAAAAAAAATAGTATTCTTCAGAATATGGAGTTTTTTGTATTCTTCCAGATTCGGCAAAATGGCGAACGCCATTATGCTGAGCCGTAGAGGGCTAGGCAATCTGTTAATAAAATAATAATACTCACTTCAACACTTGCATACCTTTCCACTCCCGCAGACCGCTGTTTGGTCTCCTATGCCTTTTATTTTCTCCATTGTCACATGAAAGCTCTTAACTCCAGGTCATGACTTCTGGCAGCACGGCTAGGCCACTGACATCCCTGCATGCCATAGGATGCTAGAGGCTGAGTCATACCATAAGTCCTGGACTGGAGTGAAGAAGCCAGAGGATGCAGTTAGTGGGGAGGGGCTGAGAAGAAGAGGTGCGGAGGAGTGGATGGTGTGCTGTGCAGGGCAGGTGACCGGTGAGATGACATTTTATTTCTACATCTTACTTTGTATCATCCCTGGAATCCGGAAAGTCCCCAGAGCGCAATGAGCAGCATTCAATTCGCACTGAACAACTGTTCTGCAAATCTAATTTCGCTGTAAAATACATGTGATTTGTTGGATTTAAATCTTGGCAGACCTGCTCATCTTTAGCTGGTGCACTTCATAGCATAGCAAATAAAACATCAACATGGCTGAAAATATTACAGCAGAAAACCGATATTACAACAGGCATACTGTGAGGTAAAACATTTAAAAGCAGGCAGTGAAATCTTTTACCTCACAGAAAGAATCATTTGCGATCCCCTGCTGTAATGTCGGTATACTCTCTTTTGCATCCTCCTCTGCTGTAATTATCTGTATCCTCTTTTTCTCCCAGCTGCTCAGGAGCTGTGGTATGATTAGACCATGTCGGTCAGACACAGCCAATAAACAGTACACAGGAGGGGCACGTTTATAAGATTATCCCAGCACAGGAACATTTTTTTAACACATCCAATTGTGGAACTTAGGCCGGGATCACACATGCGAGTAAATCGGCCGACACTCGCATGTGAAATCCCAGCTCTGGCGCCGGCACTCAGGAGTGGAGCGAGCGGCTGCATGTATTTATATGCAGCTGCGCGCTCCACTCCTGAGTGCCGGCGCCAGAGCTGGGATTTCACATGCGAGTGTCGGCCGATTTACTCGCATGTGTGATCCCGGCCTTATTGTTATTCCAAGATCTATTGATTAAAATGAAATTTATTCATGGAGTAACCCTTTAAGTGCTTGAATATTTGTCAGTTAATAAACAATTTATAAACTTTTTATTTTCAGGCAAGACAAATCTTGGAAAGAGAATATAATAATTTATTGGCACTTGGAACTGAAAGAAGACTTGATGAGGTAATAGTGTTTTGCTGCCCAAGTCAGTTCTAACCTGGGAGATTCTCTTCTCATCCTACTGGGGTTTGGGTTCGGATGCCGCTCAGACATATCGGTCATAGGGAGTCATATCATTTACTAAAGGACTCCCTGCTCTTGATGTGTGCTCTGGCGGTGAGCCCACATTTTTCCTAGTACGTCAGCTCTTTTTCAAACGCTGACAGCGGGATTTAACATGAGCTTCCGGCAATCGCACCAGAAATCCACCCATTGGTGACCCGTCACGTGATCGCGGATCACCGATGAGTTGGCATGACGACCAGAGGTTTCCTGGAGACCTCTATGGTTGTCACTGCCGGCTTGCTGTGAGTGCTGCCTGGTGGTCGGTGCTCATAGCAAGTGAGTAATTCTGCTACATAGAGACGATCTGATCATCGCCTGTATGTAGCAGAGCCGATCGGGTTATGGCAGCTTCTAGTCTCCCATGGAGACTATTGAAGCATGCTAAAAGTAAAAAAAAAAAAGTTTTTAAAACTATTAAAAAAAAATAAAAGTTCAAATCACCCCCTTTTGCCCCATTCAAAATAAAACCGTAAAATAAAATCAAACATACATATTTAGTATTGCCGCATTCAGAATTGCCCGACTTATCAATAAAAAAACAGGATTAACCCGCCCGATCGCTAAACGGCATAGCGAGAAAAAAAAGTCAAAAAGCCAGAATTAAATTTTTTATGGTCGCCATGACATTGCATTAAAATGCAATAACTGGCGATCAAAAGATTGTATCTACACCTAAATGGTATCACTAAAAAGTCTGCTAGGCACACTAAAAAAAACCCTCACCCAACCCGAAATCACGAGAAATGGAGACGCTACAGGTATCGGAAAATGGCGCTCTTTTTTTTAACAAAGTTTGGAATTTTTTTTCACCACTTAGCTAAAAAAGAACCTAGACATGTTTGGTGTCTATGAACTCGTAATGACCTGGAGAATCATACTGGCAGGGGAGTTTTAGCATGTAGTGAACATAGTAAAAAGCAAAACAAAAAACAAATGTGGGATTGCACTTTTTTTGCAATTTCAGAGCACTTGGAATTTTTATTCCTGTTTTCCAGTACACGATATGTTAAAACCAATGGTGTCGTTCAAAAATGCAACTCATCCCGCAATAAACAAGTTCTCACATGGCCATATTGACCGTAAAATAAAAAAGTAATGGCTCTGGAAAGAAGGAGAGCCAAAAATGAAAATGCAAAACCAAAAATGCCTCTGGTCGTTAAGAGGTTAAACGTCTTGCAAATATGCTTGAAAAAGTATGATACGAAAGAGGTAACACTGTGCTTAGTCTCAGTGGTGCGTCATTTTTTAGACAAGAGTCCATGTATCTCAAGTATAGGGAGGCAAATTAACTCTTGAACTTGCATGTAATAGGCTTTTGTGCAAGGAAATAAGTCCTTCTATACACAGTGTAATAATAAGGTAAGATGAAGAATTAATAGTATGGTGGGCACAGACAGTAACGTTCAGTCTTTAACAACTCTCGGATTTCAGTTAGCTGATCCACCCATTAATGTATTAGATGTTATGAAGTCATTAACGCACCACTACAGCGTTTTTTTTGAGTGCTGGAAAGGTGCACCTAATGTTTTTTGCTTCTGGTCTTAGGCCCCGTGCACACGTTGCGGATTCACTTGCTGATTTTTCCGCGCGGATTTTGCTAAATCCGCAGGTAAAATGACCTGCGTTTTACCTGCGGATTTACTGCGGTTTTTGGGCGGATTTGCCCTGCGGTTTTACACCTATAATGGAATAGGTGTAAAACCGCTGCGAAATCCGCACAAAGAATTGACATGCTGCAGATTTAAAACCGCACCAAATCCACGCGGAAAAATCCGCACTATGTGCACAGCGGTTTTTTTTACCATTTATTTACTGTACATGGTTTCCGGATCTGCTGCGGATCCACAGCAAAATCTGCAACATGTGCACAGGGCATTATACTTACCAGTCTCCATCTTCATCTTTTATCGGTGACACTTCGGTCCCACGCAGTTATCTTGTGACCCCCAACTTGTGACTGACTGGAAGTCCAAGATAACAGTCACAAGCTATCAATGTAAGTCTATAATGGCGTCATTCTGGCTCTCATAGATGTACATTGAGTATTGAGTTCTGGATCCTCCAGCACACCGGAGCGATCCAACAGGTCACAATTGCTGGAGACCGTCAGGAACGGCGGCGGGAACAGATGAAGATGGCGGCTGGTAAGTATAATACCAGAGGCAATGAACCTAGTTTAGTAGCACCACTCCAGCAGTGAAATATAAAACACTGGAGTGATGCTTTAAATTCAGGAAAATCTGGATATTTCCATATGTGAGCTATAGCCAGACGCCATCTGCCCAGAAACCTCTCCAAAATTGAACTTGTTGAAAGATGTCATTAAAAAGAGCTTGGATAATACTATTATTAATAATTTTGTTATGGTGGCCTGCGGTAAGTGATGTAATGTTCCCCAGAGGGTGGGAAGGAGTGAGCTCTTGCAGAGAAGCCTCTTGGGAAATGTAGTCTAGAGTCATAGACGGAGAGCTGGCAGGAAGTTCAGGATGTAGCCAACAGCAGACCACAAAGATGTAAAAAAAATGTAACGGGAATTTGTGAACATATTACAGGGACATTCAGATAGAAAAAAAATAACTATTTGTTTTGTGTCCAGAAAATCTCTTGAAAGGTACAGACAATGAACATATATCTTTTATTTACTCTAGAATCTAAAAGAAGAATATGAAGGACAAGTAGCTTGTATATTATAGTGTAAAAAAGGGAAATGCATGTTAGAAATATAAAATAAAGTGGGAAACCACTATGTAAAAGTAATAGCTTTACATAAATACTTTCCCAATGTAATATGGCATGCTTTGTATTTCCAGAGCGATGACAAAAACTTCAGACGTGGGCCCTCCTGGAGGAGGCAATTTCCACCGCGAGAGGTCCATGGAATCAGCATGATGCCGGGCTCTTCAGAAACACTGCCAGCAGGATTTAGATTAACAACAACATCCGGGCACTCACGAAAAATGACAACAGATGGTACCGCTTTATTTTTAGCTGCGCTTGCAGCAAGACGGCATACTATTGTGTATAACTGTATCAAATGGATTATTATGTCAAAATAACATGCTGTATGTTTACAGGATATGATCATTTAATAACAATCACGCTACAAACATTACAGTATAATAATGGCTCCAGCTTCTAACATATTCCACTATGGATAAACTGTAATAAACAAACATATTGGAGTAAATGGCAGAAAACAAGATGAATATCTTGTATGAGTATCCTCAATGAGGAACAGCTTTAGTGTAAATGGGTTTCTGGCAAAAAAAAAAAATGAAGGGGGACCCTCCCACCAATCATTTGTATGAAGTGCCTACAGTGGCTTGCGAAAGTATTCACTCCCTTTGCTTTTTATCTGGAGTTTCAGGGTTGTGTTAATGTCCATGTACATATTCCTGACAGTATATTTCAGTGAAGGGGTTAAAGGGATTGTCTACTGGATATTTTTTAAAGGGGTCAGAATAGTATGAAATGAAAAAAAACTATACTCACCTCCTCACTGTTTCTCCCACCCTTCCACTTCCGATTTCATGCTAACTTGGTTCCTGCTGGCCTCCGCTTCCTTCTCCCATTTAGCCACGCTGAAAATGGGCAGAAACGTCCTGTCTGAGCGAATGGCTAACTTGGATTTTTTGGCCACTTCCAATCTGTTGAGATGTGACGAGTAAGCAGAGACCAATAGGGACCAGGTAAGAAGTAGAATCCTTGGGGGATGTCTTAGTGAGGTTTGATTCTTTTCTTTTCTTATTTTATACTAGCCTGAGCTCTTTTAAAACTATTTATTATCCACTGGACAACCCCTTTAATAACAATGAGTGCTCTGCTTCATTCACTGCTGAAACTGACAGTAGAGCACAATATGATTTTCATTCCACTGTTGGATATTGCATCTCCACATTTTTATCTACATAAATCCAAGATCTGTGATTATTAGCCAAGTGATAACTTTATCTGTACCACTAGGGTATATAGATGTGGTAGACGGGGGTTAAACTGGTTGTCAGATTTCACTTCCATATTTCCTATTCATTGGCTTGAAATCCTCTGCATAGACAGGTGTGTTTTGGATGCCTGCAGTGGCCTCTAGGTGGCGTGCTGTAAGGCAAGAATTGTACTATTTGAATTGCTTGTCTTTTGTAGTAAACCTGTTTATCATCTGAAGCTGGTTTATCGATCTGCTGATCATTGCTGTGTTTGCTCTTCACTTTCTGCTTTAAAAACTAAAGTTTGTTTTTCATTTATGAATTATCAGCTGCTGCCTCTTCAGCAATGCAGAGATTAGACAGCTCTACAGTCCGGACATACTCATGTTGACAAATCTAAAAAGAGCAAAGCACTGAGTTGCAGTGAGTATTCTTCAACTTTTCACACATTGTCTTAAAATTTGACCACCAGTCACTCATGTTACATTTGATTATTGTTCCACATTTAAAGGGGGTTTCCAAAAAGGAAACATCCATAACCTATCCATAGCATAGTGAATAGTGAATAATGTCTATTTGCTGGACCCCCACTGATCACAAGAACAGCACTCCTGATCCTCAGTTCATCATGGTGGTAGGCATTGAATCGTGTGGTATAATCATGCACGATCATTGCTGCTCTTTATTGTGTGTATGAAACTGACTGAGGTGGCAAAACACTATGCTCTGCTTCCTCCATCAGTCCCATAGACAATGACTGGAGCTGCATTGGTCATGACTCCTGAGCAACCATGCTTCTTCAGAGAGGAAGAACAGGAAAGTGGAACCCATGTTTTCATCAATGGTGGATCTTCTTGCAATGCAGCCCCCAGTAACTAGACACTTATACAGTGCCTACAAGTAGTATTCAACCCCCTGCAGATTTAGCTGGTTTGATAAGATGCAAATAAGTTAGAGCCTTCAAACTGCAAACGAGAGTAGGATTTATTAACAGAAGCATAAATCTTACAAAACAAAAAGTTATGTTGCTCAGTTGAATTTTAATAAATTTTAAACATAAAAGTGTGGGTCAATTATTATACAACCCCTATTTAATATTTCGTGGAATAACCCTTGTTTGCAATTACAGCTAATAATCATCTTTTATAAGACCTGATCAGGCCGGCACAGGTCTGTGGAGTTATCTTGGCCCACTCCTCCATGCAGATCTTCTCCAAGTTATCTAGGTTCTTTGGGTGTCTCATGTTGTAAGGTTCTGTGTACATGTTCCTGAAACTCAGTTTTTCCGTCAGCCATTTTACTTTCTGTCTTGCTGCAGCTATCTTGCCCTCAGTCAATATGGAGTTTCCAGCTTGCATGTTCCCGCCCTGATTCTCTCCTCTTGCTTCTTAAGCAGCCACAGCTGAGCAATCACTGCTTCAAAATCAAGCCTGCAGTGAACCTGTGACCTGACTCCTGGAAGCCTTGGACTTTGTACTCCAGTTATTTCCTATTGTGGAACTTTGGAACACTCGTGGACTTTGGAACCTTGCTATTTGATAAATCCACGTTTGCATGGACTTACTGTAACAGAGAAGAGATCCTGAACCTGTTGTGGAGAGTGATTGCTGAGCTTAAGTTACTCTGGCCTGCTGTGTCTCCTGCTTTTGTATCTGCAAACTGTGTGACTATTATTACCACTTGTATGAAGTAATACAAGACCTTCTATATCAAACCTGTGACTCCTGTGTTTTCATCGCACCCAAGCACAAGACACTATATGAACTGTACTCCTTACATTACAAGATTCTGAAGCCAAACGTTAGTGTCTGCTGGGTCTGGAAAGGCTGTGTCTGCTGTAACTGTGGATATCAGATGTCCGGTTGTACTTTCTGTGATGACAGTGGTTGTGACTTCTCACAACCATTCCAGGTGAGCAATTCCCTTAAGTTTTTTTTTCTGCAGTGTTACCACAGGTAAACACTATTGTTTTTTTTTCTTTCCTCTTTTGTGTCTGCTGTAACTGTGGATATCAGATGTCCGGTTGAACTTTCTATGATGATAGTGGTTGTGACTTCTCACAACCATTCCAGGTGAGCAGTTCCCTTAATTTTTTTTTTCTCTCTGCAGTGTTACCACAGGTAAACACTATTGTTTTTTTTCCTCTCCTCTCCTTCCAGTACTCCTGTCTTAAAAGATCTGGAAAATGGAGGCCCGCATAAAGGAACTTTGCGGAGTGACTGATAATATCCTTGCAGATTTGCAGACTATAAAAACCCGTTTTACAAACCTACAGGACCTCACTAATCACAATTTGCAAGTGTTTGGACAGACTGCCCAGGATTTGCGAGCCAGGATTGAGGTTCTAGAGGAGCGAGTCCAGGCTCCTGCCGTAGCCCCGAGTTCTGGGATTCCCAAGTTGCCCCCTTTTCGTTTTGGCGGTGAACGTGAGAAATTCAGGGGATTTATTAATCAATGCAATCTTTTTTTTTCTGCACATGCCTCACAATTTCCCACTGAACGATCTAAAGTGCTTACTATAATTATGTTGCTTACCAACAAGGCTTTGATGTGGGCAAACCCTCTGATTGAGACTGAGGATGAATGTTTGGATCATCTTGATGCTTTCATTTCAGCCATGGGGCAGGTGTTTGATGACCCCAATCGAGGTGCAACAGCTGAAGCAGCCATGTTAGCTTTGCGCCAAGGTAAGCACTCGGTAGCTGAATATGCCTTGGATTTCAGGAGATGGGCCCTTGATACCACCTGGGACAGTTCCGCCAAAAAATCTATTTTTCGAAAAGGGTTATCTCCACTGATTAAGGATGAACTTGCTCGTGCCGACCCTCCCACTGCGTTAGGTGACTTTATTAACTACTGCATCCGTATTGATACTCGTCTGACTGAACGCAGGCAAGAGAGATGGTTCGAAAGCAATCGCACTAACCTTTTCCTACCTTCCTCTCCAGCTAAGGAACCTTTGAGTAGGATCACACGGGAACCTGAACCTGAACCCATGCAGGTAGACTCTTTACAACGACGGGTTAGTGATGCACGCAAGGAACATCGTTTTAAGGAGAATCTATGTTTCTATTGTGGTAAGTCAGGGCACTTCATTATAAACTGCCCCAGCCGTTCTCGTAAGACTACTGCAGCACTCATTCACTGTGAGTGTTGCGAGAGGGGATCTGTCAGGTCCGAGCCTCAGGCTCCAGAGAGATCTGCAGCAACAGATCTTGATTTCTCGGACTTAAACTCCGTTACCTCTGAGGACGTTGACTGTGTAAACGCTGCAATTTTTCAAGTTTCCTCAGCGGTGTCCCAGCTGAGTTGTAAGAAAAACAATTCTCATTGCTTTCTTTCCATCAAACTCTGGGTTGACTCAGCTTGGGTGTCTAGCTCTGCTATGATCGACTCAGGGGCAAGTGGAAATTTTATGGATGTCTCCTTTGCTCTGAAACAGGGGATACGTTCAGTGAAGAAGGCTACTCCAGTACAGATGGAAACTGTGGATGGCTCCCTGCTGACCTCTGGACCAGTGGATCAGGAAACAGAGCCTTTGAGGGTTCTTATGGGTAAAGATCATCAAGAGAAACTGTCCTTTATGCTTATCTCTTCTCCCCACTTTCCCATTATTCTAGGGCTACCATGGCTGCAGGCTCAGAATCCTACCATTAACTGGGAGACCAAGGAATTACACTTTCCAGAGAAACAGATGAGTCCAAAAGTTTCAGCTTGCTCTGTTCCTAAAGGAACCATGTCAGTCCCTGAACTACCAGCTGTATACCAGGACTATGTGGATTTATGTGACAAGAGGAACGCTGACCAGCTTCCCCCTCACCGTCCATATGATTGTCCAATTGAATTATTGCCTGGAGCAGAGATACCTTTTGGTAAGATCTACCCCCTGGCGGGGCCCGAGCTAAAGGCTTTAAAGGATTACATAGACGAAAATCTAGCCAAGGGCTTCATACGCCCCTCTTCATCTCCTGCAGGTGCACCCATCTTCTTTGTAAAGAAGAAAGATGGATCTCTGAGACCTGCGTAGACTATAGGGAACTCAATAAGGTTACTATTAGAAACCGTTATCCATTGCCTTTAATCCCTGAGTTATTGGAGAGAGTGCGACATGCCAAAATTTTCTCTAAACTAGATCTCCGTGGGGCCTATAACTTAGTCCGTATTAGACCTGGGGATGAATGGAAGACTGCATTCAGGTCACGCTATGGACACTTTGAATATCTAGTTATGCCTTTTGGTCTGAGTACCACCCCAGCCACTTTCCAACACTTGGTGAATGACATCTTCAGGGATCTCCTAGATACATTCGTGGTGATTTATTTGGATGATATTCTAATTTTTTCTAACTCCACAGAGGAACATCATGGACATGTGAGAATGGTCTTGGAACGTCTAAGACAAAATCATCTTTACATCAAACTTGAAAAGTGTGAATTCCATAGGACCGAAATTCAATTTCTGGGGTATGTACTGTCTACACAAGGAATTAGTATAGATGGAAGCAAGACCCAAGCCATCAAGGATTGGCCAAGTCCTAGAAATGTGAAGGAGGTGCAGCGCTTCATCGGGTTTGCCAACTTCTATAGACGTTTCATTAGGAATTTCTCTGAGGTAGTGTCACCTATCACCCAACTTACCCGGAAAGAGTCTAGGTTCTCCTGGACTTCCCAAGCCCAGGAAGCATTTTCCCGTCTAAAAGATAAATTTACCACTGCACCTATCTTAGTACATCCCAACCCCGAACTTGCCTTCATAATAGAGGTGGATGCTTCAGACTGTGCCGTTGGAGCTATACTCTCAGGTGAGAAGAATGTCTTGCATCCCTGTGCCTTCTTTTCCCAGCAGTTGTCTTCGGCTGAGAGGAACTACGATGTGGGCAATAGAGAGTTGTTGGCCATTATTGCCGCCTTCAAAGAATGGAGACACCTTCTTCAGGGAGCTGCACAGCAAATAGTCGTCCTGACAGACCATCGTAACCTTGAATTTATCAGGTCGGCTAAGTGCCTGACTCCTCGCCAGGCTCGCTGGAATCTTTTCTTAAACCAATTTAATTTTATCATTTCTTATAGACCAGGATCGCGCAATGGAAAGGCTGATGCACTCTCTAGGATTTATTCAGCAGAGACACGTCCACTTACTCCTCCTAAGACTATTCTTCCTGACTCTAGATTCCTGGGAGTGATTCATAATCAAGACCTACTTAAGGACATCAAGGAAGCATACCATGCGGATTCTTTGTTGGCTCAACCCCCAAGGGACGTAAGTCTTGTCTTTAAGAATGGTGTGTGGATTCAGGGACAACGTCTGTATATACCTGAAACAGTCAGATTGAGAGTATTGCAACTCATTCACGATTCCAACATAGCTGGGCATAGAGGAATTCTAAAGACACAGGAATTTCTTTCTCGTTTCTTTTGGTGGCCCACTTGCAGGAAGGATGTTTTAAACTATGTCACTTCATGTGAAGTCTGTGCAAGATGCAAAACACCTCGCTCCTCACCAACTGGTCTGGTGCAACCCCTTCCCACCCCGTCCCGCCCGTGGGGATCCATTTCTATGGACTTCATTGTGGAGTTACCAACCTCTCAAGGGAAGAACACCATTCTAGTGGTGGTTGATCGTTTAACAAAAGCAGCTCATTTTATCCCTTGTGTCGGCTTACCCACTGCAAGACAGACATCAGATTTGATGATTAAAAATGTGTTTCGCTTACATGGAGTACCAGATGAGGTTATTTCGGATCGAGGGGTGCAATTCACTTCAAGGTTTTGGCAAAATTTCTGTGCAGCATTGGACATTAAAGTAAACCTTTCTTCTGCTTTTCATCCTCAGACTAATGGACAGACAGAACGAACCAATCAGACCCTGGAGCAGTATCTTCGCTGCTTTATCTGCCACCTACAGGATGATTGGGTGGATCTACTTCCACTGGCTGAGTTCTCTTATAACAACTCTCAGAGCGCCTCCACTAAGCAGTCTCCTTTTTACTCCAATTTAGGTTATCATCCTAATATTCTTCCTCGATTTCCCATAGAAACGCCTTTGCCAGCAGTGGCTGAAAGAATCACGTCTTTACAAAAGAATATGGATCTTCTAAAGGGAAATCTGGAATTGGCTCAGGAAAGGTACAAGAAAGCCGCAGATAAATTTCGTAAACCTGCACCAGCTTTCAAGGTAGGAGACCTGGTTTGGCTGTCAACCAGAAATCTTAAGTTAAGAATTCCATCATCTAAGTTGGGACATAAATACATTGGACCTTATAAAATCAGTAAAATTATAAGTGCTGTCGCTTGTCGTCTTCAACTGCCCAGAACTATGAGAATCCACCCTGTCTTTCATGTATCCCTACTAAAGGCTGCGACACCCAATACGTTTCCTGGACGTTCTTCTCCTTGCCCTGACCCAGTGCTAGTCGATGGTCAGGAAGAATTTGTGGTGGAAAGGATTCTAGATTCCAGGTTGTATAGAAATCAGTTACAATATCTGATTAAATGGCAGGGCTACCCAGTGGAGGACAACTCATGGGAACCAGTCAATAACGTTAATGCTCCTCGCTTGCTCCGTCAGTTTCATCAGAGGTACCCACACAAGCCTGGTCTGAGGTCATCCGGAAGTTGTCCCTAAGGGGGGAGTAATGTAAGGTTCTGTGTACATGTTCCTGAAACTCAGTTTTTCCGTCAGCCATTTTACTTTCTGTCTTGCTGCAGCTATCTTGCCCTCAGTCAATATGGAGTTTCCAGCTTGCATGTTCCCGCCCTGATTCTCTCCTCTTGCTTCTTAAGCAGCCACAGATGAGCAATCAGTGCTTCAGAATCAAGCCTGCAGTGAACCTGTGACCTGACTCCTGGAAGCCTTGGACTTTGTACTCCAGTTATTTCCTATTGTGGAACTTTGGAACACTCGTGGACTTTGGAACCTTGCTATTTGATAAATCCACGTTTGCATGGACTTACTGTAACAGAGAAGAGATCCTGAACCTGTTGTGGAGAGTGATTGCTGAGCTTAAGTTACTCTGGCCTGCTGTGTCTCCTGCTTTTGTATCTGCAAACTGTGTGACTATTATTACCACTTGTATGAAGTAATACAAGACCTTCTATATCAAACCTGTGACTCCTGTGTTTTCATCGCACCCAAGCACAAGACACTATATGAACTGTACTCCTTACATTACACATGTGGACTTTAATCTTGAGCTCCTTCCACAAGTTTTCAATTGGGTTAAGGTCAGGAGACTGACTAGGCCACTCCAACACCTTGACTTTTTCCCTCTTGAACCAGGCCTTGGTTTTCTTGGCTGTGTGCTTTGGGTCGTTGTCTTGTTGGAAGATGAAATTACGACCCATCTTAAGATCCTTGATGGAGGAGCGGAGGTTCTTGGCCAAAATCTCCAGGTAGGCCGTGTTATCCATCCTCCCATGGATGCGGACCAGATGGCCAGGCCCCTTGGCTGAGAAACAGCTCCACAGCATGATGCTGCCACCACCATGCTTGACTGTAGGGATGGTATCTTGGGGTCGTATGCAGTGCCATCCAGTCTCCAAACGTCACGTGTGTGGTTGGCACCAAAGATCTCGATCTTGGTCTCATCAGACCATAGAACCTTGAACCAGTCTGTCTCAGAGTCCTCCAAGTGATCATGAGCAAACTGTAGACGAGCCTTGACATGACGCTTTGAAAGTAAAGGTACCTTACGGGCTCGTCTGGAACGGAGACCATTGCGGTGGAGTACGTTACTTATGGTATTGACTGAAACCAATGTCCCCACTGCCATGAGATTTTCCCGGAGCTCCTTCCTTGTTGTCCTTGGGTTAGCCTTGACTCTTCGGACAAGCCTGGCCTCGGCACGGGAGGAAACTTTCAAAGGCTGTCCAGGCCGTGGAAGGCTAACAGTAGTTTCATAAGCCTTCCACTTACGGATGATGCTCCCAACAGTGGAGACAGGTAGGGCCAACTCCTTGGAAAGGGTTTTGTACCCCTTGCCAGCCTTGTGACCCTCCACGATCTTGTCTCTGATGGCCTTGGAATGCTCCTTTGTCTTTCCCATGTTGACCATGTATGAGTGCTGTTCACAAGTTTGGGGAGGGTCTTAAATAGTCAGAAAAGGCTGGCAAAAGAGATCATTAATCCACACATGTGAAGCTCATTATTCTTGGTGCCTGAACTACTTCTTAATACTTTAGGGGGACCAAACAGAATTCTTGTGGTTTTAGGGGTTGAATAATAAATGACACTCTGAATTAACTTTTAACGTTTTTTAAAAAAAAAAAAAAAATTAAAACAAAAATTTTTGCTGCAGTGCATTTCCCACTTCCAGGCTGATCTACATTACAAATGTCACAATGCCAAGTTAATTCCGCATGTGTCAACCAGCTAAATCTGCAGGGGGTTGAATACTACTTGTAGGCACTGTAGCTTATCTCTGATATTTAAAAGCTTTTTTCATAAAAACATAAATCTAACTGTTTCATCCAATTGTAATGGATTTCTTCATGAACTTTCCAATGCAGTAGAACAGCATATGTTATTTTTCCCGACTCTTGGGAAGTCATAGCCTACTATCTGGAGTTCACCATAGAATTGCTGGTAAACCTGCCTGATTACAACGAAGTTTATATTAACTTTTGAACATGATTAGTAGTGATGAGCGAGTATACTCATTGCTCGGGTTTTCCTGAGCACGCTTGGGTGATCTCCGAGTATTTGGTATGCTTGGAGATTTAGTTTCTGTTGCTGTAGCTGCATGATTTGCGGCTATTTGACAGCCTGAATACATGTGGGGATTCCTTAACAAACAGGCATTCCTCACGTATTTAAGCTGTCCAGCAGCCACAAATTATGCAGCTGCGGCAACAGAAACTAAATCTCCGAGCACTTCCAAATACTCGGAGACCACCCGAGCGTGTTCCGGAAAACCCGAGCAGCGAGCATACTCTCTCATCATTAATGATTAGTACAGTTTAATATACAATTAATCTACAAAGAAAATGAACATCTTACCTTGTACTGATCTTGTTTACCTGATCTATTTAAATATATTATTGGTCTTACTATATTATATGAGCTCAGTCACGTTATTAGGATTGGTGACTATTGATTCCCATAATAGACAACAAAATTGTGAGCCCAATAATACAATAAATGCTCAGGATCAGTCTAATATGAGTTAATGCAATCTTACAGACTAAATCAAATATTTATGTAGCTTATGTCTAAACTGTATACTGGTCAGAGGTGGTTACAACTATTCAGCTAGAAACTTCCTAGAAGTCACAAGAGAAAGAGTTAAATGACGAGAATAGTCACTCCTACCACATCTCAGCTGCTTGGATATTAAGCAAGTAGCTGAAAATGGCAGGGTCTCTACCATAAGATGTCATTTGTCAGAAGCAAGCTATGTGCAACAGACTGTTTTCCTACACAAAATGTGCATATTCCCCAAATTTCTATGCTTCACCGATACTGGGCATCCATCATGAGTCATGATGCTATTCTCTGAGAGTAAGCAAATGCTCTGTGCACCTAGCCTAACAATGTTTCAACCTAGTATGATTCATACTAAAGAGACCATCATGATTGAAGTAAAATTAAATTATTTTGCAGGCTTTATTTTGTTTGTTTGTTCAAAGACTATCCCTTTATGTGGCTGTTTGGAGAAGATACCCTCGATCATCTGATTAGTTTTTCAAATCGGTTTCCTATTATATAAAATATTTCTTAATGGGGTTGTGCCACAAATATCACATCTGTATTTCATATCATATAAATGAATAATACTTGCTCTTTACATGCTGTTAAAAAGAAAACAATCTAGTGAAATGAAATGGCATTTATTTATATTCTCTTAAAGAGGTTTTCCCACAAACAAAGTACATTTTAATTCATAGATAGGGATGGGCGAACCCGAATACTAAAGTTCATGGTCCGTGCATGGACCCCGAACAAGGCCTTCTTGCGGAAGTACGTGTTACTGTTTGGGTTCAGGAGTCCGAACAGGCTGCAGCGAATCAACATGTTTTTCAAGTGTGCGCACTTCCAACCATGCCAACTATAGGTTAAAAAAAAGACGTGGGGTCCTCTATATTTTTGATAACAAGCGCAGGTAAAACAGACAGGTATGTGCTGCAGCCCACAGCTGAGAAAAAAAGGGGCCACCATGCCGTTTTTTAAAATTATTTAATTAAATCTTTTAAAAAAAAAACTATGTTGGGGGTCCACCCTAATTTTGATAACCAACCAAGGAACTTTCTCACTCCGAGAGCGGTGACGTCAGTAAGGTTAGTGCAGTTCATCGGCTGTGAACTGCGATAATGTTACTGACGCCAGTGCTTGCCGAAGTAGCCAGATTCACGTCAGTGCTTTTTGCAATTAAAGGACCTTTCTCTGTGTGTACTTATTGCTAATGACTACAGGTTGCGCCATTTCTGGGAAGGCCAGGGTGCTTGTGTTATTAGTCTGGGAGGGGCTGCGTAGCCCTTGCTGATTATTAAAAATAGGGGGGTCCCATCTTAATTTTTTTGAGGGGTCCTTTTTTTTAATAACCAGTAAAGGTTATGCAGACAGCTGTGAGCTGATATTAGTAGCCTGGGAAGCTTCATGGATGTTGGCCTCTTCCCAGAATAATAAAACCAGCTGTCTGCTTTCCCTCAGCTGGCTATTAAAAAAAAATAAGGGGGACCATCTCCATTTTTTCTTTTCTTTTTTTATTTGTTAACTAAATACATGCACAGTAATCTACACACACTGCACTAATTATATATCCACTGACATATTTCTTACTATGTACAGGTGCCGGCTTGTGAATACTCCCACCGGCGTCTCCTGCTCTCATTTCTATCAGCGAGAGCAGGCGATGCTGATGAGAATAGTCATCAGCAGCTGACACCTGACCGGCGGTAACCTGGTCACCCTCACCACCGATCACAGCTGCTGGCTCACACGCTGTCCTCTGCGTAACAGCATGGAAACCCGCAGTGGTCCGCTATATCTAGCGGATGTGACTGGCAGTGTCTTTAGTAAGGTTACCCCCAGTCAGAGCCAATGTTTTCCACGCTGTCACATAGATGACAGCATGGGAACCGGCTGATGTTCGGGCCCCCAATTAACTTGAATGAGGTTCAGGTTCGGGATCAGGTTTGGTTACCATTCTGGTACTCGAACCAAACCTTTTTTTAACGTTCAGCTGAACCTGACGGACCCTAACATCCCTATTCATAGAACTTATTTTTATTCTAAGTTCTCCAATGAGATATGTAAAAAAAATACTCATGAGCTGAAATAATCTTATAAATGTGCCCCTGCTGTGTACTGTGTAATGGTCGTGTCTTACCATTCAGGGACATGGTCTGAACGTACCACAGCTCCTGGACAGGGGAAGAAGCAAAAGAGTATATACACAGGACAGCTTGAGATCACAGATGTTGCTTTCTGTGAGGTAAAACATTGCTGCTTTAAATAGGCAGAGAAAACAGGATTTTGGTTGCTTACCGTAAAATCTGTTTCTCGGAGCCTTCATTGGGGGACACAGGAAACCATGGGTGTATGCTGCTGCCACTAGGAGGCTGACACTATGCACAAAAAAAAATTAGCTCCTCCTCCGCAGTGTACACCCTACCGACAGGAACTAGGGAATTCAGTTTGTGAGAAAGCAGTAGGAGAAGCAATCTGTAAGAGACAGAAACCACAGAAAAAACACAAACTCAAACTGTAACTATATAATACAGTAAGCAAAGCTGTTCGACTTGGGAGGGTGCTGTGTCCCCAATGAAGGCTCCGAGAAACAGATTTTACGGTAAGCAACCAAAATCCTGTTTTCTCTATCGCCTTAATTGGGGGACACAGGAAACCAAGGGATGTCCTCAAGCAGTACCCAAGGGGAGGGAACAGCAGATAAGTTTAGCCAGGTTGGAGAACTAAGCTCCGTAACCTGTCAGGACTTACAAGTTAGGGCAGTATCTGCCGAAGCAATACATGGACTCTGAAGAAAGATCCTTCCCTATGAAGACATTGTCGATCTGATATGTCCTGGCCGCATTGAAGCGGGGAGAAGAATGTAGTGTGCGGACCCACTTACCTAAGTATGAGACATCACACACTCAAAGATACAAATCCTGCTCAAGGAGGAAAACGTGTTATCACCAAACTCTTCATTGAATTCAGGCCTGGAGCAGTGTTCCGCACTGGTTGATGCGTGCGGAGAGGGAGATCCAATTCTGTTCAAGGTGGGAGAACCTGATGCTGCCACCCTCGGAAATAAAATCAGGGAGCTGCTCGAGGCTTTATTCGGTGTCTGTAAGAAAGAAGAGGTAAGTACCGACAAATAGATAGGGAGTTTTGGTATTGAGGTATCTCAAAGGCCCTTAGGACAGAATAGTGAAGGGTCCTGAGAGTTATGGTGTACCTATGGGTGCTGGCTCAGTAAAGACAGCCACAGCGTATAAACCGTCAATGGTAAGCTATTTATGATAGGAGTAACGCACTGGAAAAACAAAGAAAAACCTGAGGAGCACTGTAACCTGACCTACGGATAGATAGTGCTAGGCCCGAATAATCAGATGGTGATGACAGGCCCCTGGTGAGCAGCTGCAACCAGGGCCCGGTGCGTTGCCGAAGAAAAGGTGGGACTATCTGGTACCGGACACCAGCGTGTCTGACCTACCTGAAAGTGGTCTGGCCACTCATGCTGAAACCGAGATCCACCTTATGGTATGGAGCTCCTCCCTGCGGTACGTGGTAGATGTTCTGTTAATAGACCGCATATGTTAATGATCCTGGAAACACGCAGCAGAAGGTGCCTGTGACTAACCTGAAAGCGGAATGAAAACCGCTGCTGCAGCCAACCAGAAGTAATGGATACTGGGTGCCTCTCAGTGAGAGATGAACCGAAGGGAGCCTAGGCAGATGTGCAAAGGACTCTGAGGTACGAGAAAGAGAGGGTTCCTGACTCACCTGCTAGGACAGAAGAGCAGGACCGATGCAGCACTTGACATTGGGCACATCTGAACTACTGGAAAAAAACTACGTGCATTGATGCCCGGTAGATGACACCAGTAAATCCTGGATAGCGGCTAGAGTACTGCTGCAATAGAGCACTGAGAACATGAAGGAAAATGCTTCTGATTCACCTGATACAGTACGGAATACCAGTACCACAGCAGCAGTCCACTCAAGACCCGTCCGATCCACTGAAAATACGATAGTATCAGAATGCTCTACTGTACCTGGTTGGTGGTGCGTAGAAACCTGGATGGCGGATAGAGTCCTGCTGCGATTGGCTCTCAGCATTCTGCGACTACCTTAGTGTGGAGAGAACCCTGGAGAAGGGTCTGGGAGAGAGCCAATTCTGTGCTGCGGTCTAGGTCTGGATACCTGACGGCATTTGGTATAATAACAGCCTTACTTGTAGAGGCCGCACCACGGAGTATGCGCTGAGGTATATCCTGTACAGACCTTTCTCCTGACGGTAGAGCGGTAGGCTTGGAATCAGAGGGAGACTAAACTCGCTCTGTTTTGCACCTGGTTTAAAAAACCCTTGGGCCTGCGATTTGTGGTCAGCTTCTTTGTCCACTGAGCCACAGCAGACGTGCCAGAGAAACAGGCTTTTACACCGCTGTCAGTTGTCCCCCCCCAACACTGCAGTCGCGAAGGGTTAGGAGCATCTCACTTCTCTGCTTGGAGAATAATGGCAGCCTTAGGAGATGGTCTGCAAGGAGATGCAGGGCGAGTGCCTGAAGCGTAGAAGCATATGATATGCCAGGGGACCAGCGTCTGTATGTGTAGAGTAATGGCCGCTCCATGTTCCGTTTTAAAACTGGAGTACAAGCACCTTGCAGATGTCACCCATGGTGGGATCTGAACCCTGGACTCTCACGCTGCAAAGCGCCAGTGCAATCCACTGAGCTACCATCCTGCTCCTAAATTCAAGGTACAGATGTGAATAGCAGAAATCACAACCGGAGCGTGATGTAGCGGAAAACTCTGAGAGGAGACTGCAAGAGAAAACTCTACAGAGCAAACGTGTACGGCAGGACTTACAAGGGCCCCCTCATTGCGGAGGGTGTTGAGAGCAGGGAGTAATGCAATACCTATTGCTGTAGACTGCCCAGTACTGGAGCACTCATCACGTTAGCGACCGCCTGCTCCAGAGTATTATTACACCAGAAACTATACTGCTGTAACCAGCGACGGCCCGGCACTAGAGTACTGTCCTCAGCGACTGCACTACTCCAGAGCACATGCAACACCAGCTCCTGTACGGCTCTGGAGCCTTATTACATCCGTGACTGTCCTGCCCTAGAGCGCTTATTACACAAGTGAGTGCATTTTTCTAGACCATTTAAAACACCAGTGACTGTACGGCACTGGAGCACGTAATACACCAGTCACTGCACTGCTCTAGAGCACTTAATGTGCCTTGATAAATCGCCCCAGGGAAAGATGGGGACTCTCAGCAACCACTGAGCCCACAGATAGTGAAGCCTGTCTGAACTGTTAGCTGTGCCTGACTTGCACCTTGTGCCCCGCCTGTTACCTGGAACAAGCGTTGCCTTCCAGGTCCAGGAGCCGGGAGAAGCTCTACTGACAGGCTGTAAGGCCAAGGCGCTGAAGGCGCAAATCCCCCATGGAGAGAGTCACCCTTCGGATGCAGAAGGCGGAAAAAAAGAGGCAACCCCCAGGAGAGTGATAGGGACCGAAAGGGTAACAGCGTGCACTGTAGGGAAGCACGCTAAAAAGGAGCTCGTTCTGAAGCC
The DNA here is from genome assembly GCA_033576555.1 of Oophaga sylvatica. NCBI lineage: Eukaryota > Metazoa > Chordata > Amphibia > Anura > Dendrobatidae > Oophaga > Oophaga sylvatica. The sequence goes on along the minus strand of JARQOD010000004.1, from coordinate 152,465,776 downwards.
GGAGGGGGGCGGAGCCAAGCGTCGGGGCCAGAGGGGGAACCTGGACTCGAGCAGGGGACCCGTTGGAGTGCAGGGTCCGGAGGCGCAATATGGCCACGGCTATAGTCTACCGTTGTGGTGGGTGGAACCTCGCGACGCGCCAGGAAGAGGAGAGGGGCAAAGACCTTGGAAGGTGGCTTGGACCGTCTGAACGAAAATGTCTGATCTGCTACTTCCGTAGCGGTGTCCTTGATGCCTAAGGTCTGATTGACTGCCCCAATCAGGCTCTGCACCGTATCCTTCCTGTTGGAGGACTGTTCTGAATCCGGGTCCGACTCATTTACTCAAAACACGTCCGAAGACGCTTCGCCTGACTCCGGAGAGGAAGGCGCTAAGGAGGAATCATGCCGAGAAAGGTCGTCTGGAGAGGCGGAGCGGGAAGAGGACCTAGAAAACGGAGCACCTGTCTAGGTCTCTTACGGCCTGGGTTGGAAGGACAGGGCGGCAAGCCCTGTGACTCGCTGGCGACCGCGGGTGTTGCAAGGGGAAATCTGTCTAAAACGGACACTAGGGTCTGTGACACCCTAGTAAGATCCGTCACAGATTATGACAGAGAAGAAGCCCACTCCGGGGTAGGAGTCTCGGAATCGCCCGGGGCAGAAGGGCGTTTCTAGGTGGGAACCGTGGGGTCGCTGCAGGCCTGGCAGAGGGGAGATGACTGACCTGAAGGGAGCCTGCCATTACACGAAGAGCACACAAAGTGTCTGGCCAGAGTGGCGGAGGAGGAAGGCGGGGGGCGAACAGGCTCACCCTTGTACTTAGACATGGAGCCGTTCCCACTAACTGATGCCAGGAGGTTGGGGGACAGAAAGGAGACAGAGGTTGGAGTCCGCTCTGCAGGGCAGAGCTACTCACGGTTTCCTTTGTGCTTCTCCACCGGTTGAAGAAACAGCAGTCAGAGGCTCTGAAAACTGCTCGTGTCCTGGCCGAAGATGGCGCCTAGCAGGGACCCAGCAGGGGAAAAAAACGCGCACTGCTGGGAGAAAGCGCGCTCTCAGTGGCTGATTAAAACCAATTAAAAACAGAGCAAAATAGCCCTATAATAGGGAATAGGTCCCCTGAACCCTTATATATATATATATACATACACAATTCACAGAAATAGCATGGCTATGAAATTATTACCCCTCCCTCATAACAAAAATATAATGCTGTGAGAGGAACACACATAACTAGCACAACAGATATAGATCAGCGCAACTGGGAAGAGAAATACATAGAACCGATGAATTTCTATAGATCACAGAGTCAAATCCCATAAATAGATGCAATACATACACCTGCCTAAAAACTGCTACTCACTGCATGAGCTGGAAATATAGAGGGCAGGGGTGCCAAACGAGAGGCTCATGTGAGGAACCTGATCAAGTTACCGAGTCTAGGAGGTCAGGCTGGACCGTGCCCAGTGGATGAAGAGGGGGGGCGAAGCAAAACGCCGTGCTCCAGGCAATATGGCCGCTGCTCCAGCCTACTGTGATGTAGGGAGAGCTGGGCGGAGCCAAAGGCAGAGCTGGGAGGAAGGACGGGCGGGAAAAAAGCCCGCCCGGAAGCCAGAGTGAAGGGGGCGGAGCCGGCTAAAAAACTAGGCCCGAGGAGAAGCCGGGGCCTAAATTAGAAAACGCGGCCACCGATGGGGGGGGCGGCGCGGAGGTGAACCGATAGGTTTCCAGAAAACCCCCGAAGGCTGAAAATAGAGAGGATCCCCCACAAGTGGCGCGCAGCGATGCGATCCGGCACCTGGAGCTGGACAGGTGGCCCCAAAGAAAGCAAGGAGGCCCCAAAGCAGGAGAAGCCTGGGGCCTATAAAGGCCTGCCTTAGATCCCCCAGGTGAGCCGAAGAAGCAGGGAAGGAATCCCCCCGATCGCTAATTAATTTTTAATTTTTTTTTTTTTCCTTTTAAATAAATAAATAAATACATCTTCTTTTCCTAAATGTTCTCTTCTATCTTCTCTTGTGTGGGGGGAAAGAGGGACATACCTCTAATGAGTGTCGGACGTCCGATATTCCCTGGAACGTCCGTGTCTCCTTCACCGGCAGGCTCTGGTGGGCGAGCGGGTGGAGACGGAGGCAGGCCCTGGTCATCCTTCATTCTCCAGGTCACCTGAACACACGTTCAGGGATCTATTATGGTGTCCTGCCGATATGACATATGAGGATATGGGGTGGCAGTACACGCTGTACTCATAGTCTCTATGTGGGACTACAGTAGTGACTCTTCACACTATCCCTCCGGAGGAAAACCTGAAAAGGAACGACGCACAATAGGTAGATATGGGTCTCCGGAGAGACCCGTGTCCACCTCCTACTGACACTAAGCTAAAACTGAATTCCCTAGTTCCTGTCGGTAGGGTGTACACTGCGGAGGAGCTAACTTTTTTTTGTGCATAGTGTCAGCCTCCTAGTGGCAGCAGCATACACCCATGGTTTCCTGTGTCACCCAATTAAGGCGATAGAGAAAATTACCTTACAGAAAGGGTAGGTCACATGACCATTTTCTCTGAGAAAAACTGTCCGATTATTATGATTAGACTGTTTGATTAGAGGGGCATACTCTCTCCATTCTGTGAGTCCATGAAAATGGGACTGCACTCCAATGTCATCGGAGTGCAGTCCAATTATTTTTCAGGGACCCATAGACTTGCATTGTCAAATTTGATCCGATACTCAGATCAAAATCGGACATGTCACCGATTTTTTTTTTTTTTTTCATGGACCACTTGGTCAGAGGTAAAAAAAAAATCAGACTTGTGCACATATAGAACATCATACGTACAAGTGCTATTCTTGGAAAACCACGGCTAGCACTTGGATGAGAAATTCAGTCGTGTGCACAAGCCCCAAAAAATCAGCTGTGATTCCATTCTATCCTGTTTTTACATTTTCTTTTGCTTTGGTTTTCAGCCAGAAGCTGTGGTATGTGCCAACAATGTTCCTGCATGGTGTAGCGATTCACACTCAGCAGTAGTCAGCACTGGATTCTTGTGTCAAAACAATGTGACATTTATTCCCACAGCACCAAAAAAAAAACATAAACAATATACCCTGGCTCGTCATACACAACTGAACTAGTCCCAGTTCTAACAAAACAGCTGTTGTCCATGGCAACCACTGGTATTGGCAGTTTGGTGCACACGGCCTTTGCAGTCTCTCCTTAGACAGAGAGTCAGGCTTGTATCTCTCTCCAGTTCCAATACAAACCACTCTGGTCAGCTTTCCCAGGTGACTGACTAAGGTGAACACCTAGCCTGGTTATATGCAGAGATAGCCATATGCACCTAATAAGAACATGTAGCGCTAGGATTTAATCCTAGCCTACCTTCCTTTACTATATATCCCCCACCACTCCATGCGGGGAGCTGGGCCCTATCTGCTTAGCACATTCATTCATGGGTAACAGAAAAATGAAATCCACAAACCAAGCCTTGACATCTGTCAACACTCATAGACTGCAGGGCTTTAAATTCACCCGAACATGAGGCTGATGCTTGATGACACAACTGTAACCTAGTTCCTTCAAGAACCTGCCCCCTTTTTTGGGTACTAATTCTTGGCTGTGCTGATTTTTGGAATGTGGCAAAGTTCCTGCCCTTTTGATACCCGCCATATTGGCTTCTGACTTGGCTAATAAGCAAGGAGCTTCGAGCTGGTCCCTACCCTTCCAGGGCTTTAGTATGTTGCCATAATATATGGGACAGGGCTTCCTATTTCTTGGTCAGTGTACTTCATAATTGACCTCTCCCACCTTTTCCACCACCCTTTAGAGTCCCTGCCATTGGGTAAGGAACTTGCTCTACACTGTGGGCAGAAACACAAGTACCCGATCTCCTGGCTTAAATTGTCTCACTCGAGCCGATTGATTACCCCCTGGATATTTTCTCTTGGGCCTTAAGCAGCCACTCTTTTACCTGTCCGTTCACTTTGGTCCCACGAAACAACAGTTCATTATGCCTGGCGTCTCTGTCGAAACAGATTATTGTCTCACTTACTTTTTCCAGAGTACCTTTTACTGTTAAGTTTCTGAGCTGGGTAATCGCATATTTGTCTTGGGCCTGCTCCAGACAGCTTCAGTGGATGCTTCCTCATCCTCCTTACTAACCAGTACAGTGAATGGAAATTCACCGTTTACATCATGTGACTTTGTTACCATAGCTGACTTCTGGTGGCATACTGGTCTACTGGGTGCTACAACTTTAGCCCAGAACAAAGGAAAATCTTGACCGATCACAATAGCATGGAACAAGTCCTTGAGCACTCCCACTCAGTGGGACACGAAACCATGCATATGCCGACCTGAGCCATGGGATAGTTATTAACGTCTCCAGGACACACCTTATCCCATCCCCCTTCCCAGGGATTAGTACAAGCAAAAGTGTGGCCCTTTTCAGGGTTACCAAATTCCCTGAGTCCATAATTCCCATCATTTGGACACCGTTCACAGTCACCTGGCAATCCTGTGGTCTCTCACCAGGATGAAAAACAGCACTGCAGGCAGAGTAGGCAAAGTAGGAGTAGCGTCAGCCGATGGAGTAGTCCGTTGGTTCAGAAACCAGTAGACAATTGTCTCATATATGCCCCCGGGGCACGACACCTCTGTCACAAACGTGGATCGTGGACCCAGTATGCCTTGATCTTGGCTTAAGTGAACTTAGCTAAGCGGTAACTTGGTGTTCGCTAGCACTCTTCATGGTGGAGTTAGACTTGAAATGCAGGTAGCTACCAGGTACCACTACTAGGCAGTCCCCGGTACTGCAGCTGCTGACCTCAGGGGTCAGGATTGCAGACACGGACATGAGCTCAAACAGTATGGATTCAGGAACACCAACCAGGACAGACACTGCTGCTGGTTCAAGTACCGCCAGAACGGTTACAGGTTTGGGTACCGCCAGACTGGCTTCAGAGTTCAGTTACCACACTAGCAGTCTCAGGCTTGGGTACCGTCGGAGTGGCTTCAGGTACCGCAGGAGCGGTGTCAAGATCAGGTACCACCGGAGCAGTGTCAGGGTTCAGGTACCGTTGGGGCATCTTCAGGGTTCAAGTACCCCAGAGTGGTGTTAGAGTTCAGGTACCGCAGGAACGGTGTCAGGGTTCAGGTTCTGCAGGTGTGACTACAGGATTCAGATATTACAGGTGCGATGTCAGGGTTCAGGTACTGCCGAAGCCGTGTCAAGGTTCAGGTACCGCCAAAATGTCTTCAGATTTCTGAACTACACAACACGGGATATAGGAAAAGATTCAGACACATACAAAACGGGATACAGGGACCTGGCAACTCACTAGTTACACACTACAGAATGGAGAATGTTACTCAGGTACCTCCCTACAGGGGAGTGTGCCTTATATACTTAATGCCTCCCAACTATTGAGTGGGGAAATTTCCAAAGTGCGCACGCTGCTCCTTTAAGAATCAGGGAGCACACGCACTAGGTGTGCTACCGTGAGACCTGCATAGGCTCAGGGAACCATGGCAGAGAACGAGTACACCACTGGGAGGCCGAGGCGGTATGTTGGCATTCCTGCCGGGAGGAGTCAGAGGGAACACTCAGGGACGCTGGCTATCATTACACCCTTTAACAGACAATGGCATGAGGTGTAACCCTTGGACCTGGCTCTGACTCCTCCTGGGTCTTTGACTGCTCTCTTCAGACATGGTTTTGGGCCCCTTCTGTTGAGTATCCCAGAACTGTGACCTCAGGCTCTCTTGATTGCTCAGAGTGTTCTCCACAGCCAAGTATCTTTCCACGAGGCTCACAAGGTTATCTGCATTCTGGGGATCTCTTTAGGCAACCCAGCTTTGCATGGATTTTGTTAGTAAGTGAATAAATTGGTTCACCTCCACTCCTTCCATCAACTGTGCTGGAGAGCAGGTTTCAGGCTGCAGCCATTTTTGAACATCTGGGACCTGGGAGGCTTGTCCTTTTGATAGTGCCAGAGGTGCACCTATTGCGTTTGGACTGCCAGTGTTACACTCAGATGTGCCATAATCTCTGCCTTTAGCTCACTGTACTCCTTGGCATCCTGCAGAGCAAGGTCATAGTAGCTTTCTATAATTCCCCAGTAATCTAAACCTTTGTCATTTCTCTAGGCAGTTTTCTCACCTGCCACTCTTTCAAAGACAGCTAGAAAACCTTCGTCATGCAAAATAATTTTCTGCAAGGCCACCCGAACTGTTCGCTTCAACACAGATACCTTATTGGCTGTTAGGAGGTGTACATTTATCTCACAGTTGCACAGCGCCATAAAACCACAAACCCTAACCTTGTCCAGTGCTAACTAAACATAATAGAGAGAGATTCTGGCTTGTCTCTCTCCAGCCCTCCATTACATGGTACGCATTAGGAGCACGTTTATAAGATTCTTTCAGCACAGGAACATTTTTTAACACATACAATTGTGGAACCTATTAGTTTTCCATGATCTATTGATTAAAATGTATTTTGTTCATGGGACAACCCTTTTAATAGTAAATTTTTATGCCGTGTAGAACAGCCAACAGCAATTGCAAGCAGGACAGAAAGCGTTTTCTACTGGTTACTTAGAAGTTACAGGGGTCCACTATGCAGACAATTAGCTGTGGAGTGAGTAAGCACTTGATAGATTGACGTGCATATTGCTTTACACTTTGAACACCAGGTGGCATCGTACTATGTACGAAAAATGTCACAATGTTTTTACTGGATTCTTTTTTTATTCTTTTTTTTAAATCAATGGAAATTGCAAATATTTATTTTTATTTATTTTACTCGTTTATATAGCGCCATTAATTCCACAGCGCTTTTCAAACATCGGCACTGTTCCTGATGGGGGTGATTTATTTTGTTATCTAGACAGTGGATTTAATATTTAATGGAGGTATAATCCCTTTAAGAAAACAATCTCTTTTTGCTTTAACTAATCAGTGTTCTATATTTTCTCTCACAGGTGTCACCTTTTAACTATCTACCTGAAGTGCACTACCTAGGAGAACTGCAGCAAGAGAACAACTTGCGGGTGCCCGGGTGGCAGAATGAGCACTGATTTACAATACTAAAATGTGAAGATATTTTTATGTACTGCATTATCGTTTGCTTAGTTGACGACAGAGAAAAAAAAAACTATAATTGTACGAAGGTTTCAATGATCCTTAGAGGCTTCAATGTGCACAACTTACTGAAACGGAACCAATTGTTTTTATGTTCTTTACATCTGTTTTCCTTGTAAAATACTAGAAATATTTAAGTATTTAACGTGTATTTATTTTATGACGTGTAAGTCTTTTTATTTTCTCAAGTGTAAATGGTTATAAATATGATTTTTTTTAAATAAAACTTAAAGTTCATTAAATCTATGTGGGAAGACCTAAAAAAAATGTCACTAATGTTTGTACCTTTCCATTTCACTGTTTTTACAGTTTTTGGATTGTAACAGTCAATCTAGTATGTTTAGCAGTTAGATGCCTCAACATGTTTCTCCCAAGAACCTCTAAACATACAGCTGAATACCTGCCTCGGGCTCTGTATGATGTAATCTGGATGATGAGCCCAAAAGGACTGTGGAAGGCGCCCGATAGGTCACATACTATCAGAGAAGCACTGTGAAGGCTCTTCGAGTAATGAACTGTTTACATGAGTCAATAGCAATCACCGAAACAAAACAGTCTTTGTAAAACAAAGTCATGAATTAATGTAACCTGTGGACCAAGAAAACACTTTGCTTTACCGAGAACGACTTTTGCTTTCTTTCATCTGTTCAGATGCCAGCATCTGCTGGATAGACCAATCTAGCAGTCTTAATAGTTCTGTTTCCTATGTACAAATCTGAGTTCAGCCCTTTATTTGCCGGAGCGTTAGGAAACCTATTTACTGTTCTGCTCTTAGCCACCATGGCCTTGTAAAGACTTCCTCCGAATTCAGAGGGCATAACTGAAAGACAGTGTGACATATGCTTAAATATTATATCTCACCACCGGTATAATACATAGGCATATCCGAAATGTTATTACCTGCTGTGGCTTTATTCGTTGTCGCAACCGTTGCTTCCTTAATAGTTTCTATGGACATTTCTAAATAGGCTAAGTTAAGATTATTTGAAACGATTTGCCAACTTCAAGCTTCTTGACTTTCGCTTCAATACTGTCTTTTAGTTATTCTGTTAAGAAACTGCACGTTCATAAAACATTTCTTTTTATTGTCAGATCTCATTTTTATCCAATGAAAGTTGAGAGTTCATGGTGACAAACTGTTTTCCTTCCATTGTCAATAAAAAAAGGGAAAAAAAATATCTTAAATTCTGTTTTTGATTTTTATATGTCGATATTGATAATGAAGATTTTTCTGGATGAAGCAGGTAGTGTCTTCCAGATGGCCACCAGAGAGTGCTCTAGGCTCGTGATAATCTCTACTAGTTTCCATGGAGATTATTCATTTTTCTCCGTCAGAATAGTAAAGTTTAACAAGGAATGTCGGTAACATTATGAAATACAGTGAAAAGCTGACATCTTCCATAGCCCATGAACCTGACCAACCGGTATGACTATGTGATGAAGAGAGACCACCAGATATAACACATTGTTCACAAAAGATCACACATACAATAATGCTAGAAGAAAGTTCATAACTTTTTTATTTTATGTTCTGAAACAACACTATTTTTGGAACCGCTTGCCTATTACAAGTGCTATCCCAGTACTGAGGCTTTTACATTGGTTTAAGGGGCAACACTTTCTACTGAAGAATCAAAACTTAACTTTTCTTGATACTTTCCTTAACCCCATACTGACATCTGCTGTACACACGGCCAGGATCTGCCTGTCATGTGTGCATTGCCACGAAGATCGTCGCGGTTGCACATTTTGACTTCTCACAGCTGAGCTGCTGTTTCTTTGTGTTTGGCAGCTAGGGAGTTAATTCTGTCTGTGCTCGGTTCTGGGACTGGGTGCAGTTTCTCCCGGCTGCAATTGATTATTTGTTGATTGGTTTCCTTTAAATTCCTGGTTGTCTGCTTGGGGAGTTGCCAGTGAAACCTTCATGCAGACCACAGATAGGAATGAATCTGTATAGACTTTAGTTGTGAGCTCCTTAGTTGTTCTAAGCTCAACTTGGTTAGAGTTTATTTCCCAGACCATTTATTTTCCTTTCGTGTTTGAGTGTGTATGCAAGCGAGTGTTATCCTGTCTGTCTTATATGTCTAATCTGTGTATTTAGCTAAGATCAGCCCATATCCCTTTGGTGGTATTCAGGATCCTTCTTAGGACTGATTACAGGGTTCAGGGTCTGATAGGAGACAGGGTTAGGTTGGAGACTTGGACCTCTGAACCATTATCAGTACCTCCAAGGTGAGGGATTAGTTAGGACCCCAGTTTAGGGTCAGGTTAGATCCCGGTCCACCTCTTTCCTGTTTCAGCTCATCAAGTCCTCAAGATTAACCCTGAGTTCAGCAGATATCGTGTCAGGTAAATCTATTCTATACTTACATGCTGATGTTGCTATACTAGTTGTTGTATAGAGTGTTGTTCCTGTATTAATAGTTTACTGACATTGTATACATATCATTAGACAGCGTGACATTTTCACTGGCCTTAAAAATTATCTCCAGTTACCATGGATCCAGTAGCCCAGCTGGCTCTGCAGTTGCAGGGATTATCCATGGAGCTGACGGACATTAAGTCCAAAGTTTTGTCTCCCCTGGAGCAAACCAGAGTTGAACCTAAGGTTGCTCTCCCGGACAGGTTCACTGGTGGGCGAGACAAATTTTTCACCTTCCGGGAGGCATGTAAATTGTATTTTCGGCTTCGGCCTCGATCATCAGGGAGTGAGGAGCAGAGAGTGGGAATTGTTATCTCACTTCTGCAAGGGGACCCTCAATCCTGGGCATTTTCCCTTCCTCCGGGATCCCCGGCTCTACTGTCTGTAGATCAATTTTTTACTGCCCTGGGATTGGTATATGATGACCCAGATCGGGTCTCTCTTGCTGAGACAAAATTACGTAAGATACAGCAGGGAGATCGTCCGGCAGAGGAATTTGCTTCTGAGTTTCGTAGATGGGCCACAGATACTCAGTGGAATGACCCAGCTCTTAGGAGCCAGTTTTGTCATGGGCTTTCTGATAAATTAAAAGACGTTTTGGCTCAGTATGAGTCTCCTCCTTCTCTGGAGGCTGCTATGGCCTTAGCTATCCGTACTGATAGACGGCTTCGGGAGAGGGGTGAGGTAACCCCACTCCCTGTTGTTTCTCCACCTACCACTAAAGTCCCTTATGTTGAGGTTCCCCTTGTCTGTTCGGATGAGCCTATGCAGTTGGGAGGGACATCATTTCGTAGGAGGGGATTGGCGGTACGCCGCAGGACTAGAAGATGTTTTTTCTGCGGGAAAGAGGGACATTTTGTTGGAGAATGTCCATCCCGTGCCTTGTTGAGCCAAAAGTCGCCGGAAAACTGTTAATCCCAGGTTGTGTGGTGGACGACAACCTGGGAGTATGTATTTCATCTGCCAGTTCTTCTCAGTTCCTTGTACCAGTGGAGGTGGTAGTTGGTACGAGAGTGGAGAGATTGTCTGTTCTTCTTGATAGTGGTTCCGGGGCTAATCTGGTTGACGCTCAGTTTGCTCAGGCTCAAGGTATGCATCTGAGTGTATTGGTCAAACCGATCCCTATATTCTCCATTGACGCCAGGCCTCTCGGCCAAGGTAGCTTTGTTCATGAGGTTCATAACATTGACCTTCGGGTAGGGGCAATACATAGGGAACAATTATCTTGTTATGTGTTGGAGGGTCTACCTACTCCCATTGTGTTGGGACTTCCTTGGTTGATTAAACATAACCCTGTGATTAATTGGCAGTCCAGAGAAATAAGCCAATGGGGTGAGTTTTGCAAAAGCAACTGCATGAACACAGTCATCAGTGCGGTCGTGCCTAGTACATTGCCTCCTTTTTTGGAGGATTTTGGGATGTTTTCTCTGAGGAGGGGTGTCAGGAGTTGCCTCCTCATCGTGTGTATGACTGCTCTATTAATCTCCTTCCTGATGCTAAGTTGCCTAAAGCTAGGTTGTATAATCTTTCTGGTCCTGAGAGGCAGGCTATGAAAGATTATATTTCTGAAAGTCTGGCCAAAGGGCATATTAGACCTTCATCTTCCCCAGTAGCCGCGGGGTTCTTCTTTGTGAAGAAGAAAGATGGAGGCCTACGCCCTTGCTTGGATTTCCGCGAACTTAATCGGATTACTGTTCGAGATCCGTATCCACTCCCTCTTATTCCTGATCTCTTCAATCAAATTGTTGGCGCCAAATGGTTTTCTAAATTGGATCTCAGGGGGGCGTATAATCTGATTAGGATAAAAGAGGGGGATGAGTGGAAAACGGCGTTTAACACGCCGGAGGGACATTATGAGAACCTAGTCATGCCTTTTAGTCTGACTACTGCACCAGCAGTATTCCAACATTTTGTTAATGACATTTTTCGTCACCTTGTGGGGCTGTTTGTGGTTGTATATTTGGACGACATTTTAATTTACTCGCCAGATCTTGTGTCTCATCAGGAGCATGTGAGACAGGTGTTGCAGATCTTGCGAGACAATAAATTATACGCCAAACTGGAGAAGTGTGTATTTGCCGTACAGGAACTTCAGTTTTTGGGTTTTTTGGTGTCAGCCTCCGGTTTCCGTATGGACCCTGAAAAGGTGAGAGCAGTGCTTGAATGGGATCAGCCAGGGGATCTTAAGGCTCTGCAGCGTTTTTTGGGGTTTGCTAACTACTACCGGAAATTTATTTGTAATTTCTCATCTGTCGTCAAACCTCTCACTGACATGACAAGAAAAGGGACGGATTTTTCTAAATGGTCGGACAAAGCTTGCCAAGCCTTTTCCTCTTTGAAGAAATGTTTTGCTTCGGCACCCGTTCTCATCCAACCAGATGCATCTCAGCCGTTCATTGTGGAGGTGGATGCGTCTGACGTAGGGGTGGGTGCTATATTGTCCCAGGGTCCGTCCCCTGGTAAATGGCATCCGTGCGCTTTCTTTTCTAAGAAATTGTCGTCCGCCGAAAGGAATTATGATATCGGCAATAGGGAACTTTTGGCCATTAAGTTAGCTTTTGAAGAATGGCGTCACTTTTTGGAGGGGGCAGTCCACCCGGTTACCGTTATTACTGATCACAAGAACCTGTTGTATTTGGAATCCGCTAAGCGTCTGAATTCCAGACAAGCTCGATGGTCGTTGTTTTTTACCAGGTTTAATTTTGTCGTCACTTATCGCCCGGGGTCTAAGAATGTAAAGGCTGATGCCTTGTCTCGCAGTTTCCCAGGGGCCGGGAAAACGGATGACCCGAGTCCTATCCTTCAGGAGGGGGTGGTAGTGTCGGCTGTATTTTCTGAGCTTGAGGAGGAGGTGTTAGAGGCTCAGGGGGACGCCCCTGCAGGACCTCCAGGGAGACTGTTTGTCCCAAATCTGTTGAGACAAAAGGTTATTGAGGCACATCATAATTCTGCTCTAGCAGGACATCCAGGGAGTAAGGCTACTTTAGATCTCCTTTCTCGCCGGTTTTGGTGGCCTAATGCTAATAAAGATGTTATAACTTTTGTCGCGTCATGTGGGGTGTGTGCTCGCTCTAAAACCCCTCATACCCGTCCGTCTGGGACCCTTTTACCCTTGAAACTTCCGGAGCGTCCATGGACTCATTTATCTATGGACTTCATTACGGACCTTCCTCCGTCGTCAGGGAATACTGTCATACTGGTGGTTGTTGACAGGTTCAGTAAGATGGCACATTTCGTTGCTCTTCCTGCACTCCCTAATGCTAAAACTCTGGCGCAGGTGTTCATTAGGGAGATCGTTAGACTTCATGGGTTGCCTTCTGATGTGGTGTCAGATAGGGGGTCTCAGTTTGTGTCCAAATTTTGGAGGGCATTTTGTTTACGTCGGGGGATGCAATTGTCATTTTCCTCGGCTTTTCATCCGCAGACCAATGGTCAGACAGAGCGTCTGAATCAGAGCTTAGAGACATATCTCCGGTGTTTTGTCTCAGAGAACCAAGAGGACTGGTCTTCTTTCTTGCCTCTGGCAGAGTTCGCTCTTAACAACAGGCGGAGCGAGTCCACTGGTAAGTCCCCGTTTTTTGGGGCATATGGTTTTCATCCCCAGTTTTGTACTTTCAATGGGGGGGGCCCTTCTGGGGTTCCTGAGGAGGAGCGTTTCTCGTCGTCACTTGCTTCTGTGTGGAGAGGTGTATTGAATAATCTGAGTGCGATGGGGAACCGTTACAAACGTATGGCTGATAGGAGGAGAGTTTCTGGTCCAGATCTGAATGTGAACGATCTGGTATGGTTGTCTACCAGGAATATAAAACTTAAAGTGCCCTCCTGGAAACTGGGTCCCAGATTCATCGGGCCGTACAGGATCAGTTCCATAATTAATCCTGTGGCATTTCGTCTGGACCTCCCTCCTACGTTTAAAATTCATAATGTGTTCCACAAGTCATTACTTAAAAGGTATGTGGCACCAGTCATACCGTCACCTCTACCTCCTCCTCCTGTGTTGGTCAATGGTAACTTGGAATTTCAAGTATCAAAGATCATTGACTCACGTCTGAATCGCCGGTCCCTTCAGTACTTGGTGCATTGGAAGGGGTATGGTCCAGAGGAGAGGACGTGGGTCCCTGCGTCTGATGTTAACGCAGATCGTTTGGTTCGGACCTTCCACAGAACTCACCCGGGCAGGCCTGGCCCTGAGGGTCCGGAGGCCCCTCGTAGAAGGGGGGGTACTGTCATGTGTGCATTGCCACGAAGATCGTCGCGGTTGCACATTTTGACTTCTCACAGCTGAGCTGCTGTTTCTTTGTGTTTGGCAGCTAGGGAGTTAATTCTGTCTGTGCTCGGTTCTGGGACTGGGTGCAGTTTCTCCCGGCTGCAATTGATTATTTGTTGATTGGTTTCCTTTAAATTCCTGGTTGTCTGCTTGGGGAGTTGCCAGTGAAACCTTCATGCAGACCACAGATAGGAATGAATCTGTATAGACTTTAGTTGTGAGCTCCTTAGTTGTTCTAAGCTCAACTTGGTTAGAGTTTATTTCCCAGACCATTTATTTTCCTTTGGTGTTTGAATGTGTATGCAAGCGAGTGTTATCCTGTCTGTCTTATATGTCTAATCTGTGTATTTAGCTAAGATCAGCCCATATCCCTTTGGTGGTAGTCAGGATCCTTCTTAGGACTGATTACAGGGTTCAGGGTCTGATAGGAGACAGGGTTAGGTTGGAGACTTGGACCTCTGAACCATTATCAGTACCTCCAAGGTGAGGGATTAGTTAGGACCCCAGTTTAGGGTCAGGTTAGATCCCGGTCCACCTCTTTCCTGTTTCAGCTCATCAAGTCCTCAAGATTAACCCTGGTTCAGCAGATATCGTGTCAGGTAAATCTATTCTATACTTACATGCTGATGTTGCTATACTAGTTGTTGTATAGAGTGTTGTTCCTGTATTAATAGTTTACTGACATTGTATACATATCATTAGACAGCGTGACACTGCCTCTAACATCTTCGGATGGAGCGGAGCTCTACCAATGACTGTTGGCCTGTAAAATGCTGCTGTCTATCTTAGAAAGTGGCATTAACAAAGCGCCCATCTGCTGCCCTGCAACGTGATGGGCGCTCATTGGTTGTTATAGCGGCAGGGGGTCTGTTGAAGACCTCCGGACCTCCATTGAAACCGAGCTTGTGGCAGGGCTTCAAAGGAGACCATAATTTTTGCTATGTACAGCAATGTTTGCTATGTATAGCAACATATACACACACACATACAGTGGGCTCGGAAAGTATTCAGACCCCTTGAAATTTTTCACTCTGTTTCATTGCAGCCATTTGGTAAATGCAGAAAAGTTCATTTTTTTCTCATTAATGTACACTCTGCACCACATCTTGACTGATAAAAACAAGAAATATAGACATTTTTGCAAATTTATTAAGAAAGAAAAACTGAAATATCACATGTCATAAGTATTCAGACCCTTTGCTCAGACACTCATATTTAAGTCACATTCTGTCCATTTCCTTGTGATCCTCCTTGAGATGGTTCTAATCCTTCATTGGAGTCCAGCTGTGTTTAATTAAACTGATAGGACTTGATTTGTAAAGGCACACACCTGTCTACATAAGACCTCACAGCTCACAGTGCATGTCAGACCAAATGAGAATCATGAAGTCAAAGGAACTGGCCAAGGAGCTCATGAATCAGGTTTTTTTGTTATACCTACCAGATACCTTTTTAGTTTAAAGACTCTCTTTATCTCTGCCCTATTATGTATTGTTTTCCCACCCTTATGGTAGGGTGCATTAGGGAGCAAGGGACAGCCTATTCTGAGTGGGGGCGCCAAAAAAAATCGGTTCTTTTAGGGTGCCAACCTCCACAGTCAGGTACGGATTATCATAGGTATATTGTAGGGTATCTGTTAGGCTAGGTTTATCTTTGGTATATCTGGGTATATACCTTTTTCACTAGGTTGATGTTTTTTTAATATCTACTATATAATTGTCTTATCCCGTCTGTCTATCTGTCTGTCCAGGAAATCCCGCGTCGCTGATTGGTCCGGCCGCGGCCAATCAGCGACGCAGGGCTAACTCTGCCCATGTGGTCAGGTGACTCACCAACTGCCCATGATGTACTGAACATGTTTTGTCAGTTCTGTCTGTCTGTAACGGAAATCCCGCGTCGCTGATTGGTCGCGACCTCTCTGCTCAGCTGCCTCCGGATTGGATGTGTTTGTTGCTGGGGAGTGGTGCGAGCACGCCCCTTGGATACCCGACCGTGGCCTTAGCAACGTCACAGGGACTGTCACAGAACCTGTGTTAGAGAGCAGTTCTATGGGCAATAACATTTAATGATAATGTATATATTTTACCCAGAAAATTCTGTGTATTCATTGCATTATTCTTAAATCTTCATAAATAAACTACATACATATTCTAGAATACCCGATGCAACAGGCGCAGTCCGGCCGTGAATTGGCACAGGATTTCAACCACGCACGCCACCGCTATCGTCGGGAGATCAGTGGCTCTAGCTGCTGATCTCTCAACATTAGCCGCGGGTCATCTCCTGCCGCATGGAGGTCAGCGGCGACGCAGCCGGGAGATGACCGGCGCTAGCCAGTCATCTTCCGGCTGCTCGCAGCGGAAGTACCCTGACCGGTGGCCTCCACGTAAATCCCAGCAGCAGCCTCCACGCAGACCCCACCAGCAGCAGCCTCTATATACCCCAGCAGCAGCAGCCTCTATATACCCCAGCAGCAGCAGCCTCTATATACCCCAGCAGCAGCCTCCACATATACCCCAGCAGCAGCCTCTATATACACCACAGCAGCCTCTATATACACCCCAGCAGCAGCAGCCTCCACGTACACCCCAGCAGCAGCAGCCTCTATATACCCCAGCAGCAGCCTCCACATATACCCCAGCAGCAGCCTCCGCGTACACCCCAGCAGCAGCCTCTATATACACCCCAGCAGCCTCTATATACCCCAGCAGCATCCTCCACATATACTCCAGCAGCAGCCTCCACGTACACCCCAGCAGCAGCCTCTATATACCCCAGCAGCATCTATATACCCCAGCAGCATCCTCCACATATACTCCAGCAGCAGCCTCCGCGTACACCCCAGCAGCAGCCTCTATATACACCCCAGCAGCCTCTATATACCCCAGCAGCATCCTCCACATATACTCCAGCAGCAGCCTCCACGTACACCCCAGCAGCAGCCTCTATATACCCCAGCAGCATCTATATACACCCCTGCAGCAGCCTCTATATACACCCCTGCAGCAGCAGCCTCTATGGAATAAACATGCTAGAATTAGGGGGAAACCACTATGGCTAAATAGAGCTGTAAGAGGCGCAATAAGGGACAAAAAGAAAGCGTTTAGGGAATTAAAGCAAGTAGGTAGTGAGGAGGCATTAAATAAATACAGAAGACTGAATAAATTCTGTAAAAAGCAAATCAAGACAGCAAAGATTGAGGCAGAGAGACTCATTGCCAGAGAAAGTAAAAATAATCCCAAAATATTCTTTAACTACATAAATAGCAAGAAACTAAAAAATGATAGTGTTGGTCCCCTTAAAAATAGTCTGGGTGAAATGGTGGATGAGGATGAGGAAAAAGCCAATATGCTAAATGACTTTTTTTCAACTGTATTTACACAAGAAAATCCCATGACAGATAACATGATCAGAGATAAAAAAATTTCTCCATTAAATGTCACATGCTTAACCCAGCAGGAAGTACGGCGGCGTCTAAAAATCACTAAAGTTGACAAATCCCCGGGCCCGGATGGGATACACCCCCGAGTACTGCAGGAATTAAGTACAGTTATAGATAGACCATTATTTTTAATCTTTAAAGATTCCATAATAACTGGGTCTGTACCACAGGACTGGCGTATAGCAAATGTGGTGCCAATATTCAAAAAGGGGGCAAAAACTGAACCTGGAAATTATAGGCCAGTGAGCTTAACATCTACTGTGGGTAAAATCCTGGAGGGTTTTTTAAGGGATACTATATTGGAGTATCTGAAGCTGAATAACCTCATGACACAGTATCAGCATGGGTTTACGAGGGACCGTTCTTGTCAGACTAATCTGATAAGCTTTTATGAAGGGGTAAGTTTAGGACTGGACCAAGGGAATGCAGTGGACGTGGTGTTCATGGACTTCTCAAAAGCTTTTGATACAGTGCCACACAAAAGGTTGATACATAAAATGAGAACAATGGGGATAGGGGAAAATATGTGTAAGTGGGTTAAGAACTGGCTCATGGATAGAAAACAAAGGGTGGTTATTAATGGAGCACACTCGGACTGGGTCACGGTTAGCAGTGGGGTACCACAGGGGTCAGTATTGGGGCCGCTTCTCTTTAACATATTTATTAATGACCTTGTAGGGGGCATACAGAGTAGTATTTCAATATTTGCAGATGACACTAAACTCTGCAGGGTAATAAATACAGAGGAGGATAATTTTATATTACAGGAGGATTTATGTAAACTAGAAGCTTGGGCTGATAAATGGCAAATGAGCTTTAATGGGGATAAATGTAAGGTCATGCACTTGGGTAGAACAAATAAGATGTATAATTATGTGCTTAATTCTAAAACACTGGGCAAAACTGTCACTGAAAAAGACTTGGGTGTATGGGTGGACGACAAACTCACATTTAGTGGCCAATGTCAGGCAGCTGCTGCCAAGGCAAATAAAATAATTGGATGCATTAGACGAGGCATAGATGCTCATGAGGAGAACATAATTTTACCTCTATACAAGTCACTGGTGCGACCACACTTAGAATACTGTGTGCAGTTCTGGTCTCCGGTGTATAAGAAAGACATAGCTGAACTGGAGCGGGTGCAGAGAAGAGCGACCAAGGTTATTAGAGAACTGGGGGGTCTGCAATACCAAGACAGGTTATTACACTTGGGGTTATTTAGTATGGAAAAACGAAGGCTTAGGGGTGATCTTATTACAATGTATAAATATATGAGGGGACAGTACAAAGACCTTTCTAATGATCTTTTTACTCTTAGACCTGTGACGGGGACGAGGGGGCATCCTCTACGTCTGGAGGAAAGAAGGTTTAGTCATAATCACAGACGCAGATTCTTTACTGTAAGAGCAGTGAGACTATGGAACTCTCTGCCGTCTAATGTTGTAATGAGTGATTCCTTACTAAAATTTAAGAGGGGACTGGATGCCTTTCTTGAAAAGTATAATATTACAGGCTATATTCACTAGTTTCCTAGATACTGCGTTGATCCAGGGAGCTAGTCTGATTGCCGTATGTGGAGTCGGGAAGGAATTTTTTTCCCCAATGTGAAGCTTACTGTTTGCCACTTGGGGTTTTTTTTGCCTTCCTCTGGATCAACATGTTAGGGCAGGTTAGGATAGGATATGGGTTGAACTAGATGGACTTAAAGTCTTCCTTCAACCTTAATAACTATGTTATATCTATATACAGCCCAGCAGCCTCTATATACAGCCCAGCAGCCTCTATATACAGCCCAGCAACCTTTATATACACCCCAGCAGCAACAACCTCTATATACACCCCAGCAGCCTCTATATACACCCCAGCAGCAGCAGCCTCTATATACACCCCAGCAGCAGCCTCTATATACACCCCAGCAACCTCTATATACACCCCAGCAGCCTCTATATACACCCCAGCAGCATCTATACACACCCCAGCAGCAGCCTCTATAAACACCCCAGCAGCAGCCTCTATATACACCCCAGCAGCCTCTATATACAGCCCAGCAGCCTCTATATACACCCCAGCAGCAGCCTCTATATACACCCCAGCAGCCAGGGCCGGCGTCAGCACCCGGCACACCCGGGAAAGTGCCGGGGCCCTGAGCAGGCGGGGGGGCCCACTCGCAGTCTGGCACCCCCGCGCCCGTTAGCGGAGGAGAGCGGTGTCAGCGCCGCCACTGGGCCCCCCCCCCGCTTGCTCAGGGCCCCGGCATCAGCTGGCACAATACTTACCTCTCCCGTGCCTCCGCTGCCGCAGCTCCGGGCTCCAGGGGGCGCCGGCGCTTCCTCTCACAGCCGGCCGCTGAATGACGTCATCATTCAGCGGCCGGCTGTGGCACAGAGCGCGGGGACGCCGGACAGGTAAGACGTGTGTGTGTGTGTGTCTGTGTGTATGTAGTGCGGTGCATTGTGTGTGTATGTATGTGTGTGTGTATGTGTGTGTGTATGTATGTGAGAGAGTGCTTGTGTGCTGTCTGTGTGTGATGATGGGCAGGCATTGCTGATAATGGGGAGGCCATGATGATGATGGGGAGAAGATGATGATAATGGGCAGGCATTGATGATAATGGGCAGGCATTGATGATAGGGAGAAGATGATGATGGGCAGGCATTGATGATAATGGGGAGGCCATGATGATGATGGGGAGAAGATGATGATAATGGGCAGGCATTGATGATAATGGGCAGGCATTGATGATAGGGAGAAGATGATGATGGGCAGGCATTGATGATAATGGGGAGGCCATGATGATGATGGGGAGAAGATGATGATAATGGGCAGGCATTGATGATGATGGGGAGGCCATGATGATAATGGGCAGGCATTGATGATGGGGAGGGAATGATGATGATGGGCAGGCATTGATGATGATGGGGAGGAGATGATGATGATGGGCAGGCATTGATGATAATGGGCAGGCATTGATGATGGGAGGAGATGATGATGATGGGCAGGCATTGATGATGATGGGGAGATGATGATGATGGGCAGGCATTGATGATAATGGGGAGGTCATGATGATGATGGGGAGACAATGATGATGATAAGGAGGCAATGATGATGATGAGGAGGAAATCATGATGATAATGGGGAGTCTTTCCACAGCGCCCTTTCCTGAGCCGTAACAGTGCAGAACGCAGTACAGCGCAGAGGAGAGCTCCATATTTTGTATGGAGCATTATATGGGGACCAGTATCCTGTATGGAGCATTATATGGAGACCAGTATCCTGTATGGAGCATTATATGGGGACCAGTATCCTGTATGGAGCATTATTTTGGGTCCAGTATTCTGTATGGAGCATTATATGAGGGGTGACATCCTGCATGGGGTATTATATGGGTGATGAGGGGGAGACTGTGGTGCCCATAATATTGTATGGAGGACTGTACTGTCCAGTCTGTTCTGTGCGCTGTGAGGATTTGGTGGTTTTTGAGCTATTGTACAATTTACAATAGATATTAGTCATGTAATGGAAGAAGTGAAGTGTTTGGCATTGTACTATACCCATATTTCTCTGCAGTATCTGTGCATCATGAATCGTGGTCTGTGTTAAAGGGGCCCACTGAGACTCTTTCGCCCGGGGCCCATAAAAACCTGGAGCCGGCCCTGCCAGCAGCATCTATACACACCCCAGCAGCAGCCTCTATATACACCACAGCAGCAGCCTCTATATACACCACAGCAGCAGCCTCTATATACAGCCCAGCAGCCTCTATATACACCCCAGCAGCCTCTATATACACCTCAGCAACCTCTATAAAAAACCCCAGCAGCAGCCTCTATATACACCCCAGCAGCCTCTATATATTCCCCAGCAGCCTCTATGTACACCCCAGCAGCACAGCCTCTATATACACCACAGCAGCAGCCTCTATATACACCACAGCAGCCTCTATATACACCACAGCAGCAGCCTCTATATACACCACAGCAGCAGCCTCTATATACACCACAGCAGCAGCCTCTATATACACCCCAGCAGCCTCTATATACACCACAGCAGCAGCCTCTATATACACCACAGCAGCAGCCTCTATATACACCCCAGCAGCCTCTATATACAGCCCAGCAGCCTCTATATACACCCCAGCAGCCTCTATATACACCTCAGCAACCTCTATAAAACCCCAGCAGCAGCCTCTATATACACCCCAGCAGCCTCTATATATTCCCCAGCAGCCTCTATATACACCCCAGCAGCAGCAGCCTCTATATACACCCCAGCAGCAGCAGCAGCCTCTATATACACCCCTGCAGCAGCAGCCTCTATATACACCCCAGCAGCAGCAGCAGCCTCTATATACACCCTTGCAGCAGCAGCCTCTATATACACCCCAGCAGCAGCAGCCTCTATATACACCACAGCAGCCTCTATATACACCACAGCAGCAGCCTCTATATACACCACAGCAGCAGCCTCTATATACACCCCAGCAGCCTCTATATACACCCCAGCAGCAGCAGCCTCTATATACACCACAGCAGCAGCCTCTATATACACCACATCAGCCTCTATATACACCACAGCAGCAGCCTCTATATACACCACAGCAGCAGCCTCTATATACACCCCAGCAGCCTCTATATACACCACAGTATCCTCTATATACACCACAGCAGCAGCCTCTATATACACCCCAGCAGCCTCTATATACAGCCCAGCAGCCTCTATATACACCCCAGCAGCTTCTATATACACCTCAGCAACCTCTATATACACCACAGCAGCAGCCTCTATATACACCACAGCAGCAGCCTCTATATACACCACAGCAGCAGCCTCTATATACACCCCAGCAGCCTCTATATACAGCCCAGCAGCTTCTATATACACCCCAGCAGCCTCTATATACACCTCAGCATCCTCTATATACACCACAGCAGCAGCCTCTATATACACCACAGCAGCAGCCTCTATATACACCACAGCAGCAGCCTCTATATACACCCCAGCAGCCTCTATATACAGCCCAGCAGCCTCTATATACACCCCAGCAGCCTCTATATACACCTCAGCAACCTCTATAAACACCCCAGCAGCAGCCTCTATATACACCCCAGCAGCCTCTATATATTCCCCAGCAGCCTCTATATACACCCCAGCAGCAGCAGCCTCTATATACACCCCAGCAGCAGCAGCAGCCCTCTATGTACACCCCAGCAGCAGCCTCTATATACACCCTTGCAGCAGCAGCCTCTATATACACCCCAGCAGCAGCCTCTATATACACCCCTGCAGCAGCAGCCTCTATATACACCCCAGCAGCAGCAGCCTCTATACACACCCCAGCAGCCTCTATATACAGCCCAGCAGCCTCTATATACAGCCCAGCAACCTTTATATACAGTCATGGCCAAAAGTTTTGAGAATGACACAAATATTATATTTTCACATGATCTGCTGCCCTCTGGTTTTTATGTGTGTTTGACAGATGTTTTTATCACAGACAGAAATATAATAATTGCAAACATATGAGTAACAAAAGCTTATATTGACAGTTAGAATGAGTTAATGCAGCAAGTCAATATTTGCAGTGTTGACCCTTCTTCTTCAGGACCTCTGCAATTCTCCCTGGCATGCTCTCAATCAACTTCTGGACCAAATCCTGACTGATAGTAGTCCATTCTTGCACAATCAATGCTTTCATTTTGTCAGAATTTTTAGGTTTCTGTTTGTCCACCCGTCTCTTGATGATTGACCACAAGTTCTCAATGGGATTAAGATCTGGGGAGTTTCCAGGCCATGGACCCAAAATCTCTATGTTTTGTTCCCTGAGCCATTTAGTTATCACCTTTGCTTTATGGCAAGGTGCTCCATCATGCTGGAAAAGGCATTGTTGATCGCCAAACTGCTCTTGGAGGGTTGGGAGAAGTTGCTCTTGGAGGACATTCTGGTACCATTCTTTATTCATGGCTGTGTTTTTAGGCAAGACTGTGAGAGAGCTGATTCCCTTGGCTGAGAAGCAACCCCACACATGAATGGTTTCAGGATGCTTAACAGTTGGCATGAGACAAGACTGGTGGTAGCGCTCACCTTGTCTTCTCCGAATGAGGCGTTTTCCTGATGTCCCAAACAATCGAAAAGGGGATTCATCAGAGAAAATAACTTTACCCCAGTCCTCAGCAGTCCACTGCCTGTACCTTTTGCAGAATATCAGTCTGTCCATGATGTTTTTTCTGGAGAGAAGTGGCTTTTTTGCTGCCCTCCTTGAGACCAGGCCTTGCTCCAAGAGTCTCCGCCTCACAGTGCGTGCAGATGCACTCACACCTGCCTGCTGCCATTCCTGAGCAAGCTCTGCACTGCTGGTAGCCCGATCCCGCAGCTGAAACACTTTTAAGAGACGGTCCTGGCGCTTGCTGGTCTTTCTTGGGCGCCCTGAAGCCTTTTTGGCAACAATGGAACCTCTCTCCTTGAAGTTCTTGATGATGCGATAGATTGTTGACTGAGGAGCAATCTTTCTATACTCCCAGGTGTCATCCCATTACTATAAGGTATGTTATCCTTATTAAATTCAGGTTATAGTACCTCTTTGGAGGACAAGACCTGGGAACTTGACATGGGTGCCAAGGTCGTGAGGCCATCAGTGGAGGAGGGTGTTGGCTTTGGCAATACACAGCGTGATCAGCTTGTGGCTAAAAGATACTCTGAGGCAAAATCTCAGCTCTGAGGCAATTGATCTCAAAACATACTGATGTTGGGGTAGACTCAACAGTGCCTGAAAGGTTTGGTAGTGATGGTGAGGGGTCAAATGTGCAGACCTCGTGTGTGGGAATTCTTTTGCACTTTGCTGACAGATGATTATTTGGCAGTCTGCATGCTCTGCAAGAGGAAAATAAGCCATGGGCGTCTTGGTTCATATGGACTAAGAACGATGGTACTCCAACATATGAGGCAACATCAATTACTCATTTGGCACAAGGTCAGCAATTAGAGCAAACTTCAAGTTGTCCTCCTCCCCATCTCCCCACGTCCATCTTTATTTATGCCAGATCGGACCCTAGCAACATTATTTCTTGCATAAATGGCAGGAGAACAAATGCCTCTCTCAACTTGTCTTTGAGCACCAAAGTGCACTGCAGATACCTGGAGCAGCAATTGTGGGAATAGGGCATTTCAGCCTCTTTAGAATAGAGCGTCAATGCGAATGTTTAACCACAGCTCCATTCATTCTCTTTGGGGCTGCCAAACGCTGTGCTTGTCAGCCTATAGCTAGTAATTGGAGTAACAGAAATCCAACCTGCTGAACCATTTTGTAATGGAGATAAAAGTGCCTCATTAGGAATAAAGATTCCTTGTTCTGCTTATTGACTCAGGTTCCAGCAGTTGGACCCTCACCAATCAGTAAGTTATCACCCATCCTTTAAATAAAAGGAATACCTTAAGCACCCAAAATAATGCAGCGCTTAGGGTAAGCTTAGCTTAATATTGTGGACCTTATTATAAACATATTGGGGGGAACTTATGATGAAAACTGGCATTTCAGACAAAGTAAAATGAGTCAAAAGCTTGATCTGTATAAAAATAGCAAAATCTGCCTTATTTACCCAACACCACTTTAATGCTGCTTCTCAGCTGCTTGCAGTGGTCTTTGCTGACATGGCTGCAAGGGTGTCCTTATTTCTATAGTATGCAGCCAGGGGCGTAACTACCACGGTCGCCACTGCGACCGGGCCCGGCGGGTCAGGGGATCGGCACGGCAACAGATTCCTCCTGCACTGCAGCATGATCGCGCAGGAGATGCTGAAATATCAGCATCTCCTGCCTCGTCAGTCAAGGAGCTCAGCGCTGCTGGTGTCTGAGCTTCTGCACTAGCGTCCGCACAGCCCCTGACTGTTAACCCCCTAATTGCTTTGTTCACACGCGATCGCAGCGTTCAGGAGGGAGCCAGAGGGTCAGGGGCTCCCTCTGCCTTCTGATTGGTGTCCCTGCGACATCATCGCAGGGCCTGATATTTGCAATGATGACCTGGGGTCGTCATGATGACCCCCGGGTCATCAAGCTACGGAAAGCCTCTGAGACCATGCTCACAGCATGGTCTCAGAAGCTTTCACCATAGGTATAATGCACTGAAATGCTGAAGCATTGCAATGTATTATACCTGCAATCAAAGTAAAAAAGTAAAAGTCCCATAAAGGGATTAGGTAAAGAAAGAAAAATTAAAAAAAAAAATATTAAAAAATACTAAAAATAATTTGAAAAAATCCACTAATAAATACACATTTTTATGTAAAAAAAATTAAAGAAAAAAAGAACACGTTTGGCATCACCACGTCCGTAAAAATCCCATCTATGAAAGTGTCACACTAGTTAACCCCTTCAGTGAACGCTGTAAAAAAAAAGTAGCAAATTATACTTTTTCCAAGCGGTGTCATCATACCACTTGGAAAAAGTGGAATAAAATGCGATAAAAAAAAGAATAGTAATAAAAATAGTATCACTGAAAGCGTCATCTTGTCCCGCAAAAAACGCCCTCACATGACTCTGTCGGCCGAAATATGGAAAACGTATAGCATAGCTCTCAAAATGCGGCGATGCAAAAGCTTCTTACAAAAAAAAGCGTCTTCTAGTATGTGACAGCTGCCAAACATAAAAACCCGCTATAAAAACCTGCTATAAATAGTAAATCAAACCCCCCTTAGTTACGGAAAAATAATAAAATGAAAAAATGTATATATTTCCATTTTCCCTATAGGGTTATGGTTAGGGATAGGGTTACAGTTGGGGCTGGGGTTAGGGCTAAAGTTAGGGTTGGAATTAGGGTTAGGGTTGGAATTAGGGTTAGGTTTGTGGTTATGGTTAGGGTTGGGGGTGTGTTGGGGTTAGGGTTGGAGTTAGAATTGGGGGGTTTCCACTGTTTAGGCACATCAGGGGCTCTCCAAACGCGACATGGCGTCCACTCTCGATTCCATCCAATTTGTCATCTGCGTCACTGTCGTTCCGCCATTCAATGACCGTGTGCATTATACTTCTTATATGGATCCACATGACTTCTATGTAAGCCCCTGATGAGTATAATGGTTTATTTTGTTTTATACAAAACAACGACAGTACGGGGACAAATATATACCAGGATAGGGCACCGGATAGTTACGACACTGATGTCAAACTATACAACATTGCAACAAAGCTACAGTGTGCGAAATGTATAGGGAAAATGTGAATTTGGGTGGAAAATATTTTGGCATGGAGGTGCCCCATTTGAAAGTTTGCAACGGGGCCCATAACTTTGTAGTTACGCCACTGTATGCAGTCATGGACTCAGTGGTTTTGTGCCATGTTATCCAGGATTAGAAAAACATGGCTGCTCTTTCCTAAACATCACAACCCCATACCATGCGAGTGGTACTACAACCCATGATCTGAAATACCAAGCGCAGCCCAAGGTCATTGGGGCGCTGTTTCTGAAGAAAAAGAAAACTGAACAACAAAAATGAAAAATTACTGTATTTAATATTGGCATACTACATATCTACTGTTAATCATTGGAGATCGTAAATTAGGATTCCATGTAACAATGACATAGTAAAGAGCAAAGTCCTGTGGCAATAGAGTCCAAGTTATTCATTTAGCAATATTTCTACGTGTATGCATCTATATACACACATATAATGTATATGTTGTCATTAGACACAAAAGTATACTGATGTATCAAATAGAACGGTGCGGTATCGCAACAATCTTTACAAGTAGATAGAAAATTCTAAGTGGTAATGAAAAAGCTAAACCACAAGTTTTTTTAGTTCCAGTTATTAACCTAAAATGGTTAAGTTTCACGCTTCAAAGAGCGGTTCTAGTTACTTCTTTGTACCAAAGTGATTTAGGCCATTTAAGAAAAAAAAATGTGTCTTATTGATTCACAATCCCGCTTGTACAGCTTCTTCAATATCTTTAAAAACACTAGGGTCCTCGATGGTTGAACCGATCTGGAAGAAAGCAGTACAGTTAGAAAAACCTTGAAATTTATACCCCGTATTTATTTTTAGAGGGAATTTAGAAGAATGGTATTTGCAATAATTAAAACTAGATCACAAAACACTTTGGTATGTTCAGATTTTCGGTTTTAGATTAAATTTTTTTTGTATAAAACCAGAACTATATATAATAGGCAGCCAACTTGCCTGAGTATCTATTAACAGCATCTATAGCTTTGCTGTACAATAAGTACATGGTTCTCAGGAAACAATAGAGTAATGTTCATTAATGTCTATGGGGAAGTCCTTTGACCTATGAAGAGTTCAGTGAGGTTTGCAAACTAATCTAAGAATAAATATTTTTTTCTTTCACAGAGCTCCAAAACCTCCCTTCCTCTCACACATCTTTATAGTTCAATAACATAAATTATGGCAGCCTGCAGCCACCACAAGGGAGCACTAAAAAGCTTATGATCCCAGGGTTTAGTAGGAGTATGTATGAATCCACATGGCCATTCCAGCACCAGTTACAGACAGTCAGAATATATATACAGTACAGACCAAAAGTTTGGACACACCTTCTCATTCAAAGATTTTTCTGTATTTTCATGACTATGAAAATTGTACATTCACACTGAAGGCATCAAAACTATGAATTAACACTTGTGGAATTATATACTTAACAAAAAAGTGTGAAACAACTCAAAATATGTCTTATATTCTAGGTTCTTCAAAGTAGCCACCTTTTGCTTTGATGACTGCTTTGCACACTCTTGGCATTCTCTTGATGAGCTTCAAGAGGTACTCACCGGAAATGGTCTTCCAACAATCTTGAAGGAGTTCCCAGAGATGCTTAGCACTTGTTGGCCCTTTTGCCTTCACTCTGCGGTCCAGCTCACCCCAAACCATCTCGACTGGGTTCAGGTCTGGTGACTGGAGGCCAGGTCATCTGGCGTAGCACCCCATCACTCTCCTTGTTGGTCAAATAGCCCTTACACAGCCTGGAGGTGTGTTTGGGGTCACTGTCCTGTTGAAAAATAAATGATGGTCCAACTAAACGCAAACCGGATGGAATAGCATGCCGCTGCAGGATGCTGTGGTAGCCATGCTGGTTCAGTATGCCTTCAACTTTGAATAAATCCCCAACAGTGTCACCAGCAAAGCACCCCCAACACCATCACACCTCCTCCTCCATGCTTCACGGTGGGAACCGGGCATGTAGAGTCCATCCGTTCAGCTTTTCTGCGTCGCACAAAGACACGATGGTTGGACCCAAAGATCTCAAATTTGGACTCATCAGACCAAAGCACAGATTTCCACTGGTCTAATGTCCATTCCTTGTGTTCTTAAGCCCACACAAGTCTCTTCCGCTTGTTGCCTGTCCTTAGCAGTGGTTTCCTAGCAGCTATTTTACCATTAAGGCCTGCTGCACAAAGTCTCCTCTTAACAGTTGTTGTAGAGATGTGTCTGCTACTAGAACTCTGTGTGACATTGACCTGGTCTCTAATCTGAGCTGCTGTAAACCTGCGATTTCTGAGGCTGATGACTCGGATAAACTTATCCTCAGAAG
Organism: Oophaga sylvatica; assembly: GCA_033576555.1. Taxonomy (NCBI): domain Eukaryota; kingdom Metazoa; phylum Chordata; class Amphibia; order Anura; family Dendrobatidae; genus Oophaga; species Oophaga sylvatica. The sequence continues at coordinate 152,436,998 of JARQOD010000004.1, read as the reverse complement.
CAGAGGTGACTCTGGGTCTTCCTTTCCTGGGGTGGTCCTCATGTGAGCCAGTTTCTTTGTAGCGCTTGATGGTTTTTGCAACTGCACTTGGGGACACTTTCAAAGTTTTCCCAATTTTTCGGACTTACTGACCTTCATTTCTTAGTAAAGTAATGATGGCCACTCGTTTTTCTTTACTTTGCTACTTTTTTCTTGCCATAATACAAATTCTAACAGTCTATTCATTAGGACTATCAGCTGTGTATCCAACAGACTTCTGCACAACACAACTGATGCTCCCAACCCCATTTATAAGGCCAGAAATCCCACTTATTAAACCTGTCAGGGCCCACCTGTGAAGTGAAAACCATTCCCGGTGACCACTTCTTGAAGCTCATCAAGAGAATGCCAAGAGTGTGCAAAGCCGTCATCAAAGCAAAAGGTGGCTACTTTGAAGAACCTAGAATACAAGACATAATATCAGTTGTTACACACTATTTTGTTAAGTATATAATTCCACATGTGTTAATTCATAGTTTTGATGCCTTCAGTGTGAATGTACAATTTTCATAGTCATCATGAAAATGCAGAAACATCTTTAAATGAAAAGGTGTGTCCAAACTTTTGGTCTGTACTGTATATATAGAGCTCTGGCACAAATTAAGAGACCACTGCAAAGTTTTATAAAAATCAGCTTCTCTACATGTCTGACAGCCATTCCATACCAGTGTCAGTTGAATTCCAACCAGAGTACACCTCATTCTACTTAATGTGCTTCTGATTAGGTGATCACCTGAACCAAATCCTTTTTAACAAAGGAAAGTATAAAAAACACCGTTGTGGTGTTCACAATCCTCTTGCAATAGGACAAGCTGGATGACAAAACAAGTGCTAGTAATATCCCAAAAGTAATAGGAATGAAAAAATAACTTTTAACCATGCCAAAGGAGTTGAAAAGAAAAGTCTTGAGTGAGGAAAAGGACTCAATTCTGGCTTTACTAGCAGAGGGATACAGTGAGTGTCATGTTGCCTCCATCCTTAAAATTTTTAAGACGGCAGTCCATTACAACAAGATCAAGCAGCAGACATTGGGGACAACAAAGCTACAAACCGGCACAGGGCGAAAACAACTCTCCACTGACGGGGATGACCGTCATCTTATTCGAATGTCACTCCGCAACCGCAGGATGACATCAAGTGACCTACAAAAGGAATGGCAAATGGCAGCTGGAGTGAAGTGTAAGGCAAGAACAGTTCGTAACAGGCTCCCAGAGGCAGGGCTCAAGTCATGTAAAGCTAGAAAAAAGCCTTTTATCAATGAGAAGCAAAGGAGAGCCAGGCTGAAGTTTGCCAAAGACCATAAGTGTTGGACCATAGAGGACTGGAGTAAGGTAATCTTCTCTGATGAGTCTAATTTTCAGCTTTGCCCAACACCTGGTCATCTAATGGTTAGATGGAGACCTGGAGAGGCGTACAAGCCAGTGTCTTGCACCCACTGTGAAATTTGGTGGAGGATCGGTGAAGATCTGGGGATTATTCAGCAAGGCTGGAATTGGGCAGGTTAAGGTTATCCTGGAAAAACAGTTGATTCCTTCTGCTCAGGCAATGTTCCCCAACTCTGAGGAATGGTTTTTCCAGCAGGACAATGCGCCATGCCACACAGCTAGGTCAATCAATGTGTGGACGAAGGACCACTACATCAAATCCCTGTCATGGCCAGCCCAATCTCCAGACCTACCTGAACCCCATTGAAAACCTCTGGAATGTAAATCAAGGAGAAGATGGATAGTCACAAGCCATCAAAAAAAGAAGAACTGCTTAAATTTTTGTACCAGGAGTGGCATAAGGTCACCCAAAAGTAGTGTGAAAGACTGGTGGAAAGAATGACAAGACGCATAAAAGCTGTGATTAAAAATCATGGTTATTCCACAAAATATTGATTTCTGAACTCTTCCAGAGTTAAAACATTAGTATTGTTGTTTCTAAATTATTATGAACTTGTTTTCTTAGCATTATTTGAGGTCTGCAAGCACCGCATTTTTTTGTTATTTTGATCATTTCTCATTTTCTGAAAATAAATACAAAATTTATTGCTTGGAAATTCGGAGACATGTTGTCAGTAGTTCATAGAATAAAAGAGCAATTTACATTTTACTCAAAAATATACCTATAAAGAGAGAAAACAGACAAACTGAAAATTTTGCAGTGGTCTCTTAATTTTTGCCAGAGCGTATATATATATACAGTACAGACCAAAAGTTTGGACACACCTTCTCATTCAAAGATTCTTCTGTATTTTCATAACTATGAAAATTGTAGAATCACACTGAAGGCATCAAAACTATGAATTAACACATGTGGAATTATACATTACACTTTACAAAAAGTAAACAGCTGAAAATATGTCTTATATTCTAGGTTCTTCAAAGTAGCCACCTTTTGCTTTGATTACTGCTTTGCACGCAGAAAAGGTGAACGGATGGACTCTACATGCCTGGTTCCCACCGTGAAGCATGGAGGAGGAGGTGTGATGGTGTGGGGGTGCTTTGCTGGTGACACTGTTGGGGATTTATTCAAAATTGAAGCGGTGAGCGGTCCAGCTCACCCCAAACCATCTCAATTGGGTTCAGGTCTGGTGACTGTGGAGGCCAGGTCGTCTGGCGTAGCACCCCATCACACTCCTTCTTGGTCAAATAGCCCTTACACAGTCTGGAGGTGTGTTTGGGGTCATTGTCCTGTTGAAAAATAAATGATGGTCCAATTAAACGCAAACCGGATGGAATAGCATGCTGCTGCAAGATGCTGTGGTATCCATGCTGGTTCAGTATGCCTTCAATTTTGATTAAATCCCCAACAGTGTCACCAGCAAAGCACCCCCACACCATCACACCACTTCCTCCATGCTTCACGGTGGGAACCAGGCATGTAGAGTCCATCCGTTCACCTTTTCTGCGTGCAAAGCAGTAATCAAAGCAAAAGGTGGCTACTTTGAAGAACCTAGAATATAAGACATATTTTCAGTTGTTTCACACTTTTTTGTTAAGTGTAATGTATAATTCCACATGTGTTAATTCATAGTTTTGATGCCTTCAGTGTGATTCTACAATTTTCATAGTCATGAAAATACAGAAAAATCTTTGAATGAGAAGGTGTGTCCAAACTTTTGGTCTGTACTGTATATATATATATATATATATATATATAATACACATATATATATATATACACACACATATATACTATATATATAGTGGTCCAAAAGTAGGTGGACAGAAAAGAATAACTTTTTTTTTAAGGACAACATCACATTTGAAGTCACTTTGAGGGGTCTATATGATAGAAATACCCAAAAGTGACACCATTCTAAAAACTGCACACCTCAAGGTACTCAAAACCACATTCAAGAAGTTTATTAACCCTTCAGGTGCTTCACAGCAATTTTTGGAATGTTTAAAAAAAAATGAAACATTTCACTTTTTTTCACAAAATATTTACTTCAGATCCAATTTTTTTTATTTTCCCAAGGGTAACAAGAGAAATTGAACCGCAAAACTTGTTGTGCAATTTGTCCTGAGTACACTGATAACCCATATGTGGGGGTAAACCACTGTTTTGGCGCATTGTAGACGCTTTTTATTGCAAAAAAAGTTTTTGCATCACCATATTTTGAGAGCTATAATTTTTCCATATTTTGGCCCACAGAGTCATGTGAGGTCTTGTTTTTTGCGGGATGATTTGACATTTTTACTGGTACCATTTTCGGGCACATGACATTTTTTGATCACTTTTTATTCCGGTTTTTGTGAGGCAGAATGAACAAAAACCAGCAATTCATGAATTTCTTTTGGGGGGAACGTTTATACCGTTCCACGTGTGGTAAAATTGATAAAGCTGTTTTATTTGTCTGGTCAGTAAAATTACAGCGATACCTCATTTATATCATTTTTTGTGTTTTGGTGCTTTTAGACAATAAAAACTAGTATATATAAAAAATAATTATTTTGCATCGCTTTATTCTGAGAGCTATAAATTTTTTATTTTTTCGCTGATGATGCTGTATGATAGCTCTTTTTTTGCGGGACAAGATGAGTTTTCAACGGTACCATGATTATTTATATCCGTCTTTTTGATCGCGTGTTATTCCACTTTTTGTTCGGCGGTATGATGATAAAGCATTGTTTCTATACTGTCCACCTACTTTTGGACCACCCTGTATATATATACAGTACAGACCAAAAGTTTGGACACACCTTCTCATTCAAAGATTTTTCTGTATTTTCATGACTATGTACATTCAAAGCAAAAGGTGGCTACTTTGAAGAACCTAGAATATAAGACATATTTTCAGTTGTTGCACACTTTTTTGTAAAGTGTAATGTATAATTCCACGTGTTAATTCATAGTTTTGATGCCTTCAGTGTGATTCTACAATTTTCATAGTCATGAAAATACAGAAAAATCTTTGAATGAGAAGGTGTGTCCAAACTTTTGGTCTTACTGTATATATATATATATATATATATATATATATAATATATTCATACTTTTAATTTATTTTATTTTCCTTTTCAGAATTAGAGAATAAAAGAGAACTTGTCACATTGTACATGCAGTCCAATCTGATGGCCAGTATGGTATAGGGAAGGAGAAGCTGAGCGGAATGGTCTATAGGTCTGCTGGAAAAGATTCAGTATAACTCCTATTTTATTCATTGAAATCCCTGGTGTTTATATGCAAGTGAGTCCAGTGGGTGGTCCTATAAGTGATTAACAGCTATCTCTGCATGCACAGTCTACCATCATACAGGGAAGACTGTATACATGGGTCCAGTTGGTGCTCTTTTCAGTGATTGACAGCTATCTGCATGCATAATCCACACTCATATAAGGAAGACTGTATATATGAGTCCAGTGGGCGGTCCTATAAGTGATCAACAGCTTTCTCTGCATGCACAGTCCACAGTTATACAGGGAAGACTGTATACATGGGTCCAGTGGGTGGTCCTATCAGTAACTGACAGCTATCTCTGCATGCACAGTCGCACAGGGAAGACTGTATACATGAATCGACTGGGCAGTCTTATCAGTGATTAACAGACAACAGGGATTTCAATTAATAAAATACAAGTTTTACAGAAACTTTTCCCAGAAAAATGTAAACGAATCTGATCAGCCCCTGCTCTATAACATCCTGCATGCAGACCAGATGTCATATTCAGATCAGATACCGCATGACAGGTCTCTGTTAGGGAGCATAAATAGTGGGAGCTAATTCTGCAGAATGTGTCAGCTCTACACAGCTGACAGTATACACAGTTCTACAGAAGGAAGTAGAATTATAAAGCTGAGAACTATGATGGAAAAAAACTGCTTTGTTTCTCACTGAAGTCAATGACTGATCAGGAATCTTTCCGTCTTACCCACAAATGACCTAAAGAGTGTACACATGCTCTGTACATTGACTAAATTACACAATACTACTAATGCGCTTTACCATCCAGACGCATCATTCGCTTGTCCTATCAGGCCAAGTATACATTATGCATCTCCCATTACGCCAATCTGACCTTGTATGGCTTGCCATTCGCTAGTGCAGAGAGAGTAGAGCGCGGTATCTTGCCAGAACGCGTTTTAGGCAGCTGCTTTACAATGATCACTTTCCGAAATGCTGCGACGGGCCCAATATGTTCCCGGACTAGTAACACTATTTCCTGTGTTAGTTTGTCAGTTGATTTTTCAACACCTAAAATAAATCATATGGACATTAGGTAACGTGCCATACTAAATACCTATGTAAGGAAAGAAAAGGAGAAATGCAGTGCTTACCGTTTCGTAGGACACATAGTGCCAGGGGAATATGTCCTTTCAAGGGATCTTCCAAACCCACTACGGCACAGTCTGCCACCGACTTATGGAGTAATACAGACTACGTAAGAGTGAAAAAAAGGAAAACTTATACATTGCATAATGTGTTGTATTGTAAATTTCCAAAATGGGTAGTAAGTAGGACATAAAGGTCCAACTACGGGCCAACTGTAGGGTATGCCATCTCCTGTCAGACCATATTAAATAGCATTATTATAAGCGATATCATCTTCTGATATGAATTCAAATACACAGTAGATTTTACATCATTTACATGCGTACTACACTCTTATTTGTACACTTTGTAACACTTCTAGGTAGGAAACATAGATCGGTTGACCAACCTCTTCAATGGCGCCTGAAGATAACCTATGTCCAGCAACATTAATGACGTCATCAACCCTTGACAATACATACACGTATCCATCTTCGTCCATGTAGCCTGCATCCATTGTGTCATAATATCCCTAATAAATATAAAATAAAAATTAGAAGAACAGACAAAAATATTGGTATGTGTATATTTAACCAATAGTCTCAATGTTATATTTACGGGAAAGTTCTCAAAATAGAGGCTTTTAAACAATTCTTCATTTTTCCAAAGAGATGAAAAAGCCCCTGGTGGCAACGGTAACCTAAAGCAAAAAAAGAAAAAAAAAGCAAATAAATAAAGAATAAAACAGTTTCCACATTAGAAACTACAATTTCAAATAGACTATTAGATCATTCTGACTTAATGGGAAAAGTGGGAGGGGAAGGGGCTGCCATTCAAGGCCACCAATGGCCAGATTAGAGAGATGCTACACTAGCATTTTTTCCTTTGGAGGATCCAGTCATCACACAGACTGTCTACCGATTTTCCATGGCAACGTGTAATGCTTTGTTTCTCCTTTAGGGGTGCTACAGGAGAATTAAACACATCTTTTAAGTAAAAGGACATGCAAGTTAAATAGTACGCCAGTCTTCAAGAGTCCTTCACATTTTTGATTAAGGCTAGATTCAGACATACATTTGAGAGAAACAGACTGCTCTTTCCTTGGGTGTCGTTGTAGTTGCTTCTGTTTTTTTCTTTTTTTAAAAATAAAGGTATGAAAACCAGATCACTTACTTAACTACAATATTCCCCAGAGTGTTTGGCTTCACTTCCTGCATTTGGCCGTCCAATATTTTAACTGCAATGACAATATTATATGTATTTAATAAGCTTTTTATAACTGATATGTACAGTGGTATATAAAATATGGGCACCCCTGGACAAAATTATTGTGAAAAATTAAGAAAGTTAAAGATGAAATGGATCTCTAGAGGGCCTAAAGTTAAAGATAACACATTTCCTTTGTATTTTAGGCAAAATATACAGTGGGTTCGGAAAGTATTCAGACCCCTTTAAATTTTTTACTCTGTTTCATTGCAGTCATTTGGTAAATGCAAAAAAAGTTAATTTTTTCTCATTAATGTACACTCTACACATTACTGAAAAAAACAGAAATGTAGAAATTTCTGCAAATTTATTAAAGAAAAAAACGGAAATATCACATGGCCATAAGTATTCAGACCCTTTGCTCAGTATTCTGAATATTCATTTCTCTTAAGCATCGGCACACGTGACCGCCGCGGCTGCAGGAAGCCGGCGGCTGACACTGCACGCTACTGAAGAGTAATGAATACTCACCGTGACCTCCAATGAACAGTCCCAGTGAGTATTCCAGCAGCTGTGCTCTGCTTGTGAGCAGCACATGACGTCCCTGCCATGCGCTGCTTACAAGCATTAAGCAGATGCTGGCACCGGAGCAGGACGCTGCCACTCCGAGGGAGCAGAGGAAGGAAAGTGTAATTTTTTTTTTTTAATCTTTTCTGATGGGGCCATGCATACCAGGAACGGTATGGGGCCAATCATTTAAGGAATGGGATGGGGGCAATCATACCAGAATAAGTATAGGACCAATCATACCAGCAAGGGGATGGAGCCAATCATACCAGGATGCCAGAAAAATGCTGAAACCGCTCCCCCACAGCCAGTGCCCGTACATCCTGGCTATACGAAGCACCCCCCATTTTCCTCCACATTTTGGGAGGAAAAAAATGCATCTTATAGTCTGAAAAATACAGTATATACCAACGCTGCTAACACTATAATAACTGCCTTAGGTGGCTTTTAAAGTGCACAACCACTAATGTGGGAGACAAGTTCAAATCCCAGCTCTATCTTGATGAAATAATATACCAGTAGTGGTCCTTGGGCAAGACTACTAACACTATAGCGCCTACCTCAATAAACAAGAGAGTGTCACGAACAAAGAGAGTCATGCCGGCTCGGATGTCGCCCGGATTAACAAGGTCCATGTCAGATGTCAAGAAACCAGGACAATCTGATGATAAATGGGCTACTGGAACAAACCATACATGGACTGTCTTGTCTATGTATGTATGGTGTTGTTCAGTCTCTGCTATTGGTGGAGTGCACAAAGGCAGCAACTCCACCAATAGCAGAGACTGAACAATACTGGAGGAAAATATGGGAGAAGGAAAAAAACACACAAACACACACCAGTGCAATGTGGCTGCAAGATCTGAGAATGAAACACAGCAACTACCTAGAGCAAGAATCAGTCACCATTACAGAAGCAGACATCCAACAGCAGGTCAAGAACAAGAAAAGCTGGACAGCACCTGGCCCATACATGATCCACACCTACTGGCTAAAGAAATTAACAGCGGTACATGAATGCATGGCAAAGCAGATGAACCAACTGTTAGAAGCAGGCCACCACCTTGGCTAACACAAGGAAGAACAGTGCTGATCATGAAGAATCCTCACAAAGGAACAGTTCCATCCAACTACCGCCCAATAGCCTGCCTTACAACAACATGGAAACTCCTTTCAGGCATCATAGCCACCAAGCTACAGAACTATATGAACCAGTACATGAATCCAGCTCAGAAAGGCATTGGGACCAACACTACAGGCTCTAAGCACCAGCTCCTAGTAGATGGAGCAGTTGCTCAAGATTGACTAAAGGAAAGCCTTTGATTCAATGCCACACACATAGATCTGTGAATGCTTGGTTCTCTACAATGTCAACAGGAAATTAAGAACCTTCCTCAGAAATTAAATGGGGCTATGGAGAACAACATTGGAAGTGAACTCGAGACAACTAGCACAAATGACCATCAAATGTGGCATATACCAAGGTGATGCACTGTCCCCATTGCTGTTCTGCATAGGTTTGAACCCCCTCAGTCAGATAATTAGAGTCTGGCTATGGATACAAGTTCAAGAGTGGAACCACCATCAGCCACCTCCTCTACATGGATGACATCAAGCTGTATGCAAAAAACGAACGAGACAATCAATTCACTGATCCACCTAACAAGGATCTACAGCGAAGACATCGGGATGTCCTTTGAACTGGAGAAGTGAGGCCGGTTGGTAATAAAGAGAGGTAAGGTAGTCAAGACTGATGGAGTGGAATTACCAGCAGAGCACATAACAGATGTACAGACATGCTACAAGTACCTCGGCATCCAACAGAGATGTCCTGATATGCATGGCTCCTCATCCCTATCCTTGTATGCATGGCACTTCATCCCTATCCTTGTATGCATGGCTCCTCATTCCTATCCTTGTATGCATGGCTCCTCATCCCTATCCTTGTATGCATGGCTCCTCATCCCTAGTCTGGTATGCATGACTTCTCATCCCTATCCTTGCATGCATGGCCCCATCAGATTCCCTCGCAGCATCTTGTTCCAGTGCCAGCAGCTGATTAATGCTTGTAAGCAGCGCATGGCATGGATGTTATGCGCTGCTTAGAAGCAGAGGACAGCTGCCGGAATACTCACTGCTTGCCATGCCGGGACTATGTGCATGGAGAGGAGTGAGTATTCGTTAATATTCAGTAGTGGGCCCAGCAGCAGCAGCCGCCAGCTTCCTACAGAGGCCGGGCTTTCTAAAGGGAATGAATACACACTGACCTCCATGCCCATTATTTAAGTTTGGCTATGGATACAAGTTCAAGAGTGGAAGCATCATAAGCCACCACCTCTACATGGATGACATAAAGCTGTATGGGAAAAACGAGCGAGACATCAATTCACTGATCCACCTGACAAGGATCTACAGTGAAAACATCGGGCTGTCTTTAGGACTGGAGAAATGCATCCGGTTGGTTAAAGAGAGAAGCAAGGTAGTCAAGACTGATGGAGTGGAATTACCAACAGGGCACATAGCAGATGTACAGACATGCTACAAGTACCTCGGCATCCCACAGGGATATGGTAACCATGACGAGGAGGCAAGGAAAGCAGCAACATCCAAATACCATCAAAAGGTAATAAGACTGTTCCTGAAGAGCCAGCTCAATGGGAAGAATGAAATCCGTGCCATTAATACATATACTCTGATAGTTATCAGATACCCTGTTGGCATAGTGTGCTGGTCAAAAGAAGATATGAAAGCTGCAGATGTGAAGACATGAAAGCTCCTCACAATGCATGGAGGTCTCCACCCTAAATCTAGCACCCAAAGATTGTATACCAACAGAAAGGAGGGTAGTCGAGGCTTGATAAGCATCCAAGTCACCATCATGGATTAAACAAGGAGTATCCAGGAATACATCAGTAAAATGGCACCAAAAGATGAGATGCTGAGAGAGTGCCTAAGGCAGCAACAACAGATCTTGAAGGAAGAACAGGAACATGAAGCGCCATGGCAAGACAAGCTGCTGCATGGGATGTACCATCGACAGATAATGGAGGTGGCTGACATGGAGAAATCCTACCAATGGCTGATGAAAGCTGGATTCCGAGACAGCACAGAGGCGCTAATAATAGCGGCACAAGAGCAAGCACTAAGTACCAGATACATAGAAGCAGGTATCTACCACACAAGACAAGACCCAAGATGGAGACTATGCAAAGAAACCTCAGGAACAGTCTAACACATAGTGGCAGGATGTAAAATGCAAGCAGGAACAGCATATACAGAATGCCACAACCAAGTAGCGGGAATTGTATACATGAACATCTGCATAGCATATGGACTAAGTCCTCTCTAAGTCCAGGTGGGAGACCCAGGAGAAAATGGTGGAGAATGAAAGGGCTAAATCATGTGGGACTTCAATATCCAGATGGATAAGCAGTGTTTGCTAACCAACCAGACATTGTGATAGTAGACAAGGATCACAAGACAGCAATGATAATAGATGTGGCAGTGCCAAGTGACAGCAACATCAGAAAAAAGGAATATGAGAAGATGGAGAAATACCAGGGCCTCAAAGGAGAACTGGAGAAGATGTGGAAGGTGAAGGCAACAGTGATTCCTGTGGTGACAGGAACATTTGGAGCAGTGACCCCTAAGTTGGAAGAATGGCTACAACAGATCCCAGGAACAACATCTGAACTCTCTGTTCAGAGAAGCGTAATGCTGGGAACAACTAAGATCCTGCGCAGAACCCTCAAATTCCCAGGCCTTTTGTAGAGGACCCAAGAATGAGGAAGGACAAAAAGAAGACCACATATATATATATATACACACTGTATATACATACATACATACATACATACATACTTTCATCTTTTAGATTTTAAAATTGCAAAAAGAAAAATGGGCCAGTGCAAATGTTTGGGCACCCTGCATGGTTAGTACCTAATAGCAACCCCTTTTGGAAGTATCACAGCTTGTAAATGCTATTTGCAGCCAGTCGAAAATCATTTCTTCTTTGAGGGATTTTCATCCATTCTTCCTTTGAAAATTCTTCCAGTTCTGTGTGATTCCTGGGTCGTCTTGCATGCACTGCTATTTTAAGGTCTAGCCACAGATTTTCAATGATGTTCAGATCAGGGGACGGTGAGGGCCATTGTAAAACCTTCAGCTTGCACCTTTTGAGGTAGTCTACTGTGGATTTTGATGTGTGTTTAGGATCATTATCCATTTGTAGAAGCTATCCTCGTTTCAATTTCAGCTTTTTTTTTACAGCTGGTGTTGTTTGCATCAAGAATTTGTTGAAAGGTCATTGAATCCATTCTTTCCTCTAGCTTGAAATGTTCCCCGTGCCATTGGCACAACACAGCATCAAAACATGATTGATCCACCCCCATGCTTAATGGTTGGCGAGATGTTCTTTTCCTGACATTCTGTGCCTTTTTTTCTCCACACATACCTTTGATCATTGTGGTCGCCAGAGAGTTCTATTTTAACCTCATCAGTCCACATGACTTGTTTACAAAATGCATCAGACTTGTGTAGATGATCTTTTGAATACTTCTGACTCTGAATTTTATGGTGAGGATGCATAGAGGTTTTCTTCTGATGCCTCTTCCATGAAGGCCATATTTGTGCAGGTGTCTCTGGAGTTGTGGTACATTGTTATACTGTTCACAGTCTGCTAAATCTTTCTGAAGGTATTTTGCCATCAAGCGGGGTTCTGATTAGTCTCTATAGCAAGCTTTGCTATCTTCTTATAGCGTGATGGGTCTCCACCATTTTTATTTTCAGAGTGCTAGGCAGCTGCTTAGAAGAACCCATGGCTGCTGCTTTTTGGCATAAGGTTAGAGGCGGTTGGGTTTTTATAAAGTTGAGAAATTTGCATCACCTGGCCTTTCTTAACAATGATAGTGAACAAGTCATAACCCTAACAGGGTCTGAAACCTTGGACAAAGTTATCTGAGCACAGAAATCTAAATGTAAAAGACGAAAAAATATTTTTGCCTATAATACAAATGAAATGTGTCATCTTTAACTTTAGGCCTTTTAAAAATCATTTTATCTTCAGCTTGCTTAACTGTTCACAATAACAGTAATTTTGATGCGGGGAGCTCAAACTTTTACATGCCACTGCACACAGTGGAGATATGCATTTTGTTCAATAAGTTAATACACAGAATTAGACATATTCTGCAACATTTAGGATTTAAAGAAAGCTGAAAGAAGAACAAGATTTCACATATTCCATTTAATCCATGCCTTTATTCCAATACTATTATGGAATTTACTGTGCTACAATTTTTTAAATTTATTTTTCTTATTCTGTATAGCTAGTTGGACGATTGTGATTTATATTCAAAGGGTTTAATCCTATAAAACCCAAACACTTTGATCTAAAAGCTTTCTACAGTTCTATCCAGTCAAGCTAAATCTACTGCTTGCTAAAAACTATCTGTGACCTGTCCTAATAAAAAAGACTAGAGTCACAGAGGACGTCTAGACTGGAATGAATCTGTAGAAAATTCTGAACCATGAGATAAATTAACTAATTAAAATAATTGTACCACTTGTTGTAAACATCATTTACTAAGAAGTATTTAGCAAACATTTAACGAAAAAGCCCATATTAATACAAGTGACTAAATGTCACTGTTCAAATATGATGACAAATGTAATTGTAACGACAATAAAAAGTGATCATGGCTTGGAGGGAGACATTATTGCAATCAAATGCATTTAGAAAATAGCATACAAATGGAGCAAATTAACAACTGCTCATAAGAGGTAGAAATCTATTTGTGACTTAATAAATGTTTTTCAAATTCAATACATTTTGTGTGTTTTGAACAATTTAAGAGGCATGCACCTTTTGAAAACTAAACTTAAGCTGATCTTTTAACGATCTAAGACTAACATCCTCCATAATCCAAACTTTCTACTTCTGCACTGCCACAGACAATCCAGTTTATTCCCAGTATCCCAGTTTGAATCCGGGCTCTAAAAATACATCTTTTCTGGTAGGCCTATCATATCACCTCACTAATCTAATTTCTCAAGTTTTTCTTTCCTACATTTTACTCATAATTTAAGCTAACCGACACTCTGAGTCAGGGCCATGTTAGCAGCGTGATCAGTTCAGCTGATGATGATGCTGACATCACTCCTGCGCCACAAAGAAGGCAGTTGGCAAGTGCTCCAAAGGAGCTGAAAAAAAGTTTGTTTGGCTTCCGAAATCTTGTGAGAGGACAGTATTGGGGAGTGAGGTGGGAAGGAGAGTGAGTAGACAGTATGGGGAGGAGTAAATGTGAGATGGGACAGTATGACGAGGGGTGGGGAAATGTGTTAGGGGACAGTATAGGGAGGATAAATGTGTGAGGGTATAGTATGGAGTAGGGTATGAAATTTGTGAGCAGATAGTATGGGAAGGAATATTTGAGGAGACAGTATGGGGAGGAGAATGTGTGAGGAAACAGTATGGGGAGGCGTATGGAATGTGAGAGGAGACAGTATAGGCATTAGGCAGGAGTGGAATGAGTGAGGAGGCAGTTTGTGAAGGAGGGAATTTGTTAGAAGATAGTATGGGGAAATGTGTGACAGTATGGGGAAAGGGGGAATGTGTGAGGAGACAATATGAGGAGGGCTATGGAATGTGTGAAGAAACAATAGAGAGAAGAATGTGTGAGGAGACAGTATGGGGAGAAGGGAATCTGTGAGATGACTGTATGGGGAGGGGAGAAATGTGTGATGAGACAGTTGAGGGAGAATATGTGTGAACATAGTAGGAGAGGAACTGTAAGGGGACAATATGGTGGAAAAATATGTAAGTGGATAGTATGGGGAGAAAAGTGTGGTGATGCACAGTGTAGAGAATTGGCAGCAAGAAGGGGACAGTATTGGCAAGAAATATGGAAGGAGACAATATTATGGGGAATAGTGTGATGAGACAGTATGGGGAAGAAAGGGTGAAAGTGGGCACATTATAGAGACTGGCTATTGTGGGTGAGGGTTGAATAGAGAGAGGGAAGCATGGGGGACAATGTAATGGTACAGTTTAGAGGAAACAGTTTGCAGAGAGGGGGGGAGTGTGACAAGGGAATAAAATGTGAGATTGGAGAGTATAGGAGGACACAGTGTGAGGAAGAGGCCCAGTTTGGAATGGAGAGGACAGTGTTGATGGCATGTAACCTAAGATGAAAAGTGTGGGAGTCATATTTTCTGCAGGAAGCACAGTTTGGAATAATTATTCAGAGGCACAGGGTAGGACAGATATTTTTTATTCAGGAACACAGGAACATTATAATTACACTCTTATTTTTAAAGACCGTGCGTCGGGATTAGCTGCAGAAGACCAGCATAAAAGAAAGTCTGCAGAAACGAACTGGTGATATGAAAAGTCATTATGGTGTCTGGAAAAGATGGAGAAGAAAAAAAAGAGAACGACTCCAATTAGAGAAGGTGACACATATAAAGTATCTGGATGTAAATGTTTATTTGTGATACTAACTATGTCTCATCAGTACTTTGGTTCCAGTATGGTCTGCAGTCTGATGATGGCTGTAAACAATGCCTAATGTTTCCTTACCATTGTTAAGTACATGTTAGCAGTTGTAGGTTCATGCAATACAGTTAGTTGCTGTGCTAATCTTGGTGATGTATATATGTACTGAAGCTGGTTCTGGTGTTGTAGTCATTTACTAATGATGGTTCTGGTGACATTCATGTACTGATGGTGGTTCTGGTGATGAATTTTTGTACTGATAGTGGTTCTTGTTATGTACTCCTGTGCTGCCAATGGTTTTGATTCTGTAAATATGTATAATGTACAATGCAATGTTAACCTGTCAGGTAACGTGATAGGTGGTTAGGTTTATAAAGTAATAAAGTATTGGTCACCCATATTTATGTTAAAAGAATTAATTATAAAATTAGGCACGGATATGCAATTTCCGGTCACACGATAACTAGCTTCTCTTCCTTCTTGTTTATATAAAGCAGGTACTGTAGGATTTCACTGAACATTAAAAAAATAGGAGAATCAGCTAGTCTGCTAGCATGCATATAGCATACGAGTAGTTACATGATGACTACTCAAATCACTTAATCTGTATACAGGCTGCATGAAACTTAGATATGCCTCTGGAATAAACCCGCACAAACCATGAGGAGGGCATAAAAATTTCTTACAGATGTTGTCTTTGGTGGGATTTGAATCCAGAACTCCAGTGCTGTAAAGCAACAGTGCTAACCACTGAGCCACCATGATGCCTTCATGAACACATACAGATACTTGCTAGATCATACACTATAAACACTTTCTATCTTTTGTCTGATTTTTTTTGCTCATGTCCCATTTCATTTGTAAATTACAGCAGTATATGTTGGCGCTATATACAGAAAATTATAATTATGTATAAGATACTGCAGCGTTAGGAAAAAATGGCCCACATTTCATTTCACTTGAATCAGGCAGACAATGAAATGCTTAATGTGCTTCTGATTGGGTGATCACCTGAACCAAATCTTATTTAACGAAGGAAAGTATAAAAAACACTGCTGTGGTGTTCACAATCCTCTTGCAATAGGACAAGCTGGATGGCAAAACAAGTGCTAGTAACATCCCAAAAGTAATAGGTATGAAAAAATAACTTTTAACCATATCAAAGGAGTTGAAAAGAAAAAAGTCTTGAGTGAGGAAAAGAAGGCTCAATTCTGGCTTTACTAGCACAGGGACACAGTGAGCGTCATGTTGCCTCCATCCTTTTAAATTTCTAAGATGGCAGTCTATTACAAAGTAACAAAATACGTGTGCACAGTCAATGTGCCGGTGCAAGAGTAAGTTCCCAAACCATATACAAATGTAAGATAAACTCTGCACTCAACTTTGTATATAGCAGAAATTAAAAGACAATTATCAGACACTTCGATTTATCACATTCTACCTAGAGACCCAACCAGTGAGATTCGATCCAAAATTGAGACCATTATTACCAAATATTCCAGCTTGGGGATCCTTGACTCCAAAACAAGCGAGTTCCTACGCAACAAGAATCCAATCACTCCAGTATTCTACACCATACCAAAGATCCATAAAAATTTGCAGAACCCACCAGGTAGGCCCATTGTGGCCTCCACCAATTCAATCTTGTCACCCATTGCCAAATTCTTAGAGAAAATTCTCACACCCATCACCCATACAGCCTCCTCTTTCCTGCTTGACACTGGAGATTTCCTCCAGACCATTCAGAGATTACAGAGGGTACCACCCAACACCATCCTAGTAACCATGGATGTCAAGGATTTATACACCTCGATACCTCATGTCAATGGCATCAATTCAGTACACCATCTCCTAACCACAGAAGGTTGGGCAGAAGACCAGATCAATCTGGTCATAGAGTTACTTTCAGTTATTTTGTTCAACAACGTCTTCCTCTTTCAGGATTCATTTTATTTACAGATACGTGGCACCGCCATGGAATCTAACGTGGCACCCCCTTATGCCAACACGTACATGGCGGACTTTAAAACCACCCACATCTATCAACACCCCTTGTTTTCACAGTACGTTTTACTGTGGAAACGGTATATCGATGACGTGTTTTGTCTATGGAGTGGCACGGTAGAATCCTGCAACAATTCCTGTCCTTTCTTAATTCTACATGGCCAGGCATCACCTTCACCATATCTCATGACTCACAGAAAATCAATTTTCTAGATACCATGGTGTTGAAAGATAATGATGGCTTTATTACAACAGATTTATTTGTCAAACCAACGGACAAAAACAGTATTTTACATTATTCCAGTTTCCATCCCCCGTCTGTCAAGAAATCGATCCCCATCTCGCAATTTCAACGCGTCAAACGGATAGTCACCAATGACTCTCTCCGCACAGCCCGCCTTCAAGACATGTCTCTGAAATTCTCCAAGAGAGGATACCCGCTGCCCCTTTTGGAAGAATCTAAGAACCATGTACCACAGACACGTCTCAATAGAGATACTAAACGAATCCCCTTCATCCACTCCTACCATCCCTTTGCATTCTTACTACACAAAACAATTAAACGTCATTGGCACCTCTTATCCACAGCCCATCCGAACATTCCCGAATTTCAGGTACCATTTTTACCCTGTTTTAAAAGACCACCCAACATCAAAGACAGTCTGATTAGGGCCGACATAGGCCCTTTAACACCCATTAGACAGAAGTTTCTTGCTCGTCCTAAGACTGGGACATATCCGTGTCTACACTGTGCTCAGTGTAGCAATGTCCTCAAAGGTGACCGTTTTTCATCATCCCCATACAGGAAAAACATTCTACATTAAAGATTTTTACACATGCGACACGTCATTTGTAATCTACCTTATCAAGTGCCCATGTGGTTTGCTTTATGTCGGGGAAACCACCCTTCCAGTGAAAGACAGAATTTCTAAACACAAGTCCACCATACGTTGTACCAATTTATTACTTCCAGTACCATACCACTTTCACTCAAAGGGTCATACCATTTCGCAACTACAGTTTCAGGTTATTGACCATATACCTCCATTAAGACGGGGTGGCGATCGGATCGCACTATTGAAAAAACGGGAATCGTATTGGATCCACACACTGGAAACACTCACCCCTAAGGGTCTCAATAGGGACTATGATTTATTGTCATTTATTTGAATTGTCAATTTTGTGATTTTCTCTAATTACATCTTCTCCCTTTCTCTAGAGTCGCCTATATTGACTGCCAGAAACTATGGGCACTTAGAAAATCTTCACCAGCCTTTTTCCCACCCCTTTACTGCACTTCTAAGACTGAGCTGCGTTTCAACCTTCAAACCACCACTGAGCATGCGCTGCCTTAAGCACACTCCCATACCTCAGAACCCATGGAACGCACATGGACCGCATTCTGCACTTCCGGGCACGTCACTTCCGGTCTAGCCGGAACCAGGAAGTCTCACACTTGAACACATGGCACTGGCGTCCATATAAACTCACCCCAGGTAGCTATCACTGCACTACTCCAGCGGTGGACACCGCGACAACTGCCATCCCTGGGCAAGGTAACTGAACCGCTTCATAAGCACCCTCTATCAGCGTTCACCACTCTGATTGTTTATGTGCTATGTCTCCTTACAGGCCACAACACAGGCTCTGTTAAGACCTTATCCTCCTCACAGTAAGGTTAACTCTGTATATATCTAATGCACGCGTCTCACAGCCCAGACTCTGCTACTCACACTTTTATGTGTGCTTTAGTAATTATAGGTCATACCTATTATCCTCATTTCACTCCTGAAACGGATCTCCCTTTTGACACTGAGATTCACGGTATGTACTATTACTCAGCAGCTCTGAACCAACCACTGTGAGCACTCACTGTTATAATTCTCACATGTTATCTCACAGTCTTTACTTACCTGCGGCAGGAACCGCATTAACCCCTCAGGGTAAGCAGCCAGTCAGCCTCACATTATTGTGCTCTATGGGAATTCATGTCTAGGTGAACAATATCACCCTTTCTTCTGGTCACTATAGGATATAAGTCTGATTGATTCACATTGACAGCATTGTTCTGTGATATACGGTATGTATGTTTATGCTCCTCTCTCTCTGAATAAGATTTATGACTGAACCAACCTTGCCTCTTCCTAAATTTGCTTCGGAACAAGTCTTGATACCATGTATATACTTTATTTTTTTGTAAATAAGATTATTTTGGCATATATTTTCCATGAAATCTGTCGAACCATTTATTATTTTGTATAGTTACTGAAGAAGGTCTGCTGACCGAAACGTTTGACATCACTGAACTATAATAAAATTACACCATTATCATTCAAAGTTGAGTGCAGAGTTTATCTTACAACGGCAGTCTATTACAACACGGTCAAGCAGCAGACATTGGGGACAGCAAAGCTACAGACCGGCAGAGAACGAAAAAAACAACTCTCAACTGACTGGGATAACCGTCATGTCAGGCTGACATCAAGTAACCTACAAAAGGAATGGCAAACGGCAGCTGGGGTGAAGTGCACGGCAAGAACAGTTCGTAACAGGCTCCTAGAGGCAGGGCTCAAGGCATGTAAAGTTAGAAAAAAGCCTTTCATCCATGAAAAGCAAAGGAGAGCCAGGCTGAAGATTGCCAAAGACTATAAGGATTGGACCATAATCTTCTCTGATGACGAGTCTAATTTTCTGCTTTGCCCAACACCTGGTCATCTAATGGTTAGACGGAGACCTGGAGAGGTGTACATGCCACAGTGTCTTGCACCCACCGTGAAATTTGGTGGAGGAACGGTGATACTCTAGGGATGCTTCAGCAAGGCTGGAATTGGGCAGGTTAATCTTTGTGAAGGACGTATGAATCAAGACGCATGCAAGGTTATCCTGGAAAAACAATTGATTCCTTCTGCTCAGGCAATGTTCCCCAACTCTGATGACTGGTTTTTCCAGCAGAACAATGCGTCATGTCACACAGCTAGGTCAATCAATGTGTGGATGAAGGAACACCACATCAAATGCCTGTCATGGCCAGCCCAATCTCCAGACTTAAACCCCATTGAAAACCTCTGGAATGTAATCAAGAGGAAGATGGATAGTCACAAGCCATCAAACAAAGAACTGCTTAAATTTTTGTACCAGGAGTGGCATAAGGTCACCTAAAAGCAGTGTGAAAGACTGGTGGAAAGCATGCCAAGACGCATGAAAGCTAAGATTAATAATCAAGGTTATTCCACAAAATATTGATTTCTGAACTCTTCCTGAGTTAAAACATTAGTATTGTTGTTTCTAAATGATTATGAACTTGTTTTCTTAGCATTATTTGAGGTCTGCAAGCACTGCATTGTTTGGTTATTTTGACCATTTCTCATTTTCTGAAAAGAACTACAAAATGTATTGCTTAGAAATTCGGAGACATGTTGTCAGTAGTTTATAGAATAAAAAAGCAATTTAAATTTTACTCAAAGATATACCTATAAAGAGAAAAAAACAGACAAACTGAAAATTTTGCAGCAGTCTCTTATTTTTTGCCAGAGCTGTATATTCTTAATGTAGCATGTCTACCACTAGAGGGTGTTCACACTTCATAAACATGGTGATTGAACTTTGAATGGCTTTTAAAAGTGTAACAAGTGGTCATAAAGTTCCTCAGCAGAAAAGCATGAGTTTGTGTTCTAAACTAAGCATACACAAATATATAGCTATATTTTGTGTATTACTTTTATATAATTTCTATATACATCCAATTATATACAGTACCAACATAAACATTTATTCCAACACATGCATGCAAAAATGAATTAGGACCTTTCACCAATTTTACCATATAAAACTGGCCACATCATGGAATAGTCCAGAACTGAGTAAAGTGTATTTTTAATCACTCTCCTCTGTTGTAGAGATATGAGCTTGTAAAGTTTAGGTTATAATCTATGTAAAGTTCTAGGGGTATGTACTTCTTCTCCTGCATGATATTCACCAAAACATACAGTCAGGCAAAGGACAAAATAACTCACTCCTCTCACTGATCTCTGCAGATATT
This sequence comes from Oophaga sylvatica, assembly GCA_033576555.1. Classification (NCBI taxonomy): domain Eukaryota; kingdom Metazoa; phylum Chordata; class Amphibia; order Anura; family Dendrobatidae; genus Oophaga; species Oophaga sylvatica. The sequence goes on along the minus strand of JARQOD010000004.1, from coordinate 152,415,909 downwards.
GTGTAGAGATACAGCAGGACTGAGTTATGCATCATTACAAACACTTTCAGATATCTCACAGTCAGCTCTCACTCTCACCCCCACACTGACTATCCTGAGATGAGATCTGGAAGGGTTTGTAATTGTGCATAACTCAGCTCCGCTGTATCTCTACACAGTAGTTGCACAGGTCAGCGAGAAGAGCTAGTTCTTTTTTCTCCTGCATGACACTGCCTTCTTGTGAATGGTCAACCTCATATAGCAGAAAAAGTACATGTCCCCAGAGTCAAATCTCTGGTATCACATAGTTGAACTTTATGTAAAGTATAACCTAAACTTTACAAGTTAATATCTCCGCAATGGAGAGGTGAAATACCGTATATACTCGAGTATAAGCCGACCCGAGTATAAGCCGAGGCCCCTAATTTTGCCACGGAAAACTGGGTAAGCTTATTGACTCAAGTATAAGCCGGGTGTATAAGCCGCCGTCCTGCTCTGTGCTCCCCCCTTCCTGCTCCGTGCTCCCCCATCCAGCTCTGTGCTCCCCATTCTCCTCTGTGCTCCCCCATTCTCCTCTGTGCTCCCCCTCCTGCTCCATCCTCCTGTGCCCCGTCCTGCTCCATGCTCCTCTGTGCTCTCCATCCTCCCCCCGTCCTGCTCCCTGCTCCTCTGTGCCCTCCATCCTCCCCCCCGTCCTGCTCCGTGCTCCTCTTTGCCCTACATCCTCCCCCCATCCTGCTCCGTGCTCCTCTGTGCTCTCCATCCTCCCCCAGTCCTGCTCCGTGCTCCACCGTGCTCTCCATCCTCCCCCCGTCCTGCTCCGTGCTCCTCTGTGCTCTCCATCCTCCCCAGTCCTGCTCCGTGCTCCTGTGCTCTCCATCCTCCCCCGTCCTGCTCCGTGCTCCTCTGTGCTCTCTATCCTCCCCCAGTCCTGCTCCGTGCTCCTCTGTGCTCTCCATCCTCCCCCCATCCTGCTCCGTGCTCCTCTGTGCTCTCCATCCTCCCCCAGTCCTGCTCCGTGCTCCTCTGTGCTCTCCATCCTCCCCCGTCCTGCTCCGTGCTCCTCTGTGCTCTCCATCCCCCCAGTCCTGCTCCGTGCTCCTCTGTGCTCTCCATCCTCCCCCCATCCTGCTCCGTGCTCCTCTGTGCTCTCCATCCTCCCCCAGTCCTGCTCCGTGCTCCTCTGTGCTCTCCATCCTCCCCCCGTCCTGCTCCGTGCTCCTTTGTGCCCTCCATCCTCCCCCCCGTCCTGCTCCGTGCTCCTCTGTGCTCTCCATCCTTCCCCCGTCCTGCTCCGTGCTCCTCTGTGCTCTCCGTCCTCACCCCCATCCTGCTCCGTGTTCCTTGTCCTCCTCCATGCTCCCCCCATCCTCCTCCATCATACTCACCCTCCCCGTGCCATCGCTGAACGTCCTGGCAATCCTCCGTTGTACCCGGCTTCCTGCAGCTCTCCTGTGCTGAGCGGTGACATAATACCGCTCATTCAGGCTATGTATATGGACGCCACGCCTATGGGAGTGGAGTCGCGTCCATATTCATGACCTTAATGAGCGGTATTACGTCACCGCTCAGCACAGGAGAGCTGCAGGAAGCCGGGTACAACGGAGGATTGCCGGGATGTTCAGCAATGGCACGGAGAGGGTGAGTATGATGTCCCAGCCACAGGCTCCTGCCGTGGCACCCCCTCCCCCGCTGGTTTCTGCACAAAGACTCGTGTATATGCCGAGGGGGCATTTTCAGCACAAAAAAAGGTGCTGAAAATCTCGGCTTATACACGAGTATATACGGTAAACAAAATTAAAAATACCTTTTACTTAGCTCTGCAGCCACATTTCCTGATATAGCTAGTTTAACATGATAAAACTGGTGAAAGATCCTTTCTAAAAATAGCACTAAAATTATTTTTTATTTAAATTAATCTGTGCATATGTACATGTACTGTAATTTTTATGTGTTTAAATACTCACCTACCGCTGCTTTCTCCGGGATTCAGTTCTGCCGCTCTTTTTTATTATTATTATACATTTATATAGCGCCATTTATTCCATGGCGCTTTACATATGAAAAGGGAAAATATAGACAGGTACAATAACATGTGCTAGACAAGGGACACACAAGTACAGAAGGAGAGAGGACCCTGCCCGTGAGGGCTCACAGTCTACAGAGATGGGTGAGGATACACTAGGAAAGGGTAGAGCTGGTCGTGCGATTGTTCAGTAGACTGAGGATCATTGCAGGCTGTAGGCTTGTCGGAACAGGTGGGTCTTCAGGTTCTTCTTGAAGGTTTCCGTTGTTGGTGAAAGTCTGATGTTTAACGGCAGGGAGTTCCAGAGTATGGGGGAAGCCCGGGAGATGTCTTGTATGCGGTTGTGGGAAGAAGAGATGAGGGGGGAGTCGAGAAGGAGATCTTGAGAGGATCGAAGGTTGCGTGTGGGTAGGTAGCAGGAGATCATGTCACAGATGTATGGAGAAGAAAGGTTGTGGATGGTTTTGTATGTCATGGTTAGGGTTTTGAACTGGAGCCTCTGGGCAATAGGAAGCCAGTGAAGGGCCTGGCATAGAGGGGAGGCTGGGGAATAGTGGGGAGACAGGTGGATTAGTCGGGCAGCAGAGTATAGGATGGACTGGAGTGGTGCCAGAGTGCTAGTGGGGAGGCCAGACAGTAGGAGGTTGCAGTAGTCGAGGCGGGAGATGATAAGGGCGTGCACTAGTGTTTTTGTGGTTTCATGGTTGAGGAATGCGCGGATCTGGGAAATATTTTTGAGTTTGAGGCGGCAGGAGGTGGCGAGGGCTTGGATATGTGGTTTGAAAGCGAGGGCAGAGTCGAGAATCACCCCAAGGCACCGAGCATGCGGGACTGGGGAAAGCGAGCAGCCATTGATGGACAGGTCTGGTGGAGGGGTAGAATGAGGTGGGGAAAGATGATGAATTCTGTTTTGTCCATGTTCAGTTTGAGAAAGCGAGCAGAAAAGAAGGCTGAGATAGCAGACAGACACTGTGGGATTTTGGTCAGTAGGGAGGTGAGGTCAGGTCCAGATAGGTAGATCTGCGTGTCATCGGCGTAGAGGTGATACTGCAAGCCGTGGGATTCTATGAGCTGTCCCAGGCCAAAGGTGTAGATGGAGAAGAGTAGGGGTCCTAGGACTGAGCCTTGAGGAACACCGACAGACAGGGGCGAGGTGAAGAGGTGGTGTGGGAGAGGGAGACACTGAATGTTAGATCTGTTAGATATGATGAGATCCAGGATAGGGCCAAGTCTGTGATGCCAAGAGATGAGAGAATCTGTAGCAGGAGGGAATGGTCCACGGTGTCGAAGGCAGAAGACAGGTCCAGGAGAAAGAGGACAGAGTAGTGATGCTTGCTCTTGGCGGTTAGCAGGTCGTTAGTGACTTTAGTTAGGGCAGTTTCAGTTGAGTGATGCAGTCGGAAGCCAGATTGTAACCGGTCAAAGAGGGAACAGGAAGAGAGGTGGGAGGACAGTTCGAGATATACATGCTGTTCCAGTAGTTTTGAGGCATAGGGGAGAAGAGATATCGGGCGATAGTTAGACACAGAGGATGGGTCGAGGGAGAGCTTTTTGAGGATGGGTGTGATTGAGGCATGTTTGAAGGATGAAGGAAAGACACCATTTGTAAGTGAAAGGTTGAAGAGGTGTGTGAGAGTAGAGATGAAGACTGTGGCAAAGTTAGGGATGAGGTGGGACAGGAGTGGGTCAAGTGCGCAAGTGGTGAGGTGTGATCTTGACAGGAGAGTGGAGAGCTGATCTTCTGTCATGGTGGTGAAGCTGGTTTTGGAAGAACAGGGCTGAGTGGCTAAGAGGGGCATTGGGGGCTGCGGGCCAAAGCTCTTCTCAGTAACGTCACTGCTCTTCAGAATCTCAAGGTGACACTGCACTATGTGTGACTCAGAAGTGACCTTACAATGTAAGTCTATGAAACTTCAGAAGTAGACTCCATAGGCTTACATTGTAAAAGAGAAAATGTGAAAAAGGAGCAATCAGCTCACATGTCCTTCTGCATGGCAAAATACTCTAGTAATAGTAACAGTTCAAATGATATCTGGTACTCACATCTTCATAAAATAATCGCTTTATTTATCCAGTAGTAGAAAAGGCACAAAAATGGTTGAATACTACAGCACATGTTTCAGACCTGCTTGGTCCTTTGTTAAGCCTGACTAAACACAGAGGAGCAGCAGGGGATATGCAAGGTTGACCTGATTAAAACCATGAAACTAAGTGAATACTGACAAAGAAAAAAACATGGGTTAAATACAAATGAATAGTTCCTCAAAAACTAGACATCATGCTGTAATCCAAATAAATTGTGGAACAAATGAGAAACAAAGTAATTGAGATCTATCAGTCTGGTAAAGGTTATAAAGCCATTTCTAAAGCTTTGAGACTCCAGTGAACCACAGTGAGAGCCACCGTCCACAAATGGCAAAAACATGGAACAGTGGTGAACCTTCCCAGAAGTGGCTGGCAGACCAAAATTACCCACAGAGCACAGTGACGACTCATCCAAGAGATCACAAAAGACCCCACACCAACAGCAGCAAGCCTCACTAGCCTCAGTTAAGGTCAGTGTTTATGACTCCATCATAAGAAAGAGACTGGGCAAAAAATGTCCTGCATGGCAGAGTTACAAGACAAAAACCACTGCTGAACAATAAGAACATAAAGGCTCATTTCATTTTTGCCAGAAAACATTTTAATGATCCCCAATACTTTTGGGAAAATACTCTGTGGACTGACAAAAGTTAAACTTTATGGAACGTGTATGTCCCATTACATCTGGCATAGAAGTAACCACAGCATTTCAGAAAAGGAACATCATACCAACAGTAAGATATGGTGGTGGTAATTTTATTATCTGTTTTGCTGCTTGAGGACCTAGAAGACTTGCTTTGGTAGATGGAACCATGAATTCTGCTGTATATGAAAAAATCTAAAAGGAAAATGTCTGGTCATCTGTTTGTGACCTCAAGCTGAAATGCGCTTGGGTTATGCAGTAGGACAATGATCCAAAACACACCAGGAAGTCCACCTCTGAATGGCTTAAGAAAAATTAAATTAAGACTTTGGAGTGGCCTAGTCAAAGTCCTGACTTTAATCTGATTGAAATACTGTGGCATGACCTTAAAAAGGCGGTTCATGCTCATTAACCCTCCAATGTGGCTGAATTTTGCAAATATGAGTGGGCCAAAATTCCTTCAGAGCGCTGTAAAAGACTCATTGCCAGTTATTGCAAATGCTTCATTGCAGTTGTTGCTGCTAAGGGTGGCCCAATCAGTTAATAGGCCTAGGGGGCAATCACTTTTTCACATAAGGCCCTGTAGGATTGTATAGCTTTTTCCCTAAATAATAAAGAGCTTCATGTAAAAACTGCATCTTGTGTTTTCTTTGTCTAATATTTACATTTGTTTCGTGACCTAAAACATTTACGTGTGACAAACATGCAAAAGAATAAGAAATCAGAAAGGGAGCAAAGACTTTTTCACACAACTGTATGAGATCATTACACAATCATGACAAAATGTTTGTATGACTTTTATCTAACGAGCATGAAACATTTCCACTGCCCATGTGCTGTTTCCATTTCTCCACTGCACTTACCTCTTAGACCAATTTGGAGAACACATCTGGTACTACTGTCAGGTCAAGGTCTGGCCCATATGAATTACTAAATAAAACAAGGGTCAACTACTCTTGCATAGATGTAGTGTCCATTCTATCACTCAGAAAAGAGTATTGTCCATTTCTAGCCAGACGCAGAGCAGTTCATTATCACTTCATCTCCTTATAGAATTCTTTTCCCTATGGCTTCTATTGACAGTAGCAAAGATTTAAGTCTTGTCTTATATAAAATAATATAACTTACATTTCGGGAGCCTTGACATTACAGTTCGCTTTCATGCTTTACATGTGTGATTCATAGCTTTGAGATTATCTCGGTGCAGATAATAGATGTTCTGCATATCAAATAACTTCAAAGCTGTGAACAGCACCTTCTGTATGTGCTCAACACTTTCCAAATCTTCCCCAGGAAGAAATACTGCATGAAAGAGACAGAAGTGTTTATGTATAAAAGATTCTGACACGTCTCACCGCTATTCCAATACGGAAAGTATAAATGGCAAAAGGCAGATTCTACTTTCATACTCTTTATTCTTTTGAAGCCAAGGCACTGTTTCCCCAAAAGCCCTTTATTAAATAAAAGAAGACCTTTGTGAAAGCCAAAAATAATGGTAGAGATAGCGAATGGCACAGTGGAGGGTAATTTGTTATCAAAGATACTTATTAATAGAGTCGGCTCGTGCTATACAATACTAAAAATTGGTATTTAAAGTGGTTGAGTCCTTAGGACAACTCATTTCTATTCGATATAAATGAATATTTTCAAATTAAAATTTACCAGAATTTTTTTGAGGGAATTCAATTCGGGCAAATCGATTTGCGGTGAATGGAAAGTACACCAAAGCCTTCAGTCGTCCTGAAAAATGCTTGAGACACAATTCTCCTTTTCTCACACACTAATCTTCACCGATGTGCTGTCACACACTATCTTTAGGTTGCGTTCATACATTGTGGCTGCTTTTGCAGTCATTTGTATTCGTGGTACAGTTTTTGCCACAAATGCAGCAAAAAATGAAACGCTAGAGCTATGTGGGAATACGGTCAGTTTCTTTAGTGTTATGACTTTTTCTCCCTATCATTATTACAAAGTTGTGACATCCTTGAACTATCCAGTTTCACCACAAAATGGCTGCTGCATTTCCTGCTTCTGCTTTTATAAATACTAGGGTAGTTCCTCCTGATTGACTGTGCAATAATGGGGAAGTCTTCCTGAGGTCATGTGATCCTTTTCTCACTGACTGAATTGTGTAAATTGAGGCAGACATTTGTGTGAAGCAAATCACAAATTGTTTGAATTTGCTGGGTTCAGACACATATTCGATATGCATTGAATCAATTCGTTCATCTCTATTTTCTACATGTTCTATCAGAGAACAGAGGCATCATAGTAGACGTTTGCAATCAATCAGCCCAGCAAAGTCTTGACAGATGAAGTGGCTTATAGTTTGCAGTAACACTTTGTGCTATACACAAAAAATATTTTACAAAGAGAGTCACTGCCTTTTATATCTCAAATCCAACCAATTGGCTCAATAGAAAAATTCACCAATGAACTGTACCCCACATTTGTTATCGTGTATGATGGTACTTCATAGGTTACACAATGTTGGAGTGATATAGCCATAAAACCAAGAAAGAAAAGCTGAGACACTCAAACTATCTTAATTGCCATTTTATTAGTAGAGTAACAGAATGTACAGTCATGGCTGTTAGGGTTCGATTTCCCGCTGCTGCACAAGGGGAGTCTCGAACCCGTCCCGCTGTGGTCTCCCGTTCATCTCCGGCCGCAGTGGAGCCTGCTCAGCAGAGGCGTCGGTCCAGGCGTCTTGCCCACTCCACTACTGGGCAGTGACTTGTTGCTGCCTTTCCTGGATCTGCTATTATAGTCAATGCTGGAGCAGACGTCTTTGGGACAAAGTACTGCGTTTTCCCTTCTGAGCATGCCCAGGGTGAGATCTCTCATTGGAGATCAGGGGTCACGTGCTCGGGTGCTGCAGCAGCTCCTATTGGCCCGCCAGGAAGGCCTGTTGCTGCGGGTCTTCTGGAACAGGTTTCTCATTGGTCCTTGTTCCTGGAAGGTCCTGTAGCTGTTGCTATAAAAGGGTAGCATGGCTGGGCCGCCATGCGCTAATATCAACCATTGTATGCTATGCGCCAGTGTGGTCATGCGTGTGTGTGGTTAGGGACCCGGCTGAAATAAGCCACTAGAATACCTACTTAATCGGTGAGGAGTTTGGTGTGCTAGCTGGTCAGGGTCGGTGTCCTAGATGCCCTAGATTACCGGCATAACCGGTGAGGAGTTTGATTGCCGTATTCAGGGTCTGGCGTTCAGACGCCATAGATTGCGGGTGACTCCCGCGAGGACATTAGCGCATGACCACGTATTATGCTCGCTTAGCAATTATCCGTGTACCTGAGAGCCTGACAGGACACGGTACTTTTTCTCAGCGGCTCTGTGACGTAACAGGGTTCGCTTTTGACGCTAGACAGCGCCCTAGCATTTTACTTTGCGGCTCACTGAAGTTAAGTGAGTTCGCACCTATCGCCATATAGCGCTGTGGCATCCCGTTAGCGGCTCTGGGATTAACAGAGTTCGCACTTACTGCCACAACGCGCTACGGCGTTTATTTTTGCGACTCTGCGGGATAACAGAGTTCGTTACTTTCGCCATCTTATTAGCAGCGGGCTTTGCTTGCACGGTGGACCCTGGGCTGCGAACGCACCTCTCTATTATATCTATTAGGTGCATTCCGCAGACCCTAACATAATATTAGCGCCAGGGTCTGGCTAGTAAAATGGCGGATGACCAGCGTCTAAGGCAGTATATCCAGCAGCTGGAGGGAAGGTTGGCGGCTCTTGAGCGCACAACCTCAGCTGTGGATATTCCCGCAGTCGCTGTTCAGGCTGCTAGCTGGTTGCAGTCAGTTTGTCCTCTGCTACCTCTGTCCCTACATTATCCCACCTCCCGCTTCCTGACAAGTTTGCCGGTGACAGCAAGCAATGTCGGGGATTCGTGAGTCAGTGCTCTATACAGCTCGAGCTTCTGGCTGTACGTTTCCCCACGGATCGGGCACAAGTGGGTTTTGTACTGTCTCTACTCTCGGGCAGAGCGTTGGAGTGGGCAACACCGCTGTGGGAGCGTGACGATCGTGTGGTGCGGAGTGCTCCTCGGTTTTTGGAGGCTCTGAAAAAGGTCTTTTTAGGACCTCAGGTCACGCACGATACGGCACTCCAACTGCTGACAATGTCACAGGGCTTGTCCATGGTCAGTCAGTTCTCAGTCCAATTTCGGACTTTGGCCTCTGAATTAGAGTGGCCAGATAAAGTTCTTATTCCAGTGTTCTGGAGAGGACTGGCAGACCATGTAAAGGACGCTTTGGCTACCAGGGAGATTCCTGTCACACTGGAGAAACTCATTTCTATATCTACCCGCATCGACCTCCGTTTTCACGAGCGGAGGTTAGAGCGGACCCAGTGTAGGCAGAGGTTTCGGCTGGCACCCACCTTTGCCAAACCTCTGGAATTTCCCGTTCGGGCGACTGACTCCCCAGAGACTGTGGAGAATACTCGAGTGGGATCTAAGTCTCGGACCACTCGAGTATCCGTGGTCTGTAGAGTGTGTCAGCAGTCAGGACATTATGCCAACCGATGTCCCCAGCGAATAAGTAAACGGTCATGTTCCGTGACCATGGGTGCAGGGTCATTAGACGCGAGGGATTTTGCTCCGAAGATGCTCCTTAAAGGGTTAATCTCTCTAGGTTCATCCACCCTTCCCGCCAAGCTTTGTGTGGACTCTGGGGCAGAGGGGAATTTTATGTCCTCTTCCTTTGCCTCTCGCCATTCCATACCGCTGGTGACACTCGCCGAGCCAATATCGGTGAGAGTGTTGAATGGAGCAATCCTGCCCTCACAAATCACCCACCAGACTGTCACTCTACCTCTGTCTATGTCTCCTTCACATCAGGAGAATATATCCCTTTTTGTCCTTCCTGAGGGAATAGATGAGATTTTGTTGGGATTACCATGGCTTCGCCACCACGCTTCCCATATTGAGTGGTCCTCTGGGAGAATACTGGGTTGGGGTGATCATTGCAGAGACAAATGTCTCAGAGAGGACGTTCAGGTTTCCACAACGGAGATACCCATAGATCTTGATTCCCTTCCCAAGGTTTATCGGTCATACGCAGACGTATTCTCCAAAAAGGCAGCGGAGACTCTGCCGCCTCATCGCCCTTATAACTGTCCTATAGACCTCTTGCCTGGAACGGAGCCCCCTCGGGGAAGAGTGTATCCTCTCTCTCTTCCTGAGACAGAGGCCATGTCACAATACATCCAGGAAAATCTGGCCAGAGGGTTTATTAGGAAGTCAGTGTCACCAGCAGGGGCAGGATTTTTCTTTGTGCAGAAGAAGAATGGAGAATTACGACCGTGCATAGACTATAGGGGTCTTAACGCCATTACCGTTAAGAACAAATATCCTTTGCCCCTAATATCTGAGCTCTTTGATAGGCTCCGGGGAGCAAGGGTATTTACTAAGCTGGATCTTCGTGGTGCCTATAACCTGATCCGCATCCGTGAGGGGGACGAATGGAAGACGGCGTTCAATACCAGAGATGGACATTACGAATATCTTGTGATGCCCTTAGGGCTCTGTAATGCTCCAGCCGTCTTCCAAGATTTCGTAAATGACATCTTCCGGGACATGCTTGCCACCTCTGTGGTAGTCTATCTGGATGACATTCTCATCTTTTCTCCAGATATGGACACCCACCGGAGAGATGTTTGCAGGGTCTTCGACCTCTTGCGGGCAAATTCCTTATATGCGAAGTTGGAGAAGTGTGTGTTTCAGCAGGAGTCTTTGCCATTCCTGGGCTATATCATCTCCACTCAGGGATTGGCCATGGATCCTGCCAAACTACAGGCTGTAATGGATTGGCAAGAACCCCACTCTCTTAAAGCGGTGCAGCGCTTTATGGGGTTCATTAATTACTATCGCCAATTCATTCCCCACTTCTCTACTTTGGTTGCTCCCTTGGTAGCCCTCACCAAGAAAGGAGCCAATCCCAAATTGTGGTCAGAGGAGGTCTCCAAGGCCTTTACTTCAATCAAGTCCCATTTTGCTAGCGCTCCTATCCTACATCGTCCCGAGGTTGATAAGCCTTTTATATTGGAGGTAGATGCCTCGTCCGTTGGTGCTGGAGCAGTCCTTTTTCAAAAGGATGCTCAAGGTCGTAAACATCCTTGCTTCTTCTTCTCCAAGACCGTCACACCTGCGGAGAGGAATTATTCCATTGGGGATAGGGAGTTGCTAGCCATGAAGTTGGCCTTTTCTGAGTGGAGACATCTCCTGGAGGGGGCTCGCTTTCCCTTCCAAGTGTTCACTGACCACAAAAATTTGGTCTATTTACAGACCGCCCAGCGGCTAAATTCCCGTCAGGCCAGATGGTCCCTGTTCTTCTCCCGATTCCATTTCACCCTCCATTTTCTCTCAGGGGAGAAGAACATTCGTGCTGATGCTCTGTCTCGCTCCGTGGTGTCCTCTGAGGAGGTGGAGGAGGAGCCTCGGCTGATTGTCCCCACAGAGAGTGTAATGTATGTAGTACAGTTCATATAGCGTCTTGTGCTTGGGTGCGATGAACATACATGAGACACAGGTTTGATATAGAAAAGTCCTGTATTACTTCATACAAGTTGGCAGAAATAGTCACACAGTTTGCAGACACAGAAACAGGAGACACAGCAGGCCAGAGTAATCCAAGCTCAGCAATCACTCTCCAATACAGATTCAGGATCTTCTTCTCTGTTACTGTAAGTCCATGCAAACGTGGGTCTTTCAAAGAGCAGGGTTCAGAGTCCACAAGTGCTTCAGAGTTCCTCAGTAGGAATAGCTGGAGTACAAGGTCCAAGGCTTACAGGAGTCAAGTCACAGGTTCACTGCAGGCTAGATTCTGAAGCACTGATTGCTCAGCTGTGGCTGCTTAAGAAGCAAAGGAGAGAATCAGGGCGGGAACATGCAAGCTGGAAACTCCATTTTGACTGAGGGCAAGATAGCTGCAGCAAGACAGAAAGTAAAATGGCTGACGAACAAACTGAGTTTCAGGAATATATACATAGAACCTTACATTACTCCCCCCTTAAGGACAACCTCCGGATGACCTCAGACCAGGCTTGTGTGGGTACCTCTGATGAAACTGACGGAGCAAGCGAGGAGCATTAACGTTATTGACCGGTTCCCATGAGTTGTCCTCCACTGGGTAGCCCTGCCATTTAATTAGATATTGTAACTGATTTCTATACAACCTGGAATCTAAAATCCTTTCCACCACAAATTCTTCCTGACCATCGACTAGCACTGGGTCAGGGCAAGGAGAGGAACGTCCAGGAAACGTATTGGGTGTCGCAGCCTTTAGTAGGGATACATGAAAGACAGGGTGGATTCTCATAGTTCTGGGCAGTTGAAGACGACAAGCAACGGCACTTATAATTTTACTGATTTTATAGGGTCCAATGTACTTATGTCCCAACTTAGACGATGGAATCCTTAACTTAAGATTTCTGGTTGACAGCCAGACCAAGTCTCCTACCTTGAAAGCTGGTGCAGGTTTACGAAATTTATCTGCTGCTTTCTTGTACCTTTCTTGAGCCGATTCCAGATTTTCCTTTAGAAGATCCATATTCTTCTGTAAAGACGTGATTCTTTCAGCCACTGCTGGTAAAGGCGTTTCTATGGGAAATCGTGGTAGAATGTTAGGATGATAACCTAGATTAGAGTAAAAAGGAGACTGTTTAGTGGAGGCACTCTGAGAGTTGTTATACGAGAACTCAGCTAATGGAAGTAGATCCACCCAATCATCCTGTAGGTGGCAGATAAAGCAGCGGAGATACTGCTCCAGGGTTTGATTGGTTCGTTAGGTCTGTCCATTAGTCTGGGGATGAAAAGCAGAAGAAAGGTTTACTTTAATGTCCAATGCTGCACAGAAATTTTGCCAAAACCTAGAAGTGAATTGCACCCCTCGATCCGAAATAACCTCATCCGGTACTCCATGTAAGCGAAACACATCTTTAATCATCAAATCTGATGTCTGTTTTGCAGTGGGTAAGCCGACACAAGGGATAAAATGAGCTGCCTTTGTTAGACGGTCAACCACCACTAGAATGGTGTTCTTCCCCTGAGAGGTTGGTAACTCCACAATGAAGTCCATAGAAATGGATCCCCACGGGCGGGACGGGGTGGGAAGAGGCTGTAACAGACCAGTTGGTGAGGAGCGAGGTGTTTTGCATCTTGCACAGACCTCACATGAAGTGACATAATTCAAAACATCCTTCCTGCAAGTGGGCCACCAAAAGAAACGAGAAAGAAATTCCTGGGTCTTTAGAATTCCTCTATGCCCAGCTATCTTGGAATCGTGAATGAGTTGCAATACTCTCAATCTGACTGTTTCAGGAATATACAGGCGTTGTCCCTGAATCCACACACCATTCTTAAAGACAAGACTTACGTCCCTTGGGGGTTGTGCCAAAAAGGAATCCGCATGGTATGCTTCCTTGATGTCCTTAAGTAGGTCTTGATTATGAATTACTCCTAGGAATCTAGAGTCAGGAAGAATAGTCTTAGGAGGAGTAATTGGACGTGTCTCTGCTGAGTAAATCCTAGAGAGTGCATCAGCCTTTCCATTGCGCGATCCTGGTCTATAAGAGATGATAAAATTAAATTGGTTTAAGAAAAGATTCCAGCGAGCCTGGCGAGGAGTCAGGCACTTAGCCGACCTGATAAACTCAAGGTTACGATGGTCTGTCAGGACGACTATTTGCTGTGCAGCTCCCTGAAGAAGGTGTCTCCATTCTTTGAAGGCGGCAATAATGGCCAACAACTCTCTATTGCCCACATCGTAGTTCCTCTCAGCCGAAGACAACTGCTGGGAAAAGAAGGCACAGGGATGCAAGACATTCTTCTCACCTGTTCTCTGAGAGAGTATAGCTCCAACGGCACAGTCTGAAGCATCCACCTCTATTATGAAGGCAAGCTCGGGGTTGGGATGTACTAGGATAGGTGCAGTGGTAAATTTATCTTTTAGACGGGAAAATGCTTCCTGGGCTTGGGGAGTCCAGGAAAACCTAGACTCTTTCCGGGTAAGTTGAGTGATAGGTGACACTACCTCAGAGAAATTTCTAATGAAACGTCTATAGAAGTTGGCAAACCCGATGAAGCGCTGTACCTCCTTCACATTTCTAGGACTTGGCCAATCCTTGATGGCTTGGGTTTTGCTTCCATCCATACTAATTCCTTGTGTAGACAGTACATACCCCAGAAATTGAATTTCGGTCCTATGGAATTCACACTTTTCAAGTTTGATGTAAAGATGATTTTGTCTTAGACGTTCCAAGACCATTCTCACATGTCCATGATGTTCCTCTGTGGAGTTAGAAAAAATTAGAATATCATCCAAATAAATGACCACGAATGTATCTAGGAGATCCCTGAAGATGTCATTCACCAAGTGTTGGAAAGTGGCTGGGGCGGTACTCAGACCAAAAGGCATAACTAGATATTCAAAGTGTCCATAGCGTGACCTGAATGCAGTCTTCCATTCATCCCCAGGTCTAATACGGACTAAGTTATAGGCCCCACGAAGATCTAGTTTAGAAAAAATTTTGGCATGTCGCACTCTCTCCAATAACTCAGGGATTAAAGGCAATGGATAACGGTTTCTAATAGTAACCTTATTGAGTTCCCTATAGTCTACGCATGGTCTCAGAGATCCATCTTTCTTCTTTACAAAGAAGATGGGTGCACCTGCAGGAGATGAAGAGGGGCGTATGAAGCCCTTGGCTAGATTTTCATCTATGTAATCCTTTAAAGCCTTTAGCTCGGGCCCCGCCAGGGGGTAGATCTTACCAAAAGGTATCTCTGCTCCAGGCAATAATTCAATTGGACAATCATATGGACGGTGAGGAGGAAGCTGGTCAGCGTTCTTCTTGTCACATAAATCCACATAGTCCTGGTATACAGCTGGTAGTTCAGGGACTGACATGATTCCTTTAGGAACAGAGCAAGCTGAAACTTTTGGACTCATCTGTTTCTCTGGAAAGTGTAATTCCTTGGTCTCCCAGTTAATGGTAGGATTCTGAGCCTGCAGCCATGGTAGCCCTAGAATAATGGGAAAGTGGGGAGAAGAGATAAGCATAAAGGACAGTTTCTCTTGATGATCTTTACCCATAAGAACCCTCAAAGGCTCTGTTTCCTGATCCACTGGTCCAGAGGTCAGCAGGGAGCCATCCACAGTTTCCATCTGTACTGGAGTAGCCTTCTTCACTGAACGTATTCCCTGTTTCAGAGCAAAGGAGACATCCATAAAATTTCCACTTGCCCCTGAGTCGATCATAGCAGAGCTAGACACCCAAGCTGAGTCAACCCAGAGTTTGATGGAAAAAAAGCAATGAGAATTGTTTTTCTTACAACTCAGCTGGGACACCGCTGAGGAAACTTGAAAAATGGCAGCGTTTACACAGTCAACGTCCTCAGAGGTAACGGAGTTTAAGTCCGAGAAATCAAGATCTGTTGCTGCAGATCTCTCTGGAGCCTGAGGCTCGGACCTGACAGATCCCCTCTCGCAACACTCACAATGAATGAGTGCTGCAGTAGTCTTACGAGAACGGCTGGGGCAGTTTATAATGAAGTGCCCTGACTTACCACAATAGAAACATAGATTCTCCTTAAAACGATGTTCCTTGCGTGCATCACTAACCCGTCGTTGTAAAGAGTCTACCTGCATGGGTTCAGGTTCAGGTTCCCGTGTAATCCTACTCAAAGGTTCCTTAGCTGGAGAGGAAGGTAGGAAAAGGTTAGTACGATTGCTTTCGAACCATCTCTCTTGCCTGCGTTCAGTCAGACGAGTATCAATACGGATGCAGTAGTTAATAAAGTCACCTAACGCAGTGGGAGGGTCGGCACGAGCAAGTTCATCCTTAATCAGTGGAGATAACCCCTTTCGAAAAATAGATTTTTTGGCGGAACTGTCCCAGGTGGTATCAAGGGCCCATCTCCTGAAATCCAAGGCATATTCAGCTACCGAGTGCTTACCTTGGCGCAAAGCTAACATGGCTGCTTCAGCTGTTGCACCTCGATTGGGGTCATCAAACACCTGCCCCATGGCTGAAATAAAATCATCAAGGTGATTCAAACAATCATCCTCAGTCTCAATCAGAGGGTTTGCCCACATTAAAGCCTTGTTTTTAAGCAACATAATTATAGTAAGCACCTTAGATCGTTCAGTGGGAAATTGTGAAGCATGTGCAGAAAAAAAAAAGATTGCATTGATTAATAAATCCCCTGAATTTCTCACGTTCACCGCCAAAACGAAAAGGGGGCAACTTGGGAATCCCAGCACTCGGGGCTACGGCAGGAGCCTGGACTCGCCCCTCTAGAACCTCAATCCTGGCTCGCAAATCCTGGGTAGTCTGTCCAACCACTTGCAAATTGTGATTATTGAGGTCCTGTAGATTTGTAAAACGGGTCTTTATATTCTGCAAATCTGCAAGGATATTATCAGTCACTCCGCAAAGTTCCTTTATGCGGGCCTCCATTTTCCAGATCTTTTAAGACAGGATTACTGGAAGAAGAGGAGAGAAAAAAAAAAAACAATAGTGTTCACCTGTGGCAACACTGCAGAGAGAAAAAAAAAAATTAAGGGAACTGCTCACCTGGAATGGTTGTGAGAAGTCACAACCACTATCATCACAGAAAGTTTCAACCAGACATCTGATATCCAGAGTTACAGCAGACAAAAAAGAGAAAAGAAAGGAAAAAAAAAAAAAACAATAGTGTTTACCTGTGGTAACACTGCAAAAAGAAAAAACTTAAGGAATTGCTCACCTGGAATGGTTGTGAGAAGTCACAACCACTGTCATCACAGAAAGTACAACCGGACGTCTGATATCCACAGTACAGCAGACACAGCCTTCCAGACCCAGCAGACACTAACGTTTTGGCTTCAGAATCTTGTAATGTATGTAGTACAGTTCATATAGCGTCTTGTGCTTGGGTGCGATGAACATACATGAGACACAGGTTTGATATAGAAAAGTCCTGTATTACTTCATACAAGTTGGCAGAAATAGTCACACAGTTTGCAGACACAGAAACAGGAGACACAGCAGGCCAGAGTAATCCAAGCTCAGCAATCACTCTCCAATACAGATTCAGGATCTTCTTCTCTGTTACCGTAAGTCCATGCAAACGTGGGTCTTTCAAAGAGCAGGGTTCAGGTCCACAAGTGCTTCAGAGTTCCTCAGTAGGAATAGCTGGATTACAAGGTCCAAGGCTTACAGGAGTCAAGTCACAGGTTCACTGCAGGCTAGATTCTGAAGCACTGATTGCTCAGCTGTGGCTGCTTAAGAAGCAAAGGAGAGAATCAGGGCGGGAACATGCAAGCTGGAAACTCCATTTTGACTGAGGGCAAGATAGCTGCAGCAAGACAGAAAGTAAAATGGCTGACGAACAAACTGAGTTTCAGGAATATATACATAGAACCTTACAGATAGCCTAAGAACTGTGGCCCCGGTTTCGCTTGAGCCTGTGCCTCCGGGCAAGACTTTTGTGCCCATCAATTTGCGACCGGAGGTTCTCTCTTGGGCACACTCGTCCAGGGTGGGTGGACATTTTGGGGCAAAGAGGACATCTGAGTTGCTGGCGAGGACATACTGGTGGCCACATATGGTCCGTGACGTCAGGGAATACGTTCAGGCATGCGTCTCCTGCGCCAAGAATAAGTCCCCTCGACAACGGCCAGCTGGGTTACTCTTTCCTTTACCGGTGGCAGACAGGCCCTGGGAGGTGGTCGGGATGGATTTTGTGGTTGGCTTACCCAAGTCTCGGGGCTGCACCATCATCTGGGTGATAACCGACCACTTCTCCAAAATGGTGCACTTGGTGCCGTTACCACGGTTACCGTCTGCACGGGCCTTGGCAGCATTATTCATTAGGCATATTTTCCGCCTACACGGTATACCAGACAAAATTGTTAGTGATCGAGGTCCCCAGTTTGCGTCTCGGTTCTGGAGAGAGCTGTGTCGTTTACTCAGCATTGAGTTGAATCTCTCCTCTGCATACCATCCCGAGACGAATGGGTTGGTAGAGAGGGCCAACCAGACCTTGGTCACATACTTGCGACATTTTGTCTCTGCCAGGCAGGATGACTTGGCATCCTTGCTACCGTGGGCTGAGTTTGCTCTAAATAATGCTGTGGCTGACTCCACCGGACAGACCCCATTCCTCCTGAACTACGGTCAGCATCCGCGAGTACCAGTGCCTATGCCCGTGTCTTCCGCCGATTCCAGGGTGGCAGACTGGGCTGTGGAGGCACGGGACATTTGGGACCACACTCAGGATGCCATTCAGGCCTCCAAAGAGAGGATGAGGTCTTCGGCCGATGCCCATCGGCGCCCCGCTCCTACGTTTGCTCCGGGTGACCTAGTGTGGCTTTCTGCCCGAAACATCAGGCTACGGGTAGAGTCCACCAAGTTGGCACCTCGCTTTTTGGGCCCCTTTAAAGTTCTTGAGCAGGTGAACCCGGTAGTTTACCGCCTAGCCCTTCCGCCTCGCCTTGGTATCACTGACACCTTTCACGTGTCCCTCTTGAAACCCGTGGCCATTTCCCGGTTTTCCGAGTCATCTGCTAGGACGTCGGGTTCATCTACCGACGATCATGAGGTGAACGCCATTGTTGGGTGCAAGGTGGTACGAGGCAAAAAATTTTATTTGGTGGATTGGAGGGGTTATGGGCCTGAGGATAGATCCTGGGAGCCTGCCGAGCATGTTCACGCTCCGCAGCTCATCGCTGCCTTTGAGCGCAGCGAGGCCCAGAGAAGGGGGGGCCCTAGGAGGGGGGTAATGTTAGGGTTCGATTTCCCGCTGCTGCATAAGGGGAGTCTCGAACCCGTCCCGCTGTGGTCTCCCGTTCATCTCCGGCCGCAGTGGAGCCTGCTCAGCAGAGGCGTCGGTCCAGGCGTCTTGCCCACTCCACTACTGGGCAGTGACTTGTTGCTGCCTTTCCTGGATCTGCTATTGTAGTCAATGCTGGAGCAGACGTCTTTGGGACAAAGTACTGCGTTTTCCCTTCTGAGCATGCCCAGGGTGAGATCTCTCATTGGAGATCAGGGGTCACGTGCTCGGGTGCTGCAGCAGCTCCTATTGGCCCGCCAGGAAGGCCCTGTTGCTGCGGGTCTTCTGGAACAGGTTTCTCATTGGTCCTTGTTCCTGGAAGGTCCTGTAGCTGTTGCTATAAAAGGGTAGCATGGCTGGGCCGCCATGCGCTAATATCAACCATTGTATGCTATGCGCCAGTGTGGTCATGCGTGTGTGTGGTTAGGGACCCGGCTGAAATAAGCCACTAGAATACCGACTTAATCGGTGAGGAGTTTGGTGTGCTAGCTGGTCAGGGTCGGTGTCCTAGATGCCCTAGATTACCGGCATAACCGGTGAGGAGTTTGATTGCCGTATTCAGGGTCTGGCGTTCAGACGCCATAGATTGCGGGTGACTCCCGCGAGGACATTAGCGCATGACCACGTATTATGCTCGCTTAGCAATTATCCGTGTACCTGAGAGCCTGACAGGACACGGTACTTTTTCTCAGCGGCTCTGTGACGTAACAGGGTTCGCTTTTGACGCTAGACAGCGCCCTAGCGTTTTACTTTGCGGCTCACTGAAGTTAAGTGAGTTCGCACCTATCGCCATATAGCGCTGTGGCATCCCGTTAGCGGCTCTGGGATTAACAGAGTTCGCACTTACTGCCACAACGCGCTACGGCGTTTATTTTTGCGACTCTGCGGGATAACAGAGTTCGCTACTTTCGCCATCTTATTAGCAGCGGGCTTTGCCTGCACGGTGGACCCCGGGCTGCGAACGCACCACTCTATTATATCTATTAGGTGCGTTCCGCAGACCCTAACAATGGCTGATGGCACCCTTGACATTGTTCCAGAAAATTAAGTATTTCTCCCAGAAAATTTTTGAAATTACATGTTTTATTATACACATGTTTATTTCCTCAGTGTATAATAAAACAACACACAAAAAAAACAGAAAAAAAAGGAAATTGGACAGTTTTACAGAAAACACCAGAAATGGGCAAGACAAAATTGTTGGCAACTTTCCAAAATTGTGGGTAAACAACTTTGTTTCAAGCATGTATCAAGTAACACACCTGTGGCAAGTAACAGGTGTGGGCAATATGAAAATCACACCTGAAACCAGATAAAAAGGGGAAAAAGTGGACTCAATCATTGCATTGTGTGTCTGTGTGTGCTACACTAAACAAGGAGAAAAGAAAAAGGAGAACAGAACTGTCATAGGACCTGAGAGCCAAAATTGTTCAACAATATCAACAATCTCCAAAGATCTTGATGTTCTTTTGTCATAACATACTCAAGAAGTTTACAACCCAAGGAACTGTAGCTAATTTCCCTGGATGTGGATGGCAAAGAAAAATTTATGAAAAGTTGCAACAGAGGATAGTCCTGATGGTGGATAAGCAGATCCAATCAAATGCCAAAGAACTTCAAGCAGTCCTGCAGGCTCAGCGTGAATCAGTGTCAGCCCGAACTAAAATGAAACGCTGTCACAGGAGACCCAAGAGGACCCCATTGCTGACTCAGACATACAAAACTAGACTGCAGTTTGTCAAAATGTATGTGAGTAATCTAAAATACTTCAGGTGAAACATCTTGTGAGCAGATGAGATCAAGATGAAGCTTTTGTGGTAAAGCACATCATTCTACTGTTTACCATAAACAGAGTGAGGTCTACAAAGAAAAGAACACAGTACCTACAGTCAAATATGGTGGAGGTTCAAAGATATGTTGGGGTTGTTTTGCTGGATCTGGCAATGGGTGCCTTGACTGTGTGTACAACATCATGAAATCTTAAGATTACCAAAGAATTACCAAAGAATTTTAGGTTGCAATGTACTGCCTAGTGCCAGAAAGTTGAGTTTGTGTGCTAGGTCTTGGGTCCTCCAGCAGGACAACATACTTCAAGAAGCACCCAGAAATGGATGGAAACAAAGCACTGGAGAGTTCTGAAATGGCCAGCAATGAGTCCGGATTAAATAGAAAACTTGAGAGATCTTAAAATTTCTGTTGGGAGAAGGGGAGAAGGCACCCCTTCAAATATGAGAGACCTGGAGCAGTTTGCAAAAGAAGAGTGGTCCAAAATTCCAGTTGAGAGGCGTAAGAAGCTTGTTGATGGTTATAAGAAGCGATTGATTGTAGTTATTTATTCCAAAGGGTGTCCAGAGAAATATTAAGTTGACAGTGGTAACAATTTTGTATTAAAATATTTTTTTTAAAAAAAAGATGAAATCACACAGAACAAAAATGAAAAAACAAGCTAACACTGAGCAAAAGGATAAAATATGTCCAAAATTACAAAAAGTACACAAGTAACTTGCAATAATCCCTAAATTAATAAATAAGAGCAAATATGCTTAAAGGGAACCTGTCAGCCCCCCCCCCAGGGCCTATTAAAGTAAAAGAGCCACCTTCAGCAACACTAACGCTGCATTCTGTGAAAGTGGCTCTTATGTTTATTATCCCTAGGAACGCTGAAATAATGAGTTTTATAAATTTCCCGCTATACCTCTATTGAGTCAGGGAGGTATGTTTCTCCCCCTGACTCAACGGCCTCGCAGCCGTCCATCATCCCCCTCTGGCCTCCGGGCGCCGCCTCCTCTCTTTGTCGTGACATCACCGGCGCCTGCGCTCTGCAATCAGTTCTGGGGCATGCGCCGTGCGCGCTGCCCAGGAACTTACATCAGGTGATATAAGGATATCGCGCCTGCGTGTAGCGGAGGCCCCAGGTCCCGCCCTGCAGTGTGTTATGATGTATTCACACTACGGGCTTGGGAATCTGGGGCATGTGCAGTGAGGAAAGAGGTGGAGGAAAGAGGTGGAGGGAGATGGGGACAGGCGCAGATATCATCACTGTGCATTTTTTTCCTAAATATAGCAGTTAATGAAAATGTTGAGACTAGGATGCTATTATTTACCAATTTAAAAAAGTCCTAAAGTGACTGTTGGAATTTTCAGTATGTATTTTACTCATGTGTATAGCCACATGCCAGTTTATACCATTTATACTCCAGTCAGGCCTCTCTAATCCTGCCATTTTGCTACAGCTCTCCAGAGTGAGGAGCTTTATCTTTTGATAATATCTGAGTAATTGTAGTTGCTGAAGCAAGGAAAATCTATTGAGAGCAATATAAAATGTCATTGTTGTTGAAGCAAGTGAAGTGGACTATATTGACTTACCATTGTACCCTGGGACAGGCTTCCCGGCTTGTCCTGGAGGAGGTGCCAATGAATTTCCTAGACCAGTACATGTTGCGGATATAGGGGATCCAGTTTCTAGAACAAGACATTATTAGAACACTTACATGTAAGTATCACATTATACTGGGAATAAGATGGAATACTGAATTAAGGCTTGTGAACACTGTCGTATTAATGCTCTATACAACCTCCCATTTTTTTTTCAGATCTGAGTAATGGCACAAACAAAATTTAAGAACAATCAAAAGAGCATGGGTGGAAAAAGTTGTTCCAAAAATCCAGCCAGAGGTTTAAAGGCCTAATAGCAGCTGGGTTAGCTCAGCAGAGTGGAGTTTGGGCTGGAGTTGAACAAAGGTTTGTTTTGTAAAAACGTTTAAATTGCTTGAGTTGATACTGTCTGGAAAACAGCAATTGGTGAGGCTGCTACATTTACTTTGTTTGATTATGCCTGAAGAAAGGACAGTTTATGTTATTCATTTGCTATTTTGAAATAAAAAACCCTACGCTGGTTCATATATAAATGGTTACAAGAGAGCGGAACCCTTCAGCCCTTTATATATTTGTGCTTAATGTGTATATTCATTTGCAATGTGTGCATGCCTGTGCATATTTTAAATGTGGGCCTATTGAGAATTTGAGAATATGCAAGTGTATGTGCGTAGCGCATGTGGATATGTTCGTGCGTATACATCAGTGTGGTGTGATGGAATGAGAGTTCAGATACAGTTGTGTGAAAAAGTGTTTGCTCCTCTCCTGATTTCCTATTCTTTTGCATGTTTGTGACACTTAAATGTGTCAGATTAAATTTAAATATTAGATAAATATAACAGAAGTAAACACAAAATGCAGTTTTTTAAATGAAGGTCTTTATTATTAAGGGAAAAAGAAGTTCAGACCTGCAGGGCCCTGTGTGGAAAAGTAATTGCACCCCCCCTTAAAACGTAAATGAATTGTGGTTTATCACATCTTTGGGAAGCTGAGTTCAAATTCCCTATCCACACCCAGGCCTGATTACTGCCACACCTGTTCTCAATCAATAAATCACTTAAATAGGACCTGTCTGATAAAGTGAAGTAGATCAAAAAGGTCCTCAAAAACTAGACATCATGCCACAATCGAAACAAAGTAATTGAGATCTAGCAGTCTGGTAAAGGTTATAAAACAATTTCTCAATCTTTGGAACTACAGCAAACCACAGTGAGAGCCATTCTCCACAAATAGCAAATACATTGAACAGTGGTGAACCTTCCCAGGAGTGGCGGCAGACCAAAATTACCCCAAGAGGTCACAAAAGACCCCACAACAACATCCAAAAGAACTGCAGGTCTCACTTGCCTCAGTTAAGGTCACTGTTCATGACTCCATCATAAGAAATAAACTGAGCAAAAATAGCCTGCATATCAGAGTTCCAAGATGAAAACCACTGCTGAGCAATAAGAACATAAAGGCTCATCTCAGTTTTGCCAGAAAACATCTTGATGATCCCCAAGACTTTTGGGAGAATACTCTGTGGACTGATGAGACAAAAGTTTAACTTTTTGAAAGTGTATGTCCCATTAGATCTGGCATAGAAGTAACACAGCATTTCATAAAAGGAACATCATACCAACAGTAACATATGGTGGTGGTAGTGTGATGGTCTACAGTTGTTTTGCTGCTTCAGGACGTGGAAGACTTGATGTGGCAAATGGAACTATGAATTCTGCTGTCTACCAAACAGTCCTCAAGGACAGTGTTCGGCCATCTGTTTGTGCTGGAGCGCACTTGGGTTATCCCGCAGGACAATGGACCAAAAACACACCAGCAAGTTCACCTCTGAATGGCTTAAGAAAAACAAAATTAAGAATTTGGAGTGGCCTTGTCAAAGACTTGACCTTAATTCAATTGAGATGCTGTGGCATGTCCTTGAAAACGAGGTTGAGTGTGCCAAAATTCCTTCAGAGCATTGTAAAAAAAGAATTATTCTTACCGTTAATTCGGTTTCTAGTAGCATTCCACGACAGCATAGGAGGTTGTCTCCTTTCCCTATTGGGGACAGGAACACAGAGAGGTTAAAAACCCCTCCCACCTCCCATTCGTCAGTGTTTTACCACCACATTTAGGAACGGTTACCTTTAGTACTCTTAGAACTTAATCCAAGAATTTCGGGAGGGAATTGGCGCTGTCGTGGAATGCTACTAGAAACCGAATTAACGGTAAGAATAATTATTTTTTCTCCAGTAGCCTTCCACGACAGCATAGGAGGTATACCAACCAATTCAATTTTAAGGGGGGGTTATGGCCTGGAGGACTTTCCGGCCAAAGACTAAATCTCGATTGGACCAGAAGTCCAATCTGTAGTGTTTCGTGAAGGTATGCAGGGAAGACCAAGTTGCAGCCCTGCAAATCTGCTCGGACGAAGCTCCAGCTCTTTCAGCCCAGGAAGCTGCCATGGACCGGGTTGAGTGGGCCTTTAGGGCCGCTGGCGGATCTAAATTCTGGACTAGGTATGCCTCTGTTATGGCTTTCCTTATCCAGGCGGCAATCGTGTTCTTCGCCACTTTTTTACCTCTATTTTTACCGTATAAGTGTATAAAGAGGTTCTGGTGAACTCTAAACGAAGATGCGAATTCTAAATAATGAAGAACGATTCTTCTGACATCCAGCGTGTGGAACTCTTGTTCTCTAGGGTTCGCTGGGTTCTGACAGAACGAAGGCAAAATTATGTCTTGCGAGCGATGAAAGTCTGATACCACTTTGGGTAGAAATGATGGATCAGGGTGAAATATAATAGAGTCTTCTTTTATAGATAGATAGGGTTCTCTAATTGAGAGAGCCTGTAACTCCCCTACCCTTCTGGCTGTAGAAATGGCTATTAGAAAGGCAGTTTTACATGAAAGTAGGTAGGGGGAACATGAGGTTAGAGGTTCAAAGGGAGGTCCTGTGAGACCTTTGAGCACTATGTTTAGGTCCCAAGGTGGAACAATGGACTGTTTCTTAGGGTGCAGTCTGAGAGCCGAGATCATGAATCTTTTAATCCATTTATGGCATGCTAAGTCCTGGTCGAATACCGAACTTAGCGCGGACACCTGGACTTTTAACGTGTTTGGTTTGAGACCTAGGTCTAAGCATTTTTGTAAAAAATCTAAAATCTTAGAAATGTTGGGACGAAGTGGGTCTGGCGTATCAGGATGATACCAGGAGGAAAACTTTTTCCATATTTTACTGTAAATAGCATTAGTTACTGGTTTCCTGGATTTTTGTAAAGTAACTATTACTTGATCCGAAAGACCCTTTGTTCTGAGGACCTGGGCTTCAACAACCAAGCTGCTAGATTGAGCCTTCGAGGATCTGGATGATGAAGATGACCCTGTTGGAGGCGATCGTTTTCCAGTTGTAGAAAAATTGATCCTTCCACCCGAAGTTGTAGTAGGAGGTGGAACCAACTTCTTTTTGGCCACATCGGAGCCACTAAAATGACCGGAACTTGATCGTCCAGAATTTTCCGCAGAGTTCTTGCTAGTAGAGGTATTGGAGGAAACACATAGGCCAGCCGAAATTTCCAGGGATGATTGAAGGCATCCACTCCTTGACACCCATCCCTGGATTTAGGGAAAAAAATGTTTTGACCTGGGCATTTTGGCCCGAAGCCATCAGATCTACCTCGGGAAGACCCCACATTTCTGTGAGTGAGGTGAAGATTTTCCTCTTCAGACTCCATTCCCCTGGCTGTATGTCTTGGCGGCTCAGAAGGTCTGCCTGGGAATTTTCCGAACCTTTTAGATGTATTGCTGATAGTGAAAGAAGATGGGATTCTGCCCAGTTGAGGATAAGGTTCGACACGGTCCTCAGACAGTTGAATTTGGGGCTTCCTTGGTGTTTGAGGTGAGCCACCGTAGTCATGTTGTCCGAGAGGACTTTGACATGATGTCCCGAAATTAGAGAACCTGCTGCCTGGAAGGCTTTGTAAACTGCCTTTAGTTCCCTGTAGTTGGAGGATCTGAGGCTGTCTTGCTGACTCCATAGTCCCTGGAAGGGAATTTGTCGAATTACAGCACCCCATCCTCTCGAGCTTGCGCCTGTAGTTACTGTTAACAATGGAGTTTGAATCCAGTCTATTCCTTTGCGCAGGTTTGATGGATTTGTCCACCAGACTAGGGAGGCATTGACATTCCCTGGTGTCAGAATCTTCTTGTTCAACAAAGCTGTGTTTCCATTCCAATTCTTTAGAATGTGTGCCTGTAGAATTCTGGAGTGGGCTTGGGCCCATGCCACCGATTGTATGCAGGCTGTCATGGAACCCAACAGGGACATGGCTGTTCGTAGTGTAGGGGTTCTCTGCTTCCTGAAGGACAAGGCTTTGGTTATCAGGATTTGGCAGTGGTCGTCCGGCAGACAAGATCTTTGATTCTCTGAGTCTAAAAGAATTCCAAGGAATCTTATCACTTTTGAGGGTTGGAGCTGAGACTTCTTTAAGTTCACGATCCACCCTAAGTTCTGCAGGATGTGTAAAGTTTTGGCTACCCGTAAATCGAGGGTCTCGGCTGAGGGACCGATGATTAACAGGTCATCCAGATAAGGGACTATAGCTACATCCTGCTTCCGGATATGCGCCACTGCTTCCGACATAATTTTTGAAAATACTCTTGGAGCTGAAGAGATCCCGAAGGGAAGCACAATGAATTGATAATGTACTGTTTCGAGACCTAGCTGGACTGCAAATCTCAGATACTTCTGATGAAGAGGGTGTATCGGGATGTGGAAATAGGCGTCTTTGAGATCTATGGTTGCCATGAACGAGTGAGGAGTTATCAGGGGAATTGCTGATTTTACGGATTCCATCTTGAACCTCTGATAGGTTACTGATTGGTTGAGGGTTTTCAGGTTTATTATAACCCTTGCGTTCCCTGATGGTTTCTTCACAATGAAGATACGGGAGTAATGGCCTTTTCCTCGTTCGTTCGACGGAACTGGTGAAATTGCACCGGAGGCTATCAATTGTCGCAACTCCGTAGCAACTAAGGTTTGATTCTCCTGCGATGGAAGGGAGGTTACTCTGAACAATGGAGGAGGGGAAGTCTCGAAATCTATCAGAAGACCTTCTTTTAATACATTTAGTACCCAGTGGCTGTTGGTAATTTTTTGCCAACTGCGCCAAAATCTCGAGAGTCTCCCCCCACCGGCTCGGAGTCATTGTTTTTCTTGTTGTCCCTGATTGGGCACAAGGATGTTTTTAGGCTTCCCCTTGGTATGACTCCATCTTCCTGTCTTCCCCTTACCCTATACTGAGGGGGTTGAGTCTGGAAGGGTCGAAAAACACGCTTTTTCGGAGGTCTTTGCTCTGGAAGAGCTTTCTTTCTATCAGTGGCTTTCTCTAAGATTTCGTCCAGGACCGGCCCAAATACGCAGTCCCCCTTGAAGGGGATGGAGCATAGTTTTATTTTGGAGGTGACATCTCCACTCCACATTTTAAGCCAGAGCGCTCTCCGAGCCGAGTTTGTTTGGACCAAATTTCTTGCCGCAATACGAATGGACTCCATTGAGGAATCAGCTAGGAACCCCGCTGCCTTATGGAGAATAGGCAGGGAGTCTAATATATCAGCTCGCGGAGTACCCTGGGAAATGTGGTTTTCCATTTCCTGGAGCCAGTGATGGAGAGATCTGGCAACGTAGGTGGACGCTATATTACATTTTAGGGATGAAGTGGAGGTCTCCCAAGATTTTTTAAGGAGACTTTCAATCTTCCTATCCATGGGGTCCTTTAACTGAGACGAATCCTCAAAAGGAAGTACCGTCTTTTTTGCCACTCTTGCCACTTGGGAATCCACTTTGGGAATATCCCACTTGATTAGATTTTTATCAAGGGGAAAACGATTTTTCAATTCTGCAGGGGTCGTGAGACGTTTTTCCGGAAGGTCCCACTCCCGCTCTATCATTTCCGATATGCTTTTATGCACTGGAAAACCCACCGACCTCTCCGCATGAGACCCGCCAAAGAATTCATCCTGTACTGAATGAGAAACTGGTTGGTCCTCTAACCCCATGGTACTCCGCACAGCATTTACGAGCTCTTCAGTATATTCGGAGGAAAACAGAAATTTCCTGATTTCCGCCACATTATGTAGTAAGGGATTCTCCCATTTAGATGCGGATGATCCTTGTGAAACGTCGGAATCTGAATCTGAAAGCTCTGGCTGGAATTTCCTCTTTTTTTGAGGGAGGCGGACCAGGTGAGGGTGGATTAGGCGGTGGAGGTGTTAGTGCAGCTATGGAGGTTTGAACCTCCTGTTTAATTAGGACACGCATTTCCTCTAATAACGAGGGGTGCTCTGCTCTGACCACCTTGTCAGTACATTTTGGGCAGAGCTTTTTATCCCAATTCGGTGGTAATTTTAGTGAACACATAATGCACTTATTCCTTTTTACTGAGGATCTCTGGACGGAACCTTCTCCCTAAAATTAGAGGGAGAGGGGTATATTTTACTAAAGTACCAGGAGCCTCTTAAAGGGGGACCCATCCCAATACCTACAGTAGCTGGGGGAGCGCTGGGCTCTGCAACTGCAGGGCTGGACGTCTCCATGGCAGGTTTCAGCCCAAAAGGCGCTTACCTGCGGACGTCTTCTGGCAGCTTTATATACGTTTGTATAGCGGCTGCCCAGCGCTTCAAAAATCCCCCTCCCCCTCCGGTCCCAGCACAGGCCGATGGAGCGAGTGCCTGCGTTCGCCCGGAAATCACCAGGGCTCCATGTGGAGTGTATGACCCGGAAGTGTCCAGGAGTCTCTGCCTCCTACTTCCGGGTCAAGCGACGCGCAAGGAGGGGGAGATGCCGGAGGGCTGCGGGAGGCCTCCGGCGGGGGGAGCCGGCACGCTTTACCCCCTGAGAGGGCGCAGGGCAACCGGCTCATCGTGGTCCCGAATCCAGGAGACGGGAGCAGGACCGGAGGAGGGAGGCGCGAGGCCCCAACCACCGCTGCCCGGCAAGAGGGTGAAGATTTCTACTTAGGTACTGCTGCAAAAAAAGCCGGCCACGCAGCATACGATGTTCTCTCCGTGCCCCAAGGGGGACAGGAATACACTGACGAATGGGAGGTGGGAGGGGTTTTTAACCTCTCTGTGTTCCTGTCCCCCAATAGGGAAAGGAGACAACCTCCTATGCTGTCGTGGAAGGCTACTGGAGAAATACTCATTGCCAGTTATCGCAAAAGTTTGATTGCAGTTGTTGCTGCTAAGACTGACCCAACCAGTTATTAGGTTTAGGGGCATTATTTTTCCCTGTAGTTTTGGTTTTCTTTTTCTCTTAATAATAAAGAACTTCATTTAAAAACTGCATTTTGTGTTTACTTGTGTTATCTTTGTCTAATATTTCAATTTGGTGAAGTGAAATATTTAAGTATGAAAAAACATGCAAAAGAATAGGAAATCAGGAAGGGGCAAACACTTTTTCACACAACTGTATGGCTCTTTGAATTTCAGTTGTTTTTGGGTTACCTCTGATTGGATCTATTTCCATTTTCAGGAACAAGTAAAAATGGATCAACAGAGTTTCATTGTAGCTAAGCAAACCAAAATCCATTTATTTTATGATTTGAACAGTATCTCAAAAATAAAAAAGATGGAAATGGAATCTGTTGTAACCATAATTGACTGTTATTGTGTAAAGTGTTATATACAAATCACACAAAATATTACACCAAGGGAATTCCTGACCTTGCCCAAATAAATATTTACTATTCACTGTACTCTGTCCACTTTTCTTATCAGTTTTGTAACATGCAAAATAAGCAAAAACAAAAAATAATAATCAATTTTTTTTACAAAAATTGACACAATTTTAACAGCGGAAAAGGGGAGTAAAGGCCTTGATAAACTTACCCCAGTAGATCTTTTAACTCATATAGATATTAAATTCACAATTGCTCAATATTAGTCATGTAAATTGTAACAATTAGAGATGGGTAGATTGATTTGCTGGACAACTGTCCGTTGGCCAGGTCAGTAGTCTCTGGCCGCTGAACAGGTGGCTTAGAAATCTCTTATCTTATGGGATTCGCAATATGGCTTTTGATTAGCCTGAGCTGGCGCAACATCTTCATTGTGGTTTGTTGGACAGATGAGGTTGCGCAAGCCCTGGCTACTCAAAAGTCATGCCAGGGATCCTGGAAGGTGAGATATTCATTAGTTTCCCTTTCAGGGGCCAGGTACTGCTAACCTGACTGAGTCCAGCTAATCGATCCGCCCATCTCTAGTAACATTAATATCCTTCTGAGCCAACGTCCAGTACATCTGCCAAAAATGTTTCCAAATACTCCAATGACAGTCATCCTGTTCTCAAGCAGGAATGATTGCATGACAAAACACAACAGAACTCTGCACTTTCCATTCGTGATGTTAGTTGTAAAGCGGAACAGTGTCGTAGCTATAAGGTTTCACAAGGAGGTTGTCTCAAACATCTCCAACTGTCATGGTGGAGTCAGGGTCTGTGGATTCCACAGATTCAAACACTCATCTTTGTGACTCCATAGATAGCTATGGTCAGCACAGAGTAACTCAGGCATCAACTTCTAGAGCTGCAGCTCCTAGGCAAGTTTGCTGGACTTAGGTTGTCGATTGCCTGTGGTCACATGCTGCGGGAGAACCAGTCGTGTCTGCTCTTTCCCTATTTAAGCTGGCTCCTCTGTTCAGGTAATGCCAGCAATAGTTCTCTATCCTGGTCTGGAGAGTTGGACATGTCCTGATTATTTCTAAAGTTGTTGTGAGCAGTGTTTCGCTAACCTTTTCCTTTTTCCAGAGGCATCTTTATATTACTTTGTTGCCTCTTGGGCTCTACATTTTATATTCTTCTGTGTATTTCCCTGAGATAGTGTTGCGATTGTACTTCTGTTTCTACCCTGTGTCTTGTTTTGTATTTCTCCACACAATGCAAAAGACTAGTGCTACTTAGAAGCATAGGAATGAACAAGACTCCGGCATCTCCACCTTCAGGAGTAAACAAGGGACAAGGAAAGACAGGGACCACTAGCCTGAAGATCAGTATAGGTGCACATCTGATATCTCACAGTCACACCGTGACATAAGGGTTGCGGTGGTTGCTGTTGCACCTTGGCCTTAGGTGTTGTCTACTATTTAAGAAGTAACTGGTATTATAAATGGCACATAGTGGATCGAGCAGATTGTTACAGAATTTGCACTGGGGGTCCAGAATCTTTGAGCTAAATTTCTGTAGTACAGTAAGTTAAGAGGAAAGACTAAAAAAATAAAGTCAGAAATCAAATCTAAAGGAGGATTTAATTTGATTTAACACATATGTATATTATTATTCTCTATCATGCCTCCTTTACCTAATCAAATGTGGGTGAAACTTTCCCAAAACATTGTAGCTGCTGAGTTACAAAACACAGAGACTGTAGATTTGAAAATGACAACCAGGTCTCTTTTGTATTCTGTATATCAATCAGAAGTTTGTTGCATTGAGTTGAAGATTATCAATTTTAACATGTTAAATCCAATTTTCCTCAATATGACTATATACATAAACAATAATAGTACAAGCGCTGTCTCCAGTAAGAGGATTAGACCGCAGATGAAGATTTACATTTAAGCTGATGATCTGGATTTTGTTTGGGGAATATGTAACTAAGGTAATTCTTAATCCAAATCTGCATGAAAGGAGCATTACTGAAAATGCTGGGATTAGGTTATCCATTCTGCACCCACATTGTGTTAATAAAAAAACTAACTGAATTTCCCAGTAATTTCACCATTACACTATGACATACGTTATAAAACCAAAAATAGTAACACAGGACTGATATATGCAGAAAAAAAGTGCTACTAATATTTCATATGGATGAGAGAAACTCTCATAATGTACTTTACTATATATACACACATACATAATTAATCCAAGAAAAAAATTTATCTGTGTACCATGTAAGCCAGGAGATAAAAAAAATCAATTTAACCTTCTGCACAAAATTATTATACAAAAGATATTATATTTGAACTATACAATGGTTTTCAAATTTGAACAAAAGCTTTAAAAGGAATATTTCCATCTTAAACATTGATGGATTATGCAAAGGATATTTCATAAAATGTTCGAAAGACTAACTTATCACACATTTATGGAAGTTTCCACTCAGTTCAATCTCAAGTTTATCGGAAGGAACTATGGAAAAAAATGAGCAGCACACAAAGGATGGCAAATTCTTTCTTGGTGGACAAAGGAATTGAACTTCTCAAACAGATTCCAGACAAGCTAGTTCCACAGATGCAGGTTAGGACTCTGCACCTGGAGTAATAAAGGTTCCAGTCATTACAGACCTGAAGACACTTATATGTCATTGCCACTTGCACCAACAAGAAAGACCTGATGATTCAAGATCAAAATATCGGGGTCTTGGGCAGCAGGTCCCTTTCCATGGTAATGGTATATAGCAATTTGTATTTAGAGTGGCTTTTTTTAGATCGGGTTCACCTATTGGATAAATAAGGTTCACAAACCAACATTTACTAATTTATGGGCATCATATTCTCAATAGAATGTAATGAATAAGTAGCTAGATTTGCAATCACTTTCAGTCACTTAACAGTTGTGTCACTATTTAAAGTCAAGGGAAGTAAAGTGATAGCAGAATATATCACTTAGTTGTTTCCTTGAGCCCCATAGACATTAAATAAGGCAGCATAATATATTGTGATTTTTATTTTTAAAGCAAAGCTGCGCCAGATCAATATGAATGACATGATCAATGCAGACATCAGAGTACTATTTATGGGCACTTGCAGTTCTTCCTATGGATACATGAGTTTCATGAGAGTTTTCTCAGGGATATTATACCATTTTTGCAACAACATAACAATGTTAAGTTAGTATATTGATCGTAGCTCAGTAGTGGTATGGTCAGCAAGGTGAACACTTTTGCTAGTCCATCAAATTGTAAAAAGTACTCACCAGTTTGCCACCAATGATCTAGCACAGGAACCTTGAAAATCCTCTTGGACCATTCTAATGTTTCTACGTCACACCGTTCTCCTGCCACATAGAGAGTCCGGAATCTAATAGAAAAGAGGGATGAAATTTAGCATATGTGACTACTAGCTAAGCTCAATCTTTGAAAAACATTGTCTGGATAGACTTCAGTTGTAAAATTAGAATTTTTGTAGCACCTATTTATTTTTATCCTGTTTAGTATATCAATATACTGTATATTCCGTTTGCTGCTGGGAAAGAATAATTGATCAGCCTACATTTTGTTAACAGATCATACTATTGGATACCAGCCCTAAGTACGGTACATGATGATGCAGAGGTGGACTATGAATTGTTTGCCTCTCAGAAAACAAAAAGGTTATGGGCTCCTTACCACTAACTATAAAATAATATCTACCTGAAGCCACCACTAGGTGAACTCTATTGTATATGAATTTAGAAATCTCCCAGTGAACTGATAAGTGCACTATTTTACACAGCTTATAAAGTGAATCTTACTAGTTTTTGGTTTTCTTGGTTTAACTCTTTCACTACCTAGGGGTTTTTCCATTTTTGATTTTGCACCCCTTCTTTCCAGAGTTATAACTTTTTATTTTTCTGTCAACATGGCAGTGGGAGAACTTGTTTTTTTGCAGGACGAGTTGTACTTTTGAATGACACCATTGGTTTTAACATATAGTGTACTGGAAAATGGGAAAAAAAAATCCAAGTGTGGTTAAATTGCAAAAAAAGTGCAATTCCACAGTTGTTTATTTTTTTTTACTAGGTTCACTAAATGCTAAAACTGACCTGCCATTATGATTCTCCAGTTCATTATGAGTTTGCAGATACCAAACATGTCTAGGTTCTTTTTTATTTAAGTGGTGAAAAAAAATTCCAAAATTTGTAAAAAAAAGAATGTTAAAAAATGGCACCATTTTCCAAGACCGTAGTATCTCCATTTTTCAGGATCTAGGGCTGGGTGAGGGCTTATTTTTTTTGCACACCGAGCTGAAGTTGTTATTGATATCATTTTGGTGTAGATACAATCTTTTGATCGCCTGTTATTGCAATGCTGTGGTGACTTTTTATATTTTGATAGATCAGGCATTCTGAAAGCATCTATACCAAATATGTATATTTTTAGTGTTTAATTTTGAATGGGGCAAAAGGGGGGTGATTTGAAATTTATATATTTTTTAAAAACATTGTTTTACACTTTTTACTTGCTTTAATAGTCTCCTTAGGAGATTTGAAGCTACAATCTTCTGATCGCTTGTGCTACACACGCCCTGCTACATATAGCAGAAATGAATATCTGCTATGAACGCCGGTCACGGGGCGGCGCTCGTAGCAGATCGGCAATGACAAGCACGGGTGTCTCCTGCAGACCCCCTGTTGTCATACCAACCCATCGGTGACTTGCGATCATGTGACCGTGGTGCCCATAGGCAATGTTAATGACGCGCTTCCAGAGTGTGCATGTTAAATGCTGCTGTCAGAGATTGACAGCGGCATTTAACATCTGCAGCTGTTAGGGGCACATGACAGCTGATCAAATAAGCTATCGTGTGCCTAAAAAGATGTGGGCTACATTGAAATATACATAGACTTACAGTGTGTGAAATGAGTATTGAATACATCAACAATTTTCTAAGTAAATACATTTATAATGGAGCTATTAATGTGAAATTCTTACCAGATGTCAGTAACAACCTATCCACAAAGACAAATAAATCAAACCATACATTTCCATAAATTAAGTTATGCGTAATAATGAAAAATGACACAGGAAAAAAATATTGAACACCTGAAGAAATAGGCACAAAAAGCCATGGAAAGACTTGACACCAGTTGAAATCTAACAGTAATTAGAAAGCAATTGTGACACTTAGTGAAAAATAACATCAGCTGTTTCAACTGATGGACTAGAAAAAGGTGTTTCATTACAAGGTGCCACATAAGAAACATGTCATTGTGGGTAAAACCAGTGAGCTGTCTCAATATCTTTGCAACCTTATTGTTTAAAAACATAACAATGCCATTGGTTACAAAAGAATTTCTAAACTACTGAAGGTTACAGTGAGTACTGTTGGTGCCATAATACGGAAATGGAAAGATCGTCATTTCACCATAAACAGATGGCAACCAGGTGCTCCCAGCAAGACATCAGGCAGAGGCGTGAAAATAATTATCAGAAGTGTTGTCCAAGAG
This sequence comes from Oophaga sylvatica, assembly GCA_033576555.1. Taxonomy (NCBI): domain Eukaryota; kingdom Metazoa; phylum Chordata; class Amphibia; order Anura; family Dendrobatidae; genus Oophaga; species Oophaga sylvatica. Next base: position 152,380,798 of record JARQOD010000004.1, on the reverse strand, counting down.
GCAATGATCACCTATGGAGAGCTACAGAAAGACCTGGAATCAGTAGGTACAATTCTTTCAAAGAAAACTGGCAATGAACTTAACCTCCATTGCCTGTATGCACGCTCACCATGCAAGACTCTATTGATGAATAAAAAGCATGTTCAATCGACTTTAAAGTTTGCTCAGCAATATTTAGACAAGCTTGTGAAACACTGAGAGAATATAGTATGATCAGATGAAACCAGAATTGAATTCTTTGGATGCCATAATATAACCATACTTGGAGGCCACAAGGCACTGCATATCACCTCAAAAACATCATACCGACAGTGAAGTTTTGAGGTGGAAACATCATGGTGTAGGGTGGTTTTACAGCATAGGTACTGGCAAACTCCATATTATGGAAGGAAGAATGAATGGACAAATGTACTGAGACATTCTTGATAAAAATCTGCTGCCATCTACCAGAATGATGATGAAATGATGGTGGACATTTCAGCAAGACAACTATCCCCAAAACACAACCAAAGAAACACTCAGTTGATTTCAGAGAAAGAAAATAAAGCTTCTAGAATGGCCCAACCAATCACCTGATCTGAATCCAAAAAAAAAATCATGGAAGGAACTAAAGCTTAGAGTTCATACAAGGAGACCACGGAACCTTCCGGATTTGAAGCGTGTTTGTGTGGAAGAATCACACCTAACAAATGTATGTGACTAGTTTCCCCATACAGGAAGCGTCTTGAGGCCAACATCACCAACAAAGGTTTTTGTACGAAGTATTAAATACATTTCAGTAAGCGTGTTCAATACTTTTTCTCTGTGTCATTCCTCATTATTACACATAATTTAAGTTATAGATATCTATGGTTTGCTCCCTTTGCCTGTGTGGATTTGGTGGTGGGTTGTTGCCAGCATTTGGTCAGAATTTGATGTTACCACCTTTAGAAATATGTTTTTTTAGAAAATTGGTGACGTGTTCAATACTTATTTTACCCGCTGTATTTAAAGACGCTGTTCCATGCAAAATAAAAATATGCAAAGAGAATCTGTATCTCTCCTGAACTATTCTACTCTCTATGATGAAAAACTGAAGGATTTAGTTAGAACTCACAACTAAACCTTTGACTTCCACCAGCATAAAATATCATGCTGCAAATGAGTTTTGGATCCTAATGGGTCATTAATTCTTTATTACTGATTGCAACTTGGTTATTATACACATGATGTTAGATCCAAAATATTCATTCTCATACTCCGGGCGAGTGTTTCAGGAGCTTTAAACAAGTCAATCAAACACATCTGTTCCCACAGTACACCCTTGGGAACTCAAAGTACTAAGCAATGAAACTGATATTAGGATAATCAACAAGCAGCTTGCCAAGCAACATCTTATCTTTAAAAGAAATTTGTTAAAAAAGTAAAACTAAATGATAGAATAATAAAAATACAATACATAATGTTTCATTTTTATATTCGCTGACGACGGTATATAGCCAATGTCAGTTACAAGTGGAGATCTCGTAAGATACCGACAGTAAACACAGCTTACTTTCCACATTTTCCGAGTAGAAAATGTTATAGCACATTTAAAATATCGAGATCAACGCAATTTAATTATGATTTCTCAATCTATCTGTCCTTCTGGGAAGACTTTAATGATGTGAAATATAAAACGATGCAAGAATGAATCACTGTATAGTTTTCATCCGAGAATTTGCACAATTCTGCTGTGAGCGAGCTGGTAGCAGTCTTGTGTCTCAGCTGATTAGTGATGAAGATTCATCTACCTCTGTAATTAAGCAAACATCAACAAATATGAAGCTTTCTATGGCACGTCTGCCTTTCACAGCAACTTAACATGTTCCTAAAGGGCAAATGTTCATGCCACGCATAAAAATATTAAGCAATTCCCTAACCAAACAGTCTATTTACATATTTTAGCTATAGACATCTCAATTTCTAATCAGTGCAAGTTCATTACACAGTCAAGACACTCGATCACGCACTGGTACTGCAAGTGTCATTTTAGTTTTAGCAGAGCTGGCGTAGCTTTTGTTTTCCGCAACAAATGTTTCAGATCATCCTAATTAGCTCCCCCTTTCTCTCTTTTTTTCCCAGAATTTACAAAAGAAATACAGAAGTCCCTCATGCTACAATGACCCCTGGTTACAATATTTTCAGAACACAAGGGTCTTTCCGGGATCTTTGCAATTTGAAACCACATTCAACTTACTTGGCCAAAGATGCACTGATCTGCACCATCAGTGATTGGCTGGAAGATCCAACCAATCAACATGGACATTTCACTGGTCAAATACCTGTATTATTAATTCATGGATTGTCAGGTAATTTAGTAGTAACTCTGCATTTACACTTGAGAGTACCCCTAATATTTAGAGAGATGACAAAATGTTCCCCATTAGGCCATGGTCACACAGTCAGTATTTAACATCAGCATTTGTAAACCAAAATCAGGAGAGGAATAACCACAGGAAAAGTAGAATGGAAACACGGGCATCACTTCTAGATTTTTCACCCACTCCTGGTTTTGGCTTACAAATAATGATGTACAATACTGACCAAATACTGAATGTGTGAACGGGGGGACTTACTGTTATCTTCAGCTACCATAGCTAAGCCATTCCTTACTTTGAATTAATATTCTAATCAACCAAACCATTAACAGACTAACAATCACAAGCTCACTCATTTAATAGTCTAGGGCTCTGTGCAGGGCCATATTTATAACTAGGCATAGGAGTGCACATACCTATGGCGGCAGGGAGGAGGAGGAGGCACTTTATAGGTAAATCATTTATTTTACTTTTAACACATAAGCACTGCAGCCAGATAACTGTTTTATGAGCTGGCAGCAGTCTGGGGGGGATCTTAGAGTCTGTCACACAGAAGAAAGCCTGAGCTCAGGTCAGGTCATGGAATGTGGGCACCCTGGCTGTGAGCAGTGGAGCGAACGACCTGTAAATCAGCATGCAGCTGATAAGTAGTGATGTACAGAATGTAAGGTCACAGAAGAGAAGATAATATCTGCAGAGGTCTACTCCACACAATGTATGCCCATACTGCAAGTGCTACAGTGTCTCTCACACCTTCATCCAACTCCAGTGATGTCCTGCTACAGTCTAGAGATCCAGACCTAAGAAATCGGCAGGTATATTGTGTAAATACAAAGTAGGAAAATGTATGAGTGCATTATGTATATGTTAGGAGTAGTAGGACTTCAGTGGAGGAGGAATGGGGGCTGCAGTTCCTGCAAGACAGATAGAAAAATATCTGCATCTTTATGCAAGGCAGATATTCATTGAGTGGAGTAGACATCTACAGAGGTTATCACCTCTTCTATGAATCAGAACCAAAGACACTGCTGGGGTAAGGTGCACAATTGGACAGTGATATTTTTCTCTCTTCTGTGAAAGCTCTTCTACTTTGCACTAGTTATCAGCTGCAAACTTTCAGAATAGTATATACACACACACATACCTGCATTTATGTGATTAAATCTGCACTTAAGGTACCGTATATATACACACACACCTATCTAATATATAAAATTGAATGTGTGTATGTGTGTATCACCAACCAATCACAAAGTATCTTACATTTAAACAGAGCTGTTTAAAAGAAGCTGAGCTGTGATTGGCTGCTATGAGCAACAGTTTTCCTTGCAACCAATCCCTAAGCATCTTTCATTTCACCAGAGCTGTTTAATAGAAGCTGAGTTGTGATTGGTTGCTATGAGCAACAGTTTTCTCACTCCACGACAACACCTCAGCTGACACTGACCAGGTGGGACAAATCTAGCATCCCCGGGAACATAAGCTCCCAGCCATTGTCTTCCCCCCAGACAGAAGCAGAGAGCACATGACAGAAATGAATCACCCGCTCCCGTGCCCATAGCCCCATCACACATCATTTATCCCATAGGCACATCTTCCTTATTAAAGGGATCTCCAGTATGGAAGTGAGGGCAAATCCATCCTGCGCTTTGGTTTGACCTCAGGCCTCTCTTAAAGGGATCCCCGGTATGGAAGTTAGGGCAATTCCACTCAGCTTTGTGGTTCTGACCCCAGGGTCTCTTAAAGGGATCATTGGTATGGAAGTTAGGGCAATTCCACTAAGTGCTCTGGTTCTGACTCCAGGCCTCTCTTAAAGGGATCCCGGTATGGAAGTTAGGGCCATTCCACTCAGCTCTGTGGTTCTGACCCCAGGGTCTCTTAAAGGGATCATTGGTATGGAAGTCAGGGCAAATCCACTAAGCGCTCTGGTTCTGACTCCAGGCCCCTCTTAAAGGGATCTCCAGTATGGAAGTTAGGGTAAATCCCTCAGCGCTCTGATTCTCACCCCAGGCTTCAATTAAAGGGATCATTGGTATGGAAGTCAGGGCAAATCCATCCAGCGCTTTGGTTTTGACCCCAGGCCTCTCTTAAAGGGATCCCCAGTATGGAAGTTAGGACCGTTCCACTCAGCGCTGTGGTTCTGACCCCAGGGTCTCTTAAAGGGATCATTGGGTGAGGTGTATATTGTAGCGCTTGCAGGCGACACAGAGGTAATTATGCAGCTCTTTGTTGGGCATCATTCATTGTAACCTGTGTGGTAATGGTGCAAGGAGGTCACTGTGGACAGTCAATAGTGCATGTGCAGCAGTGACAATTGTCATGTAATGTGGGCGCATGTTAATGGGGATTATATGATGGCATTATAGCCTGAATTAAGACACATATATTCTGTTTTCCCCAGTGATTAATTGCCACACGTGACTGCCATATATATATATATATATATATATATATATATATATATATATATACATATTCATTTTGGGCTTACATCATATAGCACCAGTATACAAGAACCTTAATGATTGCGTCATCTTTTATGTGATCATGTATCTATATGTATTCCTACTCCCAGCATTTTTGTGATATGTATTTTAATGTTGCATAAATAAAATTGATAATCGTTGATAAATATCGGCCTTATATCATCTTTTTTTGAAGTGGTGTCAGGTCCTGAAGCAGCAAAACAGCCCCAGACCATCACACTGCCACAACCATATTTTACTGTTGGTAAGATGTTCCTCTTCTGAAATGCCAAATGTAATGGGACATACACATTTCAAAACGTTAAACTTTTGTGTCGTCAGTCCATAGAGCATTCTTCCAAAAGTCTTGGGGATCATCAAGATGTTTTCTGGCAAAACGGAGATGAGCCTTTATGTTCTTATTGCTTAGCAGTGGTTTTCATCTTGGAACTCTGCCATGCAGGCCATTTTTGCCGTCTCTTTCTTAGTGTGGAGTCATGAACACTGACCTTAACTGAGGCAAGTGAGGCCTGCAGTTCTTTTGATGTTGTTGTGGGGTCTTTTGTGACCTCTTTGATGTGTAGTCGCTGCGCTCTTGGGGTAATTTTGATTGGCCGACCATTCCTGGGAAGGTTCACCACTGTTCAATGTTTTCGCCATTTGTGAAGAATGTCTCTGTGATTTGCTGTAGTCCCAAAGTTTGAGAAATGGCTTTATAACCTTTTCCAGACTGATAGATCTCAATTACTTTGTTTCTCATTTGTTCCAGGATTTCTTAGGATCGTGGCATGATGTCTAGCTTTTGAGGACCTTTTGGTTTACTTCACTTAGTCAGGCAGGTCCTATTTAAATGATTTATTGATTGAGAACTAGTGTGGCAGTAATCAGCCATGGGTATGACTAGGGAATTTGATCTCAGCTACCCACAGATCTCATATACCACAATTAATTTCTGTTTTAAGGGTGAGGGCAATCACTTTTTCACACACGGCCCTGTAGGTTTGGATTTCATTTTCCCTTAATAATAAAGACCTTCATTTAAAACCTGCATTTCGTGATTACTTGTGTTATCTTTTTCTAATATCTAAATTTGAAAATCTGACACATTTAAGTGTGACAAGCATGCTAAATAATAGTAAATCAGGAGAGTGGCGAATACTTTTCACAATATTAAATAAATATGTATTATACAACCCCTGGCAAAAATTATGGAATCGCCAGCCTTGAAGGATGTTCATTCAGTTGTTTTATTTTGTTGAAAAAAAACAGATCACAGACATGGCACAAAACTGAAGTCATTTCAAATAGCAACTTTCTGGCTTTAAGAAACACTAAAGGAAATCAATTACAAATAATGTGGTAGTCAGTAATGGTTATTTTTTTTAACCAAGCATAGGGCAAAATTTATGTAATAACTCAATTCTGAGGGAAAAAATTATGGAATCACCCTGTAAATTTTCATTCCCAAAACTAACACCTGCATCAAATTAGATCTGCTTGTTAGTCTGCATCTAAAAAGAAGTGATCACACCTTGGAGAGCTGTTGCACCAAGTGGCTGACATAAATCATGGCTCCAACACGAGAGATGTCAATTGAAACAAAGGAGAGGATTATCAAACTCTTACAAGAGGGAAAATCATCACGCAATGTTGCAAAAGATGTTGGTTGTTCACAGTCAGCGGTGTCTAAAATCTGGACCAAATACAAACAACATGGGAAGGTTAAACATACTGGTATACCAAGGAAGACATCAAAGCGCCAAGACCAGAAACTTAAAGCAATATGTCTCCAAAACAGGAAATGCACAACAAAACAAATGAGGAACGAATGGGTGGAAAGAGGAGTCAATATCTGTGACCAAACTGAAAGAAACCGCCTAAAGGAAATGGGATTTACATACAGAAAAGCTAAACAAAAGCCATCATTAACACCTAAACAGAAAAAAACAATGTTACAATGGGCTAAGGAAAAGCAATCGTGGACTGTGGATGGCTGGATGAAAGTCATATTCAGTGATGAATAGCGAATCTGCATTGGGCAAGGTGATGATGCTGGAACTTTTGTTTGGTGCCGTTCCAATGAGATTTATAAAGATGACTGCCTGAAGAGAACATGCAAATTTCCACAGTCATTGATGATATGGGGCTGCAAGTCAGGTAAAGGCACTGGGGAGATGGCTGTCATTACATCTTCAATAAATGCACAAGTTTATGTTGATATTTTGGACACTTTTCTTATCCCATCAATTGAAAGGATGTTTGGGGATGATTAAATCATTTTTCAAGATGATAATGCATCCTGCCATAGAGCAAAAACTGTGAAAACATTCCTTGAAAAAAGACACATAAGGTCAATGTCATGGCCTGCAAATAGTCCGGATCTCAATCCAATTGAAAATATTTGGTGAAAGTTGAAGAAAATGGTCCATGACAAGGCTCCAACCTGCAAAGCTGATCTGGCAACAGCAATCAGAGAAAGTTGGAGCCAGATTGATGAAGAGTACTGTGTGACACTCATTAAGTCCATGCCTCAGAGACTGCAAGCTGTTGTAAAGGGCCAGAAGTGGTGCAACAAAATACTAGTGATGTGTTGGAGGGTTTTTTTTGTTTGTTTTTCAAGATTCCATAATTTTTTCCCTCAGAATTGAGTGATTCCATAATTTTTTCCCTATGCTTGGTTAAAAAAAATAACAATTACTGATTATTACATTATTTGTTCTTGATTTCTTTTAGTGTTTCTTAAAGCCAGAAAGTTGCCATTTGAAATGACTTTAGTTTTCTGCCATGTCTGTGATCTGCTTTTTTTCAACAAAATAAATCAACTGAATGAACATCCTCCAAGGCCGGTGATTCCATAATTTTTGCCAGGGGTTGTATACAGTACAGACCAAAAGTTTGGATACACCTCATTTAAAGATTTTTCTGTATTTTCATGACTATGAAAATTGTACATTCACACTGAAGGCATCAAAACTAACTATGAATTAACACATATGGAATTATATACCGTATATACTCATGTATAAGCCGACCCGTGTATAAGCAGACCCCCCTAATTTTGCCACAAAAAACTGGGAAAACTTATTGACTCGCGTATAAGCCTAGGGTTTAAAATGATTATGCCCCCATATGCTCCATAGATTAGGCCCCCATATGCTGCACAGATTATGCCCCCATATGCTGCACAGATTATGCCCCCATATGCTCCAGATTATGCCCCCATATGCTCCAGATTATGCCCCATATGCTCCAGATTGTGCCCCCATATGCTGCACAGATTATGCCCCCGTATGATCCACAGATTATGCCCCCATATGCTCCAGATTATGCCCCCATATGCTGCACAGATTATGCCCCCATATGCTGCACAGATTATGCCCCCATATGCTCCAGATTAGGCCCCCATATGATGCACAGATTATGCCCATATGATCCACAGATTATGCCCCCATATGCTCCAAATTATGCCCCCATATGCTCCAGATTATGCCCCTATATGATCCACAGATATTGCCCCATAGTATACGTCCCTTATGCTGCCGCGCTGCTGCAAAACAAAATGACATACTCACCTCTCGTCGCTGGGGGCCAGGTGCCGGTGTGCGGAGCAGGCGGGGACACCGACGCGCTATGGGGGACAGGTGCCGGTGTCACCGCGACACCTGAGATATTTACCTGTCACCGGACCGCTCCACCACTGCGCTGCTCCCTCTTCCGGGTCCTCGGCAGTGAATGATCAGCCAGAGGAGTCGGACGAGGGTGCAGCGCAGCGGTGGTCCGGGGACAGGTGAATATCGCTATACTCACCCCTCCGCCGGCGCGTCACTCTCTGCAGAGTCTCCTCTTCTCCCGGCGGTCTCTGCAGTGCTTCCGTCCTACAGCGGTCATGTGGTACCGCTCATTAAAGTCAAGAATATGTGCATATTCATGACTTTAATGAGCGGTACCGTGTGACCGCTGCAGGAAGGAACCGGAGATCGTGGGAGAAGCAGGGGGGCTGCAGAGACACGCCGGCGGAGGGGTGAGTATGATCCGACACCCCCGCTCCCCGCGACCCCCGTATATGACCCACGTATAAGCCGAGAGGGGGACTTTCAGCCCTAAAAATGGGCTGAAAATCTCGGCTTATACACGAGTATATACGGTACTTAACAAAAAAGTGTGTAACAACTGAAATTAAGTCTTATATTCTAGGTTCTTCAAAGTAGCCACCTTTTGCTTTGATGACTGCTTTGCACACTCTTGGCATTCTCTTGATGAGCTTCAAGAGGTAGTCACCGGGAATGATTTTCACTTCACAGGTGTGCCCTGTCAGGTTTAATAAGTGGGATTTCTGGCCTTATAAATGGAGTTGGGATCATCAGCTGTGTTGTGCAGAAGTCTGGTGGATGCACAGCTGTTAGTCCTACTGAATAGACTGTTAGAATTTGTATTATGGCAAGAAAAAAGCAGCTAAGTAAATAAAAAATGAGTGGCCATCATTACTTTAAGAAATGAAGGTCAGTCAGTCCGAAAAATTGGGAAAACTTTGAAAGTGTCCCCAAGTGCACTTGCAAAAACCATCAAGCGCTACAAAGAAACTGGCTCACATGAGGGCCTCCCCAGGAAAGGAAGACCAAAAGTCACCTCTGCTTCTGAGGATAAGTTTATCCGAGTCACCAGCCTCAGAAATCGCAGGTTTACAGCAGCTCAGATTAGAGACCAGGTCAATGCCACACAGAGTTCTAGCAGCAGACACATCTCTACAACAACTATTAAGTGGAGACTTTGTGCAGCAGGCCTTCATGGTAAAATAGCTGCTAGGAAACCACTGCTAAGGGCAGGCAACAAGCAGAAGAGACTTGTTTGGGCTAAAGAACACAAGGAATGGAAATTAGACCAGTGGAAATCTGTGCTTTGGTCTGATGAGTCCAAATTTGAGATCTTTGGTTGCAACCACCGTGTCTTTGTGCATTTGGGTTTAGGTCAGGGCTCTGGCTGGGCCAGTCAAGAATTGTCACAGAGTTTTCCTGAAGCCACTCCTTTGTTATTTTAGCTGTGTGCTTAGGGTCATTGTCTTGTTGGATGGTGAAACTTCGGCCAAGTCTGAGGTCCAGAGCACTCTGGAAGAGGATTTCATCCAGGATATCTCTGTACTTGGCCGCATTCATGTTTCATTCAATTGCAACCAGTAGTCCTGTCCCTGCAGCTGAAAAACACCCCAATAGCATGATGCTGCCACCACCATGTTTCACTGTTGGGATTGAATTGGGAAGGTGATGAGCAGTGCCTGGTTTTCTCCATACATACCGCTTAGAATTATCACCAAAAAGTTCTATCTTCGTCTCGTCAGACCAGAGAATCTTATTTCTCATAGTGTGGGAGTCCTTCATGCGTTTTTTTAGCAAACTCTATGCGGGCTTTCATATGTCTGGCACTGAGGACAGGCTTCTGTCGGGCGACTCTGCCATAAAGGCCTGACTGGTGGAGGGCTGCAGTGATAGTTGACTTTGTGGAACTTTCTCCCATCTCCCTACTGCATCTGTGGAGCTCAGATACAGTGATCTTGGGGTTCTTCTTTACCTCTCTCAACCAAGGCTCTTCTCCCTTGATTGCTCAGGTTGGCTGGAGAGCCAGGTCTAGGAAGACTTCTGGTGGTCCCAAACTTCTTCCATTTAAGGATTATGGAGGCCACTGTGCTCTTAGGAACCTTGAGTACTGCAGAATTTTTTGTGACCACAGCAAGATCTGTGCCTTGCCACGATTCTGTCTCTGAGCTCCTTGGCCAGTTCCTTTGACCTCATGACTCTCATTTGGTCTGACATACACTGTGAGCTGTGAGGTCTTATATAGACAGGTGTGTGCCTTTACAAATCAAGTCCTATCAGTTTAATTAAACACAGCTGGACTCCAATGAAGGAGTAGAACCATGTTAAGGAGGATCACAAGGAAATGGACAGAATGTGACTTAAATATGAGAGTCTGAGCAAAGGGTCTGAATACTTATCACCATGTGATATTTCAGTTTTTCTTTTTTAATACATTTGCAAAAATTTCTACATTTCTGTTTTTTTTCAGTAAAGATGTGGTGCAGAGTGTACATTAATGAGAAAAAATGAACTCTTTTGAATCTACCAAATGGCTGCAATGAAACAAGAGTGAAAAATTTAAAGGGATCTGAATACTTTCTGTACCCACTGTGTTTATATAAAGTACATATATAAAAAAAGATATAGAGTGCTCTCAGTGGGAGAAACAAAATAGGAATCTTGTGGGTATGATACCTTTTAATGGCTAACAAAATATAGTGAATGATGTTACAAAGGAAGCTTTCGAGACTGCTTACGTCTCTTCATCAGGCTGGTATCTGCCATTCTTCCTTGCAGATCCTCTCCAGTTCCGTCAGGTTAGATGAAGAGACGTAAGCAGTCTTGAAAGCTTCCTTTGTAACATCATTCACTATATTTTGTTAGCCATTAAAAGGTATCATACCCACAAGATTCATATTTTGTTTCTCCCACTGAGAGCACTCTATATCTTTTTTTCTACTGTCTAACATGGTACCAAACCAATTTTTTTCCTATATATATATATATATATTTATTTATTTATTGTGGTACAGCAAAGGGTGTTTTGCTGGATGGGAGATACATATCTTCCAGCAGGTTAAAGTTTGGTCGGGAAATTCCCTAAAGACAAGGACCTGTGATGGTGTCATGGTCACGTGATCAGCCCAGTTGATGTGTAACTCACCTGTGGGTGTGGTTAGGGGCTATGTAATGGGAAGTGTGAGCAGCGTCGGACTGGAACACCTTGGGCCCACCAGAGAAAATCATTCTTGGGGCCCACTATGTAGCTACATAGAAATAAATACAAGACCACCAATTGTGCAGTAAAACACACTAATATCAGGGTATAATATAAGGTAAAAAAAGTCTTAATTATGTAGCAGGAGTTGGGGTAGCCTCCCTCATAGATTATAAAGCAGCCCCCTCATAGGGGATAATGCTGCCCCCCATAGGGTATAATGCTGCCCCCCCTCATAGGGTATAATGCTATATATATATTATATATATATATATATATATATATATATGTATATAGATAATAGATACCATATATACTCGAGTATAAGCTGACCCCCCTAATTTTGCCACAAAAAACTGGGAAAACTTATCGACTCGAGTATAAGCCTAGGGTGGAAAATGAGATTATGCCCCATATGCTGCCCCATGTATTATGCCCCACAAGATGCTCCATAGATTGTGCCCCATATGCTGCCCATGTATTATGCCCCCATAGATGCTCCATAGATTGTGCCCCATAGATGCTCCATAGATTATGCCCCCATAGATGCTCCATAGATTATGCCCCCATAGATGCTCCTTAGATTATGACCCCATAGAAGCTCCATAGATTATGCCCTCATAGATGCTCCTTAGATTATGCCCCCATAGAAGCTCCATAGATTGTGCCCCCATAGATGCTCCATAGATTGTGCCCCCATAGATTAAGCCCCTATAGATGCTCCATAGATTATGCCCCCATAAATGCACCTTAGATTATGCCCCCATAGATTATGCCCCCATAGATGCTCAATAGATTATGCCCCCATAGAAGCTCCTTAGATTATGCCCCCATAGATGCTCCATAGATTATGCCCCCATAGATTATCCCCCTAGATGCTCCCACAATTAGAGATGCTCCACAGATTATGCCCCCATAGATGCTCCACAGATTATGCCCCCATAGATGCTCCACAGACTGTGCCCCATAGATGCTGCATTTTATAGGCCCCTTTATGCTGCCGCAGCTGCTGCTGCAGAAAAAGACATTCTCACCTCTCGTAGCTGGGGGCCAGGTGCCGGTGTCCTGAGCAGGCGGGGACACAGGCGCGCTATGGGGGACAGGTGCCGGTGTTACCGCTGGCTCAGGGCTCCGGCACCTGAGAGATTTACCTGTCACCCACTCCACCACTGAGCGCTGCTGTCTTCGGGTCCTCCGGCAGTGAATGCTAACCACGTCATCGCGCCCTCTGCCTGAACATCGCAGCAAGAGGACCCGAGGACACAGCGGCGCAGCGGTGGAACGAGACAGGTAAGTAATGATATTCACTGCTTCCCACGCCCATGTGGGTGTGGGAAGCAGTGAATATTCATTTCTCTTTAGCAGCGGGGACAGGGGCTCCTGCCTCCTGTCACCCGCTGCTGCTCTGCTGGCACGGACCCCCATGGCAGCTGCGTGGTGTGCCGCTATTAGCGACACGCCACCGGCTGGGGGCCCCTGGAGCAGCGGGGGCCCTAGACAACTGGCTCCTGTATGCCAGCAGGTGCCAGGGCCCCCCAGATGCCAGGGCCCACCAGAGAATCCTCCGGTTCTCCGGTGGGCCAGTCTGACCCTGAGTGCGAGTGAGAGTGGAAAGAGGAGGAGCTCGGCTGGAGCCAGCCTGTATCTGTTTGCTGGACTACTCGTGCTGCAAAGCTTTAGCAGCTAGACTCCCGAAAACCCGGTGAATGGCACCTGGCGGTCGCTGCTGACCTGGCCGCCGCTTAGTTAAGCCCGTCCCATTCAAGAGTGAGTCTGGGACCAGTGGTTCTCCAAGCTGGAGTATATTTGTGTTTTTTCGTTATGTTTCTGTTATCCTGGTGTTTAAAGTGACATTAAACCACAGAAGTTGGACTCAAAGCCTGTGTATGTTGCCTCATTACTGCAGCCCTGCCACTGCCTACCAGAGCAAATCCCTACAATACATATATATATATATATATATATATATATATATATGTATATATATATATATACATATATATATATATATATATATATATATATACACACACACTCACAAACACACACATGTACATAAGTATATATGCACTGTACATGTATATATAGTACTCTTTTTTTCTATGTGTGTACTGCAGGTGCCATTTATTAAAGAGGTAGCCCATTGTTGTAGTAATAGTACACACACAAAATTTGCAGTAAAAGGTTTAAAACAAAAAGCATTACAAGCCCAATACTCATCTGCCTAATTCCCGCACTTCTAGCAAAGATACCACACATCCGCATGGCCACTGAAGCCAGTCGTACGTGCAAGCATCACTCCTGAGGCCGGTGATTGGCTTCAGTGGACAAGGCAGCTGCCACATCTTTAGTCTATAGTCGTTAGACCAGAGCCCTGCAACCCCCTTCCTACCTGAAGGAATCCTGGACACTGTTTTTCATTAATAGCCTCTGTGATGGCACTGTTCTAGTGCAACGTACATATGACGTTATGCCAGGCCTACTAATCTGAAAAGGTGCTGGGGAAGCCAACAGGTAGGAAGAGGATCACGGGGCTCTAGTCTGGCTATAACAGACCATCAACATGGCCACTGGACCAGGGTCCTACAGATCTTTTTGTGCATCTCTATTGCACATGATCACTGCAACAAAGTTAGCAATGACCAGGTAGGATTATTATTATTATTATACATTTTTATAGCGCCATTTATTCCATGGCGCTTTACATGTGAAAAGGGGCGAATATAGACAAGTACAGTAAACGTGAGCAATACAAGGCACACACAAGTACAGAAGGAGAGAGGACCCTGCCCGCAAGGGCTCACAATCTACAGGATCACTGTATTGGTCGTGTTAGGTCAGGAAGATAATTCACAGGTATTTCATAAGATATTCATATCATTTCTTTCTGTCTAAAGGAGTTTTCCACTACTGGAACAATCACTTCTCAATCAATATGTAATACCCACATAAAATAATAACGCTTAGGATATGTGCAGACAATCAGTAAATACTGCGGGTTGGACGCTGTGTGCTTGTGCAGCATCCAACCTGCAGTGTCCAGCTGTCACAGCATAGTGGATGGGATTTTAAGACGCCTGCGGCTCACCTAAGGAGACGGACATGTGGTGCGTCTTTCCAGACTGCAGCATGTCAATTTCTCTTCCGGAGACGTGAGCCTCCACAAGAGAAATTTCACCCATACAATGAATTGCATGCGGTGAATCCGTACGGTTCAGTGAACACAAGCGGAATCACCTGCGTTCAATAGATGGCCGCGCTTCAGATGCAGCGAACATGTGCTGTGTCCAAAGCGCTGCCACTTCCAGATGATCTGCACATACCCTTGTACTCCCCTCTGGCGGCAGTGCCATTCCGGTGACTTTGGCACCTGCTTCCCAGTGGTTGTGTGGCATGGTTATGTCTCGTGAGCCCTGTAGCAAATCAGTGGCCTCTTCCTTCTCACTTCCTTTGGACTAAACGGACATCCGGAAGAAGCGAAAGCTCCGGGTGTCAGTTATGTCTGAAGTGAGAGGGCACTGATTGGCTGCAGGCCTCACATGACAATGTCATGCAACCCCTGGATGACCAGGTGCCAACATCACAGGAACGGCACTGACACCAGAGATGTGTATAGATGTTATTATTTTGTATGCAGAAAACATTGAGAAGAGGTAGGGGTTACACAGAACAATTGACTAGGAGGCTCAAGACCCTAGTCTGCTGCGGATTAAACACTGATTTTATTCACACGGCCTAGTAAATGACACATCACTGGAATCAGCGTTTCAAGCCCTACATCGTACTACATAGCAAAAATCTTAGTTAAAAGTATTACTAAAGTTCACATAGAAGTAATAGCAGTCTTTAAGAAATCAACTGATGTTCGATTCATTAATATTAATAACTGTGTCTACTCAAACAATGGATTCTAACCAAATTATTGGTCATCTCACTGACTGACAAAAAAAAAAAAAAGACTACCGTACTTGTGGCCCAAGCATACATTTTAACTATAAAACAAGTAACAATTCCGTGGAAAGCTCAATCTTACTTTGATAAAGAATATTGCCTTCCTAAGGCCGCTTCTGGATCTTGCTGACGAATGGCTCGAATTGCAGTTGGAGCAGTAAACATGGCAGCTACTCCGTGTTCAGACAGGACCCGGAAATACGCAGCTGCATCTGGTGTTCCCACTGGCTTTCCCTGTGGATGGTTTTATTAAGTTATTCAAAAGTACCTACAAATTCTCCGAATTTTATCATATTTTAGACCTACGGTACATTTTTTAGATACCATTTCTCTGCTCTCATAGCATTATACTACCTTCTACATGATTAGTGCACTAAAAAACTTTATCCTTGCAGATCAAGTGAGCAGTTTATATACTAGCCAAAGAAAAATAATAAAACGCTAAAAGGCTCGCATAAATAAAATAGTACATTTAATAAGGTTGTCTAAAAATAATGCATTTCAAAGTACTGTCTGTTCTTCAGCTATAAAAGACACAGTATATCTGAAGAAGAGGAACATTCGCTCGAAACATTATTTTTTATTAAAGTGATTATTTTATTTATTCGATCTAAATTTTTTATTACTTTTTTCTCTGTATTTTCCATACACCAATCAGTGGTTGAATTCATCATACTCGGCAGTCCCTTAAGCAGTTGCTGCTAAGCGGTTTCAACATTATTATCTATCACGTCAGCTTAGTTCTTGTAGCTACAAGGTGAAGACCTTCATAACCCGATTACACCTTTTCTATAGGTTTATAAAGATTATTACATTATGTCCAGCTCTCTGCAGATTTTTTTATTTGTTCGGGCTATTTAGAAGACACTATATTACTGAGAGGATTATGAAAACCTCTTTCCAAGTTGTCTCAGCGTCCAACCTTCTAGAATTGTAAGCCATGCTCTTCCATCTGCTTTTAAGAAAATGCTGGATGGCAACTAATTTCAAAGGACAGAATGTTTGTACACCAAAGAGATTACTGTTCTGCCAACTCCTTTATACCCTCATGGGTGCCCCTGCATACCCCCGAAAAAGTCTTTTATTCATGTCCAGCCCTGCATGTAAATAGAGCGGTGGTGTCCAGTTGGTAAATCCAGATCGCCTCAGTCGCTTCAATCATCACCTCTTCTATCTTGATGGAAGTTGATGACATCTCGTCATCCATACGGTGCTCAAAGTCTCACACCTGTGCAGTGGAATCAGAGATTTGCACAGGCGCACCTCATTCCGCACCCAACAGCCAGGGTGCTGGTGACGTAGAAGTGAAGCCGGCGACTCCACATTCATGACTTCGGTCTGCAAGTCTCGGATTCCCCCGAGTAGGTGCGAGACTTCAAGCACTGTGTAGGTGACATTAAGAGAGAAGAGGCAGCGCATGACGGGACTGGGGTAGCACTGATAGCGATATGGATTTGCCCATCGGATCGGACCGCATCATTTTCAGATGTATGGAAGGGCACCTACGAGGGTATAAAGTTGTGAAAACCCGGCTTACATGCTTTTAAAAGTGATGGGCAGTGTTTATAAGGCATAAAACTGGTGACATCTTCCCTTTAAAATCACCCATGCACTTTCAAGCTGATCATACTACCATCCTTGTTTATTGTCCAATGTGAATAACTAATTCCATTTATATTACCTCTATATAGTCTTCACACCCCCAAAAATTCACTATACAAACATGATGAAAAAGAAGACGCCCTAAACGCAGACACTATTCCTACCACCCCGCCAAGAGCTTAATGTTCTACCGGGAATAATGGGAAAAGCAAACCTTGCACGCTAATATTTTTCACATTTATTTAACATAAAATAGACTTGACAGTAAGATTCTTGAGAAGTAAAGAATGGACGCAGCAAGAGCATTGTATGGAAGTAAAGGATGGAGGGCACCAATATAAGAATGTAAAAGACATTGTATAAGGGCAATTTAAATGCATTTCTACACAAAACCCTTGTCCTCTTCTAGCTTGCAAACTATTACACAGCTTGTGCTTTACTGCTAATGGAAGAAACGAATATAATGTTTAGTCACTGTTTACATCCTGACTAACATCAAAGACGCCGATAAAAAGAGCCACCGGAGCATATTGTTTCCATAGTGACATCAAACCCTATACCTTGCTTTAATCTACAGCAAGTATTCATGTTTTATGTCGCCGCAGCAGGTGATTAAGTCAAATTAGAAATGATCTATTTAAAAAGTCTTTCAAGAGCAAAGAAAGAAAAAATTATCAAAGAAGCACATTTTATTGAATCTCGGTCAATATAGGCCAAAATTGTAGTCATAGTCTGAATGTAGTAAGTAAAGTAGGTCTAAGACTCCCTTCACAGGTCCTAATGTATCCAGTACTGGAAAAAATAGTATTATCCGTGTGCCATGTACCAGAATAGAAATGACAGATTTTTAGTGGCTAAAGATGTGCAAAGATATAGATAAATAAAATAAAGAGATAGATGTAATAGAGAGATAGGATAGATAGAGCTAATAAATAAAGTGAAAAATTATGGGGGGGGTCCCCTCCATTTTTGATATCCAGCAAAGGTAAACCAAACAGCTGCAGGCTGATATTATCAAGATGTGATGGTCACTGGTTATTGGGCTCTTCCCAGCCTAAAAATAGCAGCAGCAGCCCCGGAAGTGACGCATCACATTAGATGCACCAACTCTAGTGCTTAGTCTTCGCTTTTCCCGATTTGCTCTGCTGCATTGGCAATCAGGCAATGGTAGTTGGGGTTGATGTCAGCTGTGAAAAACACTGTCTAAAAATGCAGCTGACATCAAGCCCTGGTGTTTGTAATGGAGAGGAGTCTATCAGACATCCCCATTACTAACCCAGTAATAAAATTAAAAACAAAAATACACACAACAAAAATACTTTATATGAAAAAAAAAATACTCCTCAGCTTTTTCCCTGGTTCACCAATTTATTAAAAATAACAAAAACACGTAGGTCTGACGTAGTCCACAAATGGAAACATGAAGAACATAAAGAGAGAAATAAAAACAAGACACAGCCCCTTGTTCACCAATTTATTATAAAAAAAAAGTTCCCACGTAGGAATGGCAAAGTCCAGCGCTTCCCATGATGTTCCCTTAATCCAGCTCATGATGCGCTCAGCGAGACCCAGTGACTGTGAAGAGCAGTAATGTTACTGACATCACTGCTCTTCAAATTCGACAGGTCTCACGCAGAGCAGCATGGGCCAGATTTGGAGAACGTTGTGGGAAGCGCTGGATCATGTCAGAACATTGTGGAAACTTTGAAAAATTGGTGCGCGAATTCTGGCGCTTTACCCGGCTCTTGCCCTAGTGTGGTTACAGTTGTGGGGTTGATGTCAGCAGTTTTATGTCTGCTGACATCAAGTCCAGGGGTTAATAATGGAGAGGCATCTACCAGATAACCCAATTACTAACCCCATTCTCAAATTTAATAAAGACACAGAAAAAAGAAGTCTTTTAATTGAAATCAACACACAAAATCATTTATTTGAAATAAGAATCCCTGACCCTCTTTTACCCATTTATTCACTAAAAAATAAAAAAGCAAATTTATACTCGCCTTTCTGCCGATAATCCATTAATGCCCATGTACCGCTATGATTGGGATGGTATGGTGAAAGATCACCATCAGTGATGCAACCGCCAGCGGGAACACACTTAGCAGAGCGTGAGAACATGGCTGCAGTGACCCGCGATAACCTTAATGCGTTTACCGCCGCTCACTGGCAACCACGCTCCATACAGTATAATGTGCCCCATATAATGCTCCATACATTTAAAAAAATCAAGTATTCCCCTTTCCCGTTCCCCGATGCTCCGGTTTCCTCAGCGTTCTCTGACTATCTGCAGTGCTCAGCACAGAGCGCGTGTTGTAGTGACGTCATTGCGCCCTCTGTCCTGAAACTGACCAATACAGTTCAACCGGAATCAGGATAGGGTTTAATAAAATAATTACCAAATTGCCGAATGGCAAATAGACCCTAACTAAAGATCATTAGATAATAAAATATAATTTTTAATAATTCATTAAAAGTTATATTTTATTGTCTAAGGATCTTTAGTTAGGGTCTATTTGCCATTCGGCAGTTTGGTAATCTCTGTCCTGAAATGTCACAGAGAGTCAGAAGTTGCTGAAGACACTGGAGCTGTGGGGAACACCTCTCCATTTGTAACCCTTGGGCTTGATGTCAGCTGACATTACAAAGCTAAGATCAACCCCACAAATATTACTCTACTTAAAACCACACAAGTGCAAGTGCGAAGAGGGAGAGAGGGAGGCTGAGGACCAGAATTAGCGCATCTTATAGATGTGCCATTTCTGGTGTGGCTGAGAACTGATGTTCTTAGTCTAGGAAGAGGCCAATATCCATTGCCCCTTCATGGCTCTTCCAACTTCACCTGGTGAGGGTAATATTTGTGGGGTTGATGTCAGCTTTGTAGTGTCAGCGGACATCAAGCCCAGGGGTTAGTAATGGAGAGGCATCTATCAGACGGCCCCATTACTACCCCCGTAAGTTTAACCCCTTCATGACTGGAGCTTTTTTTGGTTTTGCATTTTTGTTTTTTGCTCCCCTTCTTCTCAGACCCATAACTTTATCAATATGGCCGTGTGAGGGCTTGTTTTTTGTGGGACGAGTTGTACTTATGAACGATACCATTGGTTTTACCATGTCGTGTACTAGGAAATGGGAAAAAAATTCCAAGTGCGGAGAAATAGCAAAAACAGTGAAATCCCACAAAAAACAGGCATTTAACGGGTTAATAGCCGTGGGTGGATCGTGATTCCACCAGCGGCTATTCCGGGCAGATGTCAGCTGTTCAAAACAGCTAAGGTGTCCCAGGAAAGACGTGGGCTCACCGCCGGAGCCCAAATCAAAGGGAGGGAGTTCGTTGTTGACATATTATTACGCCTGAAGTCGGAAAGGGGTTAAGTTAAAAAACACACAGAGTAAAGTCCTTTACTTGAAATAAAAATGCCACTACCCTCTTTTACCCATTTATTATTTTCCAAATAAAAATAAAAAAACACAGTATACATCACCTGTCTGCTGATAATCCATATGTCCCACAAAGATCCCAACTCAGCTACATCTGGATGCACTGCTGAGCGGTGGCATGATGTGACCGCTCAATCCTGCATCCAGGAGACACTCGGCTGAGCGTGAGAATGGCTGCGGGCTGCGATTTTTTGCCTGGGGAAGGCCAATATCCATGGCCCCTTCCCAGTCTGAGAATACCAGACACCAGCTGTCTGCCTTAGCTTGGCTGGATATCAAGAATGGGGGATCCTATGCAGTTTTTTAAATTATTTATAGTTTTTTAAAAAAACTGTGTGGGGACCCCTCTATTTTTGATAACCAGCCAAGATAAAGCTTACAGCTGACAGCTGCAGCCCACAGCTGTCAGCTTTGCCTGCTCTGGTTATCAAGAAAAGAGGTGACCCAACATCAATTTTTTCTTTTATTTATTCAATTAATACATGTACAGTAAACTACATACACACTGCACAAATTATCTCACTTACATTTTATTACCACAGGCGCCGGCTGGTGAAAACTCTCATCAGCCTTGCCTTCTCTCACTGCTACGAGCGAGACAAGGTGTAGGATGATGGCAGTAGTAATCTCATCAGCAGATGCCTTTGACTGGCGGTAACCTTTTCACTGCCGATCACAGCTGCTGGCTCACACGTCATCTGTGTGACAGTGTGGGAACGGCAGCAATCTGACTGGTGGTAACATGAAAGGTTAACACAGATAACAGCGTGGGAAATGTTGACTGATCTGGCCTCCCAATCATTTGAGTGGGGTCCGGGTTCAAGTTTGTGTACCTGAACTAGCATTTTTAATGTTCGGCCAAACCCGACATGCACTAACATCCATGGGTCCACCCATCACTATTTAACATTCTATGACATATTGTTCAGAAGGTTAATATTACCAATCCTAAACATGACATTATAGGATTGCATTATTGGTTGCTTCACACATCCCCTAATGATTAAGATTTACTCCAAAATGTTGTCACAAAGAATGTTTTTCATAAAACTTTTCTATCATCATTAAACCTCTATATTCATACCTCATACAAGACTGTTGTGTTGCCATGCAATAATGGTCCATAACAAATATAGGAGTGTCCAACAACCCAACCAAGATCAGAAGCTGCCCACCA
Organism: Oophaga sylvatica; assembly: GCA_033576555.1. Lineage (NCBI taxonomy): Eukaryota > Metazoa > Chordata > Amphibia > Anura > Dendrobatidae > Oophaga > Oophaga sylvatica. Next base: position 152,359,037 of record JARQOD010000004.1, on the reverse strand, counting down.
TACCTGTAGAGGCATACAATATTTTGACATGTTAGCAAATGAATGAAGTTTATCAGGTTTTAAACATTTGAAGTGAAGTAACTAGTAACCATTTCAATTGTTCATGTTTTTTTACTGAAGACCACTGGATTGTTATTGCTTTTACTGGGTGGCTACACAAATTAATAGGACTGTGCTATGGAAAGATACTTAACTGCTTCTGGACCACCCATAGACCTTTAACATCCATTCAGTTCCCCTCCTACTCTGGGGTGATGTTCAAAAACGCAAAAGCCGGAATACCCATAGAGAAGACACAAGCAGGTTATCACCATCAGTGCTTTCTCCACTGCTGTATACTGCCGAAGAAGTGTATAATGTAATAGGAAGCGCGAACGGTGCTTCCTCCATAGACAGTGGTCATATGATCGCTCTGTATGGGGAGGGAGCAGGAGCTAATATACCAGTCCCAGGTACAAGAAAAATAAGATGAAAATAAAAAAAATTCAATATTTAAATCCCACATCCAAAGGTCTTTTATGGCCTTATGTGGGACACAATGAGTAAATATAAATGAAAAATACATAAATAAAAAACAACAAGTAAAAAATATACAAATAAATAACAAACAAATAAATGCTGTTATTAGCCCTGCCCATGTATTAGATATAAAAATAATTGTCACACAATGGGGAACAAATTTTCAAATGTATTTCAGTGGCCCAGAGCGGTCATACATTTTTTTTAAAGAATGGGAAAAAACAGACATTTATTTCCCTTATTTTTCCTCAGAAATCGCCTGATATTGGAAAAAAAAGAGAGAATATGATATGTACATACAAATTAAGCATTTTCATGAAAGAATCCACAAAAATTACCGTACTTGAATATTTGCACAATAAAAAATGTAGCTCTCTTTAAATCTCTTTGAATTTTCTCTTTAAATCACATATACAAAAATAAAAATGAAAAAGTGCCTGGTTACTAAAGGAGTAAATGGCCCAGTCTTGAACTGGTTAAAGAGTAACCGCTCTTTTTATTTTTATTTAAGAAATCAACAGTTCGCAAAAAAATAAGCAACTT
>JARQOD010000004.1:152267975-152352975 GCA_033576555.1 Oophaga sylvatica | reverse complement strand
CCAAGAGTGTGCAAAGCAGTCATCAAAGCAAAAGTTGGCTACTTTGAAGAACCTAGAATATAAGACATATTTTCAGTTGTTTCACACTTTTTTGTTAAGTACCGTATATACTCGTGTATAAGCCGAGATTTTCAGCACCTTTTTTGTGTGCTGAAAATGCCCCCTCGGCTTATACACGAGTCATAGGGCAGAAACCAGCGGGGGAGGGGATGCAGCGGCAGGAGCCGGTGGCTGGGACATCATACTCACCCTCCCCGTGCCATCGCTGAACGTCCCTGCAATCCTGCGTTCTCCCCGGCTTCCTGCAGCTCTCTAGCGCTGAGCGGTGACATAATACCGCTCATTAAGGTCATGTAATATGGACGTGACGCCACTCCCATGGGCGTGGCCTCCATATTCATGGCCTTAATGAGCGGTATTACGTCACCGCTCAGCGCTGGAGAGCTGCAGGAAGCCGGGGAGAACGCAGGATTGCCGGCCGGGATGTTCAGCGATGGCACGGGGAGGGTGAGTATGATGGAGGAGGATGGGGGGAGCATGGAGGAGGACAAGGAGCACGGAGCAGGACGGGGGGAGGACAGAGAACACGGAGCAGAACGGGGGGAGGACGGAGAGCACGGAGCAGAACAGGGAGGACGGAGAGCACGGAGCAGGACGGGGGGAGGACGGAGAGCACGGAGCAGAACGGGGGAGGACGGAGAGCACGAAGCAGAACGGGGAGGACGGAGAGCACGGAGCAAGACAGGGGTGGGCACAGAGGAGAACGGGGGAGTGCAGAGCTGGATGGGGGAGCACGAGCAGGACGGGGGAGGATGGAAAGCAAGGAGCAGGACAGGATAATGGAGCAGGAGGAGGGGAGTACAGAGGAGAATGGGGGCGCACAGAGCTGGATGGGGGAGCACAGAGCAGGATGGCAACTTATACACCCGGCTTATAAGCGAGTCAATAAGTTTTCCAAGTTTTTTGTGGCAAAATTAGGGGGGTCGGCTTATACACGGGTCGGCTTATACATGAGTATATACGGTATATAATTCCATATGTGTTAATTCATAGTTTTGATGCCTTCAGTGTGAATGTACAATTTTCATAGTCATGAAAATACAGAAAAATCTTTAAATGAGAAGGTGTGTCCAAACTTTTGGTCTGTACTATATATCTCACTGAGATATATATAACTGTATATATGTTTTCACGAATATTTGAGGCCATGGATCCATTATATGTCCATTTTGCCAGCGAGAAAATCTCGCCATACAGATGTCACACGGATACTTTGATGCGAGAAAATCGCATCCTCGCATTGCACACGGATGACATAAGGATCACTGTTCAGGGAATATTTGTGTGATTCTCATCCGTGAAAAACGGACCGATTTTTTTTTTTTTTTTTTTTATACGTTGTGTGTGACTCCAACCTAAGGGTGAAAATATTTATACTCATCTCCTCTTGCTGAAATGGGAATAGTCCCCAACACCTGTTTCAGTGCTTAGTCAGGGGTGAGAATAGGGTTTTCTTCCATAGGTACATTTATAGCCAGACCGTATGTATATGCATACTATGGTGCTACTAATGATATTATACCAAGATAAAATGATTGAACTCTCCAGGGCATCTTTGTTTGGCCTGAACTTTGATTTTATTCAATCACCTTTGGCAGTCCTGTAGTGCCTGATGTATACAGAACGTACAACGAGTGACTAGACGGAAGAGGAATACAGTCATGAGGATGAGCCTTAGCCATCTCTTCTATCCAATCAAGATCACGTCCAGGAATGAGTGGAGCTTGTTGCTGTTTAAACAAAAACAAAAAAACAATAAAGTAATGAAATGCATCTTAAATCCATATTGTTTTATTCATACAGTATTATTTGGATGTCAGGATAAGTAAAGTAAAAATAAAATAAGAATAAAAGTAACAATAGCAAATACAACACATCCAACACCAACGATAAATGCTGATGAGTTCCAAGTCCGGCATGGTCATCAATAGGTTAATTTGTTGCCTCTTTAAATATAATCAACCAATTAAAAAAAATTCTTACAGAAAGTCAAAACTGCTTGGAATCCTTTAAACTTTACTTTGGGTTAGGCCGGGGTTAGACATGCGAGAAACTTGAACGAGTCTTGCATGTCAAGACCTGGCAATTCCGCCGGCTCTCGGGACCAGAGCGTGCGGCTGCATAGAAATACATGCAGCCGCACGCTCTGGTCCCGAGTGCCGGCGGAAGTGCCAGGTCTTGACATGCAAGACTCATGGGGTTTCTCACATGTCTGACCCCGGCATTATACTAAGTTAGTAAGTGGTTTTATTCTCCTTACATCTGTAACTACAATTGTATTCATTTTTTCATATATGAATGATATATTCCACAGTGTCATAAATATTCATTTATGTATTATTAGAGAAATGCCTCTTTCCCACACATATCAGTTTCTTTTGTTGAATACTGCACTGATCATTCACTGTCAAAAACTGCTCAAATCTGTCTACAAATTTGCCTTCAGTCTATTGAAAGGGAAGAGAGTGAATCTGTGGAAAAAACAAACAAAAAAAAAAAAACACAATGGGAACCTGATGAGGCATCTAGTGCAGGAAAAAACTGCTAAAAAATACAGAACACATTTGATATATTGGCTGAAATAGTATTACTCGTCAGGTACAAACGTGACGACAGGTTATTCTTTAAAGATACCTGGAAAGGAAGTGTCGCGAACCACGCACCACAATTGTGGGTTACCAGGGCAATGGGGTACCCAGAGCCGAGCCCATGGAAGTCTATGGGGTTGTCACGGATAGCGGTGGCTCGGTCTGTGGCCCTGGCGGTCCGGCGTATGTTGGGGGAATATTATTTACAGGGGATTAGTATATAACAGTTCGTGACGCCACCTGTAGTTGTCTGATCACTAAGACCAGCGCTGCAGTAGATCTCTGAGGGGATGTTGTGGCAGCTAGATGACGGGTCCCCACAGGTGGGACTGGTCCCTCAAAGTCTATGGTATTAATGATGTAGGGTGCAGATAAATGAATCAGTCTCACACCATCCAGCGTCTTTCCATACCTTTTACTTGTCAGATGATAAGGCAGGTCCCGGGAAGCTGTTGGGGTGGATGGAGGATGCGTTTCAAGGTAACGGCTGAGCAGGTTAGAGGCCTCCTTAACTTTCAATATGACGAGTCCAACCAGCATAGAGCTAAGTTCACTCAAAACTCCAGCTAATTCTGTAGCTGTACTGCCCGGTCAGCATAGTGGTCGGAGCCTTCCAAGTGATGGAACTAGGTTCTTGTTTTTGTCGTGCACAGACTCAAAGTCCCTATTCCACCTGACCCCTGTTACGTACCGACAATAGGCTTGTCCCTGTGACCTGAAGTCCAGCGAACCTCTGGTTTTTCTATCACTACGCCTGAAGCTGTAGCGACACTTCGGTCCCCAGTGACCGGTGACTAATGCAGGATAGTCCAATCCTTCAAGCACTTCTATAATTCTTTCCACTGCGCCCTTCGCCCTGCTCGCGCTCTTAATATCAGCACTGACTAGACTAGGATAATATCCGATCATCCGTACTAGCCTCCACTTTTGTACCGTCTCCCTGTGTTGACAGGAGATCTCGGCTCTCCAAAAGGCACACGTCCTCCTCTTAGCACGCTCACAGGAGAACTTTTAGACTGCACTGTGCTACAGGATACTCCCCTATACACCCCTGCTGGGTGTGTCTGAAATGTATATGAGTGATGTCGAGCCTTAACCGTTACCTCTCCACTCATCCTCCCGGATAATGTGTGCCTTACATACCAGGGCTACACATTCCCCTTTGGTAAAATACAGCACTCCCGGGCTGTGAAATATAAAAAGAAAGACATTTTGTTTTGCATTTAAACATTTAACATCAAACTCTTCCCAGCAGGGAGGTGAGAAATTCTTAAACGTTGCATTATGTACAATGGACATAGAAAAATACAAAAACATACTTTCAATAAATATGTCATTTCAAACAGTATTCTTGTGAAGGACCCGCACCAAACCTTCAACGTGGGTCCTGGGTGGGCTGCAGGACATCTGGCTGCAGACCTCGCTCAGTGCCACACCACACGGGTTTTATGTTCAGAGGTAATAATTGTGCTGTGGTTTTATTGTAAAACCAAGATAGGGCACAAAGTGCAACTATTTACAATTTTTGGGCTAAAAGTGTCCATAGCCACCAGTTCTTTGGCATAGTAAATATTTTCAAGTAACTTCACATTTTCAATAATACAGTAAAACTCTGTAAAGTGCAAAATTCCCATTATCAATTTTCAAAACTCTTTATCAACTTCTGTATCTGGTACCCAGCCGGGTATTCTACTTATTGCAAAATATGTATACATTACATACTTATATCACAGGTGCAAATTATTTTTAACTTTTATAAACTATTCACATATATCCAAAGTGGTAAACCCTTGATTGGGTCCTACCGATATTTACTTTTATTAATCTCAATTACACTTTCCATCCCGGGGGCTGGAACGACGCGATGATCCTTAGATCCCATGACAAACAAGTCGTGACTTGCTATTAACGTTTGTGTCGCTACAGTCCTCGTGCGAACCACTGGGGGCGCAACGGATATCTCTTCATTGCAAGACGCCAATTGCGTCGCTGCTGGTGCCGCTAAGACCGGCGGTGCTATTGATGATCTGAACGGGGTCGCAGGTTGCGATCTAATGTGAGGTACCGGTAGAGAATAAGATTCAGGGGGCGATGCAGGGGCACGGTCTGGTGCAGCAGGAGCTCGGGACTGTGACACGCCGGCAATGGTGACGTTACCAGCTACGGGGACGGGGTCACAGACGATTTCCACATTAAGGGCATACCACCCCTTCAGGCCCCAGTGCCTTGTGTATTTGACTATGTCCCTGTTGTACAGGTCCCTTCCGGGATGGCCTTGCGGTAGGTGGGATTCCACGTCCCTGCGGCTGACAAAGATCCCCGGGTAGAGGCCGGTTCACGGATGAAGCCCCAGCCCTTGCGGAGCTGGAACTCCGTAACACTCCCCTGTCGCCGCGGTTCCCGTAAGGTACCTTTGTCGCGACGGACAGTCTCCTTGTCGGCAATCAGCTCCTCATGCTGCTGCTGTCTGTTGCGCTTGCTCTGCCGTTCCTCCTCCTGTCGTTGTTGCCACTCGTTTTCCCACACTCCGGCGTACGCGACGTCATCAAGTCGCTCCATCGCGTCCCAGTTAATTTCAGGTAACGACGGGCAAGATCCCTCCGGTGTCCCTACCGGGGAACAATCATCTGCTGCGGCCTCCTGGCCGGGCGGGCGTTCCGGTACTGGCTGGACCTCCTCAACCTCCTTCGCCTCCACCGCTCCATCGGTGGGATCAGGGTCGGTCCTTTTGGGGGTAGCCTCCAGTTGCTCCTTAGCCTTGGGCAGCAGAAGTTTGGGCAATTCAAATGGCGGAGGGTCGTCGAAGGGAGAGAACACCGCGTCCCACAGCCGCCGCTGTATCTGGTTACGCCGGCGTCTCTCAATCTCCTCCATGCCAGGTTGTTGCAGGATCATTTTCTTTAACCTTGCGTTTTCTTCTCCAATCTCCAGCAAGGTTTGCTGCAGATGCCGGACCACAGATGGCTCCGGTTCCAGTGGCAGCTTGGCTGGGGAACGGGGCCTGCCTTCCACCGCTTCCCTGCTCGGCTGCACACGTCCTGCCTCCATCATGTTCCAGAACATCTCTTGGTTACTTTTAGGAACACACTGGTTCTCTCCGTGGAGGCGGGCTTTGCGTCTCCTCCTCCTTGGATTGGGGATGAAGAGGAGGCGTATTTCTTTTGCAGTAGGGCAGGACCGTATATTGTAATAGCACTTTGAGAGGGCAGGCATTTTCTTCGCGCCTTAGGGGGCACACGCCCACGAATCCACGCCCACCTTCTTCTCTGGCGCCTCAGGGCGCGAATATGGTGACAAAGATGGCGATATTTGGCGCCAAAAGTGCAAACAGTCCTTTTTCCACAAAACACTCCACAGGCACACAGGGCTCGCAATTCTGCAAGTTTCGGATCCTGTTCGTGACGCCAAGTTTTTGTCGCGACCACGCACCACAATTGTGGGTTACCAGGGCAATGGGGTACCCAGAGCCGAGCCCATGGAAGTCTATGGGGTTGTCACGGATAGCGGTGGCTCGGTCTGTGGCCCTGGCGGTCCGGCGTATGTTGGGGGAATATTATTTACAGGGGATTAGTATATAACAGTTCGTGACGCCACCTGTAGTTGTCTGATCACTAAGACCAGCGCTGCAGTAGATCTCTGAGGGGATGTTGTGGCAGCTAGATGACGGGTCCCCCACAGGTGGGACTGGTCCCTCAAAGTCTATGGTATTAATGATGTAGGGTGCAGATAAATGAATCAGTCTCACACCATCCAGCGTCTTTCCATACCTTTTACTTGTCAGATGATAAGGCAGGTCCCGGAAGCTGTTGGGGTGGATGGAGGATGCGTTTCAAGGTAACGGCTGAGCAGGTTAGAGGCCTCCTTAACTTTCAATATGACGAGTCCAACCAGCATAGAGCTAAGTTCACTCAAAACTCCAGCTAATTCTGTAGCTGTACTGCCCGGTCAGCATAGTGGTCGGAGCCTTCCAAGTGATGGAACTAGGTTCTTGTTTTTGTCGTGCACAGACTCAAAGTCCCTATTCCACCTTACCCCTGTTACGTACCGACAATAGGCTTGTTCCTGTGACCTGAAGTCCAGCGAACCTCTGGTTTTTCTATCACTACGCCTGAAGCTGTAGCGACACTTCGGTCCCCAGTGACCGGTGACTAATGCAGGATAGTCCAATCCTTCAAGCACTTCTATAATTCTTTCCACTGCGCCCTTCGCCCTGCTCGCGCTCTTAATATCAGCACTGACTAGACTAGGATAATATCCGATCATCCGTACTAGCCTCCACTTTTGTACCGTCTCCCTGTGTTGACAGGAGATCTCGGCTCTCCAAAAGGCACACGTCCTCCTCTTAGCACGCTCACAGGAGAACTTTTAGACTGCACTGTGCTACAGGACACTCCCCTATACACCCCTGCTGGGTGTGTCTGAAATGTATATGAGTGATGTCGAGCCTTAACCGTTACCTCTCCACTCATCCTCCCGGATAATGTGTGCCTTACATACCACGGCTACACAGAAGTCACATTTTACACTTCTGACTAAGTGGATGTCATAGCAAGTCTCCTTGAGTGCGGTATGTTTATTATAATTTGCAAAATACAGAATAATTCCTTCCAAAACACAAAAAATAATGAGTTAAAACAACAAAAGGGATGAATAAACTTTTGCTGTATGCTCTTACTTTAGAATGGGACCTCCCAATTGGGCAAAAGTCTCTTTTCACAGGAAGGCCCCATAAGTGCCACAATACTAGAGGTTACTTTTTGATGGTGCCCCAATAGAAGTAGGCTCTAGTACTGTTTGTAGTGAATTATTTTGCCCAGAGCCTATAATATTTCATCCAACTTTACATCTACTGTATATTTTCTCTTTAGGTAAAGTATTTTTCAATTGCCACTTGCACCTGATTCTCTGGTTCATATTGCAAGCTACTTCTACACTCTTTACCCCTAGGAGAACCTATAGAAATTCAGGCATTTAAAAGGGTTATCTGGTGTTTTGCTAAAAATCTGCACTGACTGTATGTGACTGTAGACTTCTCACAGTGCGTGCAAAGCATGCTGTCAGGATTCTCTTGAGTCTGCGGCAAGAGCGAGTGGTTAAGAGACCACAAATATGCGATTTGTGTACTTCTGAATACATTTTGACTAGGTGTGTGCGGCCTTAATCAATTCACATCACCCGTACTGAGCGAGGCCAAGCACATCTAGTCGAAACGTGGCCATAAGTATGAAAACTGTATGTAGGCGATTACATGACCACTCATGCTCGCTGCAGCCACCAGGAAATCCTGACAGCGTGCGCGAGGTGAGTATTCGGAAGTCTGCCCAAGGTGACTGCTGACTTTTAGCAAAAGACTGGACAACCCCTTTAACTGTAAAAATAATAACATTGTTTTCAAATATTATTGCAATTCCACCATGCAATGCAAAAAAAAGTAACATCCTATATACGGTATATAATTAAATTTTTACATTTTTAAAATATTTTTCACCCCTGGTATGGCTTAAGATAGCAGACATTGTGAAGACCATTTGTAGCTATATCTTAAGGCTACATTCCCATTGATGAATATTTGGTGAATTTTTGATGTTGCAGATTTTCTTCAACATTTCTTAGGGAAATTAGGTTACTTGCGTTTTTTTCATTGATTTTTTTTTTTTGTGCTGCGATTTTTGTCTCTTTTGGTATGTCATGTTTTAAATAAAACAGATTTGTTTTTAATACTTATTCTTTGGGGAAAACCCACACATAAGATATGTATAAATCCCATCCACTTTGCTCGAACTGTAAGAAGCTTTGTTTTTGGCGCAATGAAAATACGCAGCATCAAAAACGCACCAAAATCTCATTTTGGGAACAAACCCTAAAGGACATTTCTTATATTAGAGTGCATAAAAGGTTATTTTTGTTATCACGTTATTTACCATGTTTGGTCGGTTGTAAACCAGAACTTTTTCAGGCTTGTGTTGCACCATCTCTAGTGCTTTTTCTACAAGAGGAATGTATTCAACTTTCCTACCAGGCTCGATGCCAAGTGATGCAGTTACGATTAGTTTTGGCTGTGGAAAGAAAGATGTACATTAAAGTAAAGATCACATATAATATACATAGATTGAAAAAATATATATAAATAAATTATTACGGTATGTAATTTGCTTTGTGAACAACAATCAATTGAGGTCTAAAAATTAGACTAGGGCCCAAAGTGAATATCTGATCAGCAGCCTAAATTCACACCGTGTTTCTTACTATAATTAATGGGCACATTTTACATTTGCAAGAAATTTGCAGCCAAGTCGAATTAACCTCCAGGAGAGGGGATCAATCTGGATTTCCTTCCCTTTGTAGACCCCAAAACTGTGGGTGTACCCAGGTAGGGACTGGGGCTGAAATTCAGCCCTGGCATTTGAAATCACACAGGCCCATGTTGTCCACGTCCCCATGAACCAGATGGGATATATACAAATATTACCCTGGATGGAGGTAAGGAAAATTTACTACAAGACCAATATTTCTAATGACACCCATGGCCTGCTGGGGCAAGTGACTTTGTGCTCCGTCACAACTCTTAACAGTATGGGTGTAATGAGAACACCGATTCTGATAACAACGTAGCAGACAAGCCGGCCCACAACCAAACAGGCCCTTCTGGCATTTGCCAGAATTGCCAGATGGCCAGTCCAGCCCTGGGTGTACCCTGAGGTACTCTCACACGCCTTGCACGGCTTGCACAGTTTAATTCCATACGTGGCCCTCTTCTGGGCAGGTATTGTTGTAATTTTAGCCTTTTTTGAAATGAAACAGATTCATCTATACAGATGTATACAGATGCCCCTCTGGGGTGTGTACACCTAAGCAAATTTTCTGTTGAAGTGTTCAACTACTGGCTGAATTTTATATAGACGATCAAAGTTAGGGGAGGACACTATAATGCAAACATTTTTGGTCGGAGGCGAGGAGACATTTCCCTCTTTTGGTGAATAGCGTCTTCTTGATGAATGGGCCATTTTTATTTTATTCTTCAAAACACTAGGGAAGTGTGTGTAAGTGAGGCTATTTACACGTGTATTGTGTGGGGCTTGTGTAAAGGGTACTATTAATTATAAGAAGTAGAGAGGAACAAGAAGAGAAATAAAGTTATTTGCTGCTAACTAATCTTTTCTTTTTGCAAAAGGAAAACGGACCTCCCTAACACTGCGACGTACGCTCCCCTAATGCATTAGCTAAGAAGTTACCAGGCGATAATAATTCTTTTTTTTTACTTGCAACAAAAACGCTATCTCCCTACTCTGTTCTATTTTTTTTCTCTAAAAGAAAATCGGACTCTACCTCCCTACCAATAAAGCCGCTCTGTACCAACCACTAGATTTTTTTTTTTCTAAAATCTGACATTACGTACTTACACTGCGAAGTCCGCTACTCTACCTATAGTTAAAAATGAAAAAGGTTCCTTGGCACAGTCTCTGATCAGCAGTGATACTGATCAGAGTGCTGAGGCCACTAGTAGGGCACAAATGCTCAGCACAGGATGCCGCGCAAAAATACAATTGGCAATGTGTATGTGTGTGTGTGTGGGAATTGGGGAGGAATGGGGAGGGGGCTGGAACAGGGATTTGGGAACTGCTCCTGCTGTGATCACAGATCTGCACACAGCACAGATCGCAGGAGGTATAGATTGCAGGAGACAGATCGCAGGAGGTATAGATTGCAGGAGACAGACCGCAGGAGGATAGTACTGTCTAAAGGTACTGCCACACTAAACAATCCCGCTAGCGATCACGATAACGACGCATACTAATGCGATCGCTAGCGGGATTGTTTCTATATCGCTAAGTGCGGCCACATTTAGCGATATAGTTAACGACGCTATCGCCGTTAGCGATCTTCTTAACGACTTTAGCGGTACAAAAGTACCGCTAAATCGCTAAGAAAAGGTGCCACACTAGCGATTAATACTTACCCAGCGGGAGCGCCAGCGATGAAATAGGGTCCGGAACGATTCCAGCGACGAGCGAGATCACAGCAGGAAGCTCGTCGCTGGAAGCTGCCGCACTGAACAACATCGCTAACGGGATCGCTAAATAGTGACGTTTTTTAGCGATCCCGTTAGCGATATTGTTCAGTGTGGCATACCCTTTACAATGATTTTTCTCTCACTCAGGTACACAAACACTCTGCATGCCAAGTCTGAGGTTAGATTAACCCCTTTGGCGCTGATTGATCAGTAACTATTGTTCAGCCAATCACCGCCAAAAAGGTTAATCAGAGGAGGTGACATGGTGATCACCCCACCTATTGTGGCTGCTGTATCAGACAGCAATCACAGCATGTCAGATGGATTTTTTTTTGGATCTTAATTGTGACATTGCTGTGATTGGCTGGTCAGAACTGATCAGGCAATCACAGCAATCGTTGTGAGGGGGAGGGGGGTACAGCCTCCCAGGACAACGTCGTAGACAGCAGCCATCTTACCTCGGTTAACGAGCGATGCAGAGCGATGACAGATGTCGTACAGTGGGTACGGAAAGTATTCAGACCCCTTTAACATTTTCACTCTTTGTTTCATTGCAGCCATTTGGTAAATTCAAAACAGTTCTTTTTTTCTCATTAATGTACACTCTGCACCTCATCTTGTCTGAAAAAAAAACAGAAATGTAGAAATTTTTTGCAAATTTATTAAAAAAAGAAAAAACTGAAATATCACATGGTCATAAGTATTCAGACCATTTGCTCAGTATTGAGTAGAAGCACCCTTTTGAGCTAGTACAGCCATGAGTCTTCTTGGGAATGATGCAACAAGTTTTTCACACCTGCATTTGGGGATCCTCTGCCATTCTTCCTTGCAGATCCTCTCCAGTTCCGTCAGGTTGGATGGTGAACGTTGGTGGATATCCATTTTCAGGTCTCTCCAGAGATGCTCAATTGGGTTTAGGTCAGGTCTCTGGCTGGGCCAGTCAAGAATGGTCTCAGAGTTGTTTTGAAGACACTGCTGTTATTATAGCTGTGTGCTTAGTGTCATTGTCTTGTTTGGTGAACGTTCGGCCAAGTCTGAGGCCCAGAGCACTCTGGAAGAGGTTTTCATCCAGGATATCTCTGTACCTGGCCGCATTCATGTTTCCTTCAATTGCAACCAGTCGTCCTGTCCCTGCAGCTGAACCCCCCCACCTCCCTCAATAGCATGATGCTGCCACCACAATGTTTCACTGATGGGATTGTATTGGGCAGGTGATGAGCAGTGCCTGTTTTTCTCCACACATACCGCTTAGAACTTTTTGATAAAAATTCTATCTTCGTCTCATCAGACCAGAGAATCTTATTTCTCATAGTCTGGGAGTCCTTCATGTGCTTTTTAGCAAACTATGTGAGCTTTCATATGTCTTGCACTGAGGAGAGGATTCCGTCAGGCCACTCTGCCATAAAGGCCCAACTGGTGGAGGGCTGCAGTGATAGTTGACTTTGTGGAACTTTCTCCCATTTCCCTACTGCATCTGTGGAGCTCAGCCACAGTGATCTTGGGGTTCTTCTTTACCTCTTGCACCAAGGTTCTTCTCCCATGATTGCTCAGTTTGGCTGGACAGCCAGGTCTAGGAAGACTTCTGGTGGTCCTAAACTTCTTCCATTTAAGGATTATGGAGGCCACTGTGCTCTTAGGAACCTTGAGTATTGCAGAAATTCTTTTGTAACCTTGGCCAGAAGTGTGCTATGCCACAATTCTGTCTCTGAGCTCCTTGGCCAGTTCCTTTGACCTCATGATTCTCATTTGGTCTGACATGCACTGTGAGCTGTGAGGTCTTATACAGACAGGTGTGTGCCTTTACAAATCAAGTCCTATCTGTTTAATTAAACACAGCTAGACTCCAATGAAGGAGTAGAACCATCTCAAGGAGGATCACAAGGAAATGGACAGCATGGGACTTAAATATGAGTGTCTGAGCAAAGGGTCTGAATAGCTATGACCATGTGCTATTTCAGTTTTTCTTTTTTAATAAATTTGCTAAAATTTCTACATTTCTGTTTTTTTCAGTCAAGATGGGGTGCAGAGTGTACATTAATATGAAAAAAAGAACTTTTTTGAAATAACCAAATGGCTGCAATGAAACAAAGAGTGAAAAATTTAAAGGGGACTGAATACTTTGCGCACCTACTGTATGTATTTTGTTTTGTGGAAACGCAGCACCCACAGAGCAGTATATATATGGTGCATGTCGGGAAGAGGTTGTATAAATTTTACCTTTGCATGATCAATGCGCACAGATAACTCCTTGGGTGCGAACCCTCCAAATATCAGACTATGTATAGCACCAATTCTTGCACATGCTAACATGGTATACATTGCCTGGGGGATCATTGGCATGTATATAACAACTCTATCTCCGGTTTTGACCCCATATTTTGTCAGTACACCAGCTAGCTTGGACACCTGAAAAAAAAAAGATATTTTTGAGTTATACATGTGTCGACACAATTTTTTTTTTTTAAATGAACCCTTACATTAACATTCTAATGATTAGAAGAATAAAACATATTGATCAAGAGAAATGGGGAAACCCCAGCATCCATTTCAAGAATTGCTAAAACTTTATTCAATCCCTTTAAAGGGAATCTGTCACCACATTTCACCTATGTAAACTATTAATATGAGCATAAAGGTTATAGACTGCTGAGGAGAGCGATGTCTGTATGTCTCATATCAGATGCCTTGCTGTGGAAAATCATCTTTTATCACTGTATATAAATGACCTCTTCCAGGCTCAGGGACGGATGGTGCCTGGAGATAACTCTGCCTCCAGAGATTATTTTACATGAAGGGGAGTTACCAGTGTGATCTCTGCCAATCAGCCGCAAATAAACAGTAGGAGTATCATATATACATTAACTAATGTTCTGTGATGGCGTCATAGCATTATACAGTTCTTGAACTAGATTTAAAGGGGTTGTCCAGGATTGGAAAACCATGGCTGATTTCTTTCAGAAACTGTGCCACCCTGGACATCGGTTGTGTGTGGTAATACATCTCAGCTACACTCATTTCAATAGAGCAGAGTTGCAATACCTGACACAATCCATAGTCAGGGGTGGTGCTGTGTTTTAAAGAAATCAGCCATGCTTTTCGAATCTTGGATAAACTCTAACATCTGTTGGATAATAATCTGAAATTGTGCATAATATGTTATTAAAATTAAATTAGACGGAATCATTCATAGTTCTTTGCCATGTATAACCCTACTAGGGTTTAATGCTGTACGCAGAAAGCAATGTTTTAAAAAAGATAACAAATGTCATTACAACCAGGAAAATGGTTTCCGGCATATGAACACACATACGCAGTGAAATCCTGATATTTCTATTTATGTTATGCAGACTATTAGACAAGCTGTCACCTAACGTAGAAGAAATGACACCATGTTCTTGTATCGTTGGGGCATAACATGGTGTTTGGAATTGTGCTGAAGGACAGAATATAATTGGTGCAAGGAGATTTTAGCTTCAGAAGTCTGACATTGTGCAATTTCCACATTTGCTGATAAGCACAGACTAGAAGAAACAGAACAATGACAATTTCAGCTATTTCTCACATGATCCCAATTCACATCTATACCTTTTTATATAAAATAACTTACATTGAATCTGTCAACAGGTTTTTGCTATTTAATCTGCAGTGAGAGTACTGAAAAAGCAGCCATACTTGTAACACCATGTCCAAACACAAATACATGTAGGACCTGCTGCATCCTGTTGTGCATCTGTGTCTGGACACGGTATTGCAAGTATGGCTGCTTTTTTCCAGTAATGCCTTTATTTTTGTCTTTTCTTTGGTGAATACATAATCTGAGAGCAGCATAATGTAGAGGCTGAGCCCTATTAGGCCATGTGATGCAGCATGTATGATGTGATGTAGCTTCAATACAATCAGTGTTCTATCAGCCGGAGATTATCACAGCAGGACTAGGTCTCACATGCAGACAAGTCAGGCTAATCTGTGTAACCCCGCCCACACCACAGATCACACAGGAAGCTGCCAGTCAAGTGTGGGGCAGGGTTACACAGCTCAGCATTCTGACCACTGCTACATCTACATCAGACAAAACAGTGATTCTATCCAAACTACACCAAGCAGCCCAGTAACTGATACATCTCGGGAATCCGGCTCTCTGTCTCTACTTTATGCTAATATCAGATTCCATAGCAAAAACCTGATGACAGAATCCCTTTAATTGTATATATTATTATGGTGGCAACCATAAATCAAACAATGCAGTAGTATTTCTTTCAATAATTGCTTATATTCTTTTCTCTGCAAGAGCAAGCCAACAACTATAAGTGAAGGGGCATGTTCCCCAAATGTCATAGCAGTATGATGTGTGTCTATACACACTAATAATCTCTATATATATGCACACTATATGATATGCCTCATGGAAGTAATTGATGATTATTGGCTTGCTCTTGCAATGTAAAGAACTTAAGTATTGAAAGAAATACTACCGCATTGTGTAATTTATGGCTGGCATTGTGAGATGAAAGGAGTTAAAGAAATCCTTGTCTACGCGCATCAGTCCCCATAGTGCCTAATAAGGGTTTGCATATATTATTGTTGGACTTTTATTACTATGGTTTAATATAAACCATGATTTGCTATAAAGCTTAGTAGGCTTTGTTCTTCTATGTCGGCAGTCATCGGCTTCCGCAGTTACCTTTATGTCCCCATCAGGATAGGAAGCTTAGGGACTGCTGGGGTAACTGGGCAATGCTACGGAACATTTTAGATCACACTGAGCTAGTTGCTGACTAATAGGAGATTCCTGGAAATAATTTTGTTTTCATATTGGCTAATGTACTGATTTGGAGAGAAGGAGTGCAAAATTTTACGTACTTGTAAGGAGATGGACATATTGCCCACGTTCCCCCTTGAAAACACACGCATTGCTAATGTGTAATGTGTATTATGACATGCGTTATTAGAGACAATATTGTAGTTTGATAGACAGTAGGAATAGTTAGGGTTAATGTTTGGGACTAGCCCAAAGTGGGAGTGGCTAAAGTGCAAGGACAGAGACAGTTTCCTGTTGGAGGACAGATAGGGCTTAGTCTGCAGTGAAAGCAGACCCAACGTCTGACTAGTCAGAGCCGCATAATGTGTGTGTCCCTAACGTGAGTAGATCAGACAAGGTAAGACAGTCACAGAGGAGCGCCAGCCAAGCGTAGCTTTGGGTGATGTAATGCAGCTCCAGCCGGGTGCCTCAGATGAGGAAGAGAGGTGCAGAGTTGGATGAAACCCGGTCAGCAGGAGCGCAAAAACAGGAGGAAGACAGAATTACCTGTTGAAACGCGTTGTGGTTTTAATAAAAGAAGATTGTTTATTAATTTAGCTCCTGTTTTTGCGCTCCTGCTGACCGGGTTTCATCCAACTCTGCACCTAACGTGAGTAGAGTCCGAGGCAGTCAAAAGCTAAAACTGGAGTAGGTGTAAGGAGGTGACCGAGGCCGTCACATGCTTCCCCCTCTTTGGACACTGTTCACATGTATTACGTGTGGTTCCAGAGCGTTTATAAGTATTAATGTGTGTATGTACTGCAATGTGAATGTATTTGATATGTGTTATGTGTAGAAGTATAGATAGAAGGTACTATAGGATAATAGTGGGATTAGAATAGAGGAAGGCATACTAGAGATAGGGAATAAGAGTATTAGCCTTGGTTTAGTCAGCATAGGGGTCTTCCAGATTGGGAGGAGTCACAGGGTAGTGCAAGACACAGCAGTGGGATATAGGGAGGCACTTCCTGGTTAGAGTGCAGTGCAGAGGAAATGCAGCAGTGAGTGGATACAGTCTGCCAGCCGTGGGGGGTGAAGCTGCTAAGGCAGGAAGGGACCACAGGCTGAGTTTCGTGCAGGCGGTCACCAGTTTAGACAGAACCGTTCTGAGGAGGATCCGAAGCTTACGGCAGGGACTAGGGGCAGCTGACACGGCGAGCCTCTTACCCTTTAACTCAAAGCTGGACCAGTGGAATGGCAGAAAGCTGGTGGCCTAAAGGCACAGACGGGACAGAGATTGTCCAAGAAGCAAGGCAGGGACTGCCGGAAGCGAGCCAGGGACTGCCGGAAGCGAGTCATAGACTGCCAGAAGTGATTCAGGGACTGCCAGAAGCGAGGCAGGAATTGCCAGAAGCAACTGAGGTTGCTGGGATGGCAGGGAAAGCGTGAGAGATGCCACTCTGTGTACACTGTGCAGCATTTGTGATGGATACTCTACTGCCAAGTAAAGTTGAACTGTTGAAAAAGGACATTGCCTCTGAAATGGTTTGTGGGGCTCATGGATATGTTATTTGAGTGTTCCCTTTATCTTTTTGAGATATTATATACAGTACAGACCAAAAGTTTGGACACACCTTCTCATTTAAAGATTTTTCTGTATTTTCATGACTATGAAAATTGTACATTCACACTGAAGGCATCAAAACTATGAATTAACACATGTGGAATTATAAATTACATTTTACAAAAAAGTGTGAAACAACTGAAAATATGTCTTATAGTCTAGGTTCTTCAAAGTAGCCTCCTTTTGCTTAGATGACTGCTTTGCACACTCTTGGCATTCTCTTAATGAGCTTCAATAGGTAGTCACCGGAAATGGTCTTCCAGTCTTGAAGGAGTTCCCAGAGTTGCTTAGCACTTGTTGGCCCTTTTGCCTTTACTCTACGGTCCAGCTCACCCCAAATCAACTCGATTGGGTTCAGCTCTGGTGACTGTGGAGGCCAGGTCATCTGGCGTAGCACCCCATCACTTTCCTTCTTGGTCAAATAGCCCTTACACAGCCTGGAGGTGTGTTTGGGGTCATTGTCCTGTTGAAAAATAAATGATGGTCCAACTAAACGCAAACCGGATGGAATAGCATGTCGCTGCAAGATGCTGTGGTAGCCATGCTGCTTCAGTATGCCTTCAATTTTGAATAAATCCCCAACAGTGTCACCAGCAAAGCACCCCCACACCATCACACCTCCTCCTCCATGCTTCACAGTGGGAAGCTGGCATGTAGAGTCCATCCGTTCACCTTTTCTGCGTCGAACAAAGACACGGTGGTTGGAACCAAAGATCTCAAATTTGGACTCATCAGACCAAAGCACAGATTTCCACTGGTCTAATGTCCATTCCTTGTGTTCTTTAGCCCAAACAAGTCTCTTCTGCTTGATGCCTGTCCTTAGCAGTGGTTTCCTAGCAGCTATTTTACCATGAAGGCCTGCTGCACAGTCTCCTCTTAATAATAATTTTATTTCTATAGCGCCAACATATTCCACAGCACTTTACATTATAGAAGGCACTTGTACAGACAATAGACATTACAGCGTAACAATAAACACAGATCAAAGTAGATACCAAGAGGAATGAGGGCCCTGCTCGCAAGCTTACAATCTATAACAGTTGTTGTAGAGATGTGTCTGCTGCTAGAACTCTGTGTGGAATTGACCTGGTCTCTAATCTGAGCTGCTGTTAACCTGCGATTTCTGAGACTGGTGACTCAGATAAACTTATCCTCAGAAGCAGAGGTGACTCTTGGTCTTCCTTTCCTGGGGCGGTCCTCTTGTGAGCCAGTATCTTTGTAGCGCTTGATGGTTTTTGCAACTGCACTTGGGGACGCTTTCAAAGTTTTCCCAAATTTTCGGACTGACTGACCTTCACTTCTTAAAGTAATGATGGCCACTCGTGTTTCTTTACTTAGAATTTGTATTATGGCAAGAAAAAAAGCAGCTAACAGTCTATTCAGTAGGACTATCAGCTGTGTATCCACGAGACTTCTGCACAACACAACTGATGGTCCCAACCCCATTTTTAAGGCAAGAAATCCCACTTATTAAACCTGACAGGACACACCTGTGAAGTGAAAATCATTCCCGGTGACTACCTCTTGTAGCTCATCAAGAGAATGCCAAGAGTGTTCAAAGCAGTAATCAAAGCAAAAGGTGGCTACTTTGAAGAACCTAGAATATAAGACATATTTTCAGTTGTTTCACACTTTTTTGTAAAGTGTAATGTATAATTCCACATGTGTTAATTCTTAGTTTTGATGCCTTCAGTGTGAATGTACAATTTTCATAGTCATGAAAATACAGAAAAATCTTTGAATGAGAAGATGTGTCCAAACTTTTGGTCTGCACTGTATATATATATATATATATATATATATATATAATATATACACTGCTCAAAAAAATAAAGGGAACACTCAAATAACACATCCTAAATATTAAATATTCTCAATGAATACTTTGTTGTGTACAAAGTTGAATGTGCTGTCAAATAATCACCCAAATAATCATCAATGGAAATCAAATTTTTGAACCAATGGAGGCCTGGATTTGGAGAGAGCCCCAAAATGAAAGTGAAAACAAGTCAAAATGAAAATCAAACAAGACAAAATTTAAGTGGAAACAAGTCAAAATGATGCTCAGTATTGTCTGTGGCCTCCACGCCTGTATGACCTCCCTACAACACCTGGGCATGCTCCTGATGAGGTTGCGGATGTTCTCCTGAGGGATCTCCTCCCAGACCTGGACTAAAGTATCCGTCAACTCCTGGATAGTCTGTGGTGCAACGTGACGTTGGTGGATGGAGCGAGACATGCTGTCCCAGGTGTGCTCAATCGGATTCAGGTCTGGGGAACGGGCAGGCCAGTCCATAGCTTCAATGCCTTCATCTTGCAGGAACTGCTGACACACTCCAGCCACATGAGGTCTGGCATTGTCCTGCATTAGGAGGAACCCAGGGCCAACCGAAGCAGCATATGGTCTCACAATATGGTCTCATAGCCAGATACCCTCATAAATAAAATGGTACATAGAGAGTTAAATAAAAGACACACACACACACAGGAACTTTGCGTGAAACGCAATAGTTGTTTATTTTTCAAAAAATTGTAATCAAAATTGCGTGGCCTCCCGTAATTTTATTTTCAGGCCGGGGTCAAACTTGCGAGTAACTTGCATGAGTCTCGCACTTCAATACCCGGCACTGCCGCCGGCACTCGGGAGTTTCTCGCAAGTGTGACCCCAGCCTTACAGTTGTTTGCTTAGCCTTTACTGGCTACTTTACAGGGAACCCCAGAAAATTTTTTACATGGGGTCCCCCTATAAAAATAGAACTAGCAAAGTCTAGGCAGACAGCTGCGGGCTGATATTAATAGCCTGGGAAGGGGCCATGTATATTGGCACCCCCCCGCCGCTTAAAACATCAGCTCTCAGCAGCTCCAGAAATGGCGCATCTTATAGGTGCGCCAATTCTGGCACTTAGCCTCGCTCTTCCCACTTGCCCTGTAGTGGTGGAAAGTGGGGTTCATATTTGTGGGATTGATGTCACCTTTGTATTGTGCGGTGACTGGACAAGTGGTGGGTAACAACTGACTCGTAACAGAAGTGCCACATGTACAGGACTTTTATGCATTAACATACTTTGTAATTGCTCATGAGGAGGTATAACGCTTAGTGGTTATTACCCATTACAAGATACACAGCTTTATGACCAAGTTTAGACAGAAGCATAGTTTTTATGAAACAAACAACAACTGAGGAAATATTTTCATCAATCAACAATGACTAATAAAGATGAAATTGGTTCTCATAACCTGGCTAGTTTCCATTAGAGCTGCCTGTCCTATAACTCTGGTGGGGTTGAAGACATCACTACTAGAATTTCTTCCATCTCTCTGCCAAGCCAATAATCATTTTCCAGCATAGTCGCTGCTTTTTGCTCCAGACCCTCACTGGCTTCTTGAATGGTGCTTCATCTCTACGGTACATGCTGGACATTTATGAGCTCATATCATCTCTATTTTGGCACCAATAAGACACATAAAGGGAATCTGCAGGTTTTTGCAATGTTGTCTGAGGACAGAATGAGGGAGGGGCTGAGACACAGATTTCCACGATGTCACTTATTAGGCTGCATGCTGTTTCAATACAATGAATATTTTGTCACCAGGAGATTATCACTGTCTGGACCACAGCTCATTTGAACCCTGGTCCAACCACTCCCCACCCACTGATTAGCAGCTTACTGTCAACAAACAATGCAAACAGAAATCTGTGGTGAGGGCGGGGTTAGCTTTCTGAGCTCTGCTACATGCTGCACCTAAAAACTTTGATTTTGTACTCAGTAAACTAAGTGATACATCGCTGGAATCAGGGTATCTTTTGCTAGATTATGCTGCTCTCAGATGAGGTAGCAAAAACCTGCTGACAGATTCCCTTTAAACAACATACAAACAATGTTGCAGTGCTATCTATGCAGCTGCACATTACCATTGTCATCGGAGGAATATCCCCGAATATCCTCCAGTCCGATTCACATGCCCAGGTCAACAGCCACTTTTCAATAACATTGTAAACATAAGTTATAAATCACTAAAAGCCATGTCCAAGACAGCATAACATAATGCAAGGTACAATCACAAAGCATTTATTAAACCAAAGTCTGCCCCTTGAACCACAATCCTAAACCTTAAGTTATACACGCTACCTGTTCATAGATTTCTTGGTATGTGATAGATTGCTTGGTGCCTGTAACAGGACTGTCATGGATAATTGCAACCTGCTTTCCTCTTCCGCTTTCAATGTGACGATCAACAGAATTGTAACAAATATTAAGTTCTCCACCAATAAACCTAGAATAGAACAAAATATAGGATAGTTTATATAATATAATATACAACAGATGTATTGCTTCAAATAAGATTATAGGGGTTGTCTGGTGAAACCAAGTTATTCTTCGGATAGTTGATAACTTGTTGATCAACAGGGATCTGACCGCTGGAACCCAAACCAATCAGCCGAACGTGCAACTGTTATACCCAAATATAACCTAGAATAAAAACAATCTGTAGAAACAATATAATAAATAAATAGTAACACTTGTTAAAAACATTGGGTACTTAGTTGATTTTTTTTTATAAAAAAAAAGCATAAAAGCCATCATACCGCGATACTGTGTACCAATTAGGATAGTACATATTAGTGTTGAACGAACAATCTCGGATAAGGTGTTAACACTCAGGTGCTAAAGAGTGTCTTCAGCATGCTCAAATATTATGCGGCTGCATGTCTTGCTGCTGTTTGACAGTCGCAACACAGGCAGAGATTGCCTAGCAAACAGGGATTCCCTGTATGAGTTGCGGCTGTCGAAACATGTAGCTGCGGGGACTCGAACATAGTATTCCAGCACGCCAAAGACACTCTTTAGCATGTTCACTCAACACTAGTCCCTAGCTCTAATATACAGTTCTAGCAAAAATTAAGAGACCACTGCACAGTTTTATACAAATCAGCTTCTCTGCATGTCTGACAGCCATTCCTTTCCAGTGTCAGTTGAATTCCAACCAGAGTACACCTCATTCTACTTAATGTGCTTCTGATTAGGTGATCAGTTGAACCCAATCATTTTTAACGAAGGAAAGTATAAAAAACACTGCTGTGGTGTTCACAATCCTCTTGCAATAGGGCAAGCTGGATGGCAAAACAAGTGCTAGTAATATCCCAAAAGTAATAGGAATGAAAAAATAACTTTTAACCATGCCAAAAGGAGTTGAAAAGAAAAGTCTTGAGTGAGGAAAAGAAGGGCTCAATTCTGGCTTTACTAGCAGAGGGATACAGTGAGCATCATGTTGCTTCCATCCTTAAAATTTCTAAGACGGCAGTCCATTACAACAAGGTCAAGCAGCAGACATTGGGGACAACAAAGCTACAGACCGGCAGCGGGCAAAAACGACTCTCCACTGACCGGGATGACAGTCATTTTATTTGAATGTCACTCAGCTACCGCAGGATGACATCAAGTGACCTAAAAAAGGATTGGCAAATGGCAGCTGGGGTGAAGTGCACGGCAAGAACAGTTCGTAACAGGCTCCTAGAGGCAGGGCTCAAGTCATGTAAAGCTAGAAAAAAAGCCTTTCATCAATGAGAAGCAAGTGAGAGCCAGGCTGAAGTTTGCCAAAGACCATAAGGATTGGATCATAGCGTACCGGAGTGAGGTAATCTTCTCTGATGACTCTAATTTTCAGCTTTGCCCAACACCTGGTCGTCTAATGGTTAGACGGAGACCTGGAGAGGCGTACAAGCCTCAGTGTCTGGCACCCACTGTGAAATTTGGTGGAGGACCGGTGATCATCTGGGGATGCGTCAGCAAGGCTGGAATTGGGCAGGTTAATCTTTGCGAAGGACGTATGAATCAAGCCGCATACAAGGTTATCCTGGAAAAACAGTTGATTCCTTCTGCTCAGGCAATGTTCCCCAACTCTGAGGACTGTTTTTTTCCAGCAGGACAATGTGCCATGCCACACAGCTAGGTCAGTCAAAATGTGGATGAAGGACCACCACATCAAATCCCTGTCATGGCCAGCCCAATCTCCAGACATGAACCCTGTTGAAAACCTCTGGAATGTAATCAAGAGGAAGATAGTCACAAGCCATCAAACAAAGAAGAACTGCTTACATTTTTGTACCAGGAGTGGCATAAGGTCACCCAAAAGCAGTGTGAAAGACTGGTGGAAAGCATGCCAAGACGCATGAAAGCAGTGATTAAAAATCATGGTTATTCCACAAAATATTGATTTCTGAACTCTTCCTGAGTTAAAACATTAGTATTGTTGTTTCTAAATGATTCTGAACTTGTTTTCTTAGCATTATTTGAGGTCTGCAAGCACTGCATTTTTTTTTGTTATTTTGACCATTTCTCATTTTCTGAAAATAAATACAAAATTTATTGCTTGGAAATTCGGAAACAGTTGTCAGAAGTTTATAGAATAAAAGAGCAATTTACATTTTGCTCAAAAATATACCAATAAAGAGAAAAATCAGACAATCTGAAATTTTTGCAGTGGTCTCTTAATTTTTGCCAGAGCTGCATTACCTTCAAAATAAATGGGAGCAGAGTAGGACCTGTGCCTGACTATGTTTCTGCCTGTGAAAAGCTGAATATATAAGGTGCTCAGCCCAAAGGGACGGCCACACCCCAAATGTGTAACTATTTATTTACTTACTGCATAATTACTACGCATTGTTTTTATTCTAGGTTCTATCTGTCTGTTAATGACCACAGTGTGTATGTACAACTACATTTTACACTTATACTAAGACGTGTGCAGGCCTTGTATTTTGGTTTTGCTTCAGTTTCTTGATCTCCGCACATTGGGGTGTGTGGCCGCCCCCCTTGGGCTATGCAGCTGATATAGGCAGATGTTAAACACAGACAGGGGTAGAACCTGTGCGTGAGAATGCTGGATGTACTAGCAGGAATATAGAAGTGCGCTGTAATCAGCCAAGGAATATTAATTCCATGCAGCAGGAAAGTAAAGTATAGATGCAATAGTTTATCAAGGTACACAGCAAAAACACAAACTTTGCGAAACTTTTGGTTTGTCCCCTACCATAAGAACCTAATAGTCTCAAGAAAAATTGAACAACATTCAACGAAATCCACCTAAGAAGCTGAACAAGACAGCTACAAATTCAACAATTCATGTTGCCTATGCTGAAAAACCATTCAAAACAATACACACATCACACCATATAGGGAATATTTTTAAAATAATTCAAAAATTAATGCGTCAGCCTAAATACGTGAGCCACCTGATACTGTAGATACATGTATTGTAGGCCCCAACAGCAGTCTATCACATTGGAGAAACCAGGGGTGCAGAGGTAATTAGAGGCAGCTCACACTATTATGACCAACATAACTAACAGCACTCTGCAAATAAAGGGAATCTGTCACCACATTTGACCTAAACTATTAATGTGGGTGTACAGGTTATAGACTGTCAGGATCCCGTCTGGGTTGGAGCCGATGTTACTGCAAACACTAGGGAAAGCAGAGGCAGGTAGCGTAGTCAGAAGGCAGGCCGAGGTCGGTACACAGGAAAGCAGTGTTTGTAGCAGGGAAGCAGGCAAATAACGTAGTCAGGTGGCAGCCGGAGGTCGGTACACAGGAAAGGCAGTTCGGTAGCAGAGGAGCAGGCAGATAACGTAGTCAGGTGGCAGCAGGAGGTCGGTACACAGGAGAGCAGTGTTTGTAACAGCAGGAACAGCAGGAGAAAGAGCTTGACTAAAGGCTGGAAGCACAATAATCTCGCAATGACACACCCACAGGGCCAGGTTTATATAGGGTGTGTAATTGGCAATCAGAGGCCCAATCAAGAGAGCACTAGGTGTAGTCAATCAGGAAGAACAGTCAATGGTATCTGGGTTCAGCAAGGAACTTTGCAGCCAGCAGAATAGCTCAGATGGTAGAGCTGCTGGCCAGTGGACAAGAGGTACTGGGTTCGACTCCTGACAGTACTCCCCTCCTTCCAGGATGGCCTCTGGACATCTCAGGAGCTGGCTTATCCGGGTACCTTTGATGAAAGGCTCTTGTTAGTCTAGGAGCATGGACGTTGTCCCTTGGTTCCCATGAATTTTCCTCTGGTCCGTAACCCTTCCACTGCACCAGATACTGCAGTTTACCTCTGAATTTTCGGGAGTCCAGAATCTTATCCACAATGTATTCTTCTTCACCACGGATCCTTTCTGGTGGAGGAGGTGGCTGAATTCTTACTGGAAACGGGTTTTCACAGAAGGGTTTGAGCAAGGATATGTGAAACACTGGATGAATCTTTAGATTGTTGGGAAGTTTTAAACGAAAAGCAACCTGGTTAATTTTTGCAGAAATTTGAAAAGGTCCAATGAATTTCTGACCCAATTTGGAGGATGGCACATGTGTCTTAAGGTTTTTAGTGGACAGCCAAACTTTGTCTCCAACCTGAAGAGCAGGGGGCACTCTCCGATGTTTATCTGCTGCTTCCTTATATTCTTCCTGGGTCTTGAGCAATATCTCTGATAATTCCTTCTGGGATTCCTGTAATTTTGTAAGCCTGTCATTAACAGCAGGAATGGGAGTGTTCACTGGCAGATTAGGGATAAATACTGGATGTACTCCATAATTAGCAAAAAATGGGGTTTGAGATGTAGCGCTATGTATGGAGTTGTAGGCAAACTCTGCTGTTGGTAAATAGTCCACCCAGTCATCCTGAAGATAGGAAATGAAGCAACGGAGGTATTGCTCCAAAGTCTGGTTCGTTCTCTCCGTCTGGCCATTGGACTGAGGATGGAAAGCGGTAGAAAGATTCACCGTGACTCCCAAGGCTGTACAGAAACTCTTCCAAAATTTTGACGTAAACTGAACGCCTCTGTCAGACACCACGCTGTCAGGAATTCCATGTAACCTGAATACTTCTTTGATCATCAGTTCTGCAGTTTTTTCAGCAGTAGGAATTCCTTCAGTTGGAATAAAGTGGGCCATTTTTGTGAGTCGGTCCACTATGACAAGGATGACGGTCATCTGTTTGGAAGGGGGTAGTTCCACAATAAAATCCATGGAAATAGATCCCCAAGGCCTGGATGGAACTGGGAGTGGTTGCAAGAGTCCTAGAGGAGACGATCGTGGGGTCTTGTTTCGTGCGCATGTTAAACAGGTTGAAACATATTTCCTCACGTCCTTCCTACAATTAGGCCACCAAAAGAAACGAAGTAGTAAGTCTTGTGTTTTTGCAACTCCAGGATGTCCTGCCAGTTTAGAATCATGGACACTTTTGAGGACTTCAAGGCGAGAAGATTCAGGTACATATATTTGGTGTTTCTGCATCCAAAACCCCTCTTTGAATGAAAGATCGACGTCTTCCGAAGGATGGTTAAGGAAAGAGTCCTCTTGATATCCATCTTTAATTCTATTACCTAGTCCTCTAGAGTGCAATATTCCCAAAAAATTTTTAGGGCCTAGAATTGTATCATCATTACTAGACCTCTCCTGAGGTTCCGAACACATCCTGGACAGGGCGTCAGCCTTGCCATTCCTTGAACCAGGCCGGTAAGAGATTATAAAATTGAATCTTGAGAAAAATAAGGCCCATCGTGCTTGTCTTGCAGACAATCTTTTTGCTGTACGGAGGAATTCAAGATTCTTGTGGTCCGTGAGGACAGTCACAGGGTGATTGGCACCTTCCAGAAGATGTCTCCACTCGGAGAAGGCAACTTTAATGGCTAACAGTTCTTTATTACCAATGTCGTAGTTCTTTTCTGCAGATGACATGGTGTGGGAAAGAAACGCACATGGGTGAAGTTGCATCTTGTCCCCAACTCGCTGAGACAGAATAGCTCCCACTGCAGAGTCCGAGGCGTCCACTTCGACAGTAAATGGCAATTCAGGATTTGGGTGTACTAACAATGGAGCAGACGTAAAAAGAGTTTTCAACTTGTCAAAAGCCTCCTGTGCCTCTGGAGACCAGAAAAATGCTTTTGTCTTTTTTGTTAGTGTAGTAATTGGTAGTATGATCCGTGAAAAGTTCTTTATAAATTTTCGGTAAAAATTTGCAAATCCTATGAAACGCTGGACGTCTTTTAAATTTCTTGGAACAGGCCAGTCCACTACAGCATTGATTTTGCCGGGATCCATGCTCAGACCTTCTGGGGAGATGATATATCCCAGAAATTGGATACTGGTTTGTTCAAACTCACATTTTTCAAGTTTAATGTAGAGATGGTTCTCCTGTAGTCGTTCCAAGACTAACTGGACGTGCCTGCGATGCTCTTCCAAGGTGTCTGAAAATATAAGAATGTCATCGAGATAAGCCACAACGAATTGGTCCAAGAAATCTCGAAATACATCATTAATAAAATGTTGAAAGGTGGCTGGGGCATTGCTAAGGCCAAAGGTCATAACAAGAGATTCAAAATGTCCATATCTCGTTCTGAAGGCGGTCTTCCACTCATCTCCTGGGCGAATCCGTATGAGGTTGTAAGCCCCTCTAAGATCCAGCTTCGTAAAGATTTTCGCAGAACGGAGTCTCTCAAATAGTTCAGGAATCAAGGGTAGCGGGTAGCGATTCTTGACAGTGATATTATTCATCTCTCTGTAGTCAATACATGGCCGCAGAGTGGAGTCTTTCTTTTCAACAAAGAACAGGGGTGCCCCAGCTGGAGATGTGGAAGGTCGAATAAAGCCTTTCTCTAAATTTTCATCCAGGAACTTTCTTAATACCTTCAATTCAGGTTCGGAAAGATTGTAAATCCGTCCAAATGGAATGGTTGCTCCTGGCAGCAATTCAATGGGACAGTCATAAGGACGGTGAGGAGGTAATTGATCTGCTTTCTTCTTACTGCAGACATCAGAGAACTGCTGATATTGAGGTGGTAGTTTCTCTTCCTTCTCATGCGAAATCTCAGAGATTTGGACTTGTTGGAGAACAGGGGGTTCCTTATGACAATTATTCTTACAGTAGTCAGATGGAAAGGTGATGGTCCTTGATGCCCAGTTGATAGAAGGGTTATGGACTGAAAACCAGGGGATCCCTAGAATAACCGGAAATTTCGGAGATGAAATAAGGTGGAAAACTGACAGCTTCATGATGATCCGGGTCGATACAAATCTCCAGTTCGATTGTCTCATGCGTGACAGGTCCAGAAGACAAAGGTGATCCATCCACAGTTTCCATTTCAATTGGTGTGGATTTGGTCCTACTGGAAATATCATTATCACGTGTAAATTTTAAGTCCATAAAATTTCCTCCTGCTCCCGAATCCAACAGGGCAGAGCATTGTATTTTTTGGGTGCCCATTACAACCTGAATGGGGATTACAAAATGAGATGATGTGGTATGTATTTTGTCTATTTCTGGCATTACTGATGAGATAGTCTGCAAGATGGAATCCGACTGCTGAGAAAGGTCCGTATTGCTGGCAGACCTGTTGTTGGTAAAGGCTATAGTCCTTTTGTTAGGACAGTTGATGGCATAGTGTCCAGGGTCCCCACAATAGAGGCAGAGATGTTCTGCACGTCGCCTCTCCTTCTCCTGTGCAGAGAGTGGTCTTCGGATGACGTCGATCTGCATCGGTTCAGACACAACTTGCGTCTTTTCTTGGTGGTCTGATGCTGAAAATGAGAAGCCAGGGCTATTCCCAAGTGCTCGCAGTCTCTCCTTTCTCCTTTCAGTAAGTCTCTGGTCAATCCGGATACATAGTTGAATAAAGTCCTCCAACTGGTCAGGGGTCTCAACCCTGGCAAGCTCGTCTTTCACTGGTTCTGATAACCCTCGTAGAAATTGACTTCTCTGGGCCGCTGGATTCCAGGTGGTGTCGGCCACCCAGCGACGGAACTCCGATGTATATTCCGCAACAGAGCGACGTCCTTGGCGCAAATTATGTAATTTGGTTTCTGCTGTGGCACAGCGGTTTGGGTCATCAAAAACTTGATTCATAGCTGCGATGAAAGCTTCCAGGTCATTAAGGAGGGCATAGTCCTTTTCTACATAAGGTGAAGCCCAAGCAAGAGCTTCATCCGTCAGGAGATTTATCATGAAAAAAACTTTCTTCCTCTCACTGGTAAAGGGAGCAGGTTGCATCTGGAAGTATATGCGGCATTGATTGAGGAATCCTCGGTACTGCTTGCGATCCCCACTGAACTTTGCAGGCAGCGGCAGCCGCGCATTTGATTCGGACCCTGAATTGCGCACGTCCAGTAGTTGTTTTTGTAGCTCAATTACTTCCTGTTGTATCGCCGTGAAATCGGTTTGTAACTTGGCATATTTTCCTTGAGAGTCAGTACAAAAACTTTGAAGCTCCGTAACTTGCCGCCTCAGGGTGTTCACAGCGGACTCCATTTTGGCGCGAGATTATTCTGTCAGGATCCCGTCTGGGTTGGAGCCGATGTTACTGCAAACACTAGGGAAAGCAGAGGCAGGTAGCGTAGTCAGAAGGCAGGCCGAGGTCGGTACACAGGAAAGCAGTGTTTGTAGCAGGGAAGCAGGCAAATAACGTAGTCAGGTGGCAGCCGGAGGTCGGTACACAGGAAAGGCAGTTCGGTAGCAGAGGAGCAGGCAGATAACGTAGTCAGGTGGCAGCAGGAGGTCGGTACACAGGAGAGCAGTGTTTGTAACAGCAGGAACAGCAGGAGAAAGAGCTTGACTAAAGGCTGGAAGCACAATAATCTCGCAATGACACACCCACAGGGCCAGGTTTATATAGGGTGTGTAATTGGCAATCAGAGGCCCAATCAAGAGAGCACTAGGTGTAGCCAATCAGGAAGAACAGTCAATGGTATCTGGGTTCAGCAAGGAACTTTGCAGCCAGCAGAATAGCTCAGATGGTAGAGCTGCTGGCCAGTGGACAAGAGGTACTGGGTTCGACTCCTGACATAGACTGCTGAGGAGAGCGATGTCTGTATGCCTCATATCAGATGCCTTGTTGAAAAATTATCTTTCATCAGTTTAAGTAAATTACGTCTTCCATGCTACGAAGAGGATGGTGCCTGGAAGATAACTCTGCCTCCGCACTTCAACTTCCATATATGTCTCCCATCACCGTCACACTGTCCCTGTGACATCGGCTGCTTGAAAGGAAATAAAGCTCATGCGCATTACTGTTCTTCTTTCCTTCGCAGTCTTCCACCCTTCTATGAGCGCAGGCATAAGTGCCCTGTATTACATTGATTTGATGATGGAACCAGTGGTAAGTCCATTTCTCTAAAGTGAGCCAAAAACTGTTTTTCAACACAATAACACCAGGTCACTTGATTCTTGTGCTGTGAGCAGCCTGTTTGGCCAAAAAGCGATACAACCTGTAGCGTCTCCGGACTTGATGACTTGCTCAAGTCCATTCAGCGTGGCAGAACATTCCTCAGACAACCATTGATAACCTCAGTGACAGCAAACCAAGACTTGCACGAATGTGTCAAGCGCTCATACTCGATTCTGGATATTTTGAAAATTTTCTTTACACTTTTTCATCATTTATATTCAGTATACATTTCAGAAATCCTCTCAAAATTGTATGTCAGGTCTATTCTACAACACAATCTACCAGCATATGCCAAACATGGTACATGTTGTCAGATTACATAACTTTCGCACAGATTGTTTAGTATAAGTGACCCGACAGATCCATTGTGCGCGCCGCACATTTTGCTAACTTGACTAGCAGCCTTAACCTAACGTGAATAACAAGGCTCTATTTAATGCAAGTGAGTTATACAGAAAATGACATTAGATCTGCAGTTTTATAGATGTGTGAATTAAAGATAAAAAGGTCTAGACAATATTTTCCTGTAATTGTCGCAGATCGATAATTTAGTGTCGTGTATGTTTTCTGATATTTCTGCATGTGATGTCTTCCCTTATGTTAATTCACAGCTATTACACAGCAGCTGGAGATCATAGCTGTGAAATCACACTGTAATTGATCTTTCCAGCAAAAACAAGAACAACTGTTTGGCAGCCATAGGTTAAATAAGGAGTAATTCTAGCAATAGGTCTCTGTGGTCTCATGCTAAACTAAAGGGTTACATCTATTTTCCAACCAAGCCAAGAATATGAAATGGTAGTTGTGACAGGTATCCCTTTCAATGCTACCATAAACATGAATGTTATTTCCAATGTGAGAGGGAATAAAAGCCTCTCTACAGCAGCTTATCTCTCGTGGTATCAAAGCACCAGACATGTTGAAATATACAACATGCCTGATCCTTCTTTTCATTTCTGCCATTAGTGGACATAACGGAGAGTCCAAAACGGTGAAATATGAAAACATGGTCTAGTAAACTCTTTTCTTTTTTAATTCCAAGTTTGTGAATACTAAATATGTAGAAAAATGATACGATTCATATCTGTTATGGGGCACACTGCTGGGAGAACAAGTATCTGAAGTCTGAAGAACAGCAAAGAAGGAAGAACTATTCATTACTCATTTGTCAGGAATATATTAAACAGGACTAGAAATTCATCAGGAAACAGATTAAAACATAAAGATGAAAATGTCTATATCCTTCTGACAGGGCTCGACGTGAACCTCCTGATGAAAGACTTTGCCAATGTAAATTCTTCCCAACAGCCCGACATCCCTAAAGACTGGAGTTTTAGAAAAATGTCTACAATTAGAGCCGGCGGAGAAATGTCAATCAGAATAATGAAGTAGAACGCACATTCTGCATATTTCTAACTGATTACTTGGTATGTTTAGGATCACCTGCCCAGATTTTGGACCAGTTTTCATCTTGAAGGGAAAATTGGCTACAATGACATGTTTATAGCTGATATTACATGACAGTAAGCTATGTTGTGGTGGGACAATTAGATAGCACAACTCTAGCAATATGGTCTATTCAATAATGTTTGCAGTTTCCCAGCAGCAATCATTAACAGTGTTTATGTGGTCATATTGCTGCCAACTAAAGTACTAGAACAATAATGGCAAATGTGCAGAGCTTGTGTGATCATTAAGAGAAATCAAATCATTAGTAAGCTGCTTCACCGTTCATTACAAAAACATCTAGCCGGTTCTTTCAGTTTCTAATGGGGATGTAGACATATGGGGTACAGAGATTGCAGGGGCATCAGACCTGGTGCCTCATGGATTTTAGGAAAGTCCTTTTCTATCCCAGCATGACTGTGCTCCAGAGCACAAAATAAGGTCCATAAATGTGTAACGTGGCTCAACGGTCGCCATCTTCCTTGTAATTGAAGTCTTCCCAGTATCACTCTGTTCCTCCGGCATTGAGAATGGTTCCTGCCAACTCCTCCAAGTGTAATGTGGCATAGGGTGGTAGCCGTGGGCGAGGTACTAGACTCCTTCACCCCAACATGTAAGATGAAGATGGGAGACCTGGGTAAGTGTGTGAACTTGTGATGGGAGAGAACTACGCCCGTGCAGACAGCATGTAACGGATGTTGCTTCTTGGACAGGACCAGATGTTTCACAGTTCAAGGAGGGAGACCACCAGTTTAAAATAAACTTTTACTGAACATCAAGTTGGGGAGGGACATGTGCAGTAGATAGTGGGTACATATGTTCTCAAACATTTCCTTGACAATGCGCAGCATTTTCCTCATACAAATTCAATCCCTTTCTCTTCTTTCTTTACTCATGCTTTGTCTTCACTATTCCTCACTACTTCATCGCAACCCAGCTCAACACTACAGTCCAGCAAGAGTCCTTAACTCAACCCGAGATTCGGCATTTTCTTAGGGTGGCTACTTTGCCAGTACGGCCGGTACTTATCTTCTCTGATGCTGACACTCTGGAACTCCAGCCCAGGCCAATCTCTTTGTCTTGTGTACTCCATCCTTTCTAGGCTTATTACTTTTAGGAGTTATAATCTCTGGGCCCCACTGCTAAGTGTCCAGTCTCAGGACCTGTCTCCAGTAAATTACTCTGTCTATCAGTTACTCATCTTAATTTCTGCTCTAGATCACCCCATCTTTCTCCTGGTTTCCTCTCACTTCTAGAGACACTGAAGTAATGCGGAACTGCTCACAACAGACCCAAGGTCTCTTTTCTATGAACTACCTGCCCTATCTGACATTTCAACAGGAAACTGTCTCTTTCCCTTCAGCTTTGTCCCTCCCACTTTGGGCTAATCCCAAACATTAACTCTTACCGTCCTTGTCAACTACCTGTTTCTGGGCAGAATACAATGCCAACACCATAACACATTTCACATTACACATCAACAATACACATGCTCCTCAAGGGGGAACATGGCCATCATTTCCATCTCTTACAAAGGCAGAAATGAGCGAGTTTGATGTGGAAGAACATGATGACTTCATACAGAGCCCAGACTTCAACTATGCTGAACACCGTGGTAATAAACTAGAATGGAAATTGCGAGCCAGATCCTGTTCTCCAACATCTGACCTCATAAATGCTGTTCTGGATAAATAGGCAAAAATTACCACAGACGTGTGTGGTATCAACACCCTTTTGCAGCTAAAACGGCTTCAACGTTATTAATGGATTTATAATAGGATGTCAAAAAAGCTCCTGTAAGCTAAATGTGTAGATGGCCCATTTTTTTTTCCCTAAAGTGTAATATACAATTTCTTATTTCTGCTTAGGCCTCTTTCACATTTCCGGCGGGTGCCTGGCGGCGCCCCTGGCATTTTGCCGCAGCGCCGCATCTGAAAATCTGATGCGCCGCATGCGGCTTTTTTCGCATTGACATGCATTAGCGCCAGATGGCGCCGCATGTCAATGCGTTGCATGCGGTTTTGTCCGGATGCGGCGCAAATGTACATTGCGGCGTCCGGAAAAAACGCTGCATGTAACGTTTTTTGTTTTTGCCGGATGGTTTCTTATCTCTCCAAGCATCAGAAACCATCCGGCAAAAAACCGCATTTTGGCCGCCGGAAGTGTGAAAGGTTTTCACATGCGGCGCTGCGGCAAAATGCCGGGGGCGCCGCCAGGCGCCCGCCGGAAATGTGAAAGAGGCCTTATACTATTGATTTATGGGACGAAAAAAAAGA
Organism: Oophaga sylvatica; assembly: GCA_033576555.1. Classification (NCBI taxonomy): domain Eukaryota; kingdom Metazoa; phylum Chordata; class Amphibia; order Anura; family Dendrobatidae; genus Oophaga; species Oophaga sylvatica. Next base: position 152,319,022 of record JARQOD010000004.1, on the reverse strand, counting down.
AATGACAGTGTGCATCTGGCAAATTCATTCCAATTTATGCTACAAAACTGGATTAATTTATGACAGAAGTATACTCAAATCTCAATTAGGTATATATCTCTTGCCGTAGTGTATGATAACTAAAAGATGCACCAAAGTCATTAAAAGAGATACACGCCTCTTAATTTTGCATATTATACTCCATCCTGCTCTTAATCAAGACTGGCATGCAAAACACCAGTCTTGGTGAATCGAGACCTGAATGCATTAATATGAAGCAATTGGAGTCACATTGATACTAACCATACCCTTATATTTTAGCCTTGGGAATTGGAGTCTGCAAGCACAAAATGACTGTTCAAACCAAGCACAGGCACTTGGTGCACCTTGATATGGCTAAATACACATAAGTGAACCTCTCTAGCTACTTGATTTCCATCTATATCCACCTTACTCTACCATAATTGAGAGCTTTGGCCCTACATAAGTCAGAAGAGGTTTTGTATCTAGCTTCTGTAGGGCCAGAGATGTGAATCAGGGCAAAGAGGGTGGATATTCTTCAAACATTTGTCAAAAATCCATATTCACCAGAATATGCGTGTTTTGTTATTAAATCTGCATGAACTCATCAAAATGGTGGTCAGCCGTGCCTGCCATTTCGCTCAACTGCAGAGGACTGGCAAAAGGTTTAAAAAAACAAAAATGAAAAATACATAACACTCCAGCTGCATTCAGTGTCTGCTGTCTACCATGCGGTTCTCAGACGCTGGAGTCCTCACTCTACAACAGAGCTTCCTGCCTCAACCATGGGTCGTGCTGTCACAATGTTTCGATGTGCCATGAACACTGAGGCTTGGTTTGGGCAGAAGTCCAGTTCTAGACTGAAGATAGTAAGCCATGGAAGTTACGGTGCACTGTAAGGTCATGATCGTAGGACACTCTGACCTTCAAGGCCTGGTCACGGCTAGAAATCTTGTTATGCTCGAGTCACACACAAGGTATAAAAGCACGGACCGTATTTTACGGACGAGAATCGCACAAAAGTTCCCTGAACAGTGATCCGTATGTCATCCGTGTGCAGTGCTAGGATGCGATTTCCTCGCATCAAAATATTCGTGTGTCATCCGTACGTCAAGATTTTGTCGCCGGCTTGCAAAACCAACATATAATGTATCCAAATGACAGGTTTTAAATCACAAAAAAAAAAAAATACATATATACACATAGAATACACATTATATATATATATATATATATATATATATTTATATAAATATACACATATATATATACATATATATATATAAATTATATATGTATATATATATATATATATATACACATACACACACACACGTCATTGTGACACATATATATATTTATTTATAGTTCATACACTTCTACATAGCATAATAGCCGCTAATTCAATTGCCGGCTTCTGTAAAATCATTACAGAACCCAACATGAAATGACACATGGTTTACATACAGTAAACCATTTCATGTAGTTTGATATATGGTTTTGATTAACAATTAGATGAGTGTATGTGTGCAAAATTTCGGACGTGTAGGTGTTAATTTAATATGTAAATTCGTTTTAAAAAAAAAAATGCGCGGCCTCCCGCGGTATTTTCTCCGCCAGACAGGGAAAGCCAGTGACTAAGGACAGATATTAATAGCCTAGGGAGGGACCATTGTTTTTGGGCCCCCCTTGGCTACTAAAATCTGCCCCCAGCCACCCCAGAAAAGGCACATCTATTATTAGATGCGCCTTTTCTGGCACTTAGCCCGTCTATTCCCATTACCTTTAGCGGTGTCTAATGGGTTAATAATGACATGTAGGTGTTAATTTAGTGTGTAATTTCGTTGTAAAAAAATGTGTGGGCTCCCACGGTATTTCTCCACCAGACAGGGAAAGCCAGTGACTAAGGACAGATATTAATAGCCTAGGGAGGGACCATTGTTTTTGGGCCCCCCTTGGCTACTAAAATCTGCCCCCAGCCACCCCAGAAAAGGCACATCTATTATTAGATGCGCCTTTTCTGGCACTTAGCCCGTCTATTCCCATTACCTTTAGCGGTGTCTAATGGGTTAATAATGACATGTAGGTGTTAATTTAGTGTGTAATTTCATTGTAAAAAAATGTGTGGGCTCCCACGGTATTTTCTCCACCAGACAGGGAAAGCCAGTGACTAAGGACAGATAATAGCTTAGGGAGGGACCATTGTTTTTGGGCCCCCCTGGGTACTAAAATCTGCCCCCAGCCACCCCAGAAAATGCACATCTATTATTAGATGCACCTTTTCTGGCACTTAGCCCGTCTAATCCCATTGCCTTTAGCGGTGGCTAATGGGTTAATGTCACCTTGCTATTGAAAGGTGACATTAAACCGTGTTAATAATGGAGAGTTGTCAATTAGACAACTCTCCATTATTAATCCTATTGTTGTAAATGGTTAAAAAAAAACAAAAAAACACTCACATTAATTTAAAATTATTTTAATGAAATAATGACACAGTTTTTGACCACATTTTATTACACTGGTAATCCCTCTGAATCCATTGTTCTCCTGTAATAAAAATAAAATAAAAAAGCAACAATATCCATACCTCTCCGCCGTTCAGTCAGGTCCCACGCTGCAATCCATCGGAAGGGGTTAACAGGTTTACAGCAGGGACCGGTGCTGTAAAGGTCCTAGTGACAAAGTAAAGCAGATTGATACATAGGATTATAAGAAATTCCTTTATTATGTATAGCACCGTCACTTATTACATTGCATCATTTCTCCTCATATACAACGCCATCCCTTATTACATAGCATTCACTTTAGTTAAGTATTTTGCCATCCCTTATTACACAGTGTTCTCTCTTGTTATGTATTACGCCATTCCAAGATTACATACTGTAATCTCTGGTTATGTATTGCAACATCCCTTTCATAACGTATTTTATTGCTATTTTTGTTTAAAAAAATAAAGTGACTGCTGATGTAATGTTGTACAGTCATGGCCAAAAGTTTTGAGAATGACACAAATATTAATTTTTACAAAGTCTACTGCTTCACTTTTTCTAATGACAATTTGCATATACTCCAGAATGTTATAAAGAGTGATCAGCTTAACAGCAATTACTTGCAAAGTCAATATTTGGCTAGAAAATGAACTTTATCCCCCAAAACACATTTCAACATCATTGCAGCCCTGCCTTAAAAGGACCAGCTAACTCTTTTCAGTGATTGCTCCATTAACACAGGTGTGGGTGTTGATGAGGACATGGCTGGAGATCAATCTGTCATGATTAAGTAAGAATGACACCACTGGACACTTTAAAAGGAGGCTGGTGCTTGGCATCATTGTTTCTCTTCTGTTAACCATGGTTATCTCTAAAGAAACACGTGCAGTCATCATTGCAATGCACAAAAATGGCCTAACAGGGAAGAGTATCGCAGCTAGAAAGATTGCACCTCAGTCAACAATCTATCGCTTCATCAAGAACTTCAAGGAGAGAGGTTCCATTGTTGCCAAAAAAGGCTTCAGGGCGCCGAAGAAAGACCAGCAAGCGCCAGGACTGTCTCTTAAAAGTGTTTCAGCTGCGGGATCGGGCTACCAGCAGTGCAGAGCTTGCTCAGGAATGGCAGCAGGCAGGTGTGAGTGCATCTGCACGCACTGTGAGGCGGAGACTCTTGGAGCAAGGCCTGGTCTCAAGGAGGGCAGCAAAGAAGCCACTTCTCTCCAGAAAAAACATCATGGACAGACTGATATTCTGCAAAAGGCACAGGCAGTGGACTGCTGAGGACTGGGGTAAAGTTATTTTCTCTGATGAATCCCCTTTTCGATTGTTTGGGACATCAGGAAAACGCCTCATTCGGAGAAGACAAGGTGAGCGCTACCACCAGTCTTGTCTCATGCCATGTCATGTATAGTGTACAGTTCCTATAGCGTCTTGTGCTTGGGTGCGAGGAAAACACAGGAGACATAGGTTGAAATGAAATGACTTGTATTACTTCATACAAGCATGCTGAAAAGTTCACACAGTTTGCAGGAACAGCGACAGGAGACACAGCAGGCCAGAGTAACTTCAAGCACTACAGTAAATCTCCAAAGCAGGTTCAGGATCTCTTCTCTGTACCGTAATTCCTCTGCAAACATGGATTCATCAAACAGCAGGTTTCCAGAGTCCAAAAGTGTTCCAAGGTTCCTCAGTAGGGAATAGCTGGAGTACAAGTCCAAGGCTTCCAGGAGTCAGGTCACAGACTGACTGAGGCTTGATTCAGGAGCACTGATTGTTCAGCTGAGGCTGCTTAAGAAGCAAGGGGGAAGAATCAGGGCGGGAACATGAAAACTGGAAACTCCATATTAACTGAGGGCAAGAGCTGCAGAAAGACAGAAAGCAAAATGGCCGATGGAAAACTGAGTTTCAAGGAACATGTCAACAGAGACAAAGAACCTTACATTACTCCCCCCTTAGGGACAACCTCCGGATGACCTCAGACCAGGCTTGTCAGGGTACCTCTGATGAAACTGGCGGAGCAGGCGAGGAGCATTTACATTATTGACTGGTTCCCATGAGTTGTCCTCCACTGGGTAGCCCTGCCATTTAATCAAATATTGCAACTGATTTCTGTACAACCTGGAATCTAGAATCCTTTCCACCATAAATTCTTCCTGACCATCGACCAGCACTGGGTCAGGGCAAGGAGAAGAACGTCCAGGAAACGTATTGGGTGTTGCAGCCTTTAGTAAGGATACATGAAAGACAGGGTGGATTCTCATAGTTCTGGGCAGTTGAAGACGACAAGCAACAGCACTTATAATCTTATTGATCTTATAAGGTCCAATGTACTTATGTCCCAATTTAGACAATGGAATCTTTAATTTAAGATTTCTGGTTGACAGCCAGACCAAATCTCCTACCTTGAAAGCTGGTGCAGGTTTACGAAATTTATCTGCTGCTTTCTTGTACCTTTCCTGAGCCAATTCTAGATTTTCCTTTAGAAGATCCATATTCTTTTGTAAAGAAGTGATTCTTTCAGCCACTGCCGGCAAGGGCGTATCTATGGGAAATCGAGGAAGAATGTTAGGATGATAACCTAGATTGGAGTAAAAGGAGACTGCTTAGTGGAGGTGCTCTGAGAGTTGTTATAAGAGAACTCAGCCAGTGGAAGTAGATCCACCCAATCATCCTGTAGGTGGCAGATAAAACAGCGGAGATACTGCTCCAGGGTCTGATTGGTTCGTTCTGTCTGTCCATTAGTCTGGGATGAAAAGCAGAAGAAAGGTTTACTTTAATGTCCAATGCTGCACAGAAATTTTGCCAAAACCTTGAAGTGAATTGCACCCCTCGATCCGAAATGACCTCATCCGGTACTCCATGTAAGCGAAACACATTCTTAATCATCAAGTCTGATGTCTGTTTTGCAGTGGGTAAGCCGACACAAGGGATAAAATGAGCTGCCTTTGTTAGACGGTCAACCACCACTAGAATGGTGTTCTTCCCTTGAGAGGTTGGTAACTCCACAATGAAGTCCATAGAAATGGATCCCCACGGGCGGGACGGGGTGGGAAGAGGTTGCAACAGTCCAGTTGGTGAGGAGCGAGGTGTTTTGCATCTTGCACAGACTTCACATGAAGTGACATAGTTTAAGACATCTTTCCTGTAAGTGGGCCACCAAAAGAAACGAGAAAGAAATTCTTGTGTCTTTAGAATTCCCCTATGCCCGGCTATCTTGGAATCGTGGATGAGTTGCAATACTCTCAATCTGACTGTTTCAGGTATATACAGACGTTGTCCCTGAATCCACACACCATTCTTAAAGACAAGACTTACGTCCCTTGGGGGTTGAGCCAACAAAGAATCCGCATGGTATGCTTCCTTGATGTCCTTAAGTAGGTCTTGATTATGAATCACTCCCAGGAATCTAGAGTCAGGAAGAATAGTCTTAGGAGGAGTAAGTGGACGTGTCTCTGCTGAATGAATCCTAGAGAGTGCATCAGCCTTTCCATTGCGCGATCCTGGTCTATAAGAAATGACAAAATTAAATTGGTTTAGGAAAAGATTCCAGCGAGCCTGGCGAGGAGTCAGGCACTTAGCCGACCTGATAAATTCAAGGTTACGATGGTCTGTCAGGACGACTATTTGCTGTGCAGCTCCCTGAAGAAGGTGTCTCCATTCCTTGAAGGCGGTAATAATGGCCAACAATTCTCTATTGCCCACATCGTAGTTCCTCTCAGCCGAAGACAACTGCTGGGAAAAGAAGGCACAGGGATGCAAGACATTCTTCTCACCTGTTCTCTGAGAGAGCATAGCTCCAACGGCACAGTCTGAAGCATCCACCTCTATTATGAAGGCAAGCTCGGGGTTGGGATGTACTAAGATAGGTGCGGTGGTAAATTTAACCTTTAAACAGGAAAATGCTTCCTGAGCTTGCGGGGTCCAGGAGAACCTAGACTGTTTCCGGGTAAGTTGGGTGATAGGTGACACTACCTCAGAAAAATTCTTAATGAAACGTCTATAGAAGTTGGCAAACTTGATGAAACGCTGCACCTCCTTCACATTTCTAGGAATTGGCCAATCCTTGATGGCTTGGGTCTTGCTTCCATCCATACTAATCCCTTGCGTAGATAGTACATACCCCAGAAATTGAATTTCGGTCCTATGGAATTCACATTTTTCAAGTTTGATGTAGAGATGGTTTTGTCTTAGGCGTTCTAAGACCATTCTCACATGTCCATGATGTTCCTCTGTGGAGTTAGAAAAAATTAGAATATCATCCAGATAAATCACCATAAATGTATCTAGGAGATCCCTGAAGATATCATTCACGAAGTGTTGGAAAGTGGCTGGGGCGGTACTCAGACCAAAAGGCATAACTAGATATTCAAAGTGTCCATAGCGTGACCTGAAAGCAGTCTTCCATTCATCCCCAGGTCTAATACGGACCAAGTTATAGGCCCCACGGAGATCCAGTTTAGAGAAAATTTTGGCATGCCGCACTCTCTCCAACAATTCAGGGATTAAAGGCAATGGATAACGGTTTCTAATAGTAACCTTATTGAGTTCCCTATAGTCTATGCAGGGTCTCAGAGATCCATCTTTCTTCTTCAGAAAGAAGATGGGTGCACCTGCGGGAGATGAAGAGGGGCGTATGAAGCCCTTGGCTAAATTTTCGTCTATATAATCCTTCAAAGCTTTTAGCTCGGGCCCCGCTAGGGGGTAGATCTTACCAAAAGGTATCTCGGCTCCAGGCAATAATTCAATTGGACAATCATATGGACGGTGAGGAGGAAGCTGATCAGCGTTCTTCTTGTCACATAAATCCACATAGTCCTGGTATACAGCTGGTAGTTCAGGGACTGACATGGTTCCTTTAGGAACAGAGCAAGCTGAAACTCCTTGACTCATCTGTTTCTCCGGAAAGTGTAATTCCTTGGTCTCCCAGTTAATCGTAGGATTCTGCGCCTGCAGCCATGGTAGCCCTAGAATAATGGGAAAGTGGGGAGAAGAGATAAGCATAAAAGACATTTTCTCCTGATGATCTTTACCCATAAGGACCCTCAAAGGCTCTGTTTCTTGATCCACTGGTCCAGAAGTCAGTAGAGAGCCATCCACAGTCTCCATCTGTACTGGAGTAGCCTTCTTCACTGAACGTATCCCCTGTTTCAGAGCAAAGGAGATATCCATAAAATTTCCACTTGCTCCTGAGTCGATCATAGCAGAGCTAGACACCCAGACTGAGTCAACCCAGAGTTTGATGGAAAGGAAGCAATGAGAATTGTTTCTTTTACAACTCAGCTGGGACACCGCTGAGGAAACTTGAAAAATTGCAGCGTTTATACCGTCATCGTCCCCAGAACTAACAGAGTTTAAGTCCGAGAAATCAAGATCTCTTGCAGCAGATCTCTCTGGAGCCTGAGGCTCGGACATGACAGAGCTCCTCTCGCAACACTCACAGTGAATGACTGCTGCAGTAGTCTTACGAGAACGGCTGGGGCAGTTTATAATGAAGTGCCCTGACTTACCACAGTAGAAACATAGATTTTCCTTTATACGATGTTCTTTGCGTGCATCACTAACCCGTCTTTGTAAAGAGTCCACCTGCATGGGTTCAGGTTCTGGTTCCCTTGTGATCCTACTCAAAGGTTCCTTAGCTGAGGAGGGAGGTAGTAAAAGGTTAGTGCGATTATTTTCGAACCATCTCTCTTGTCTGCGTTCAGTCAGACGAGCATCAATACGGATACAATAGTTAATAAAGTCACCTAACGCAGTGGGAGGGTCGGCACGAGCAAGTTCATCCTTAATCAGTGGAGACAACCCTTTCCGAAAAATAGATTTTTTAGCGGAAGTGTCCCAAGTGGTATCAAGAGCCCATCTCCTGAAATCCAGGGCATATTCGGCTACTGAACGCTTACCTTGGCGCAAAGTTAACATAGCTGCTTCAGCTGTTGCACCTCGATTGGGGTCATCAAACACCTGCCCCATGGCTGAAATAAAAGCATCAAGGTGATTCAAACAATCATCCTCAGTCTCAATCAGAGGGTTTGCCCACATCAAAGCCTTATTGGTAAGCAACATGATTATAGTAAGCACTTTGGATCGTTCAGTGGGAAATTGTGAAGCATGTGCAGAGAAAAATAAATTGCATTGATTAATAAATCCCCTGAATTTCTCACGTTCACCGCCAAAACGAAAAGGAGGTAATTTGGGGATCCCAGAACTTGGGGTTATGGCAGGAGCCTGGGCTCGTTCCTCTAGAGCCTCAATCCTGGCTCGCAATTCCTGGGTAGTCTGTCCAAACACTTGCAAATTATGATTAGTGAGGTCCTGTAGGCTTGCAAAACGGGTTTTTAAAGTCTGTACATCTGAAAGGATTGTATCAGTCACTCCGCAAAGTTCCTTTATGCGGGCCTCCATCTTCCAGATCTTTTAAGGCAGAAGTGCTGGAAGGAGAAGAGGAAAGGAAAAAAAAAACAAAAAAAAAAAACAATAGTGTTTACCTGTGGTAACACTCCAGAGTAAAATTTTAAGGGAATGCGCTCACCTGGAATGGTTGTGAGAAGTCACAACCACTGTCATCACATAAGGTATTAAATGGACATCTGATATCCACAGTCACAGCAGACACGGCTTTCCCAGACCCAGCAGACACTAAACATTGGCTCCTGAATCTTGTCATGTATAGTGTACAGTTCCTATAGCGTCTTGTGCTTGGGTGCGAGGAAAACACAGGAGACATAGGTTGAAATGAAATGACTTGTATTACTTCATACAAGCATGCTTAAAAGTTCACACAGTTTGCAGGAACAGCGACAGGAGACACAGCAGGCCAGAGTAACTTCAAGCACTACAATAAATCTCCAAAGCAGGTTCAGGATCTCTTCTCTGTACCGTAATTCCTCTGCAAACATGGATTCACCAAACAGCAAGTTTCCAGAGTCCAAAAGTGTTCCAAGGTTCCTCAGTAGGGAATAGCTGGAGTACAAGTCCAAGGCTTCCAGGAGTCAGGTCACAGACTGACTGAGGCTTGATTCAGGAGCACTGATTGTTCAGCTGAGGCTGCTTAAGAAGCAAGAGGGAAGAATCAGGGCGGGAACATGAAAACTGGAAACTCCATATTAACTGAGGGCAAGAGCTGCAGAAAGACAGAAAGCAAAATGGCCGACGGAAAACTGAGTTTCAAGGAACATGTCAACAGAGACAAAGAACCTTACATGCCAACTGTTAAGCATCCTGAAACTATTCATGTGTGGGGTTGCTTCTCAGCCAAGGGAATCGGCTCTCTCACAGTCTTGCCTAAAAACACAGCCATGAATAAAGAATGGTACCAGAATGTCCTCCAAGAGCAACTTCTCCCAACCCTCCAAGAGCAGTTTGGCGATCAACAATGCCTTTTCCAGCATGATGGAGCACCTTGCCATAAAGCAAAGGTGATAACTAAATGGCTCAGGGAACAAAACATAGAGATTTTGGGTCCATGGCCTGGAAACTCCCCAGATCTTAATCCCATTGAGAACTTGTGGTCAATCATCAAGAGACCGGTGGACAAACAAAAACCTAAAAATTCTGACAAAATGAAAGCATTGATTGTGCAAGAATGGACTACTATCAGTCAGGATTTGGTCCAGAAGTTGATTGAGAGCATGCCAGGGAGAATTGCAGAGGTCCTGAAGAAGAAGGGTCAACACTGCAAATATTGACTTGCTGCATTAACTCATTCTAACTGTCAATATAAGCTTTTGTTACTCATATGTTTGCAATTATATTTCTGTCTGTGATAAAAACATCTGTCAAACCCACATAAAAACCAGAGGGCAGCAGATCATGTGAAAATATAATATTTGTGTCATTCTCAAAACTTTTGGCCATGACTGTACAGATTCTTTTCTAATGGAGGAGGCTAATGGACTGGTCTTCTGGTAACATTCTGCTCCTGTAATAGTAATTTCATTTTATATTTAACAAGAGAGGACTCGATGTAATAATGAGAGGATGCACAGCCTCAATTTTCATAGCACTCTATACTACTCGTAGGAGTTCGTCTGCATTGTCAGATGAAAAATAATATTTTTTCTTTCCTCTGGGAGAATCTTAGGCCTCTTTTCTTCTGTCCAGATCCTGGTCACAATAATATGAAGCTTCATCATTCTCAGAGGACAACTCCTCCCATCTGGCTCTCTTATGACAGGACATGACCTGCTCTGTCTGAGGGTGAACTAGCTTGGAAATTATATTTTGCACTTCTCTTATTATGGACCTGATATCTGCCATGAAAGTAGACTGCTCCTCCTTTTTGATTTTAGCAATACACTAAGCAAATAACTGATTCTTATGTGTCTCAGGCATTTCGGTATAACATGTAGTACATCTCTGGGTCTTTTTCCTGGTGGCAGAACTAGACCCTGTAAGGGGTCTTCTGTCCTATAAACAAAATGAGATAAGAGAATAGGGCTATAATCACTTGAATACTATGGAAGCTTTAAATAATAATCTTTATGACTTTTAGGACCCAGGGACTGCTCAGACTATGTCTCTGAAAGGGTAATAGAGGTATATTTATAGTATCTTGCCTGGCCGACCATTAGAAGCATGCCCAGAAATCACCTTCCCAGATCCCTTGTGTTCCACCCTGGAATACACACCCTGACCGCAGATCAAATTCGGTCTTCCCCTTGAAACCAGAAATGTTTTCCACCCTGGAACGCACGCAGAGGAAGTGCGCACTGGGAAACTGCGGTGGAGAAGCAGAGAGACCTCCAAAGATTCCATGAGCCACTTCCTGCTCTGACCCAGCTGAGGGTTCCCTGCCCAGAGGGGTATCAGTCCCGAGCCTCTTGACAAGCGGAAGGGATAGGATGAATTCCCTCCAATCCCCCTGAGCTCGCACAAGGTAATCTTTGTGCTGAAGCGCGTCCCTGCTTCTGTCCTCCTATGGACAAGAAAAACACTGAGAGTGATGGGCGCTTTTAACCTCTCATGTTTTACCGGTCCCTAGCAGATGAGAAAGGCTTCCTCCTGGCGTGCTGTCAGGAGGGCCGACCTGGAATTAACAAATTTACATATACATCTGCCTCCTGTCCTGAATAAAAATAAAATCCCCCACACTGTGCCCCTGAATACATATATACCACGCCGTAAATATACAATTAGCCACACACACCATTCAAAATATATTTGATAAGCTAGCACTGTACCCTCATTTACTATCATTTCCATTATCAAATGAACATCAATTAGTCGGTCACTGTTGCTCTCCGCTCCAATTCATACAAAGTCCCTCTCCTGTTTCCACTCTTCCCCAAATTCGTTATGAATTCCGGTCCTTCACCCAATGCATTATAAATCCCTGTGTAGAATCCCCCGCAGTTCATTAGAAGTCCAAACGTAGTGTCTTCTCCCACCCCCCCAATTTTTTATAAGTCTCCGTATAGTGCCCTATTCCCCTCATCGTGGTCTCATCACAGTGTAAGACGAAAACAAGCATAAAAAAAAAAATGGGGTAACTTATCTCTCCATAATACAAACCCCAGCAACACTGCTTCCTCCAGTTTCTGGACAGGTACTTTTTAAATGACACAAGTGGTGTGCTGACATCCTCATGTTGTGTAGGAAGCTGAGGATAGTTGCCATAAGCAGGGCTTCAAGCGACAAATCGCCCGTGCACAGCTGGCGTGGGACTTGTCTAGGCAATATGTCCACCCTTGTATTTACTTATGCGGAATGATCAAAGGTAAAATGAAACAAGGAGTGCTGCAGACCTCGTGACTGCATAACATCAAGAAGCTGTGGCCTATAAATGGCCTATACACCATGTTCCAAATTATTATGCAAATGCTATTTTTCTCTGATTTTCCTAAGTGGTCGGTGCAAATGACAGTCAGTCTAATAAAAGTCATCACCCGTTAGAGTATACATCGAATTTTATTGAAGAACCCTCCCAATAATAACAGTATAATCTCCAAAATGAATAAAAACTCAAAATGCACTGTTCCAAATTATTAGGCACAGTAGAATTTCTAAACATTTGATATGCTTTAAAGGGAATCTGTCACCTGTCGTTCTCCTGACCTGACCACCCTGATTGACAGCGCCAAATACGAACTTTACTAAGGTATTTTGATATGAAAACGGGGGTATCATGATATAAGGTAAATACCGATAGCTTTGTTATGGGACGCACTATTCAGCCATATCTTTAGTTGATATGGCAAAATTGGGGTGACATATTCCCTTTAAAGAACTGAAAATGCTCATTTGTGGAATTTGCAGCATTAGGAGGTCACATTCACTGAACAAAAAAGCAATTTAAATCCAAAACATCCTAACAGGCCAAGTTACGTGTTAACATAGGAACCCTTCTTTGATATCACCTTCACAATTCTTGCATCCATTGAACTTGTGAGTTTTTCGAGAGTTTCTGCTTGTATTTCTTTGCATGAAGCCTCCCCGAGCTGCTGTTTTGATGTGAACTGCCTCCCACCCTCATAGATGTTTTGCTTGATGATACTCCAATTGTTCTCTATAGGGTTGAGGTCAGGGGAAAATGGTGGCCACACCATGAGTTTATCTCCTTTTATGCCCATAGCAGCCAATGACTCAGAGGTATTCTTTGCAGCATGAGATGGTGCATTGTCATGCATGAAGATGATTTTGCTCCTGAAGGCACGTTTCTGCTTTTTATACCATGGAAGAAAGTTATCAGTCAGAAACTCTTTGCAGAGATCATTTTCACATCTTCAGGAACCTTAAAGGGCCCTACCAGCTATTTCCCCATGATTCCGGCCCAAAACATGACTCTACCTCCTTGCTGACGTCGCAGCCTTGTTGGGACATGGTGGCCATCCACCAACCACCCACTACTCCATCCATCTGGACCATCCAGGGTAGCTCGACACTCATCAATAAACAAGACTGTTTGAAAATTAGTCTTCATGTATGTCTGGGACAACTGCAACCGTTTCTGCTTGTGAGCACTGTTTAGGGGTGGCCGAATAGTAGGTTTATGCACCACAGCAAGCCTTTAAAGGATCCTACACCTTGAGGTTCGAGGGACTCCAGAGGCACCAGCAGCTTCAAATATCTGTTTGCTGGTTTGTAATGGCTTTTTAGTGTGTCGACCCGCCACCACAATTGTGGATTACCAGGGCAATGGGGTACTCAGAGCCGAGCCCATGGAAGTCTATGGGGTTTGTCACAGGTAGCTGTGGCTCGGTCTGTGGCCCGGGCGGTCTGGCGTATGTTGGGGATATATTTACAGGGGATAGGTTTATATACAGTTCGTGACGCCACCTGTAGTATTCTGGTAATTAGTACCAGCGCTGCTGTAGATCTCTGAGGGGATGGTGATGCAGCTAGATGTCGGGTCCCCTACAGGTGGGACTCTTCCCTCAGGTCTATGAAGTTAGTGAAGTCGGGTGCAGGTAAATAACACAGTCTCACACGGTCAGCGTCTTTCCATACCTTTACTTGTAAGATGTTCAGGCAGGTCCCAGGGAGGCTGATCCAAGGAGAGTGTATCTTGAGACAGCAGCTGGACAAGTTAGGGGCCTCCTTTACTTCCAATACAATGAGTACAACCAGCCTGAAGCGTAGTTCCCTCAATATCTCCAGCTAATCTATAGCTGTACCACCCAGTCAGCTTTGTGTTAGGAGCCTTCCTGCGAGGGAGCTGAATTCTTATCTTATCGTGCACTGATTCAAAGTCTTCACTCCCCCTGACCCCAGTTACGTACTGACTATAAGGGGCTTGTTTGCCGCGACCTAAGGTCCGGTAAATTCCTGGTTTTCTTATCACTATGCTTGAAACAGTAGTGATCCTTCGGTCCCCAGTGACCGGTAGCAATGTGCAGGACTTCTTCAATCCGTAAGCACTATTCCAATAAACCACTGTGCCTTTCGCCTTGTCCTCGCTGGTAACATAAGCACTCACACTAGCCAAGGGTCGAGCAGTCACTTCTTTCTTTTCCTTCACTTCAAAGTTAGTTACAGATGCTCAGTTTTCAATAGGCAGGAGCACGTCTCTGAACCTTATACCGTCCTTTAGACAGGATACTGAAGACTTTCTGCACTAAACTTCTTCTTTCCTTCCAGTGTATGCTGATGAGGTACAGCTCTGACTAGGCTAAGGTGAATTAAAGCACCTATACTAGACTCCACTTTCCGAACTGATGATAGAGCAATCTGGACTGCTTCCTCCCTCCAGACGTCTTCTCTCTCTGAAGTCAGGAACTAAACTCCAGACGTCTTCTCTGTCCGAAGACAGGAACTAGACTGACTAAATCACTCTAACACATACGCCTTGACCACTCCCTCAAGAGTAAACTCCACTACCCTAAGGGTGTGTCTAGTATATGTTGAGTGAATGAATATTTAGCATTAAACTGCTGTCTCGCCACACACTCTCCAGGGTACTGCGTGTGCCTAACACCAGGGCTACACATTCCCCCATGGTAAAAGACAGCACTCCCGGGCTGTAAAATACAAAAGAGACATTTTTGTTTATGCATGAAAACATTAAACAATTAACATTGGTTCGTCCCATCCGGGAGGTGAGGATATCTTGAACGTTACGAACAATAACATTATATATAGAAATACAAAAGTATTAAATAGCATTCAATAAATATACAATATACTTGTGAAGGACCCGCACCAAACCTTCAACGTAGGTCCTGGGTGGGCTGCAGGACATCCGATTGCAGACCTCACTCAGTGCCACACCACACGGGTTTTGTTTTCAGAGGTAGTTGTGCTGGTTTATGTAAAACCAAAATAAGGCACCGAAGCGCAACTATGTACAAGTAAGTTCTGGGTTGGCACAGTCCTCAACCTCAAAGTCCATTGTAAAACCAAAGACATAGATATAATATCACATTATTATACTAAAGTGCAAAACTTTTTCTGGTTACTGTTTACCCAGCCGGGCATTCTACGGTTAGCAAAATATATATGCAAAACTTTATAAAACATTCTCAAACTTTTTACTTATGGTAGACCCGATATGGATCTCACCGATTCTTCTTTTCTATCTATTCATTTTCAAATAATACACTTTCCAATACATTTTCCACCCCGGGGCTGGAACAATGCAATGGGCCCTAGATCCCAGGACTAGCAAATCATGCGCTGCGATTAGGGTCTGAGTCGCCACAGTTCTTGTGCGAACCTCTAGGGGCGCAACGGGTACATTCTCCTCACGTGACACCGATTGCGTTTCAATCACAGTTAAGGATATGGACCGTGTCATAGATTGCGATTGAGACTGGGTCGCATGTTGCGATGAAGATATAACTTTCTTTTGCGATGAACTCTGGGTCGCTAGTTGCGATGAATTTGCAGGGGGCGATGCTGGGGCACGGCCGGTTACTGCTTGATCTAGAGACGGGGACGCTGCGGTAGTGGTGACGTTACCTGCGTCTGGGACGGGTCACGGACGATGGTGACGTTAAGGGCATACCATCCCTTCATTCCCCAATGCCGTGTATATGTGACGATGTCTCCATTGGCTAAGTCCCTCCCGGGATGGCCTTGCGGTAGGTGAGATTCTACGTCACGCCTGCTGACAAAGACCCCTGGGTAGAGGCCCGGTTCACGGATAAAGCCCCAGCCCTTCCGGAGCTGGAACTCAGTCACACACCCCTGCCGCCGCGGTTCCCTCAGGGTACCTTTATCTCTCCGGACACTCTCTTTGTCCGCGATCAGCTCTGCATATTGTCGCTGACGGTTCCGCTGAGTTTCCCGCTCTTCCTCCTGCTGGCGTTTCTTCTTCTCCTCACGACTCTGCCATTCCTGTTCCCACTGGGCGGTATAGGCGACGTCATCCAGGCGCGCCATTTCGTCCCAGTCCACATCTGGTAGTGACGGACAGGACCCCTCCGGTGTCCCTGCCGGGGACCGATCATCTGCTGCGGCCTCTTGGCCGGGCGGGCGTTCCGGGATTGGCTGTACCTCCTCAACCTCCTTCGCTTCCACCGCTTCACCGGTGGGATCGGGATCGGTACTTTCGGGGCAGCCTCCGGTTGCTCCTTCGCCTTGGGCAGCAGACTCTTCGGTATCTGGAATCGTGGGGGGTCGTTGAGGGGAGAGATCACCGTGTCCCACAGCCTCCGCTGCTCCAGGGTACGCCGGCGTCTCTCGATCTCTTCAAATCCAGGTTGGTGCTGGACCATCTTCTTCAGGCGTGCATTTTCTTCTTCAATCTCTAGCAACGCCTGCTGCAGGTGCAGGACCACGGATAACTCCGGTGCTGGTGGCAGCTTGGCTGGGGCACGGGGCCTGCCTTCCTCCGCTTCCCTGCTCGGCTGCACACGTCCTGCTTCCATGATGTTCCAGAAGATTCTTTCTTCTTTCTGCGGAGACATCCGGTCTCTTCCGTGGAGGTGGGGTTTGCGTCTCCTCCTCCTCGCAGGGAAGGTGAAGAGGAGGCGGACCTCCTTTGCTGTAGGGCAGGATCGCATGTTGTAATAGCACTTTGAGAGGGCAGGCATTTTCTTCGCGCCACTGGGGGGTACACGCCCACGAAGGTACGCCCACCTTCTTCTCCAGCGCCTGAGGGCGCGAATATGGCGACAAAAATGGCGATTTTGGCGCCAAAAGTGCAAACAGTCCTTTTTCACAAAAACAATTCCTTAGGCACATAGGGCTCGCAATTCTGCGAGTTTCGCATCCTGTTCGTGACGCCAAAGTTTTGTGTCGACCCGCCACCACAATTGTGGATTACCAGGGCAATGGGGTACTCAGAGCCGAGCCCATGGAAGTCTATGGGGTTTGTCACAGGTAGCTGTGGCTCGGTCTGTGGCCCGGGCGGTCTGGCGTATGTTGGGGATATATTTACAGGGGATAGGTTTATATACAGTTCGTGACGCCACCTGTAGTATTCTGGTAATTAGTACCAGCGCTGCTGTAGATCTCTGAGGGGATGGTGATGCAGCTAGATGTCGGGTCCCCTACAGGTGGGACTCTTCCCTCAGGTCTATGAAGTTAGTGAAGTCGGGTGCAGGTAAATAACACAGTCTCACACGGTCAGCGTCTTTCCATACCTTTACTTGTAAGATGTTCAGGCAGGTCCCAGGGAGGCTGATCCAAGGAGAGTGTATCTTGAGACAGCAGCTGGACAAGTTAGGGGCCTCCTTTACTTCCAATACAATGAGTACAACCAGCCTGAAGCGTAGTTCCCTCAATATCTCCAGCTAATCTATAGCTGTACCACCCAGTCAGCTTTGTGTTAGGAGCCTTCCTGCGAGGGAGCTGAATTCTTATCTTATCGTGCACTGATTCAAAGTCTTCACTCCCCCTGACCCCAGTTACGTACTGACTATAAGGGCTTGTTTGCCGCGACCTAAGGTCCGGTAAATTCCTGGTTTTCTTATCACTATGCTTGAAACAGTAGTGATCCTTCGGTCCCCAGTGACCGGTAGCAATGTGCAGGACTTCTTCAATCCGTAAGCACTATTCCAATAAACCACTGTGCCTTTCGCCTTGTCCTCGCTGGTAACATAAGCACTCACACTAGCCAAGGGTCGAGCAGTCACTTCTTTCTTTTCCTTCACTTCAAAGTTAGTTACAGATGCTCAGTTTTCAATAGGCAGGAGCACGTCTCTGAACCTTATACCGTCCTTTAGACAGGATACTGAAGACTTTCTGCACTAAACTTCTTCTTTCCTTCCAGTGTATGCTGATGAGGTACAGCTCTGACTAGGCTAAGGTGAATTAAAGCACCTATACTAGACTCCACTTTCCGAACTGATGATAGAGCAATCTGGACTGCTTCCTCCCTCCAGACGTCTTCTCTCTCTGAAGTCAGGAACTAAACTCCAGACTCTTCTCTGTCCGAAGACAGGAACTAGACTGACTAAATCACTCTAACACATACGCCTTGACCACTCCCTCAAGAGTAAACTCCACTACCCTAAGGGTGTGTCTAGTATATGTTGAGTGAATGAATATTTAGCATTAAACTGCTGTCTCGCCACACACTCTCCAGGGTACTGCGTGTGCCTAACACCAGGGCTACACATTAGCAGCTGCTCTCTTAATCCGATGAGCTTGCCTGGCAGAAACCTTCCTCATTCTGCCTTTATCAGCACGAACACGTCTGTGCTCAGAATCAGCCACAAATCTCTTAACAGTACGATGATCACGCTTAAATTTTCGGGAAATATCTAATGTTTGACCAAGGGATTGCACTATTTGATGCTTTTCAGCAGCAGAGAGATCCTTTTTCTTTCCCATGTTACTTGAAAACTCTGGCCTGCTTAATAGTGTGGAACATCCAGTTTTCCTTTTATTGGGCTCACATGGCAAACTAATTATCACAGGTATCTGAGATTGATTTCAGTGATCCAAAGAACCCTGAGACACAGTACTATCAATGGGTTTCATTTACAAAAACAAAACTCTATGACACTTAAAACCAATTCGCATAATAATTTGGACACGACTGAACATAGTACTCAGAATCTACAATAATACATTTACATTGATACGTTGTTAGCAATTGAAGGCAGGATCTTCTCTCCTTCTGTGACAGTTTGTGACTTTAGGCTGGTTTATTGCCTACCTGCTACATTTTTATTTTAGGTATTGCTGTGTATTTGTAAAATCCTGGAATTGCAGTTTTCGCCACATATCTTTACGTTACTGTAGACTCCTTCAATGCTTTGCACAAGCTTCTAACAAGTAAAACATTTGCTATTCAAGTACTGAGCATCTCTTATCACAGCCATTCACACAACTATTTCAAATGGTCATGAATGATCGCAATATAATATCATTATACTTTATCATTATGCGTGTTGTATAGTTATAAAAGGTGTTATTTAGATTAAAAAAAAGCAGAAAAATGTAAAACTTATAGGGCAGGACACCTTTGCCCAATTTTCTACAGAGTAAAACAGCACATGAAATATTTATTTTGCAAGTTCAAGTATAAAATAAAAAAAATAAATAAATAAAAAAAGACACTTGCAGTTGTACAATCGGCACCTTGCACACATCCTTTCACCTACAGTAATTAGTGTACTGAACAGACCACATTCCAACAAGTGTTCCAGACCTGTTGACTATTAGGAGTAAAAGGCCTGAGGTCACTTCTGGATCTATACCTCAAGCCGATAAACTCTGTCAACTTTGTGCCATATATTAATAACCACACCGAAAGCAATGTTTCATTCCATACATATGTGGTCGAGAACATAGAGCAAGGGCCATGAACCTGTTGCACTCCAGCTGTTGTGAAACTAGAGCTGTCAGAGTATGCTGAGTGTTGTAGTTTCACAAAAGCTGGCTAGACACATAGCTGACTGAAGATATAGTGCTATACCACAAGGAAAATGATGTAATATAGCGCCATAATACCAAGAGTGCCCCTGCAAAAGTACCAGACACAGTGCCCTGTGATCAGGTCTTATTAAAGATTGTAAAAGCCCTTATACAAAATATTTCAAGAATATTTTGAGAATTATTTTTTCTGGATAAATAATCTAATCTAATTACCGTAGATAAATAATCTGAGTAAGCTAGCACTGATAACGATAGCACAAAAATAATAGTTTTTACAGACTACCATGAAGAAAACAAATACTGGTACCATACAGTATCAATTAGTTGAAATTAAGAGCTGGATCAAAAAGCGCTACTCGTTAGCTTATGCCTTTATGTTTATGAACATGTAACACTTTAGGGTTCACTCACTAGTGTATAAATGGGACAACAAGGACCAATGTTATTCAATGAGGCAGTGTATAAAGGCATATTTTTTCTCAGTTGTATTTGGTGTGATAAAAAAAAAAACAACACAACACAGCATGCACAGTGCGAGAAAATATATAAAGAAGATCACAGCATCCCATATGGACCATCATTATGGCATGCGATTTCTACGGATACATTCCAATTCTGTAAGGGTATGTCTCCATGGGCCATATTGTCGGCATTTTGGACAGAGCGGAAACCCCGCGCCGCCCCCTTCTGTACGTGCGGTGACTCCGGATGTGTTCATTGAACACATCCGGAATCGCCGCACCATAGACATAGGATTGTGTTATTTACCTTGCGGAGACGGAGCGTCGCCGCAAGATAAATAGACATTCTGCGGTCTAAAAAGACGCACTGGATACACAGGGCTGCCAGATGCGTGTTCGCACGAATAGTGGAGACGGGATTTCATAAAATTCGCTCCACTATGCTGTAACATCTGGATGCTGCCGATTAAACGCTGCGGCTGTACGCGGCATTCAATTCCACAGCTAATCCGGATGTAATCCAGACGGTGGAAACATACCCTAACATGAAACTGTAAATGTTCCTGTAATAGATTAATAGCTGCTGAGTAAAAAACACAGAGAGCACATGAATTGCAGGCAGATGACAAGTGAGAAAAAAAATATATAAAAAAATAATTGTCCCACTCTCCTGGATGAGAATGGGACAGATTTTTAACACGCTAGTGTGAGCAGTGGCGGATTGAGAGTAGCCAGGGCCAATTTTTCCCTTATGTACAGCACAATGCATAAAATAGCGCTATGTAAAATAGAGCAGGGGTCGTAGATTAACTTTCCCAAAGGGGTCACATGAGATATCGTGACTGTTGTGGGGGCCGAACCAAAAGGCTGAAATTAATTCTGATCAATATGAACACATTAATAATAATTTTTTTTACAATAATTGTATGACTTAATATTGAGCACAATTACCGTATATACTCATGTATAAGCCGACCCGTTTATAAGCCGATCCCCCTAATTTTGCGACAAAAAACTGGGAAAACTTATTGACTCGCGTATAAGCCTAGGGTGGAAAATGCAGCAGCTATTGGTAAATTACAAAAATAAAAAGAGATACCAATAAAAGTAAAATTAATTGAGACATCAGTAGGCTAAATGTTTTTGAATATCCATACTGAATCAGGAGCCCCATATAATGCTTCATACAGTTCATGATGGGCCCCATAAGATGCTCCATACAAAATATGCCCCATATAATGCTGCACAAAGGTTAATAATGGCCCGATAAGATGCTCCATAGATTATGCCCCCATATGGTGCTCCACAGATTATGCCCCATATGTTCCACAGATTATGCCCCATATGCTCCACAGATTATGCCCCATATGCTCCACAGATTATGCCCCATATGCTCCACAGATTATGCCCCATATGCTCCACAGATTATGCCCCATATGCTCCACAGATTATGCCCCATATGTTCCACAGATTATGCCCCATATGCTCCACAGATTATGCCCCATGTGCTCCATAGTATAGGTCCCTTATGCTGCTGCTGCCACTGCAACAAAAAAAAAAATGATATACTCACCTCTCGTCGCTGGGGGCCAGGTGCCAGTGTCCTGAGCAGGCGGGGACACCGGCGTGCTATGGGGGACAGGTGCCAGTGTCACCGCTCGCTCAGGGCCCCGGCACCTGAGATATTTACCTGTACCCGGTCCACCGCTGCGCGCCGCTGTCTTCCGGGTCCTCTTGTCAGTGAGCGCTCAGGCAGAGGGCGCGGCGCATACTATGTCATCGCGCCCACTGACCTGAACATTCACAGCTAGAGGACGCGAGGACACAGCGGCGAGCAGCGGTGGAACGGGACAGGTAAATATCGCATATACTCACCCCCCGCCAGCGCGTCTCTGCAGCCCCTGCTCTTCTCCCGCAGCTCTTCCTTCCTACAGCGGTCACGTGGTACCGCTCATTAAAGTCAAGAATATGTGCATATTCATGACTTTAATGAGCGTTACCATGTGACAGCTGCAAGAAGGAGCCTGAGATCGTGGGAGAAGCAGGGGGCTGCACAGATGCGCCGGAGGAGGTTAAGTATGATCTGACACCCCCGCTCCGCTTACCCCGCCGACCCCCGGTATATGACTCGCGTATAAGCCGAGAGGGGGACTTTCAGCCTTAAAAAATGGGCTGAAAATCTTGGCTTATACGCGAGTATATACGGTAAGTATGCTATCATCCCCCTATATACAGTATGAGCCCCCACTTAGCTCCCCAGATACAGTATGAGCCCCCACATAGTCTCTTATATACAGTATGAGCTTGCATATAGCTCCCTATATACCGCATGAGCCCCCATATACTGAAATAAGTCATGTGCACATGTGACGGCGATACACGTGGGGTCACTTGAGGGCTCCCACTCTCGGTCTAGCTAGTTTGGATCCATCCGTTTCCATGTTCGCATCTGGGTAATTATGTGGCTCCCTTAGGGCACATGACTTATTTCAGTCAAATGGTGTTCATTATTTGGTCTTGATGGCTATTACTTTATTCAGGGCATTATTATCTGCGGCCCTTTCTTACATTAACATTCCTTAGGCTGACACCTTCCATATGGTTTTATGTGTATATCGATTGTTACTGCAGGTGTTTTGTCCTACTATTGCTAAAGGGACCCATTTTTATATGTCACAACATTGTTATAACTGACATATTTATCTCTATATTGTCCAAAGTTCTGGCTATGTACCTTGAGTGTTTGGGCATATGTTTTTTAATTTGGTTTTATGTCACTTTTGTCATTGTGTGCCAATAAAGATTTTTGCATTTTGTTAACTGGTGGAGTGTGCATGTTACAGTAGTGCTTTCTCTCCTCTCCCTCTTGCTCATTGTTTTACTACTGATTTTGCACCCCCCTTCTATTTACTCAGTAATTGTTGTGTGCCTGCCTTTTCTTATTGATCAGCAGTTACACTCTGCGGCAGAGAAAGGAGAATCGATCGATGGGGATGCATTATACTATAAATCGTTTCCATATGTTGGGTGCATTATACTATATAAAGTCTGCCTATGGGGCGCATTATACAATATAGACTCTGTCTATGGGGAGTGCATTATACTATATAGAATCTGCCTATGGGGATGCTTTATACTATAGATACCTATGGGAGTGCATTATACTATATAGAGTCTGCCTATGGAGATAGCATTACACAGTATAGAGTCTGCCTATGAGGGGTGCATTATACTATAGAGGCTTATGAGGAGTACATTATACTATATGGGGGCTTATGGGGCATGCATTATACTATTCTGAGGACTATCTGGTGCATTATACTAAATGAAGACTATCTAGGGGACCATCATACATTGTTGGAGCCAAACAGTTTGGAGGCCACTAAGGGGTCAGTATACTATGTGGGTGGTAATATACAGTGAGGGGCATTATACTATGTATAAGGTGACATCATACCGTACAGGGGGAGAATCGGGACATTATTAAATGTAAAGTGGGCACTTATTGTTATATGAAAACTTAGGTTACTGTGATTGTCAAAGGGGCACACAGGGCATTATTACTTTCTAGGAGACAAAATGTGGGCACTGTTTTCCAGGGCACTTGCACCCGGCATTACTATATTGTAGAGGGGTGCTTTAGAATTTAGTGGGCACACAGTACCACAGAGTAGGTGCAGTAATAGGGACACATACGGCAGCATTGGGGTATCAGCAGGGCATAAGGAGTTTGTGCAAGTTGAAAATAGTCCCATTGGAGACAGTGCTGAAATTATGAGAAGTGAAATGTGTCTTTGTTGTAATCTCTGCAGCCAAGTCATGTCGGTCTGGGCCAGATGGAAAAGATAGGGAAAAGTGAGCGATTCCATCAAAAAGAACGTCCTCTGTAAGTCACCAACTGAAACTGTACTTTTATCTCTTATATGTTCTGTAGGACTGGTATCTACCACTGACCGTATGGTGGTTTTTGTATAGAGATTATTTTCAGCAACAGTGCGGTCATCTGCTGAGATTGTCCTACATCCACTATTAGGCCGGTGTCACACTTGCGAGTGTGATGCCACCAGCACTTGGGACCGGAGTGTGCGGCTGCATGTATTTCTATGCAGCCGCACACTCCGGCCTGAGTGCTGGCGGCAGTGCCGGGTATTGATGTAAGTTTCTCGCATCACACTCGCAAGTGTGACCCCGGCCTTAGGGTGCGTCACCCAGTTGTAATCAAGGTTACCTGGTTAGGGGCCCACTCTGAAGTCCCCCCTCCAAACCAAAACCCTAGCTATGCATCTGATTCCCCACTTTCCGAAGCGTTACTTTCTACACAACAGCTGCAGTTCACTTCTGCAAAATTGCATAGATTCTGCATTGCAAAAGTAAACATGCTCAAGACAAATTAACACTTTGGACTGAAAATCCAAAAGACAGGTCAATTTATGCCGTGGGTTATTGTATGCATTGTGTAGATGAGATTTGGTGAACTGTCACCCCCAATGACACTATTGTCATAAACAGTGTATTATATACCTTGGAGATCCGGATGGAAAATTTACAGCATATCCGCCTCGTGTAAACAAACCACTAAACAGAAATCCTTTTAATTCCATTGGCAAACAAAAAATAAAACAAACAATACATTGCAAACAACAAAGCAAAATTGTACTTGCCTGTAAACATTCACTTACCATTCTGTAAACGGAGGGTTGGAGTTATCCATAATTTTAGTCCACGGCTTAAACCATGCAATATTTTCAGCCGCCCTTCCCCATACTTTTTCAGGGTCGTGCACTGAAGCACTGAACACCTGATCATAGTCTTCTGGATGGGCTGAGGAGTAGGATCTGCTGCTGAGGTGGCTGTAGTGTGTGACAGAGCAGGCCAGCTGTGTCCTGAGCCAGGCACTAAGGAGGGAAGAATCCTTCTGGCAGCAGATTTGCCCCTTAAGGCCTTTTCCTTTTGATGTGTGCAAACCTTGTATCCTGAGCACTCTGTTTCTCAGTCCACCCGGCTTGAGAACATATTTTGAGACCCATTTTATACCAAAGTACATGTTCTTAACTTGCAGCAGACTTTTCTGGCAAGAGATGTTTGTGCTTAGTGAGAGGGCAGAGAAAGCTGGAAATCCAGCACTGGATGTTCACTGGCTGCAGACAGGTTGTGCTCTCAAGTCTGTAGCCTGAGATGAGGCTTCTTGGATTCCTGAACAGGTTTTCCTGATAAGTGTGAATCCTGGGAACTAAACATTGCACAATGTTAGATTTGAAAGAAACTAATGTCTGAACTAGTTGTTCATTGACTGATTGCATAACCTTTTCCTTTGTTTTATATGGGGCTGCAAAGCACTCAGGTCATAAGCCACGGTATATATATGGTTATGAGTACATCAATATGTAGTAAATATGCTAATGTGTGACGGTAACCTAAGAAGTACATTATTAACGTTTTGTGCCAAATTTACAAAATGCATCACGATGTTTGTTAAATTTGGTGTATCTGTGATAAAAACATTTCAGTCTGAACACCTAATCTACTTTTTACATTTCTAAAAAGTCACATCTCTAAGTTTATGACTTTCTTGCCGATTCTTTAAAAGCCCTCATTGATAAAATCTGTCTAAAAACATCTGGAACACTAAACCACAGGGCCTGCATCACCACCCGTCACCCAAGGGCAAGTTTCACGGCCCTGGATGAACAGAGGACCCACTTGCTGTTGGGGACACCGGCACGATATGGGGACCGTGAGTTGGGGGAGTCCAGTACCAACCCCACACCCTCAAATACCTCTCCTCATTCCTCGCAGCTGCAGTGATTTCAGCGTTTTCTGACTCTCTGTGACATCTCAGGGCTGAGGGTGCGATGACGTCGCTACAACGCACCCTCTGTGCTGAGCACTGCAAAGAGTCAGAAGACTCTGAGGGAACCGGAGCTGCGGCGAATGAAGAGAGGTGAGTATTTGATTTTTTTTAAATGTATGGAACATTATATGGGACCGATTATACTGTATGGAGCATTATATGGGGCCCATTATTCTGTATAGAGCATTATATGGGGCCCATTATTCTGTATGGCGCATTATATGAGGCCCATTATACTGTATGGAGCATTATGTGGGGTCCATTATTCTATATGGAGAATTATATGGGGTCCATTATTCTGTATGGAGCGTTATATGAGGCCCATTATTCTATATGGAGCATTATATGGGGTCCATTATTCTGCATGGAGCATTATATGGGGTTCATTATTCTGTATGGAACATTATATTGAGCCCATTATACTGTATGTAGCATTATATGGGGTCCATCATTCTGTATGGAGCGTTATATGAGGTCCATTATTCTATATGGAGCATTATATCGGGCCCATTATTCTGTATGGAGAATTATAAGGGGCCCATTATTCTGTATGGAGCATTATATGGGGCCCATTATTCTGTATGGAACATTATATTGAGTCCATTATACTGTATGGAGCATTATATACGGCCCATTATACTGTATTGAGCATTATATGCGGTCCATTATTCTGTATGGAGCATTAAATGAGGCTCATTATTCTGTATGGAGCATTATATGGGCCCATTATTCTATATGGCGCATTATATGGGGCCCATTATACTGTATGGAGCATTATATGGGGTCCATTATTCTATATGGAGAATTATATGGGGTCTATTACTCTGTATAAAACATTATATTGAGTCCATTATACTGTATGGAGCATTATATGGGGTCCATTATTCTGTATGGAGCATTATATGGGGCCCATTAAACTGTATGAAGCAATATATGGGTCCATTGTATAATGTATGGTACAATATATTGGGCCCATTTTACTGTATGGAGCAATATATGGAGACCATTATACTGAATGGAGCAATATATTGGGCCCATTATACTGTATGGAACAATATATGGGGCCCATTATACTGAATGGAGCAATATATATTTCCCCTTATACTGTATGGAGCAATATATGGGGACCATTATACTTTTTGGAGCAATATATGGGGACCATTATACTGTATGGAGGACTATACTGTCTGGTCTATAATGACATGTAAGTTTTTTTGAGCAGCGCAGACAAAATGTGTGCTTCACACATGCACACTGATGACACACGGATCATCAGAGTGACACACACAGGCACCTGGGAAGAAACAGTACAGCTTGCACTGTTCCCAGGCGCCGGGGGCTGAAGGCAGCTCTCATCATTGTCTCCTGCTGACACAGACAACAAATGGATACATGGATGTCACATACGTACATATCAATTTGCACACGGACATCGACCATAGATCTCACCAGTACTGCTTTTTCCTGTACAGGAATCACCAGGACATGTGAAGGAGGCCTAACTGGAATTATCATGTTAATGTGTGTGTAAACGGACATTTTGCACAAGGTCCCTTGCCAGTCAGTGTCCATCCTTGCATTTTATAAATCGGTCCCCATACCTGCTATGTGTTTAAGGCAGGCGTCAGACACAACTGCAAAAAATCGGACCGTTTTAGTCGGTCGATTATCGGAACAAAATGCAAACATCACACATCCGCCTGGCATCCGATTTTCCTTCAAAGATGCGATTTAGTCGCATGTGTGTGTACCTTGTAACATCCGATTTTCATCCGACTTGCGAGAATTTCTCGCAGGCTTGCAAAACTGACATATAATGGATCCAAAAGAATAGTATTTCAATCACAAAAGAAAGAATAGATATATACACATAGAACACATATATATTGTGAGACAGTGAGTGAATATGTGATGAATGGGGTGTACATTTCACCTAGGTATAAGGGAAATGTGTGGCTTTGTAAACCTAGTGGTAGAGAAAGGTCACTACACCTCACATTCAGCACACACTTGCAGCACAAGCCTGAAACTACTCAGGTCTTAATTAGGAGACCAGAAGTAGGTGTCTGCAAACACAATCTGAGAGCTAGTTTAGCCTGGACACAGGGAGGTGTCCTGGCACAAGAAACAGTCTCCAAGAGTGTTAGAGCTGTCTTTAGCCTGGACACAGAGAGGTGTCCTGGCACAAGGAAGCAGTCTCCAAGAGTGTTTGAGCTATCTCAGTTTGGGTGCAGGAAGGACCCCGGACATAGGAGTAGTCTCAGTGCGAATCCGTGTGAAGAGCGGCTGAATAGGAGTGGATCTCTCTCAAGTCTGGTCATGGAAGGTGCTTTCAGACACAAGGAGGAGTATCTGTGAAGCTCCATACTGGTAACATATGTGATATGTGTTGTTTTGGGCACAGACTGGTAGAGTCTGGGTCCCGGATAGAGAGGGCCATCTATCTAAGTGTAATTAGAGGCTAGACAAGCCCAGGTTTTCTGTTTATGCTTTGTTTTAATCTGTTTGCTGTGGACTTTAATAAAGCTGGTTGCGGCCAGTTTTACACCAGAACTGCTGTCTGAATGAACTGTTTTCATGCCATTCTGTCTACCCAGACAGCGATCCCAGAGCTAAAACCCCCTGAAAGGCTACAATATATATATATTATATAAATGTCATTGTGACATGTATATATATACAGTTAGGTCCATAAATATTTGGACAGAGACAACATTTATCTAATTTTGGTTCTAGACATTACCACAATGAATTTGAAACAAAACAATTCAGATGCAGTTGAAGTTCAGACTTTCAGCTTTCATTTGAGGGTATCCACATTAAAATTGGATGAAGGGTTTAGGAGTTTCAGCTCCTTAACATGTGCCACCCTGTTTTTAAAGGGACCAAAAGTAATTGGACAGATTAAATAATTGTAAATAAAATGTTCATTTCTAGTACTTGGTTGAAAACCCTTTGTTAGCAATGACTGCCTGAAGTCTTGAACTCATAGACATCACCAGACACTGTGTTTCCTTCTTTTTGATGCTCTGCCAGGCCTTCACCGCGGTGGTTTTCAGTTTTTGTTTGTGGGCCTTTCTGTCTGAAGTTTAGTCTTTAACAAGTGAAATGCATGTTCAATTGGGTTGAGATCAGGTGACTGACTTGGCCATTCAAGAATATTCCACTTCTTTGCTTTAATAAACTCCTGGGTTGCTTTGGCTTTATGTTTTGGGTCATTGTCCATCTGTAGTATGAAACGACGACCAATCAGTTTGGCTGCATTTGGCTGGATCTGAGCACACAGTATGGCTCTGAATACCTCAGAATTCATTCGGCTGTTTCTGTCCTTTGTCACATCATCAATAAACACAAGTGACCCAGTGCCACTGGCAGCCATGCATGCTCAAGCCATCACACTGCTTCCGCCATGTTTTACAGATGATGTGGTATGCTTTGGATCATGAGCTGTACCACGCCTTCGCCATACTTTTCTCTTTCCATCATTCTAGTAGAGGTTGATCTTGGTTTCATCTGTCCAAAGAATGTTCTTCCAGAACTGTGCTGGCTTTTTTAGATGTTTTTTAGCAAAGTCCAGCCTAGCCTTTTTATTCTTGATTCTTATGAGTGGCTTGCACCGTGCAGTGAACCCTCTGTATTTAATTTCATGCAGTCTTCTCTTTATGGTAGATTTGGATATTGATATGCCTACCTCCTGGAGAGTGTTGTTCACTTGGTTGGCTGTTGTGAAGGGGTTTCTCTTCACCATGGAGAGTATTCTGCGATCATCCACCACTGTTGTCTTCCGTGGGCGCCCAGGTCTTTTTGCATTGATTAGTTCACCAGTGCTTTCTTTCTTACTCAGAATGTACCAAACTGTAGATTTTGCCACTCCTAAAGTTGTAGCAATTTCTCGGATGGGTTTTTTCTGTTTTTTGCAGCTTAAGGATAGCTTGTTTCACCTGCATGGAGAGCTCCTTTGACCGCATGTTTCCTTCACAGCTAAACCTTCCAAATGCAAACACCACACCTCAAATCAACACCAGCCCTTTTATCTGCTTAAATGAGAATGATATAATGAAGGGATTGCCCACACCTGTCCATGAAATAGCCTTGGAGTCAAATGTCCAATTACTTTTGGTCCCTTTAAAAACAGGGTGGCACATGTTAAGGAGCTGAAACTCCTAAACCCTTCATCCAATTTTAATGTGGATACCCTCAAATGAAAGCTGAAAGTCTGAACTTCAACTGCATCTGATTTGTTTTGTTTCAAATTCATTGTGGTAATGTCTAGAACCAAAATTAGATAAATGTTGTCTCTGTCCAAATATTTATGGACCTAACTGTATATATATTTATAGTTGCTAGACTTCTACATACTGTAATAGCCGCTAATTCAATTGCTGGCTTTTGTGAAATCACAGAAGCCGACATGAAATGATACATTGTTTAGACACAGTTAACCATGTCATTTCCTGTATTTTGATATATGGTTTGAACTTACAATTACAGAAGTGTATGTGTGCAAAATTTCAGACATGTAGGGGTTAATTAAAGGTGTAAATTCGTTGAAAAAAAATGCGTGGGCTCCCGCTGTATTTTCTCCACCAGACAGACAAAGCAAGCGAGTGGGGGCAGATATAATAGCCTAGGGAGGGTACATTTTTTGTGCCCCCCCTGGCTACTAACATCTGCCCCCAGACACCCCAGAAAGGGCAAATCTCTAATTAGATTTGCCCTTTCTGGCACTTTGCCCGTCTTTTCCCATTGCCCTGTAGCGGTGGCGAATGGGTTAATAAGGGGTTACAGCCACCTTGCAATTGAAAGGTGACTGTAAGCCAGGTTAATAATTGAGAGCTGTCAATTAGACAACTATCAATTATTAATCCTATTGTATGAAAGAAAAATCAAACACACACAGTTTAATAAAAAAGAAGTTTAATGAAATAAAAACAGTTTTTGACCATATTTTATTTTCCTGCTAAAACCATTTCCTGTAATAAAAATAAAATAAAAAAACAAAATTATTCTTACCAATCCGATGTACAGTCAGGTCCCACGGTGTAATCCATCAGAAAGGGTTAACAGGTTACAGCTCGCAGACAGCTAAATGCTGTCTCCGAGCTCTAACCCCCTGAATGAATAACTTACTCTCCCAGCGAAAGGAGAGGAAGAGATGAATGAATGAAGCTTAATTGATTTATTGGCACTTTCACTTCAGTGACCTGACCTAAGGTGAAAGTGGGACACAATCAATTAAGCTTCATTCATTAATCACATCCTCTCCTGTCGGCAGGAGATAAGCTCATTCATTCAGGAGCTATCAGCTGAGCACGCAGCATTAGTTGCGCTGCTTAGCTGATTGCTAGTTAACCCTTTGTGAAGGATTACATCGTGGGACGTGACAGATCACCAGATATGTAAGAATAATGTTGTTTTATTATTTTATATTTATTTTAGGAGATCAAGGCCTTCGCACGGATTAAGAGTAAAATAAAAGATGGTCAAAAAAAATGTGTTTTTATTAAATTAAAATTATTTATTCTTAAAGTGTGTCTGTTTTTTTATTTACTTCAATAGGATTAATAATTGATAGTTGTCTAATTGACAGCTCTCAATTATTAACCTACCTTAAGGTCACCTTTCAATTCTAAGGTGACATTAAGGTGAGATTAACCCATTCGCCACCGCTACAGGGCAATGGGAATAGACGGGCAAAGTGCCAGAAAGGGCGAATCTAATTATAGATTTGCCCTTTCTGGGGTGTCTGGGGGCAGATGTTAGTAGCCAGGGGGGCACAAAAAAAATGTACCCTCCCTAGGCTATTATTATCTGCCCCCACTCGCTTGCTTTGTCTGTCTGGTGGAGAAAATACAGCGGGAGCCCACGCATTTTTTTTCAACGAATTTACACCTTTAATTAACCCCTACATGTCTGAAATTTAGCACACATATACTCATGTAATTGTATGTTTCAAACATATATAAAAATACATGAAATTACATGGTTAAATGTGTGGAAACAATGTATCATTTCATGTCGGCTTCTGTGATTTCACTGAAGCCGGCAATTGAATTAGCGGCTATTACAGTATGTAGAAGTGTAACAACTATAAATATATGTATATATATATATATATATGTCACAATGACATATATGCGTCATTGTGACATATATATATATATATAATATATTTATAGTTGTTACACTTCTACATACTGTAATAGCCGCTAATTCAATTGCCGGCTTCAGTGAAATCACAGAAGCCGACATGAAATGATACATTGTTTCCACACATTTAACCATGTAATTTCATGTATTTTTATATATGTTTGAAACATACAATTACATGAGTATATGTGTGCTAAATTTCAGACATGTAGGGGTTAATTAAAGGTGTAAATTCGTTGAAAAAAAATGCGTGGGCTCCCGCTGTATTTTCTCCACCAGACAGACAAAGCAAGCGAGTGGGGGCAGATAATAATAGCCTAGGGAGGGTACATTTTTTTTGTGCCCCCCTGGCTACTAACATCTGCCCCCAGACACCCCAGAAAGGGCAAATCTATAATTAGATTCGCCCTTTCTGGCACTTTGCCCGTCTATTCCATTGCCCTGTAGCGGTGGCGAATGGGTTAATCTCACCTTAATGTCACCTTAGAATTGAAAGGTGACCTTAAGGTAGGTTAATAATTGAGAGCTGTCAATTAGACAACTATCAATTATTAATCCTATTGTAGTAAATTAAAAAAACACAGACACATTAATTAAAAATTATTTTAATGAAATAAAAACACCTTTTTTTGACCATATTTTATTTTACACTTAATCCGTGCGAAGCCATTGATCTCCTAAAATAATGAAAAAAAAATAAAACAACATTATTCTTACCTATTCCGCTGATCTGTCACGTCCCACGCTGTAATCCTTCACAAAGGGTTAACTAGCTTTGAGCCAAGCAGTGCAAGTAATCCTGCATGCTCAGCTCAAAGCTCCTGAATGAATAAGTTCCTCTCCTGGCGACAGGAGAGGATGTGTTTAATGAATGAAGCTTAATTGATTGTGTCCACTTTCCCTTTAGGTCAGGTCACTACAGTTAAATTGCCAATAAATCAATTAAGCTCCATTCATGAATCTATTCCTCTACTTTCGCTGGGAGAGGAACTTATTCATTCAGGGGAATACAGGTCTGAGACAACATTATTAGCTCTCTGCGACCTGTAACCTGTTAACCCTTTCTGATGGATTACACCGTGGGACCTGACTGTACATCGGATTGGTAAGTATAATTTTGCTTTTTTATTTTATTTTTATTACAGGAAATGGTTTTAGCAGGAAAATAAAATATGGTCAAAAACTGTGTGATTATTTAATTAAACTTATTTTTTTATTAAACTGTGTGTGTTTGATTTTTCTATCATACAATAGGATTAATAATTGATAGTTATCTAATTGACAGCTCTCAATTATTAACCTACCTTAAGGTCACCTTTCAATTGCAAGGTGACAGTAAGGTGAGATTATGAACCCATTCGCCACCGCTACAGGGCAATGGGAATAGACGGGCAAAGTGCCAGAAAGGGCGAATCTAATTATAGATTTGCCCTTTCTGGGGTGTCTGGGGGCAGATTTTAGTAGCCAGGGGGGGCACAAAAAATGTACCCTCCCTAGGCTGTTATTATCTGCCCCCACTCGCTTGCTTTGTCTGTCTGGTGGAGAAAATACAGCGGGAGCCCACGCATTTTTTTTCAACGAAATTACACCTTTAATTAACCCCTACATGTCTGAAATTTTGCACAAATACACTCATGTAATTGTAAGTTCTAAACAAATATCAAAATACAGGAAATGACATGGTTAACTGTGTCTAAACAATGTATCATTTCATGTCGGCTTCTGTGATTTCACAAAACCCGGCAATTGAATTAGCGGCTATAACAGTATGTAGAAGTCTAGGAACTATAAATATATGTATATATACATGTCACAATGACATGTATATATATATATATATGTGTTCTATGTGTATATATCTATTCTTTTTTTTGTGATTGAAATACTATTCTTTTAGATCCATTATATGTCAGTTTTGCAAGCCTGCGAGAAAATCTCGCAAGTCGGATGAAAATCGGATGTTACAAGGTACACACACATGCGATTAAATCGCATCTTTGAAGGAAAATCGGATGCCAGAAGGATGTGTGATGTTTGCATTTTGATCCGACAATCGACCGTCTAAAACGGACCGATTTTTTTGTGGTTGTGTGTGACTCCAGCCTGAAAGTGAAAGTGGAGGGAGTCTGGGAGAAGGGGGCAGGCGCAGCTACACAGGTAGACTGCGCAGGTGCCAGCTTTCCTGCCCCGCAGTGTGAATACATAATAACATTTTTGGGCACTGCTCTATGGGCAGCATAACTGGTGATGGGAGCAATGGGTGTTGGGGATTCTTCAGTCTCCCATAATAGAATGGAATGATACCCTTCCGCTTGGAATCTGGATCATCTTGTAATATCCTTCACGCTGAATAATCCCATGAATATAGAGCCGCATTAGGGTATGTTTCCATGGTCAGGAAACCTGGCGTTTTGGACAGAGCGGAAACCCCGCTCCGCCCAAAGCCCCGCCCCCTTCTGAACGCGCGTTGATTCCGGATGTGTTCATTGAGCACATCCAGATTCGCCGCAGCGCTACATAGGACTGGGCTATTTACCTTGCGGCGCCGCTCCATCGCCGCAAGGTAAATAGACATGCTGCGGTCTAAAAAGACGCGCCGCATGTCCGGTTTCGCGGGTGTGTTACCCGTGTAATCAGACGTATAGTGGAGATGGGATTTCATAAAATCCCCTCCTCTGTGCAGAAATATCTGGCCTCTGCGGATTAAACGCTGCGGTAGGACGCAGCGTTCAATCCGCAGCTAATCCTGAGTGTTTCCGCTACGTGGAAACATACCCTTAGAGCGTGCTAAAGAGCATGGAATATGCAGCAATCATCACCGATAGGAATTAGTGATGATTGAACGTGCCTGGGAAAGGCGTTATCCGAGCATGCTCGTGTGCTAGCCGAATGTCTTCAGAATGCTTAATAAATATGTTTGGGTACCCGCGGCTGCATGTCTCGCAGCTGTTAGACAGCCGCAACACAGGCAGGGAGTGCCTAACAAAATGGCTCAAACATATTTTTCAAGCACCCCGAAGACACTCAGCACACAAGCATGCTCAGATAACACCTTATCCAAGCATGTTCTCTCTCATCACTAATGGAAATCCATTGTAAAAAAAAATATACCACTTGGTATACTTATTTTTTTGCTGAATACCACTACATGGAATAGTGGAGCCTGCTGCTCTTTACCATACAGAACAAATGGGATAAAAGAAAAGACAACAAAAGAAACACTGAGGAGAAATGCACACGTTTTTTCAGGTTCTTCCGCTGGCTCCATACTTTACAATACAAGTGAATGGGATCGCTTACAAACCTGTCGGCGGCCAAAAAGCACTCAGGAGACAACCAAAAAACTGCAAGAAAAGACAATCAGGAATAATCCAATGGAGTTTCTGGAAGCATCTTCTTCTTGCAAAATTTGGGTGTTCCTGTGGTAAAAGACGTCATATGCGCATACCCTGGAAGGCCCTGGTCAGGCACAGGACAACTGAATTGGTACCTAAAGTCTATGATGCATAATTATGTTATATGTAAAAGCATAGGACATATGCAGAATATACTGTTACTTGGGAATGACTACTCAGCAGAGCGTGAACATATAAGAGAAGAAGTACACTTACTACATGGGACATTATAACACTGCATAAAGAACGTGGCCGAGAAGAAAACAACTCTAGCAATCTGCTCCAAACTACTATGATATTCAAGAAAACACTGAACTGAAAGACACCTACCAGAGTGCAGCTGGCCAGAGATTTGGAGCTTTTCTTTGGTGGTTCCTCCTCCTTATTCAGTTCTCAGGGGGAGTGGTGCAGATGAAGAGAGGCAGGATAGAAAGCCTAACTTCTGCAAAACACTAGGAACTTTGTATCCTATGCTGTCATGCTATCCAGCTGCCGGACATTGGAAAAGGAAAGAGTTAATCTAGAACTGCATTAACAGATTCTTCAAGATCCCTTGGGCTGTTCTGAAAGTTGTGTGAAGAATCTTTTCACACTGGGAGACTCTATCTTTGCACTCAACAGATTTGTTTTGTATCAATAACATATTGTAAAGCGCAATGTTTGTATTTCATGTGTTCAAAGTCTCCACTTTATACGGAATGATTTACAGTGAATTTATACCGCCAGCGCATAGTCGAAGGCTCTAACCACTACATGCGTTCATTGCTCAATCAATAGTGTTTGCAGTGTGTGGCGTTGTAAACAGTTGCAAGGAAATAAGGGTTTTAAAGATGAACTTATTCTGGTCTGTTTTACCTATTAATACTTATTTTAATTAACCCCTTTTTTATTGTTTTATATTTCCTAAATGCTAAAACAGACCTGCCATTATGATTCTCAAGGTCATTACGAGTTCGCAGATACCAAACATGTACTATACAGGGCTGGACTGTCCATCTGGCATTTTTGGCAAATGCCAGGAGGGCTGGTCCCTGTAGTGAACAGCTCGATCACCTCCACTCCCTCTTCAGCAGCATGCACTTCAGGCAGCATTAGCTTGTCTTGGGCACACAAACACACTGCACAGCTGAAAACAGCAGGACCCGAGGGCGGCGCGTTGTGCTGTTCTGTGACGCCCTTTGGCCCTGCTGATTTCAGTTGTACGTCTTGTTTGTGTACACAAGCATGGGTGGGCTGGGCCGGAGGGCAAATGCCCTCAGGGCCAGTGCCCCTGCAGCAGTTTTAAGCTACCCGACAGGCATTGTACCTTAGAGTTGTCACCCTGGCCATCTCAGTGTTGCAGATGAAGACACACACTGCAGGATGTGAGGGTGAGCATGTCTGCTAATTTCATGTCACCTTCAAGCTGGCCAGGCTGAGAGAAGCTTCTAAGATGAGGTCAGTAGAGCAGGGTGTTGGCGGGCAGGAGGTCTCTGACAGGGTTGGATCTTGCCTTGCCATGGTATCTGCAGTCGCACTGAGGCAGGGTGAGATGATTTATTGCCCAGCTTGAACCTTGACACAGATCGGGTCCTGCTGTCAGTGGGTCATCGGCTCCAGCAGTACCCGATCTGTGTGTAAGATCAAGCTACAGCAATAACTCCCAGTCCCAGAGCAACAGCAGACAGCTGCATACAGGATCATACACTGACTGCTCCTGAGCCTGGCTCCATGACATCATACACTGCATATAACAAATAGTGCCATATATTATAGTATGTATGTCTTGTAGTCAGGTCCAGGAGTGATCAGTCAATGCATATATCATTGTATATACAGTGCACGTAGTTCATGCAGTGTACAGGAGAATATGTCACTGATATGTCCCATACTATGTGTACAGATATCTGATATTATATACAGGATAATATGCGATGATTTGTGTTGAGCGAATAGCTTCGGATAAGTCCTTATCCTAATAGCTATAGCACTTACCGAATAGCTGCATCGGTAACCTTGGATACCTGGAGCACTCTCATTGATCAGCTGTATAGCTCACAGCTACATGTGTCGCAGCTGTGTGACAGTCACAACACATGTATGGAGAGCCTGTTTGTTGGGATCTCTATGCATATGTTGTGACTGTCACACAGCCGACACACATGCAGCTGTAGCACCGACCAGCTGATTATCGGGAGCCCTCCCGGTATCCGGGTTCCCGATGCAGCTATTCGGTAAGCGCTATAGCTATTGGGATAAGGACTTATTCGAAGCCATTCGATCAACAATTCTGATGATATAACATACGATGTCTCTGCACATAGTGCAATATATATCATGACATATCATCCTGCATATAACATACGATGTCTGTGAGTCGCCCTCCAGAGCAGTGGGAACTCGGATCTGAGCCTATAGACTACAATGGGGGATGTCACGGCAACACAGCTCAGTCCGTGGCTCTGGGGCTCACCTTTTAATGTGGGATATTTACAGGTGAATTGAAAATTGGAACGGGGATTCGTGACGCCACCTGTGGTACCTGGTCAGGGTGACCAGCGCTGCTGTGCAGATCCACTGAAGGGTTAATATTGTGCAGCTAGATGTTAAGCCTTCCACAGGTAAGGCTGAGTCCTTCAGGGTAGATAGATGTGTAGGGATGCAGGACAGACGGGGACCCAGCAGTTAGGGGTAATAAGGTAGACACACACATAAGTCACTTTGGTACCTTTACTGAAGATGTTGCAGGCACTCCCCGAGCACTGTAGGGTGAAGGGTGCACATCCAGATTCCTCCACTGGGTAGGTGTGTGGCCTCCTGTTCTCTGCCTTTTTGTAATGAAGTCTTGGCCTGCGTGTAGCTGGGCCTAGCTTGGTCTCGTCTTGTACCTGGCTGACCTTGTGGTTGGACCTTCTCTCTGAAAGGACAGGGTATTTTATGGCGGATCCTGCCAGACTCCGTCCTCCTACGTATCCTCGATCCTGCTACGTATCAGCTCTGTGGTACTCCTGGGACTTGTAGTCCTCCAGGAACTCCTTTGTTCTCCTAATGGGTCGTGGAAATCCCTATAGGCTCGGACCCCGGTGTCCGGTCAATACTTGCTGAGATGAGCTATGAAGGCTCCTCTATCTCATTAACTTTCCACTCGCCTTCGGCCTACCCGGGCCCTCACACGATCACACACTGGCAGTTGGTGGGCTGCCTCTTCACCGCTCTCTAAGCGTCGGCACGCTTTCTCACTGAGCTGCACTCACTAGATTCAACTCTGGCTAGGCTGGAGTGGTTTCTGTTCCACTTTTACTAGCCTCCACTCTCTTGAGCTGAATTGCTCTGCAGCCTTTCTCTAATCTCAACTCTGCACTTCACCTTACTGCAGACTGACTGAGCTCTCTTTCCTGTGTTCACTCTCCTTTTATATGTCTAAACAGCTCCCTCTGGTGGTCTTTGGAATGGGTGAAGGTGTGTGAATGTATATATTGGCCTCTAGTGGTGTATTCCTTCAGTGCACCCTTCTGGGAGATATGGATCCAGTCGCAGCTGGGCTCCACATCTGCACACATAATATAGGATATATCAGGGATATAATATACTATGTGCACAGACAAGCTGTGTTTGGCGTTAGAGCGGGTAGTACACAGTATTAAGAAATGAGGTATGTGAACTTTTAATTAGGGTCATTTGGATGTTTTGGGTTATCATTATGATTTAAAAATAGAAAACACAGTAAATTTACAATAAATGGCTTCACCCAACCAATAACCACGATTGGAGAAAAAGTTTTGGTGTTATCATTCACATTCTCTGAAAAAGGACAAGAAAGCAAAAATTCTCCTGGGGTATGTAAACTTTTGAGCACAACTGTATACAGGAAAATATATGACAGGTGTAATATCTGATGTCTATCGTCACAATAGACAGTAGCGTAGTTACCGGGGGACAGTGTGGACAGTTACCCTGAGCCCTGTGCTCAGGGGGGCCCACCCAGAGCTACACTACCCTTAATTAATCTGCATTACAGTACAGCCAATAGAGTTAAGCCCTGCAGTATAGTAGGGAGACACGATCTCCCTGCACTACCCCTCTCTGTTCTGTGGACCGTAGATCGCTTTATGCCTGTGGTCTACAGAACAACTGAGGTGCCGACGTGACAGGACTAGTGATGAGCGAGCACTAAAATGCTCCGGTGCTCGTTGCTCGGGTCGAGCAAATTGGAATACTTGGGTACTCGGACAGAACAAGAGCCCAATGTAAGTCTATGGGAGACCCGAGCATTTTTACCACGATCCCCCCCGGTGGTCCTTTTAAGGTCTAAAAACGTCTGTAAATGATGGAAACACAGCTCAAATGACACGGGAACATCATGGCAAATGCCCCTGGAAGCATTTCTGACTCCTAGGTCACAGCTGCAATTTTCAAACTTTCAATTTTTATTCCTTTAAAACAAAGAAATACAGTATGTCACACAAAATAGTTATTAAATAACATTTCCCACATGTCTACTTTACATCAGCACAATTTGAGAAACAATTTTTTTTTTTGTTAGGAAGTTATAAGGGATAAAAGTTGACCAGCGATTTCTCATTTTTACAACAACATTTACAAAACCTTTTTTTTAGGGACCACCTCACATTTGAAGTCACTTTAAGGGTCTATATGGAAAAACATACCCAAAAGTGACACTATTCTAAAAACTGCACCCTCAAGCTGATCAAAACCACATTCAAGAAGTTTATTAACCCTTCAGGTGTTTCACAGGAGCAGAAGCAACATGGAAGGAAAAAATGAACATTTAACTTTTTAGTCACAAAAATGATTTTTAGCAACAATTTTTTTATTTTCTCAAGGGTAAAAGGAGAAATTGGACCCCAAAGTTGTTGTCCAATTTGTCTTGAGTACGCTGATACCCAACATGTGGGAGGACCACACGGCAGGGCTCTGAAGGGAAGGAGCGCTGTTTGACTTTTTCAAACTAAAATTGGTTGGAATTGACATCGTACAACATGTCGCATTTGGAGAGCACCTGATGTGCCTAAACAGTGGAAACCCCCACAAGTAACACCATTTTGGAAACTAGACCTCTAAGGAACTTATCTAGATGTGTGGTGAGCACTTTGAACTCCCAAGTGCTTCACAGAAGTTTATAACGCCCGGAATTGAAAATAAAAAATCATATTTTTTCCACAAACATGATCGTTTAGTCCCCAATATTTTATTTTCCCAAGGGTAACAGGAGATGTGCCTAAACAGTGGAAACCCCCCACAGTGACCCCATTTTGGAAACTAGACACCCTGAGATCAACACCCCCTGCTGAGGGCGCTGCCATCACCGTGTATGGTGGTCAAGAGAAGGACATTCCTCTTGTCCTTGTACTTGACCACCAGCAGGTGGTTGCTACATTGGGCTCTGCTGTCACCCCTTCTTAGCATCTGCCCAAGTGGCTTCTTTGGGAGGCCTCTCTAATTTTTGCGGACAGTACTGCAGGCTGCGGTACCTCGCGCAAAGAGAGATTTGTAGAGTGGAATGCTGGTATAAAAGTTATCGGTTTTGAGGTGATAACCTTTATCCAGCAGTGGATGCACCAAATCCCACACAATTTTCCCACTCACTCCCAGGACAGGAGGACATTCAGGGGGTTCAATCCAGGTGTCCTTTCCTTCGTAAACTCTATAGCTGTGGGTGTACCCTGAGCCGTCCCTTAAATTGAACTAAGGACTCATCTACGCAGTTGTCCCTTTGAGGCATGTACACTTCAGCAAACTTTTTGTTGAAGTGTTCGATGACCGGCCAAACTTTGAACAGACAGTCAAAGTTGGGGTCATCTCATGGGGGAGACTGTGCATTATCGGTATAATGCAGGAATTTGTGGATGGCCTCAAATCGTGTCTGGGCCATGACCATTCGGAACACTGGAGTGTTATACAAAATATCAATACTCCAATATTGCCAAATTTCTGGCTTCTTCAGGATCCTCATATGAAGAACCGGGCCCCAAAACTGCATCATTTCAACTGCGTCTACAGGAGACCAGTTAGAATATG
Source organism: Oophaga sylvatica (assembly GCA_033576555.1). NCBI lineage: Eukaryota > Metazoa > Chordata > Amphibia > Anura > Dendrobatidae > Oophaga > Oophaga sylvatica. Next base: position 152,277,396 of record JARQOD010000004.1, on the reverse strand, counting down.
ATGAAACGGGGTTTTGCGCCAAAAATTGGCGAGCGTACAAATTAGTTTGCTCCTCCATGAGGTTAATAAAATCCTCAGAGAAAAAGACTGTGAGGCCGGTGGTGTCAAACTTGATTCCTGATTCTACCACAAAATCAGGAATCAGTGGCTCGTAATTTTCAGGGGGTGAGGTCCATACAGGGTCCACAGTGTGGTGCGCTGGTTCAGTTTCAGCTTCGTCTTCTGGAATGGTGGGAGATGCCTCATCTTCTGTCCCGGAGCGTCAGCGTGGTGGTTCCGCAGGACCCGAGGAGGAAGATGAGGAGGAGGAACAGGATGAATAATCAGAAAAGTATAGAAATGTGGGATCCTCTCCCTCGCTATCAGTGGCGGAGGCAAGGAAAGCATATGCCTCCTCCAATGAACAGCGCTTTTGGGATAAACGTGACGGGTGGGACTTTTTTTTGAGTATGGTGCTTGGGTGTACTTTATTTATAACTATGTGTGTGTGTGGGGGGGGATAGTGATTGGTGCAAACTTGTCTAAAAAGAAAAAGCTAAAAGAAAAAAAGCAAATAGGGAGAAAAAAATGCCTGTGAAAATAAAAGTGTAAAACTGCAGGCCCAAGCTCTGATAAGTGAACTGTGTCACTTATCAAAGTCCGGCGGCTGCGGGATGTGCGCACAGTGAGGTGGCGGAAAGGGAGGTGGAAAAAAAAAGGGAAAATGGCAGGCGCAAGCTCTGATAAGTGAACTGTGTCACTTATCAAAGTTTGGCGGCTGCGGGATGCACGCACAGGGAGATGGCGGAAAGGGAGGTGGAAAAAATAAAGGGAAAACTGCAGTCCCAAGCTGTGATAAGTGAACTGTGTCACTTATCAAAGTCCGGCGGCTGTGGGATGTGCGCACAGGGAGGTGGCGGAAAGGGAGGTGGAAAAAAGAAAAAAGGGAAAACGGCAGGCCAAGCTCTGATAAGTGAACTGCGTCACCAATCAACGCTCGGTGGCTACGAAATGTGCACACGGAGGCGGCGCAAAGGGGGGTGGAATGGGGTAAAAAAGGGGGTAGGAGAGATGGGGATGAAGAGAGATCGGGCAGGGATCTGGTATCAACACTTACGGTTGTAGTCTCTCTTCTTTTTTCTTTCTCTTTATCTTTCTTCTTTTTTCTGTCTTCTTTCTTCTGTCTTCTTTCTTCTTCCTACAGCACTACAAGGCCAGCACAGGAGGAAATCTGCAGTGTGACCACTCTGCAGGAATCCTCAGCAAGTCTGAGGACCTCTGCAGAGCGGTCACACACAGGTCAGAGCCAGTGAGACAGGTCACAGAGCGGTCGTACCGCTGCTGTGACCTGTCATTGGTGAGATCGATCATAACATCTCAGCTCCGATCCTAGGCAGGTCACAGCCAGGTCACCAGCCAGGTCAGCAGCAGGGCACAGCGTGGTCATGTAAAGGGACGGCCGTGGGCCGATGTGCTGGAAGCTATGTGATGTTTTACCTCTGTCATGTCTAGGTGTGAAGGTGTTCTCCTCCCGTGAGGAGCGTACAGAGCGATTAGTGTCAGAGTCCAAAATCACGTCAACAGTTCTGCTTTATTTTCCTCTGGGCGCAGCACATCAAGACACCATAGCATCTCTTACACGATACCAGCAATACATTCTTCACAAGGCTGCGTCTTCTCCGCTGCCACACCAGAATGGACCAATAAGTATTGACGGGACGAGGAGCCCCGTGAAAACGGCACTTCAACTGCTTCCCCTGGAGACACTTCAATCCAGCATAAAAAGACATGTTTACTAGACCGTCCACCCCTCTCTGGTTTTCCTGCCGGATACTTCTGATGGCCCACTTGCTTCTACGCTTTCAGCACGACCTCTTCTGCTGAGCGTTCTCACAGTGACTCCTCCACTGGACTTCTCTGTGTAAACCCACTCTCTCTGGGCCACACCACGTGGTCTATTCTATTCCAGCTTGTTTCAGGGGTTGCTGATCCCTATTCTTCCTACCCTATGCCTAGGGCCAGGAACGTGGACGTCCTCACTTAGCAAGGTCCACCCCGACTGTCCTCCGCTACGAGGAGCGCTTCCTGACAGATTCCCGCTTGGAGGGAAACTTTCCCTAGCAAGTCCCTAACTACTGTCCCTAACAGAGTGAATGTGCTAACTGCCCCCCTCTAGTGGCCAACCCTAATTCTGTTCTGACAAGTCCCTAACTACTGTCCCTAACAGAGTGAATGTGCTAACTGCCCCCATCTAGTGGCCAACCCTAATACTGTTCTGACATACATTTATAACATTCTAACTAGATCACTAAGGTGCCCCCACTAGTGATCCCTCGCAGATAACAGTTACCCAACTATGTACACTATTCTTCCAGTGCCCTCCTCTAGTGACCCCAAAGATGCACTGACTACCTGTCACTAGTCCCCCGCATTTATACCTACATAGCAATGTACAAAGCATATATATATTTACATTGACACACTTAAAGGGATGAAGCCTTATAGGGTTAATTCCCCAGACCTCCTTACAGTCACACCGCAACTGTGCCCTGTAATTGGCATGATCGACGATGACATCAATCGCACCAATCAGCTCCTGCAGGCCCTGCTAGGCCTGTCCTAATGATCTGTGTTCAGGATCGGTGCTATTACAGCACCAATCCGGCAGGGCACAGCGCGGTAACACCGCGGCTGTGCCCTGCGATTGGTGCGATCGATGTGATCGTCAATCGCGCCAATCTGAGTTGTTTTCGCCGGTGCCTGACAATTGACAAAGCCTCTGAATGAGATAAAATGTTTTGCTGGGATGTGGAATAAAGCAAATTAAATCAACACATGTGATTGCCGGGATTTCATTTTTCCTTGGATGGTCTATCATCCTCAGCTGAAAGCAGCAGTAGATGAAGTTTGTCAACAACGCAGAAGCTGTAAGTTAGTGAAGCCTCCAGAGCAGCGGGCCCCTACGCAAACTATTGTGTACTCCACCCCTCTGGAGGTGCTTATGATTGACTACTTGACTATAGGCCCAGCTCATCTTGGATACGAACACTGCCTGGTGATGACCGACCACTTCACCAAATTTGCTGTGGTGACTCCAACTCGGTAACAGACTCCTGAGTCGGCGGCACAGGCCATTTGCAGAGACTTCATCTGAATGTACGGCTGTCCGAAGAGGATTTACTCTGACCAAGGCGCCTGTTTTCAAGGACGGGTTATGGAAGAACCGCATCACCTTTACCAGACCGAGAAGTGAAGAACGACGCCGTACCATCCCCAAGGAAATGGGGCTTGCGAGCGTTTCAATATTCAAATGCTGCGGACGCTGGAGGAAGACGGATAAGTTTGCTGGCCTGAATTTGTGGCTGAACTAGTATGAGTGTACAACAACCGAGTGAACAGCACAACTGGATACACACCATACACCCTGCTGTTTGGCCGAAAAGGGAGAGCGATCACTGAGCTGGATTTGGAGTTAACCCTTGCTCTGTCTCCTGCCTGTCACTGCATACCGCAACCTACTCACAGTAGTATCAGCAGTACAGATGGGGACATAATGGAGAGGAGGTAGGTGTCTGAATGTGGCATTGGCCGTGGTTGTAGCAGTTTGAGTAGCAGTGGGTGGGCCGGTAATATCAACAGTGCAGTGTGCAATTAATGGATATAACTTGAAAAATGATAAAGGTTGCACCATAATTTACCACGAATGAATACTCTAAAGATTGAAACTGCATTACTGCCATAGAAAATGAGAAAAAAGCACTATAATTGTATATATGAAATATTCATCTGCAAAATTGCTATGAAAAATACAGTAAAAAGAAGGTACTTAGCGCATACTGTACAGTAGATTGGCCAATATATGTGAGCGCAACTGCCATGTCAAGGCGTCCTTCAAAAATTGTGTCCCTGTCCTGATATGTCACCTCTCCTTGGCAAAAAAGCCTACAATTTATGGGGCAGGAATGGACCAGCTATCTACTTAAAATCACCTGTGGTTGAAGGGAGCGGGAGGACACATGTCCAAAAAGGCTTTGATACAAATAGAGAAAAAGACCAGCACATTCAAGTTAGTGTGAACAGGTGTCAACCAAAAAAGCATATAACTTGAAAAACGATAAAGGTTGCACCATGATAATTCTTGGTAAATCATGGTGCAACCTTTATCGATTTTAAAGTTATATGCTTTTTTGGTTGGCACCTATTCACACTAGCTTGGATGTGCTGGTCTTTTTCTCTATTTGTATCAAATACAATATACAATAATTGGCATTCGTGTGATGGAGTGCCCACAGTCTAAAAGCATGTTGATTGGCTGTGCTGCAGTCTTTCAACAAGTTTTATTAGACTGGCAAACCCGAACAGGAAAATGGATGTACCGTAAAAAGTCAGTGTTTGGGGGTCAGTACCGGAGTGTCCACAAAAACCCTGAACTTTCCCGTGCAGGTTTTCTCATCCCTAGTTAGAAGGGTTAAAAATTAATCAGCAATTTCATGTTTTTCAAACAAAAATTACATAACCAATTTTTTTAGGGATCACATCCCATTTGAAGTGTCTTTGAGGATCTATGTGACACAAAATACCCAAAAGTGACACCATTTTAAATCTGCACTCCTTAAAGTGCTCGAAACCACATTCAATAAGTTCATTAACCTTTCAGGTGCTTCACAGGAATTAGAGCAATTTGGAAGTCAAAAGTGAAAATTTTACTTTTTCCCACAAAAACGTTGCTTTAGCCCATATGTTCTCTTGTTAACCTTGTGAAAAGGCAAAATACAAATTTTTGTGCAATTTCCCCTGAGTATGCTGATACTCTAAATGTTGTGGAAAACTACCGTTTGGACACACTACAGGAATAGTATAGATAGTGGAATACATAGTGGAAGTCATGTCTTGTTTGCAGAGCCCCTGATGTTCCTAAAGAGTGAAAACCCCCTACCAGTGACCCCATTTTGGAAACTACCCCCTTCAAGAAATTTATCTAGCGGACCCCAAAATTTGTTGATCAATTTCTCCTGAGTGCACCGATAACCCATATGTGGTGGAAAACTACTGTTTAGGAGCACGGCAGGCCTTGGAAGGGAAGAACTATTTCTCCTGAGTACACCGATAACCCATATGTGGTGGAAAACTACTGTTTGGGAGCACGGCTGGGTTGGAAGGGAGGGAGAACTATTTGACTTTTAAAGTGCAAAATTGGCTGGAATAGATAGCGGAAGTCATGTCATATCTACAGAGCTCCTGAGGTGTCTATACAGTGGAAAGCTCCCACAAGTGACTGAATTTTGGAAACTACACCCCTCAATTAAATTATATAAAGGTACGCCAATATACTACTTTGGAGGCACAGGACAAAGTTCAGAAAGGGAGAAGCACCATATTGGAGTACAAATTTTGCTGGAATAGTTTGAGGGTTCCATGTCACATTGGCAGAGCCTTTGAAATGCCATAAAATCAGACCACAGATAAATGACATCACTTTACAAACTACACCACTCGATGAATTCATCTAAGGGATGCAGTGAGCATATTGACACCACATGTACCTCACAGAATTTTATATCATTGGGTGATGAAGAAAAGATAATTGCATTATTACCACTAAAATGTTGTTTTAGCCCCAAGTTTTTAATTTTTATAATGGCTAATAGGAAAAAATGGACCTCAGTTTTTTGTGCAATTTCTTCTAAGTGCGTAAATCTTCTTATATGTAATCAGGAAACACTTTTTCAGGTACAGTGGTAAGGAAGTAGGGCAATATTTTAATGCATATTTTGTCTTGTGATGAGACTCGTGAGGAAAGGAGAACTATTTGACTATTGGATTACAAAAGCCAAAAGAGCAAAATCCCTCCCTGAATTGATTGCATTTTGGAAATGGCACCCTTTCTAGGAATTAATCTACAGGTGTTGTGACAATTTTGATGCCATGGCTGTTTTCCAAAAACAAGCCGCAGTGGATGTGGCTGAGTGAAATTGGAAATCTGATGTTATAGTGCCCGTACGCTGTAGTGCCCAGTATGTTGTAGTGCCTATACATTGTGCCCAGTTCATGCTTCTGGAGTTATAGTCCCTATACATTTAGCAGGTTCTCATACCTATAGAAATTCCAAATGTGGATGCTAAATGTGCTTTAGGCACACTGTGGCTCAGAAGTGAGGGGCATTTGTTTTTTGGAGTGCAGAATTTGCTGGATTTCTTTTGAGAGGGTGAGGAGCCATTATGCTTTTCCAGATCCTTTATTGGGAACATTTTGCATAACATTTTGGATCACATTTTATTATTCAGATGAAAGCCCTGAGGGATCCCTTCTTTGCAGAAGTGCACAAAACTGTGGCCAACCGCACTGTTTGCAAACTTAAAAAGACTGACAGCACCAGATCATAGGCCAGACAAAGTCCACAGTGAAGCCATGAGTCTCATTGTAGGGAATCTTCCACTGAGGGTTCCGTCTGAATCACATATTTCAGAAATTTACATGGAAACCTTGGTGTAAGCACTCAGCTATATCTTAGTTATTTTTCCTCTGATGGAGCTGTATTACGAGGTGACACGTACGCACTTGCGCACTTTCTTCTCCTATGTCACTGCTGATGGGCGGACACGATAGCTAAACCTACTACTGGCTTTTTTTGCCTTGCACATGTGCCAGAATTTGCATTTACCACTATTCCCTTCTTGTTCCTGGTAAATCCTCTAACAGCTGATCCTGCTTTATAATTAATGATTGTATATATAAGATGCTTGCAGCACACTTTCCCTGCATTGGCCCCTAAAGAAGCCTCACGCTAGTGGCAACACGCGTTGGGCACTCTTTACCCTGTCAGAAGCATGGACTGTTTGTTAATCCAGGTTGCCTTAGGGTCCCGTCACACTCTTCATTGTCCCAGCGATCCCACCAACGATACGACGTGGATGGGATCGCTGGGACATCGTTAGCTGATCTCTGGTGAGCTGTCACATAGGCAGACTCACCAGCGATCAGGCCCAGCGAGCACGCTGGTATCCAATGTACACATCGGGTAACTAAGCACCGCACGGCACCTAGTTACCCGATATGTACCCTAGATACTGGCTCTCAGCTTCTGCTGTAGAGTGTTGAGAGCCGGTATCCAATGTACATATCGGGTAACTAAGCACTGCGCTGCACCTAGTTACCGATATGTACCCTGGATACTGGCTCTCAGTGCTCTACAGCAGAAGCTGGGAGCCGGTAACCAGGGTACATATCGGGTAACTAGGTGCCGCGCGTTGCTTAGTTACCCGATATGTACATTGGATACCAGCTCACAGCTCGCTGATCGTTGGTCTCTGCTGTCATACGCTGTGATGCGCGCTGGCCAGTGGGAGACCAACGATGAAAAAATGGTCCAGGACATTCAGCGACGATCAGCGATACCCAGCAGGGGGGCTGGTCGTCGCTGCGTGTCACACTAAGCGAGATCACTGGCTAGGTCGCTGTTGCGTCACAAAATCGTGACGCTTCAGCGATCTCGCTTAGTGTGACGGGGGCTTTACTCTCTCAACAACATACACCATTGGCATCATAATATGCTTGATGTACTGTGGGTATGCTTTACCCTTATCTGTATTCACCCCTAGCAAAATGTTATATTTTCAAGTGTGGATTTACATATGATAGATTTACCTGCTTTTCAGTCTTTTCTATTTGCATGAGGTTTCTGACTATCTGACTTTGCGGTATTTAACCTGCATTATACATTTTATTGCTGCTTTTTATCCTTATTTGATAATTATTTAGAGCTAGGTGCTTTTAGCAGCATAGCTTTATTAACACTCATGCTGGCTGTATATTCTTATTGCAGGGATTTGTGCAATATGTATTTTGAGAGTAATCAGTGTATGGTCATTATATTGTGTATTTAACCTGGGCCATATTTATTATTTACAGAGATTGAATTCTTTATCTATTGCCTGACAGGGTTGATCACGTGGTTGGCAGCACGGTGGCTCAGTGATTAGCACTGCAGCCTTGCGATGCTTGGGTCCTTAGTTCAAATCCCACCAAGGACAACATCTGCAAGGAGTTTGTATGTTCTCCCCGTGTTTGCATGGCTTTCCTCCGGGCACTCCGGTTTCCTCCCACGTTCCAAAGACATAATGATAGGGAATTTACATTGTGGGTCCCATTTGGGGACATGATGATAATGTGTGCAAACTGTAAAGCGCTGCGGAATATGTTGGTACTGTATAAATAAAAAGATTATCATGGTTGGAGTCTTGTCATTAACTTTTTAATTGTTTTTATGTACTTTTTGTGTGTAGCTGTTCACCAATAAAGGTTTACTTTTTACTTTTTGATTTGGTCTGGTGATCCCATCTTATATAGCTTGTCTTTGTTTATTCTTTCTTGCATACATATATATTACTGGTATAGGTGATCCCAGCAATATTTACAGTGGTGCCCTCCATTTTTTGTTTTTAGTAAATTAGAATAATTGACAATAAACACCTGTAAAGGCTTCCTAAGCATTTTAAAAGGTCCCTTATTTTGTTTCAGTAGGCTCCACAATCATCGGGAAGACTGATCACTTGACAGATGTCCAGAAGGCAGTCATTGACACACTCCACAAGGAGGCTAAGCCACAAAAGGTCATCATTGCTAAAGAAGCTGGCTGTTCACAGAGTGCTGTATCCAAGCATATTAATGGAAAGTTGAGTGGAAGGAAAAAGGGTTGCACAAGCAACTGGGATAACAGCAGCCTTGAAAGGATTGTTATGAAAAGGCCATGCAAAAATTTTGGGGAGATTTACAAGGAGTGGACTGCTGCTGGAGTCATTGCTTCAAGAGCCACCACACACCGACGTATCCAGGACATGGACTACAAGTGTCGCATTTCTTGTGTCAAGTCACTCATGACCAATAGACAACGCCAGAAGCATCTAACATGGGCCAAGGAGGAAAAGAACTTGACTGTTGCTCAGTGGTCCAAGGTGTTGTTTTCAGATGAAAGTAAATTTTGCATTTCATTTGGAAGGCAAGGTCCCAGAGTCTGGAGGAAGAGTGGAGAGGCTTAAGGTCTAGTGTGAAGTATCCACAATCAGTGATGGTTTGGGGAGCCATGAAATCTGCTGGTGTAGGTCAACTGTGTTTTATCAAGACCAAAGTCACACAGCCGTCTACCAGGAAATTTTAGAGCACTTCATGGTTCCCTCTGCCGACAAGCTTTTTGGAAATGGAAATTTCATTCACCAGCAGGACTTGGCACCTGTCCACACTGCCAAAAGTACCATTACCTGGTTTAAAAACAACAGTATCACTGTGCTTGATTGGCCAACAAACTCACCTGGCCTTAACCCCATAGCGAATCCATGGGATATTGTCAAGGGGTAGATGAGAGACGCCAGAGCCAACAATGCAGACAAACTGAAGACTGTTATCAAAGCAACCTGGGCTTCCATGGTCCGGAACCACAGCGCTTTGG
>JARQOD010000004.1:152211994-152267875 GCA_033576555.1 Oophaga sylvatica | reverse complement strand
TTTTAAAATGTCGACAATTTGTATTAAAATTTTTTTGCATTTCTCATAATTTTCCGAGATCCATAACATTTTCATTTTTCGCGATCTGGGGCTATTTGAGAGCTTATATGTTTGTGCCCTGAACTGACATTTTTACTGATACAATTTTTGGGTACATACAATGTTTTGATTGTTTCGTTGCATTTTATTGTGATGTCGCGGTGACCAAAAAACTTAATTCTGGCCTATCGATTTTTTTCTCTTCGTTATGCCATTTACGTATTGGATTAATTTGTTTTATAGTTTGATAGATTGGACATTTCTCAATGCAACAATGCCAAATATGGGTCTTTTAAATTTTTTTTATTGTTTTATTTTCAATGTGGGAATATGGGGTCACTTGAACTTTTGTGCTGTAAATTTTTTAAAATGTAAAAATATTTTTTTTTTCCTTTTTACTGTATTCATTAATCCCCTTGTCTGATCGCTTGTGCAGTGCAAGAGCTCGCAACAAAGTCGGGGACATGACGTATAACATAAATATGCGTCGTGAAGGGGTTAATGCTATTTGATATACATTTGTGTTCTATAAACCTACATTGTTCTGATCACCCAGCACTGCTTTTGTACTGGTACGATCAGCTGCATGAGCCCGACTGATATACACAGCCATTCCACTGTTGTAACTGCCAGGATTAGAGTTCTCACTGATTTCAGCATTTTAACCCCTCATAATTCGCTTTGTATAGGTTCGGAGTTTGCCTGAGGGAGAGTAGATGAAAAATAGAAGACATCACTATTTCTTAGTGTTTTACCCATTTTAACTGATTCATTGCTAAAAGTCAATGGATAAAAAATGTTCACAGTCAGCTTGCTTCAGTTTTTTCAAATAGGATATGAAAAAAAACTGATGCATCATGCAAGGCAAAAAAGTCTAAAACAAGATTTTGGTCACTTTTTGTCCTTCTATAACTTAAAATAAAGCCGGAGTCACACTATCGTATAATACGGACGAGTGCTATGCTATAAAAAAATTGTATAGCACTCGGAACAATGTTAATTTATGGGGCAGCCCTCATCATCCTTTTTTCTCTTGTTTGTATTATACTTGCAAGTGAAATTGCAGCATGCTGCGACTGTCCGCATATCTCGGCCGAGTCTCGCCAATGCAGGTCCATGGGTGCGAGAAAAAAATCGCACAGCACACAGACCATGCATGTGGACTTGCAAGAAATACTCAGGCATTGGCCAGGTGACAAGAAATTGCCTCAGCCATTATTCAGCCATTATTCAGGAAGCTTTGGCATGCTAATTAGCCTGGGAAGTTCTAGAACAAGCCATCATCACACCTCCACTGAGTATAGCAAGATGGCAAGGCAAATTTATGCTGAGCTTCTGATCGTTCTGGTGGAGAGGCCACATGGAAGTGTATCTGCCGGCAAATGTTTCCTACCAATGAAGAAAGTACACCAGAGGTTCAGCATGAAATGAGTAATACCCTAAATATAAAAAAAACTTGAATTGTTTAAAATGTAGCAACAAATGACCCAAACATCATCATATGTGATGTTATGCTTGCTATCCTGGCTGTTTGCCAGTTTTCACTTGTCAAGTAGCATTCCACATTAGCCTGTAACGTACATTTGCCAATACTTAGGCCTCTTTCACACATCCGTTGTGCGCCTGACGGCGCCCCCGCATTTAGCCGCAGCGCCGCATCAGAAAACCGGATGCGGTTTTTGGCCGGATGGTTTCTGATGCCCGGAGACATCAGGCGACACCGGCAAAAAAAAAAACGTTACATGCTGCGTTTTGTCCGGCCGCCGGAATGTACAATTCCGCCGGATCCAGACAAAACCGCATATAACGCATGACATGCGGCGCCATCCGGCGCTAATGAAAGTCAATGCAAAAAAAAACGCATCCGGCATTACATTTCCGATGTGTTGGACAAAATGCGAGCCTGTAGGCACAACGGATGTGTGAAAGAGGCCTTACACTGTGACCCTAATGTCAAACATTTGTTGGTTTACGTTGCAGTGTCTGATGTCATGAGACGGTGGCGGAGCTGCTGTGACCAGTTCCGCAGAGAGCGTCAGAATCGGGCCAGGAGTGGGGCAGAGGGCCCCAAAAAGGTAAAATATATCTACTATGATCGCTTAAATTTTCTTGCTCCAGTTCTGGATCTCCGTCTATAAGTGCATGATTCACCACACCACACATTTGCCACGTCGCCTTACGGTATGATATTAATTTTTTTATTTCTTCTTCTGAAAAACAGAACAGAATCAAACATAACTGGCTCAGACTCGGAGGTCCACGTCGACCCAGTTAAAGAAGAAGAGGCTGGACCATCTTCCCAACCTCAACAAGTCACCAACGACCAGCACTCCCTTCTGCAGGACAGGAGCCAACTCAAAAAGAAGAGGACCGTGGGCAGAGTAGCAGACCAACACTCCCGATTGATACCTCACCACAGCCTGCAGTAGTCTCATGCCGTGACCGCCGCAGGAGGGAGCTTGCCACCACTGGGACCAAACAGCAAGTGGATACTGGGTGTTGAACTACCTGTCTTGCACTGCCAATGATGACAGGGAAGAGGCCTATGCACGGAGTCTGGCACACTATCTCCGCACAATCCCCCGAGAAGTGAGGCTGCGGGCCAGAGGTGCACTCCAAAAAGTTATAGATGCATGCACCTCACCCAATAACCCCACTCCGATCTTGGCTTACCTTGAAAGATGGCAACTTTCACAGCAAAACCTTCTCCAAATGCCTGGACTACCAGAGGAGACCACAAGATATGAGAGTCCTTCACCACAAATACCTGAAGGCTCAATACAACACCGGCCACAACATGGGCATTTTATGGCTACAGCTGGACCTCACCATTATGGCCACTTGACCATACCCAGTGTAGGAGAGTGGCCACTACATGGGTATGGTCGACATGGACATTCTGGGATGTATCCACAAATCTGTCCTGCCAATACACAGGATTATTATGTTCATCAATACTCAAGTGCTCAGTACCAGCATGTTTCACACCCAGTGCCTTCCATGCTCCATCATACAGCCTCAGCCACCACTCAGGCTCATGGTCAATTAGCCACATACAGTAGCCAAAGCACTCAGGCTGCTGGTCCGCCATCTCCTAAACCTACATACAGGTCCTTCTCAAAAAATTAGCATATAGTGCTAAATTTCATTATTTACCATAATGTAATGATTACAATTAAACTTTCATATATTTTAGATTCATTACACACCAACTGAAATTTGTCAGGTCTTTTATTGTTTTAATACTGATGATTTTGGCATACAACTCCTGATAACCCAAAAAACCTGTCTCAAAAAATTAACATATTTCAACCGTCCAATAAAATAAAAGTGTTTTTTCAAAACAAAAAAAAAGCCCATCAAATAATAATGTTCAGTTATGCACTCAATACTTGGTCGGGAATCCTTTGGCAGAAATGACTGCTTCAATGCGGCGTGGCATGGAGGCAATCAGCCTGTGACACTGCTGAGGTGTTATGGAGGCCAGGATGCTTTGATAGCGGCCTTAAGCTCATCCAGAGTGTTGGGTCTTGCGTCTCTCAACGTTCTCTTCACAATATCCCACAGATTCTCTATGGGGTTCATGTCAGGAGAGTTGGCAGGCCAATTGAGCACAGTAATACCATGGTCAGTAAACCATTTACCAGTGGTTTTGGCACTGTGAGCAGGTGCCAGGTCATGCTGAAAAATGAAATCTTCATCTCCATAAAGCATTTCAGCCGATGGAAGCATGAAGTGCTCCAAAATCTCCTGATAGCTAGCTGCATTGACCCTGCCCTTGATGAAACACAGTGGACCAACACCAGCAGCTGACATGGCACCCCACACCATCACTGACTGTGGGTACTTGACACTGGACTTCAGGCATTTTGGCATTTCCTTCTCCCCAGTCTTCCTCCAGACTCTGGCACCTTGATTTCCGAATGACATGCAAAATTTGCTTTCATCAGAAAAAAGTACTTGGGACTACTTAGCAACAGTCCAGTGCTGCTTCTCTGTAGCCCAGGTCAGGCGCTTCTGCCGCTGTTTATGGTTCAAAAGTGGCTTTACCTGGGGAATGTGGCACCTGTAGCCCATTTCCTGCACACGCCTGTGTACGGTGGCTCTGGATGTTTCTACACCAGACTCAGTCCACTGCTTCCTCAGGTCCCCCAAGGTCTGGAATCGGTCCTTCTCCACAATCTTCCTCAGGGTCCGGTCACCTCTTCTCGTTGTACAGCGTTTTCTGCCACATTGTTTCCTTCCAACAGACTTCCCATTGAGGTGCCTTGATACAGCACTCTGGGAACAGTCTATTTGTTGAGAAATTTCTTTCTGGGTCTTACCTTCTTGCTTGAGGGTGTCAATGATGGCCTTCTTGACATCAGTCAGGTCGCTAGTCTTACCCATGATGGGGGTTTTGAGTAATGAAGCAGGCAGGGAGTTTTTAAAAGCCTCAGGAATCTTTTGCATGTGTTTTAGAGTTAATTAGTTGATTCAGAAGATTAGGGTTAAGGTCGTTTAGAGAACCTTTTCTTGATATGCTAATTTTTTGAGACAGGTTTTTTGGGTTATCAGGAGTTGTATGCCAAAATCATCAGTATTAAAACAATAAAAAACCTGACAAATTTCAGTTGGTGTGTAATGAATCTAAAATATATGAAAGTTTAATTGTAATCATTACATTATGGTAAATAATGAAATTTAGCACTATATGCTAATTTTTTGAGAAGGACCTGTACATAAATTTGTGATTTTTTTGTTTTTAGTTTGTATTGTTTTTTTGGCTGTTTTGCTATGTATATTTTTTTAAGTTTTTATTATTATTTTTTTGCCGTAAGACTTGTTTGAGAGCCGGTAATAGTGGCCATAAATGCCATATGATGTGAATATGGTTCTTTTTTGTAAAAAACATTATGTAAGTAAACTGAATTATTTCAATGTGTGTTTGTTTGTTTCCAATATATAGATGATGTTTTTATGTTACATTTGTTAACATATTTTGAAAAACACATCATACTTCGGAAAAATTAACATAATTTTATTTAACACACATAACAACAAAAAATTATAATGTAGATGTGTCGACCCGCCACCACAATTGTGGGTTACCAGGGCAATGGGGTACTCAGAGCCGAGCCCGTAGAAGTCTATGGGATTGTCACAGGTAGCTGTGGCTCGGTCTGTGGCCCGGGCGGTCTGGCGTATGTTGGGGATATATTTACAGGGATAGATTTATATACAGTTCGTGACGCCACCTGTAGTATTCTGGTAATTTGTACCAGCGCTGCTATAGATCTCTGAGGGGATGGTGATGCAGCTAGATGTCGGGTCCCCTACAGGTGGGACTCTTCCCTCAGGTCGGTAGTTAGGTAGGGATTGTGCAGGCATGCAATAATAACTCAGTCTCACACGGTCAGCGTCTTTCCATACCTTTACTTGTAAGATGTTCAAGCAGGTCCCAGGGAGGCTGATGGGGTTGGTGGAGGATGAGCTTTGAGGCAACAGCTAAGCAACTTAGGGGCCTCCTTTACTGTCCAATGAAGATGAGTACGACCAGCCTGAAGCGTAGTCCCCTCTATGATTCCAGCTTATCCAAAGCTGTGCTTCCCAGTCAATTTAGTGTTAGGAGCCTTTCTATGAGGGAGCTGAATTCTTATTTTGTCCTGCAGAGACTCAAAGTCTTCACTTCCCCTGACCCCAGATACGTACTGACTATAAGGGGGTGTTTGCCGCGACCTAGGGTCCGGTAAATCTCTGGTTTTCTCTTCACTATGCTTGTAGCTAATAGTGATCCTTCGGTCTCCAGTAACCGGTAGCAATGTGCAGGACTTTTCCAAGCCAAACGCACTTTTCCAATAATCTTCCTTCCACTTTGCCCTTCGATTTGCTCGACTCTTAATAGATAGTTCAGTCTTTCTTCCAGTGGGGCACAGCTCTGACTAGACTAAGGTGAATTAGACCACCTGTACCAGCCTCCACGTTCTGAACTGATGACAGGCTCAAACTGGACACGTCTACTCTGTCCAAGGACAGGAAACTGACTGACTAGAAAATCACTCCCTTCCACACCCCTGCTGGGCGTGTCAGAAGTGTACATGATGTCATGAAGAGACCTTAACTGTTACCTCTCCACTCATCCTCCTGGTATTGTGTACCAGGGCTACACATTGACAATGCATTCTCTTGCCACGGAGTATATCCCTCCGGTGAAACAAAATAATTAGTAAAAACATCCTGCACTTTGAGTCCAGAGGAAGAAGACGTGGATGATGTCCATGTGTTGTACTCATGACATTATTTGCATCCACCACATCATCACCAACATTTACACTACAGTCATGAATTCTTGTGAAGTTGTGAAGTACAACACATGCTTTGATAACCTGATTAACATTTTCTTCACTTAGTTGAATTGCAGACGGCAGAACACGCCATTTGCTACACAGAATGCCAAAGGCACACTCCACCAGGCGTCATGTACGGGATAGGCGGAAATTAAAGATTCTACACCGGCGGTCAAGTGTTCTACGTGGATAGGGCCTCATGAGGTTCCTGGTTAATTGAAAAGCCTCATCACCAACCATGACATAAGGCACCGCTTCCAGATTAGACCCTGGTAGCTGACGTGGGGGTGGGAGGTCCAGCTGATTATTGCGCATACGCCGATCCATAATGGAAGAATTGAAGATTCTGGAGTCTCCTGTTCTTCCATAGGCCGCAATGTCAACAATTCGAAACATGTATGCGCTGTCGACCAGGTCCAACAGCACTACAGAAAAATATTCTTTATAATTATAATATTGGCAGCCAGAGTTGGGCGGCTTACATACACGGATGTGCTTCCCATCCACGGCTCCAATACAGTTAGGAAACTGGCATGTCTCCTCAAACCCATGGGCAATACGCAGCCAGTCTTGTTGTGTGGGTTCAGGCATGACTGATTGATGCAATCGGGACCAAATTTGTGAGCATGTAGACCTGACAATGCCTGAGATTGTGGATTTGCCTATTAAGAAACTCCAGATGTAGTGCTGCATAGGACAGGCCAGTGGTTAGAAAGCTAAAGAAAAAAAAGACATTTGGTTACTTCATATCTATGCATCATCATACCCAGTTTATGGCACCATAACATTTAACGGAGAGTGTAAACTAAGCCCTGCCTCAACAAGTTACAGCAGTATACAATGCCTAGGGAACATAGCAGAATTACAAAGAGCAGGTAATGTGAAAGGCATAATGATTAAGAAAATAAAAATTTAACATAGAAAAAAAACCCAAAAGGAAGGGAAATGTGTGTTGAGAAAATACCCATATCAAATACATACGCAACTTGCGCATCACGGTGTCCTTGTAGGTGATCCCAGGGCGCAGAGTCTCAAGAAGAATATCAAATGTGGCCAGGAAGAATTTGTCTGGATGGCTGCACAGTGAAGCATACAGACGGTGAAAATGCCATTTAGTCATCCATCGCCTCAAAAGTGGATGGACGCACATTCTTCTCTGCCTCCTCGGATCCACAATCACTGGGTAAGGCTCAATATGCTGGGACACAACCCAGTGTAAAAGCAACTGCTCAGTGGTGTTAAAGGTTAGCCTATATGACATGTTGCACACAAATCAGCTATAGAAATACATCAGCAAACACTGTCATGCAAAACTAGGAGGAGGGGACTTGTTATTGAGCCAATAAATAGGGTTCCACATTAATTTCTATTGATTTTCAGGCCATGGATCCATCTTTTTTTCATTTTGCAACTGTGTTACAAAATAACGCCATACAGATGCTATACGGATGTCACACGGATTCTTAGATGCAAGAAAATCGCATCATCGCATTGAAAACAGATTACATATGGATCACCATACTGAGAACATTTGTGCGGTTCTCGGCAGACAAAATCAGACCGATTATTTATACGTTGTGTCTGACTCCGGCGTAAGGATGTGTATCCCCTAAGCCATTAGACATTAGGATCGTCATAATATAAAATATGATATTGGGGTCAATGAAGGGTCCTGAAACCTTATGATGCTAACAATACCATTCCCATTGCTTTACAGCATATACTCCTGTACACTGAAATTGCAGCACCAATAAGTAAAAATCATGGAATTATGGAAATCACAGAATTGACAGACATGTTAATGATGTGCAAATTATAAAAAAAGGAAACAAAATTTTAAAAACATCTCGATTTAGTTAGTATCACGTAAA
The DNA here is from genome assembly GCA_033576555.1 of Oophaga sylvatica. Lineage (NCBI taxonomy): Eukaryota > Metazoa > Chordata > Amphibia > Anura > Dendrobatidae > Oophaga > Oophaga sylvatica. The sequence goes on along the minus strand of JARQOD010000004.1, from coordinate 152,259,639 downwards.
AGCGCTATGCGCAGATCACATGAACTCACACACCTTCACTATCAATTAAGTTATTAATGATTGTCTAAGCAGGAATGTCCTGCCACACTGAATACACTTGGCATGAAAATCAACAAATTCCTGTCAGCTCCCTTTACAATTGCAGTCTAAGGATGTCCTAAATGTGCTCAATGGGAGACAAGTCCAGAGACATAGGACCGGTATAACATTCCTTCATGAAGTTGTAAGGACGAATACCAGGCTGCAAGAACCTGTATTAAGCCAGGTCCAGAACTGCTGAGGCTGCATCCCATGTTTCCTAGGGGAAGGAATAAGGGACCAGATCGGTGCTCTGACCCGGAAGTTGGGGGCGTGGTTAAAAGTGAAAGTACGTGCAACGTTGGGGAATTTCCCGCCAGCAATGAAAGGTAAGGTGCGGGCGCAGCGTACTCCGCGAGGTGTGCAGCTGGGCCGATACAAGACACCGCCGGCCCTACGCTAGGACGCTGCCGGAGCCTGTCTCAGTAGCAGGGAGAGAGACGGTAGCCCTGTGCAGCGGAGCGCCACATGTAAGCTTAAGAGCCAGAGCAGGGTGCAGTACTGTTCTCTGCTGCCCCCCTGATGGACGTTGCCAGTATTGCAGCCTTGCCTGTGTTTGCCGCCGCCACCAGCAGGGACTTGAAGGGGTAGACCTAACGTGCCCCCGGTGACTACTAGAGAGCAAGGGGCCGTACGCTCCGTGTCTGTGAGTACAGCGCATGTGCCACCTAAGAGAGACTGAGTACGGGACAGACGTTTACTCCCTGGGCTGCCAGTATATGTTTGCCGATCTACAGACGACCCAGATAGTGCTTTGGACTCCTCTGCCTCAGCTGTCTCAGATAATGGACTAGGAGCCCAGTGGAAGGTACCGGACACTGACCACTGCCGCCAGAAGACAGACCACTGTTATTGGCGCTAGTGAGTTTCAAGCAGGATCTACAGTCGGAGGAACTGCTGACACGATAAGTGTACAAAAGAACTGCCGTTACCTTGTTCATTAACTCTGTATATCCTTTGCAACTGAACTGTTTATACCCTCATTTAACTGTTTACCTCCCTGAGTGGAGTATTCCCCTGTGAAGTAAAACTGTTAACCCTTGCTCTGCCTCCTGTCCATCACTGCATCCCGCAACCTGCTTCACGAAGTCAGCAAACTTGGGTATAAAAGTGGATGTATACCTGTGCTGAATAGAATCCAATATACAATAGGAGACCAGATGCGGTATGGATGCGGTTTCGAGGTGATCATACCTCTTCATCAAGACAAACCACAATGATCCTGGTAATTATCCATAATGATTCCTTCATGAAGGTCTCTTCACTGCATTGCCCACTTGGGCTTGGAAGAGTCTTAGAATGGCACATAGTGATCCATTTTTCACTGCAAGTGAAATTAGATGTCACATACCAAGCTTAAAGTGTCAGTCTCTATACAGACCATCAGAAGGCATTTTCATAACATTGGTCTACATTCCAGATGTGCAACTTCAGGTGTTCCATTGACCTCATACCACTGCTTTCAAAAAGCTATCATGGTGCACAGTAAGATGGCAATGGAGGTGGTTAGAATGGAGGTTATCCTCTTGAGCGATGAGTCCTGCTTTTGTCTTGGACACAATAATAGCCATAGATTAGTCTAACTGTAGGCAACGCCATGAAGAGGCCTTCATGAGTGAACATAAAAGTGTCCCAGGAGCCATTTTTCACTCGACAATACCAAGCCACACGTTGATTGTACTAATGTGAGGAGACTGTGTGGCCTAAATGTGGTGCCATGACCTGCAGCATCTCTGGATCTGACTTATATCGAACATGTCCTGGACATCACAGGTCATAAATTGCAAAGGGAGCTGCCAGCAGTGGATCTTGATGATTTGTGAGCGCAAGTGCATTGAGAGTGGCAGAGCATTCCTCAGACAACCAATGATAGCATGGCAAGTTGTGTAAGTGTGGGGATTTCTATATGTGTGGTGCTCATGTTTAATACTGAATAAATTGAGATGTTTTGAAAATGTTGTTTCCATTTTTTCATAATTTGCATATCATTAACATGCCTATTGATGCTGTGATTTCCATAATTCCACAATTTTTCCTTCTTGAAGCTGCAATTACAATGTTTAGGAATGTATCTGTCAGTTCCGAATTTATCTGTGCAGTCACATACTGTACTCCAATCTGTAGGACTGATGCCAAAAATTACATTATATTAATTTAACTCAAGTAGTGGTAGGCTAAATAGTGTAAAATAATGCTCACAGGGAAATGTTTAATATAGTGGCAGTGTAGGGTTTGCATAATACAAAGTCAGTACAGGACTGAAAGAAGAAGAACTGAGGCTTATTAATAGACATTTCCAGAACACTATGCGCACAGAGCAAGCTCTTAAAACAATAAATGGCAGAGCTGCTGAGCCTGTAAAAGCCAGCAAACAGCATATAGCCCTCAGCTATCCTTCAGCCTTTACACTTGGTTGCAAATCATTCAGAGATTTCTATCAAATAAGGGAGCTTTTTAATGTTCTATAGGATTTCATTAATGGGTCATGAAAAATGTAGCACTTTCAGATCACCGCAGCTGGCATATTCGTAAAATTGAACAGGCTTGCTGAATTCGTTCTTTCATGTGACTGTAAGGGATTTACATATTCAAAGCTGAACAAGCTACTTTACATTGGTTTGCTAACATAACACTCATAACAAACTTTACATATGAGCTATGGTATCTAGTCACACCAGTATACTTCATGTACTCTATAGACTTCTATGGACCAGGTGTATTCCATTAGTGTCTCCTTTAGGCAAACATTGACCAAATATCTCGCACCTGACACCTCACTTTCAATTTTTATTTTTACCTATGTTAAAAAATAAGCTGCAGACTTTAACGCCAACCAGACATCACAAATGTGTATGTGTTAAACCCTTCCCGTCCTGGACAATTTTAATTTTTTAATTTTCGCTTTTTCTTCCCTTTCTTTTTTTATTTTTCTGACATGGTCATATGAGGGCTTATTGTACGAGTTGTAATTTTGAGTGATACCTTTCACTTTATCATACAATGTACAGAAAAAAACGAGAAAAAATGTTAAAAACAAATATGCAATTATATATAATTTTTTTTTTTAAGCTTCCACTTTATGGTGTTTATTACATGGTAAATGAGACCTGGCAAAATAATTCCTCAGGTCAGCGCAATTATGATGATATTCAAACTTATATAGCTTTAATTATTATTTTAGTGGTTAAAACAATCAGCTATTTTTTGAAATTTTGCAACATTTTTATTTTTCCATTGTTAGGATTACATGAATGATTATTTTTTGGAGTACATATTATGTTTTATCACCTTTTACTAAATGTTTTTTTGGTATGTGCTATGACCCCACAAAATGGTAATTCTGGTTTTTCAATACTTTTTTCTTTACAGTCTTGAGTTTAAGTTAAATAATATTATATTTTCATATCGCTGATGAAAGATTTTTTTATGATTTTAATTTTGAATTGTGAAAGGGAGGAGATTTAAAAGGCTTTTCCAATTTTGGCAAACCCCTCTCCCTTTGGCTGTAGTTTCTGTAAAATAAACAAACTGTTGCTTACTCACCCTCCCCAGGTTCCACTCTGAGTCTTCACTGCTATTCCCAGTGTCTGCGCATGTCTTCAGCACTGACATCACATCGAAAGCACTGAAGCCAATAACTGAGCGTAGTGGCTCTGCCACTGAGCTCACTGATTGGCTGCAGTGCTGTGTGAAAGTGACAGACACAGGCAGCAGCATCGGATGATGCAGCAGAGCTAGCCTACAGAATGGAGAACAGGGATTATCACTGTGTGGGTGGCAAAGCTTCTATAGAGATCGAGGACAGGAGAAGAACTATGAATGAGCTATGAGATAGCAGATAAAACCCCCTGCCCCCACTTCCTGTGATCTGTCTCATCTCCGCTGTTACTAAGGATGAATTTCACCTACCAACCAACCGTGTATATTAAGTTAGAGAAGAGGGAGAAACCTAGTGCTCGGCATTTTAGCACATTTTTTATCACTAGAATGATTTACAAATTTGCTATTTAGCACACTGATTGTCAAACAGAGATAAGTTTATTGAAATGACAGTGACCACTTCGTTGTGGAATGGGAGAGGCGTTAAAGAAGTGGCTCCCTGCCGCCTTCTTCTTTCCAGACTGACAGATCCCTTTCTATATACACAAATAGGTGTAAGGAGGAAGACCGGGCTGTGGGTGCTGACAGAGCACCGGGTCCGGAACTGCTGGGGCCATGCCTCTTGTTGCAGGAGGGAAGGAAATTGAGGATGGAGAGAACCCATGACCTACTGAGAGGTGGTGTGGTAAGCCAGCGGGAGATAAGGGGTTTTGTACGGGAAGTGAGGGTGAGTTCCCACCAGAGAGAAGCGAGAGTGCAGACCTGCTTCGTGCTGTGAGTAGCCTTAGTTTGCGCGGTAGCAGAAAGGGAGGAGTGCAGAAGGGACCGGAGAGTGTCACCGGGCATGCAGGGCAGAGCACGCAGAGCGGGAGATTGTTGTGCGAGTCTCCTGACTGCAGAGGACGTCGAGCGGGAGATTGTTGTGAAAGGCTCCTGGCTGCGGAGAGCACGTCGAGCGGGAGATTGTTGTGAAAGGCTCCTGGCTGCGGAGAGCACGTCGAGCGGGAGATTGTTGTGAAAGGCTCCTGGCTGTGGAGAGCACACCGAGCGGGAGATTGTTGTGAAAGGCTCCTGGCTGTGGAGAGCACGCCGAGCGGGAGATTGTTGTGAAAAGCTCCTGGCTGTGGAGAGCAGTGTGATGGACTAGGGGCTCTATAGGTCAGACCGGTGACCGCCCGTTGCCACCAGAAGAGGTTAGCCTGATCTGCTAGGCGGGGAAGCCTGAAGACTTCAGCACCGGCCTCAGACGGCTTCCAGCTTTCATCCCAGAGGAAGTGACAAGCATCAGACACACACTAAGTGACGCATACATACGTATAAACTGTCCCCTTAAGTTGCTATGTTCTTTTGTAGTTCTTAGCTTAAGATCTGATTTACCTCCTGTTGTTCCCTGCGAGGAGAGTCCTACCTGTAATAATTAAATCAGGCCACTGTTACACCTGTTAACCCTTGCGCTGTGCCTCTATGTCGCTGTATCCAATTACCTGTGTTACATAGGGAACAACCTGTCAATTAGGGAGAGTCAGACATAAAGAAGTCAGCAGGGAACTGCCCCCTTGACTCTTCTCCCCATTTGCTGCCTACAACATTTCTCTTGTGAAACTGCAACTTCTTGCTTTGAATGTGTTGTCACAGTTGTAGTTGCTGAAATCTGCAAGTAATGTCAAAGACATTTGATTGCTTTATATAGTCGTCTCAAAATCAGTAGCAGTCCGATATCGCTGACCTCACTAATGTGCTCTTCCCACTTACATTTCCCTTTACACAGCCTGACATTCACCTTTTATTGCCTTTACATACTGTACTTTGTGGATATATTGCACTACTAATCAGCAGCTACTACAAAATCAGCAATGGGCACAGTGAATCCAATGTAGGGCAATGGTAAACTTCACTTTTACACCTCAAGGCACAGAAACACATACATTCGAGTGTGATGATTGCTGATCTATACAACTTTGTGCTTTTATTGATGTTTTAATGATGTAAAAGGCAAATGGCAGAAGTTTATAGCAGAATGTTCCCATTGTATTACTGTAAACATGTTTTTGTGATCTCTCCTTGGTTATTGCAGTTTTCTGTGTCCTTTCCACATACCTATAACCAGTTTTAGACAATGTGGGGCCCTGGGCAAAAGTTTAAAGCGAGGCTCTAAATGCTAACATATTGCACCATCACACTCAAACATTTAGGCTTTATTTACATTTACACTATTGAAGTCATTTGTGTCACGATCCAAGCTTGGATCTGTGGCAGATCTGGCTTCTCAGATTAAAACTTTTTTTCTTTCAGGCCATTGGGAGTTAATGTCAGTTTTTTCCCCGCTGGCCTGCTGGTGTAATTGCATTGCTGCTGGGGTCAGCTGATGTGGGTGGTGACCACTCCCACCATCCTTCAAGAGGTCACCTGATGCATCAGCTGACTGTTGGTTATACAGGTCCTTCCATCTGGAGACCAACCTAGCTGGAGACAGAAGCTACCTGTGTGCAATGGTGCTTCAGCTGATTACATTGATCTGATAACTTTATACTGTTGTGCGGTGCTTTGAAGCTGAAAGCTAAGTGTGGTATTTTTGTTTCTCCATTCCCTGTGGTGTCTGTCTTTCCTTTCCTTTGTGTTGTATTAGTGCAGTGGTGGGATTAGAGCTCTCACCTGCTAGCTCCCTACCTAGAAATTAGAGTAGGGCAAGTGAGGCTTTAGGTTTCCTGATCGGCGACAGGGTGAAAGAACCCGTATAGGGACAATAGGGAGATCAGGGCACATTCTTAGGTAAGTGCAGGAGGTGTCCATTCCCTCGTTCCCTATTGACAGGGCCTACTGTTGTTATTGTGTCCCTGGTGTTCCTTGTTTGTTGTGCCTTTTGGTGACCGACCAACCGATGGGTCTTGTCACAGTAGGTCAATCACTCCGTGACAGTTTGGCTCTTGTTTATTGGCCACTTTGCACAGCTTGACTAAGAATGACAGAGAGACAGAACAATCACTAATGGATTGATCTATCCACATACACATCATGCTATCAGCATGAATCACCCAATGAATGAGCAGCTTTTTGCTTGCTCATTGGGCAATTGCCGATATGTTTACACCTATGAACTGTTATCTGAACAACCGGTGTTTAAAAATGTTGATGCTACATACACACCACATGTGACACATACATTGTATGTTACACACACATATTTATACACACACATAGTGCACACGCATGTATACACCGAGCACATACACACATGCACACGCACATATACACATAAATGTATACGCAGAGCACATACACGCATGTATACTGTCATGCTCCATTAAGGAAGCTGACGGTGCATGGCGAGACAGATGGAAAGGGTAGCACTGCAACTAGGGAACGATTAAATCTGAATCTTGCCCTGTGCAACCCTGAGCTTCCTGATGTCTCTAGATGGTATCTTTCACCCCGTGCGGCAATCACGTTCATAATCCCTGTCTTACCTTAAGCAAGTACTTGGGGCAGCAGGAACGCTGGCTGTTTAATTTGGTATTAATGCACCTGTCTAGTCGCCATTTTACTTGAGTCCACTGCACTCTGTCAGTGCATCAGTATTGAGGCCTTTTCAGACAGGTAAGCATCTCTGCCTGTTTTTGGTGGTGTTTTCTTGAATTTTGGATTTTTTTAATCCGCTTTTTGTGGTTTTGATCTTTGAGTAGGAGATGTTAGAGTAGGACTGGCAAGAGTAAGGATCCGTGACATGGGTTGCCAGCTTACATATTTTGGCCAGAATATCAACTAATACCTTACATATATTTATATGTCTTTTTGCACATTATACTTTTGCAGAGTGCAGTTGGTCCCAAATGATTCTGTACACTGTGGCCTCTGTTCACACTGGATGCATTATAGTTAGCAATGGGCAGCCCGCATAAGGCTGTGAACCAGACGCTCTGCATTCCTAGTGTGAACATTGCCATATACAGATTGTACTTTTGTGCACTGGTGTACCACAAAGCCAATCCCTGATTGAAGGCTGGCTGTTTAATTTGGTATTAATGCACCTGTCTAGTCGCCATTTTACTTGAGTCCGCTGCACTCTGTCAGTTCATCAGTATTGAGGCCTTTTCAGACAGGTAAGTATCTCTGCCTGTTTTTGGTGGTGTTTCCATAGGATATAATGTAGCCCTCTCACACAGTCTAATGCAGCCCTCTCCAGAGAGTATAAAGCAGCCTCTCATAGAATATAATGCAGTCTCCCTTATATAGCATAATGGAATTCCCTCATAGAATGTAATGTAGCCCCCTCATATAGTATAATGCAGCCACCCCTGTTGTGAATGGACTTGAAATGAGTTCTGAGCAGAGGCTCCCTCTGGTGGTTACAAGCGGTACTGGACTGTCCAGTGAAGATTGTGAGGATTGGGAATCAGGTGTTACTGACTGGTCTTATATAAGGGAGTCACCTTCCCATCAGGGTTGCCGGTGATCAATTGTTCTGGTCTCAATCCTTGATTCCTGTTTCCTTTGTAGCCTGCTGTGTCGTGTCTGCATCTCCTGCTAACAGGTAAGACATTTTCTTCTTTTTGCTTTTGTGCTTGATTTTTGCATTTTGTCCTGCACTTCTGTGGGGGCCTTCAGGGTCCCCTCCGGGGGCTTTTGCCCTCTCAGTTTTGTTCAGCCACTGATGTTTGTACATTTGCTTTTTCCAGTTTTTTCAGTGGCTGCTGTTTTGATTTTGTTACACCAGAGAACTATTTTAGGTGGTAGAGGTCGTGTGATCTCAGGTGTTTTTGAAATTAGTAAAGTTGGTGCTTTTCAGGGTTTTTTGGGATTGCAGTAAGTGCCCTTCCTATCCTTTTCTATTTAGATAGTTTGGGCCCCAACGTTTGCTCATACTATTTTCTGTCTGTGTCAGTATTTCTTCTTGTCTAACCGCCATTATATGTTTGGGGGCTTTCTATGTTCTTTGGGGATCTGCTCCGGGGCAGATAGCTTTCCTCTTTCTATCTTTAGGTATAGTTAGTTTCTCAGGCTGTGACGAGGCGTCTAGGACCAACGTAGGAATGCTCCACGGCTGCCTCTAGTTGTGGTGGTTAGTCAGGGTACTGCAATCTCATAGATTCCAACTGCTCTGGTGTATTGCCTTTTTTACCTGCACTCCTCAGTTACCAAATCATAAAAGTATCACCGGCCTAAACTGAAAATTATATGGTACTCACAGAAGGGAAAAATATTGTGAAAGAAAAAAAAGGTTGTCAGAGTTGTCAGAGATATTTTTCTGTTTGTTGCATTTTTTTTTTTCCCTCTGTATCTCTGGGTGCTGGGGAGGATTTTTTCTCTCAATGGAGTTTGCACAGTTGTCTGGCCGTGTGGATCAGCTTGCCACTGAGGTTCAGAGTATTGCTACCTATCTTGCTAGGTTGCCTGTTGTGGAACCTAGGATTCCCATGCCAGATTTGTTTTTGGGGGATCGAGCCAAGTTTCTGAATTTCAAAAATAATTGTAAATTGTTTTTTGCCTTAAAATCTAAGTCCTCAGGGAACGCAGCGCAGCAGGTTCAAATTGTCATCTCTCTCCTGCGCGGCGATCCTCAGGATTGGGCTTTTTCCCTGACACCTGGGGATCCTGTTTTGAGTGATGTTGATGCATTTTTTCAGGCCTTGGGGTTATTGTACGATGAGCCTAATGTCACTGATCAAGCTGAAAAAGCCTTGTTGGCATTAAATCAGGGGCTTGATGACGCTGAGTTATACTGTCAGAGATTCCGTAGGTGGGCAGTCCTGACCAAATGGAATGACGACGCTTTGGCAGCCCTTTTTCGGAAGGGTCTGTCTGATAATGTAAAGGATGTTATGGTGGGATTCCCTGTCCCCTCTGGTCTCCATGATTCTATGTCATTAGCGATTCAAATTGACAGATGTTTGCGTGAGCGGAGAAGTATGCGTGGAATAGTGTTGCCTTGTGAACCTGCTTCTGAACCCATGCAGTGTGATAGAGTGGTTTCTGGGGCACAGCGTCATGAGTTTCGAAAGCACAATGGGTTATGTTTCTACTGTGGTGATGCCTCTCATGCTATTTCAGTCTGCCCTAAGCAGGGAAGACGTTTTGCACGCTCAGTTGTCTTGGGTAGTGTTCATACTAAGTTTTTATTAACTGTTACTCTGATATGCTCTCTGTCCTCATTTTCTGCTCAGGCTTTCGTTGATTCGGGAGCAGCTATTAACCTGATGGATTTTGATTTCGCTAAACATTGTGGGTTTCCCTTGATACCCCTACAGAAGTCTATTCCCCTACTGGGGATCGATTCTACCCCTTTGGCTGAGAATAAACCTCAGTTCTCTACTCAGGTGATAATGAGGGTTGAATCTGATCATCAGGAGAGCTGCAAATTTTTGGTTCTGTATAATCTGCATGACATTATCGTGCTGGGTTTCCCTTGGTTACAGTCTCATAATCCTGTTTTGGATTGGAAATCTGTGTCTGTAACCAGTTGGGGCTGCCAATGTGTTAATACCAACACTCCTGTTTTTTCTGCCTCCCCCCAGGCTCAGGATGTTCCTGACTTTTTAATTGATTTTTCTGATGTGTTTAGCGAAAATAAATCTGCATCCTTGCCTCCCCATAGGAGCTATGACTGCGCTATTGAATTAGTGCCTGGTAGTAAATTCCCTAAAGGTCGCCTTTTTAACTTGTCTGTACCTGAACATGACGCTATGCGGTCTTATATCAAGGAGTCTTTGGAGAAAGGTCATATCAGACCATCCTCTTCACCCTTAGGTGCCTTTTTTTTCTTTGTGGCCAAAAAGGATGGTTCATTAAGGCCGTGTATTGATTATCGTCTTTTGAACAATATTACTGTGAAATATCAATACCCGTTACCCTTGATTTCTGACCTGTTTTCCAGGGTGAAAAACGCTACTTGGTTTACCAAGCTTGACCTCAGGGGGGCATATAACCTTATTCGCATTAAGCACGGGGATGAATGGAAGACGGCATTTAACACCCCTGAGGGGCATTTTGAGTACCTTGTGATGCCCTTTGGGCTCACTAATGCTCCTTCTGTCTTCCAGTCCTTAATGAATGACATTTTCAGGGATTTTGTGGATAAATTTCTGATTGTTTATTTGGATGATATCTTGATTTTTTCCAATGACTGGGACTCTCATGTGAAACATGTTCGAACTGTATTGCAGATTTTGAGAGAGAATGCTCTGTATGTGAAGGGATCAAAGTGTCTTTTTGGCGTACAGAGGATCTCATTTTTGGGATTTATTTTGTCCCCATCTGTTATTGAAATGGACCCGGTCAAGGTTCAGGCCATCTGTGATTGGGTCCAACCTACTTCATTAAAGACTCTTCAAAGATTTTTGGGTTTTGCCAATTTTTATCGTAAATTTATTGGTAATTTCTCGGTTATTGTTAAACCATTAACTGATTTGACCAAAAAGGGTTCTGATGTGGTGAATTGGCCTCCTGAGGCAGTCTCTGCATTTCAGGAACTTAAGCAGAGATTCACTTCTGCTCCTGTTCTACGGCAGCCTGATGTTTCTCTGCCATTTCAGGTGGAGGTTGATGCCTCTGAAATTGGGGCAGGTGCCGTTTTGTCCCAAAGAGATCCAGAGACCTCTAAAAGTAACCCTTGTGCCTTTTTCTCTCGAAAATTTTCTCCTACTGAACGTAATTATGACGTGGGTAATCGGGAGTTATTGGCCATGAAGTGGGCTTTTGAAGAGTGGAGACATTGGCTGGAGGGAGCCAAACATCAGATGGTGGTCCTTACTGACCATAAGAATCTGGTTTATCTGGAATCTGCCAAGCGACTTAATCCCAGACAGGCCAGGTGGGCCTTGTTTTTCACACGTTTTAATTTTGTGGTTTCCTTTCTTCCTGGCACTAAGAATGTTAAGGCGGATGCCCTTTCAAGGAGTTTCCTTGCGGACTCTCCTGAGTTATCTGATCCTTCTGTTATTTTGAAAGAAGGTGTAGTTCTTTCCGCCATCTCGCCCAATTTGAGACTGGCTCTGGAGGGGTGTCAGGAGGATAGGCCCGAGCGCTGCCCTGTTGGGAAATTGTTTGTCCGGACCACTGGAAAAAGAGTGTGATGTCTGAGATTCATTGTTCCGCGTTGGCCGGTCATCCCGGAATTTTTGGTACCAGAGACTTGGTTAGTCGGTCCTTTTGGTGGCCTACCTTGTCTCGTGATGTCAGGGAATTTGTGCAGTCCTGCGGGACTTGCTCTCGCTCCAAGCCTTGCTCTCGCTCTAGTGGTTTGTTGATGCCATTGCCTGTGCCCAAGAGACCATGGACCCATATCTCTATGGATTTCATTTCCGACCTCCCTGTTTCTCAGAGAATGACCGTCATCTGGGTGATTTGTGATAGGTTTTCCAAGATGATACATCTTGTGCCATTACCTAAGTTGCCTTCCTCCTCTGAATTGGTACCTTTGTTCCTTCAGCACGTGGTTCGTTTACACGGCATTCCTGAGAACATTGTGTCTGACAGAGGAGTCCAGTTTGCTTCCAGATTTTGGAGGACCTTTTGTTCTAAACTTGGTGTTCAATTGTCTTTCTCCTCGGCGTTTCATTCTCAGACCAATGGTCAAACTGAGAGAACAAATCAGACATTGGAGACTTATCTAAGATGCTTTGTGTCTGCTGATCAGGATGACTGGGTCTCTTTTTTGCCTTTGGCCGAGTTTGCTCTTAATAATAGGGCTAGCTCTGCCACTTTGATGTCTCCATTTTTCTGTAATTCTGGGTTTCACCCTCGATTTTCTTCAGGACAGACGGAGGCTTCTGTCTGTCCAGGTGTTGACTCTGTTGTGGAGCGTATGCAACAGATTTGGGACCAGGTAGTGCAGAGGTTGTCCCTCTCTCAGGAGAGGGCCCAGCGGTTTGCTAACCGGCATAGGACTGATGGTCCCCGGTTTAAAGTGGGGGACTTGGTCTGGTTGTCCTCAAAAATATTCCTATGAGAGTGGCATCTCCTAAATTTAAGCCTAGGTTCATTGGACCTTATAAGATCATGGAGATTCTTAATCCTGTTTCTTTTCGTTTGCTTCTTCCAGGAACATTTAAGATCCATAATGTGTTCCACAAGTCCTTGTTGAAGAGGTTTGTTGAGCCAGTGGTTCCTACTGCTTTGCCTCCTGACCCTGTTCTGGTTGAGGGCAATATGGAGTTTGTGGTTGAGAAAATTTTGAATTCTCGTTTTTCTAGACGGAAACTCCAGTATTTGGTTAAGTGGAGAGGTTATGGTCAGGAAGACAATTCTTGGGTGTTTGCTTCGGACATCCATGCTAGGAGACTCATCCGTGCGTATCATAGAACTCATCCTGACCGACCTGGTTGCTCAAGTGAGGGTTCGGTGACCCCTCCTCAAGGGGGGGTACTGTTGTGAATGGACTTGAAATGAGTTCTGAGCAGAGGCTCCCTCTGGTGGTTACAAGCGGTACTGGACTGTCCAGTGAAGATTGTGAGGATTGGGAATCAGGTGTTAGTGACTGGTCTTATATAAGGGAGTCACCTTCCCATCAGGGTTGCCGGTGATCAATTGTTCTGGTCTCAATCCTTGATTCCTGTTTCCTTTGTAGCCTGCTGTGTCGTGTCTGCATCTCCTGCTAACAGATAAGACATTTTCTTCTTTTTGCTTTTGTGCTTGATTTTTGCATTTTGTCCTGCACTTCTGTGGGGGCCTTCAGGGTCCCCTCCGGGGGCTTTTGCCCTCTCAGTTTTGTTCAGCCACTGATGTTTGTACATTTGCTTTTTCCAGTTTTTTCAGTGGCTGCTGTTTTGATTTTGTTACACCAGAGAACTAATTTAGGTGGTAGAGGTCGTGTGATCTCAGGTGTTTTTGAAATTAGTAAAGTTGGTACTTTTCAGGGTTTTTTGGGATTGCAGTAAGTGCCCTTCCTATCCTTTTCTATTTAGATAGTTTGGGCCCCAACGTTTGCTCATACTATTTTCTGTCTGTGTCAGTATTTCTTCTTGTCTAACCGCCATTATATGTTTGGGGGCTTTCTATTTCTTTGGGGATCTGCTCCGGGGCAGATAGCTTTCCTCTTTCTATCTTTAGGTATAGTTAGTTTCTCAGGCTGTGACGAGGCGTCTAGGACCAACGTAGGAACGCTCCACGGCTGCCTCTAGTTGTGGTGGTTAGTCAGGGTACTGCAATCTCATAGATTCCAACTGCTCTGGTGTATTGCCTTTTTTACCTGCACTCCTCAGTTACCAAATCATAACACACCCCCATAGAATATAATGTAGCCCCCTCATATGGTAAACTGCAGCCCCACCATAGAATATAATGTAGCCCCCTCATAGGGTATAATGCAGCCCCTCATAGAATATAATGCAGCCTCAAATAGAATATAATGCAGCCCCCTCATATAGTATAATGCAGCCAATCCATAGACTATAATGTAGTCCCCTCATATAGTATAATAAAGCCTCCTCAGAGTTTGATGCAGCCCCCTAATAGAACATAATGTAGCCTCCACCCTCCCCTATAGAATATAATCCAGCCCCAAAGTCCAGCACTCAGTCACTGATATATTTATAAAAAAAAGCACACAATCCTCACCTCTCCTCATTCCCCGCGCTGCTCCAGGATCTGCTCCGGTCTCAGCAGCTGCACTGCCCGGCACACAGTGGGTGCACAATGAAGTGACGTCATCGCGCATCCACAGTATCAGAAGCAGAGGGGAGTGATGGGAGAGAAGAATAATCTGACGCTATCTCCTCCATCATTGCTTTCAATCATTGCTTTTGTATCGGCTTCTATGATGTGGATACAGTTGAATGCGGAGGGGGTCCGGTTCGGCGCTGGCGCCGGATGGGCCCTCTAGACTCATGGGCCCCATAGCAACTGTGTGGTGTGCCGCTATTAGCAGCACTCCACTGGCTGGGGGCTCCTGGGGGAGTGGGGGCCCTAGGTAGCTGCCTAGTCTGCCTGCTGCTAACGCCGGCCCTGGACGGGGGTCACCGATGGGCGGATTTCCAGCACGATTGCTGGAAGCGCATGTTAAATGCCGCTGTCAGAGTTTGACAGCGGCATTTAAAGGGTTAATAGCTGCGGGTGGATCGCGATTCCACCCGCGACTGCTCCGGGCACATGTCAGCTGTTCATAACAGCTGACATTGGCCTTGGAAAGATGTGGGCTTAGCGCCGGAGCCCCCATCAAAGGAAGGGAGTCCAACATCGGCATAAATTTACACCTGATATCGGAAAGGGGTTAACCCTTGCAAAACCAGAGCAAGGGAAATCTGCATAGCTAACTGGAAGGCAAAGCAAATCCATCCAATGCAGATGCACGTGTAGCCAGACGCCACAATCTTCTGACCCCTCTTTGTCACTGTATCCATGTGACATATACAGAGAACATACATACACATATGTGTCTTCACACACACATACATATATATATTGTGAGGCAGTGACTGGTGTTATATATGAGGGTTGCTATGTGTCCCACAGGATGCGCTCAAAAGCGTTTTGAGGCCGCGGGAGTGCATTGCAGTCACAGGCATAGCTGTGATTACAATGCAAAATAAAAGTAAGTGTTGGTCTTGGGCAAGCTATTTGCCCAAGGCAGATTTAAAAGGAACCTGTCACCAGTTTTGTGAAATAGCAGCTAAAAATATCACTTTATTCAGCGTCTGCTATGCATTCACTAAATCCTTATAGAACCCCTTGACTCCCCTTGTATACTCACGAAAACCTTTTTTTAATTTCTCCCGCGATGTATGGTAATCTTCTCAGTCCTGTCCGATGGGTGTGGTTTCGGGCCTCTACATCACTCCCATCGGCTGTTGGTCGCCGTCCTACTTCATGGATGACCCGTGTAAGGGTATGGATAAAATCATATCAAGTGCTGGAAGCCCGGAAGCAAGCCATCGCGGCCGAAGTGAAGCAAATGCTTCAGTTGGGAGTTATCGAGCAGTCCCGGAGTGAGTAGGCTAGCCCCATTGTGCTAATTCCGAAGCCAGACAGGTCATCATTACGCTTTTGTAATGACTTCAGAAAATTATATGAGGTGTCAAAATTTGACCTCTATCCCATGCCCTGGGTGGGCGAGCTAATTGAGAGACTGGGGGAGGCCCAGTACTTCACCATGCTCGATCTCATTAAAGGTTACTGGCAGGTCCCGTTAAAAGAATCGGTGAAAGAAAAGATTGCTTTTATAACTTCAGAGGTTCTCTATCAATATCTCGTCTTGCCTTTTGGGTTACATGGGGCTCCGGCCACATTCCAGAGGCTGATGGACATCGTGTTAGAGCCTCATCGGAAATACGCGTTGGCATATTTAGACGACATAGTCATCTTTAGTGCGGATTGAAACACCCACCTGTCCCAAATACAAGTAGTGCTGAAGTCTATCAGAATAGCAGGGTTAACAGCGAACTCAAAGAAATGCACAATAGGACTCACGGACGCCTGGTACTTAGGTTAAGTGATTGGCCGCGGGGTTATCAAACCCCAAGTAAACAAGATCGAGGCCATTCAAAACTGGCCCGAGCCGTTAAGCACCAAACAGGTGAGGGCGTACCTTGGCATCATTGGGTACTACCGCTGGTTTACACCCAATTTTGCTGGAAGATCGGCACCCCTAACTGACCAGTTAAAAGGTAAGAAGTCAATGATGGTGCGGTGGAATCCTCAAGTGGAGGAAGCATTCCAGTCCCTGAAGTCAGCGTTGTGTGGATGTGACGTCCGCTCACTGCAGGTCTGAACTGCAGGTAAGACAGTACCCCGAGAAACCCCGAGACCCTTTACCCCTATACAGGGATCTGGAATTATAGCAAAGCCCAGGGGTAGCTGCCTATGAGAGCAGTTGTCAGGGACACCGCACTGTACTTGCTCACTGAGCCAGTGCGCATGTCCTGAGTAAACAAACTGTGTCTTAAAAGATACCTGTGTAGAGAGGCAGCAGCAGGGAAGATGTGTGTTTCAGAGGACCAGGACCTGCAGCATGTGACTGCCAAGGGGTGGAGCTGATCACAGGTTTCTCAGAGGAAGCAGAAACAGCTAGAGAATGCTTCAGACAAGAGGACCTGAAGCAAGTGACTGCCTAGGGGCGTGGCCTAAGCTCAGGAGAACTAGGAGATGAAGGAAAACTCCTAGAAGGGTAACTACAAAATAAAGTTACCAAGGGGCCTAGACAGAACGGATAGTCAGGATAGCCAGGTAATACACAGAGGTAGCAACGCAGTACAAGAGGAACGGGCAGAGAATAATCAGAACACAGCCAAGAGGTCATACACAGAGGGAGTAACGAAGTACAAGAGGAGCAGGCAGAGAATGATCATAACATAGCCAAAAGGTCATACACAGAGGGAGCAACGCAATACAAAAGGGACAGGCAAAACTCCTAACAGGGACACAGCCAAATCAGAACCAGACAGACAAAACGTAGCACTGGCACAAGCACAGGGTCAGACACACTCAGCCAAAGGTCAGAGTATAAACAACAAAGATTGGCCTCACAGTGAGGCTATAAAAAGCCTCCCAGGACCCAGAAAGAGGACAACCAAGTTAACCCTGCGACTACCTGGTCCGAGAACCCAGTAAACCATGACATCAGTGGACCGGAGTAGGAAGGACGCTAGGAAGGGAATAAAAAGCGAGACCAAATGCGTAGTCAGAAGTCCAAAGGTCAAAACCGGGAGGGCGGCAAAGGTACAAAATCGGCAGGCTAAAGAAGAGTCAAAATCCAGGCAAAAGTCAGAGTCAAAACCAGGCGGGCAACAGAGGTACAAAATCGGCAGGCAGTAGAAGGGTCAGAAATTCAGGCAAAGGTCAGAGATACAATAGCAAAACAAACTAGCACACTGGGGAAACCAAGACTATATCTGGCGGCTTGCAAGCCAGGCTCCAAGGCATTTGAAGGGCATGGCCACCTCTCACAGGCTCACAGTCTGATGACCTCATCTGGACTGCCCCCAGAACCAGGCCAGATGGTGATGCATGACTGACACCAACTACTTCACCTCTGACAGAAGAGTGAAGCCTACGCCCACCAGACGCCTGCGCAGGGACCCCTTCTCTGTCACCAACATTACCCACAGGCGAAACATGGCGATGCGCAGCGACAGAGGCCGGCATCAAAGGAGCACAACCATATGAGGATACTGCTCTCCTATCACCGGCACCACCAGCCGATGGAGTCCGGTGCCTCCCAGCGGCTGAGGCAGGAACACCAGCCACTAAATCCAACGGCGACGTGACAGTGGACAGCCGGTCCTCATCAGCCCCAACTTCAAGGCAACCTTCATCGTACAAATGGATGCCTCAAAGGTAGGCGTAGGAGCGTTGCTGTTGCAAGAGTTGAATGGGGATGAGCATCCAGTCACCTACTTGAGCAGGAAACTGACCCCAGCCGAGAAAAATTATAGCGTAGTGGAGAAAGAGTGCTTGCCAATTAAGTGGGCTTTGGATTCCTTACGCTACTATTTGCTTGGGAGTCAGTTTAGCTTAGTAACGGACCAATTGCCACTCGTCTGGATGAGAAACGCAAAGGAACGGAATGCTCGGGTCACCAGATGGTTTCTGTCCCTGTATGGTGACAAATGTGAACGGTGTTATATGCGAGGGTCGCTATGTGTCCCCCAGGATCCGAACAGAAGTGTATTGAGGCCGCAGGAGTGTATTGAGGCCGCAGGAGTGCATTGCAGTCACAGGCATAGCTGTGATTGCATTGCAAGATAAAAGTAAGTGTTGGTCTTGGGCAAGCTATTTGCCCAAGGCAGATTTAAGAAAACCTGCCATGGGCTTTTATTTTTGAAGCCGACTACAGGATGGTAGGGGGGTGGTCCATTTCCTCCTGGCCAGGTCTTCCAAGTGGCCTATGGCCACAGGTTCCTTATAAAAAATATAATGCAGCCCCCCTCATATAGTATAATGCAGCCAATCCATAGACTATAATGTAGTCCCCTCATATAGTATAATAAAGGCTCCTCAGAGTATGATGCAGCCCCCCTAATAGAACATAATGTAGCCCCCACCCTCCCCTATAGAATATAATCCAGCCCCAAAGTCCAATACTCACTCACTGATATATTTATAAAAAAAAGCACACAATCCTCACCTCTCCTCATTCCCCGCGCTGCTCCAGGATCTGCTCCGGTCTCAGCAGCTGCACTGCCCGGCACACAGTGGGTGCACAATGAAGTGACGTCATCGCGCATCCACAGTATCAGAAGCAGAGGGGAGTGATGGGAGAGAAGAATAATCTGACGCTATCTCCTCCATCATTCTTTCAATCATTGCTTTTGTACGGCTTCTATGATGTGGATACAGTTGAATGCGGAGGGGGTCCGATTCGGCGCTGGCGCCGGATGGGCCCTCTAGACTCACGGGCCCCATAGCAACTGTGTGGTGTGCCGCTATTAGCAGCACTCCACTGGCTGGGGGCTCCTGGGGGAGTGGGGGCCCTAGGTAGCTGCCTAGTCTGCCTGCTGCTAACGCCGGCCCTGGACGGGGGTCACCGATGGGCGGATTTCCAGCACGATTGCTGGAAGCGCATGTTAAATGCCGCTGTCAGAGTTTGACAGCGGCATTTAAAGGGTTAATAGCTGCGGGTGGATCGCGATTCCACCCGCGACTGTTCCGGGCACATGTCAGCTGTTCATAACAGCTGACATTGGCCTTGGAAAGATGTGGGCTCAGCGCCAGAGCCCCCATCAAAGGAAGGGAGTCCAACATCGGCATAAATTTACACCAGATGTCGGAAAGGGGTTAACCCTTGCAAAACCAGAGCAAGGGAAATCTGCATAGCTAACTGGAAGGCAAAGCAAATCCATCCAATGCAGGTGCACGTGTAGGCAGACGCCACAATCTTCTGACCCCTCTTTGTCACTGTATCCATGTGACATATACAGAGAACATACATACACATATGTGTCTTCACACACACATACATATATATATTGTGAGGCAGTGACTGGTGTTATATATGAGGGTTGCTATGTGTCCCACAGGATGCGCTCAGAAGCGTTTTGAGGCCACGGGAGTGCATTGCAGTCACAGGCATAGCTGTGATTGCAATGCAAAATAAAAGTAAGTTTTGGTCTTGGGCAAGCTATTTGCCCAAGGCAGATTTAAAAGGAACCTGTCACCAGTTTTGTGAAATAGCAGCTAAAAATATCACTTTATTCAGCGTCTGCTATGCATTCACTAAATCCTTATAGAACCCCTTGACTCCCCTTGTATACTCACGAAAACCTTTTTTTAATTTCTCCCGCGATGTATGGTAATCTTCTCAGTCCTGTCCGATGGGTGTGGTTTCGGGCCTCTACATCACTCCCATCGGCTGTTGCTCGCCGTCCTACTTCATGGATGACCCGTGTAAGGGTATGGATAAAATCATATCAAGTGCTGGAAGCCCGGAAGCAAGCCATCGCGGCCGAAGTGAAGCAAATGCTTCAGTTGGGAGTTATCGAGCAGTCCCGGAGTGAGTAGGCTAGCCCCATTGTGCTAATTCCGAAGCCAGACAAGTCATCATTACGCTTTTGTAATGACTTCAGAAAATTATATGAGGTGTCAAAATTTGACCTCTATCCCATGCCCTGGGTGGACGAGCTAATTGAGAGACTGGGGGAGGCCCAGTACTTCACCATGCTCGATCTCATTAAAGGTTACTGGCAGGTCCCGTTAAAAGAATCGGTGAAAGAAAACATTGCTTTTATAGCTTCAGAGGTTCTCTATCAATATCTCGTCTTGCCTTTTGGGTTACATGGGGCTCCGGCCACATTCCAGAGGCTGATGGACATCGTGTTAGAGCCTCATAGGAAATACGCGTTGGCATATTTAGACGACATAGTCATCTTTAGTGCGGATTGAAACACCCACCTGTCCCAAATACAAGTAGTGCTGGAGTCTATCAGAATAGCAGGGTTAACAGCGAACTCAAAGAAATGCACAATAGGACTCACGGACGCCTGGTACTTAGGTTAAGTGATTGGCCGCGGGGTTATCAAACCCCAAGTAAACAAGATCGAGGCCATTCAAAACTGGCCCGAGCCGTTAAGCACCAAACAGGTGAGGGCGTACCTTGGCATCATTGGGTACTACGCTGGTTTACACCCAATTTTGCTGGAAGATCGGCACCCCTAACTGACCAGTTAAAAGGTAAGAAGTCAATGATGGTGCGGTGGAATCCTCAAGTGGAGGAAGCATTCCAGTCCCTGAAGTCAGCGTTGTGTGGATGTGACGTCCGCTCACTGCAGGTCTGAACTGCAGGTAAGACAGTACCCCGAGAAACCCCGAGACCCTTTACCCCTATACAGGGATCTGGAATTATAGCAAAGCCCAGGGGGTAGCTTCCTATGAGAGCAGTTGTCAGGGACACCGCACTGTACTTGCTCACTGACCAGTGCGCATGTCCTGAGTAAACAAACTGTGTCTTAAAAGATACCTGTGTAGAGAGGCAGCAGCAGGGAAGATGTGTGTTTCAGAGGACCAGGACCTGCAGCATGTGACTGCCAAGGGGTGGAGCTGATCACAGGTTTCTCAGAGGAAGCAGGAACAGCTAGAGAATGCTTCAGACAAGAGGACCTGAAGCAAGTGACTGCCTAGGGGCGTGGCCTAAGCTCAGGAGAACTAGGAGATGAAGGAAAACTCCTAGAAGGGTAACTACAAAATAAAGTTACCAAGGGGCCTAGACAGAACGGATAGTCAGGATAGCCAGGTAATACACAGAGGTAGCAACGCAGTACAAGAGGAACGGGCAGAGAATAATCAGAACACAGCCAAGAGGTCATACACAGAGGGAGTAACGAAGTACAAGAGGAGCAGGCAGAGAATGATCATAACATAGCCAAAAGGTCATACACAGAGGGAGCAACGCAATACAAAAGGGACAGGCAAAACTCCTAACAGGGACACAGCCAAATCAGAACCAGACAGACAAAACGTAGCACTGGCACAAGCACAGGGTCAGACACACTCAGCCAAAGGTCAGAGTATAAACAACAAAGATTGGCCTCACAGTGAGGCTATAAAAAGCCTCCCAGGACCCAGAAAGAGGACAACCAAGTTAACCCCGCGACTACCTGGTCCGAGAACCCAGTAAACCATGACAGCAGTGGACCGGAGTAGGAAGGACGCTAGGAAGGGAATAAAAAGCGAGACCAAATGCGTAGTCAGAAGTCCAAAGGTCAAAACCGGGAGGGCGGCAAAGGTACAAAATCGGCAGGCTAAAGAAGGGTCAAAATCCAGGCAAAAGTCAGAGTCAAAACCAGGCGGGCAACAGAGGTACAAAATCGGCAGGCAATAGAAGGGTCAGAAATTCAGGCAAAGGTCAGAGATACAATAGCAAAACAAACTAGCACACTGGGGAAACCAAGACTATATCTGGCGGCTTGCAAGCCAGGCTCCAAGGCATTTGAAGGGCATGGCTACCTCTCACAGGCTCACAGTCTGATGACCTCATCTGGACTGCCCCCAGAACCAGGCCAGATGGTGATGCATGACTGACACCAACTACTTCACCTCTGACAGAAGAGCGAAGCCTACGCCCACCAGACGCCTGCGCAGGGACCCCTTCTCTGTCACCAACATTACCCACAGGCGAAACATGGCGATGCGCAGCGACAGAGGCCGGCATCAAAGGAGCACAACCATATGAGGATACTGCTCTCCTATCACCGGCACCACCAGCCGATGGAGTCCGGTGCCTCCCAGCGGCTGAGGCAGGAACACCAGCCACTAAATCCAACGGCGACGTGACAGTGGACAGCCGGTCCTCATCAGCCCCAACTTCAAGGCAACCTTCATCGTACAAACGGATGCCTCAAAGGTAGGCGTAGGAGCGTTGCTGTTGCAAGAGTTGAATGGGGATGAGCATCCAGTCACCTACTTGAGCAGGAAACTGACCCCAGCCGAGAAAAATTATAGCGTAGTGGAGAAAGAGTGCTTGCCAATTAAGTGGGCTTTGGATTCCTTACGCTACTATTTGCTTGGGAGTCAGTTTAGCTTAGTAACGGACCAATTGCCACTCGTCTGGATGAGAAACGCAAAGGAACGGAATGCTCGGGTCACCAGATGGTTTCTGTCCCTGTATGGTGACAAATGTGAACGGTGTTATATGCGAGGGTCGCTATGTGTCCCCCAGGATGCGAACAGAAGTGTATTGAGGCCGCAGGAGTGTATTGAGGCCGCGGGAGTGCATTGCAGTCACAGGCATAGCTGTGATTGCATTGCAAGATAAAAGTAAGTGTTGGTCTTGGGCAAGCTATTTGCCCAAGGCAGATTTAAGAAAACCTGCCATGGGCTTTTATTTTTGAAGCCGACTACAGGATGGTAGGGGGGTGGTCCATTTCCTCCCGGCCAGGTCTTCCAAGTGGCCTATGGCCACAGGTTCCTTATAAAAAATATAATGCAGCCCCCCTCATATAGTATAATGCAGCCAATCCATAGACTATAATGTAGTCCCCTCATATAGTATAATAAAGCCTCCTCAGAGTATGATGCAGCCCCCCTAATAGAACATAATGTAGCCCCCACCCTCCCCTATAGAATATAATCCAGCCCCAAAGTCCAGCACTCACTCACTGATATATTTATAAAAAAAAGCACACAATCCTCACCTCTCCTCATTCCCCGCGCTGCTCCAGGATCTGCTCCGGTCTCAGCAGCTGCACTGCCCGGCACACAGTGGGTGCACAATGAAGTGACGTCATCGCGCATCCACAGTATCAGAAGCAGAAGGGAGTGATGGGAGAGAAGAATAATCTGACGCTATCTCCTCCATCATTACTTTCAATCATTGCTTTTGTAACGGCTTCTATGATGTGGATACAGTTGAATGCGGAGGGGGTCCGGTTCGGCGCTGGCGCCGGATGGGCCCTCTAGACTCACGGGCCCCATAGCAGCTGTGTGGTGTGCCGCTATTAGCAGCACTCCACTGGCTGGGGGCTCCTGGGGGAGTGGGGGCCCTAGGTAGCTGCCTAGTCTGTCTGCTGCTAACGCCGGCCCTGAACGGGGGTCACCGATGGGCGGATTTCCAGCATGATTGCTGGAAGCGCATGTTAAATGCCGCTGTCAGAGTTTGACAGCGGCATTTAAAGGGTTAATAGCTGCGGGTGGATCGCGATTCCACCCGCGACTGCTCCGGGCACATGTCAGCTGTTCATAACAGCTGACATTGGCCTTGGAAAGATGTGGGCTCAGCGCCGGAGCCCCCATCAAAGGAAGGGAGTCCAACATCGGCATAAATTTACACCTGATGTCGGAAAGGGGTTAACCCTTGCAAAACCAGAGCAAGGGAAATCTGCATAGCTAACTGGAAGTTAAACCAAATCCATCCAATGCAGGTGCACGTGTAGGCAGACGCCACAATCTTCTGACCCCTCTTTGTCACTGTATCCATGTGACATATACAGAAAACATACATACACATATGTGTCTTCACACACACATACATATATATATTGTGAGGCAGTGACTGGTGTTATATATGAGGGTTGCTATGTGTCCCACAGGATGCGCTCAAAAGCGTTTTGAGGCCGCGGGAGTGCATTGCAGTCACAGGCATAGCTGTGATTACAATGCAAAATAAAAGTAAGTGTTGGTCTTGGGCAAGCTATTTGCCCAAGGCAGATTTAAAAGGAACCTGTCACCAGTTTTGTGAAATAGCAGCTAAAAATATCACTTTATTCAGCGTCTGCTATGCATTCACTAAATCCTTATAGAACCCCTTGACTCCCCTTGTATACTCACGAAAACCTTTTTTTAATTTCTCCCGCGATGTATGGTAATCTTCTCAGTCCTGTCCGATGGGTGTGGTTTCGGGCCTCTACATCACTCCCATCGGCTGTTGCTCGCCGTCCTACTTCATGGATGACCCGTGTAAGGGTATGGATAAAATCATATCAAGTGCTGGAAGCCCGGAAGCAAGCCATCGCGGCCGAAGTGAAGAAAATGCTTCAGTTGGGAGTTATCGAGCAGTCCCGGAGTGAGTAGGCTAGCCCCATTGTGCTAATTCCGAAGCCAGACAGGTCATCATTACGCTTTTGTAATGACTTCAGAAAATTATATGAGGTGTCAAAATTTGACCTCTATCCCATGCCCTGGGTGGACGAGCTAATTGAGAGACTGGGGGAGGCCCAGTACTTCACCATGCTCGATCTCATTAAAGGTTACTGGCAGGTCCCGTTAAAAGAATCGGTGAAAGAAAAGATTGCTTTTATAACTTCAGAGGTTCTCTATCAATATCTCGTCTTGCCTTTTGGGTTACATGGGGCTCCGGCCACATTGCAGAGGCTTATGGACATCGTGTTAGAGTCTCATCGGAAATACGCGTTGGCATATTTAGACGACATAGTCATCTTTAGTGCGGATTGAAACACCCACCTGTCCCAAATACAAGTAGTGCTGGAGTCTATCAGAATAGCAGGGTTAACAGCGAACTCAAAGAAATGCACAATAGGACTCACGGACGCCTGGTACTTAGGTTAAGTGATTGGCCGCGGGGTTATCAAACCCCAAGTAAACAAGATCGAGGCCATTCAAAACTGGCCCGAGCCGTTAAGCACCAGACAGGTGAGGGCGTACCTTGGCATCATTGGGTACTACCGCTGGTTTACACCCAATTTTGCTGGAAGACCGGCACCCCTAACTGACCAGTTAAAAGGTAAGAAGTCAATGATGGTGCGGTGGAATCCTCAAGTGGAGGAAGCATTCCAGTCCCTGAAGTCAGCGTTGTGTGGATGTGACGTCCGCTCACTGCAGGTCTGAACTTCAGGTAAGACAGTACCCCGAGAAACCCCGAGACCCTTTACCCCTATACAGGGATCTGGAATTATAGCGAAGCCCAGGGGGTAGCTGCCTATGAGGGCAGTTGTCAGGGACACCGCACTGTACTTACTCACTGAGCCAGTGCGCATGTCCTGAGTAAACAAACTGTGTCCTAAAAGATACCTGTGTAGAGAGGCAGCAGCAGGGAAGATGTGTGTTTCAGAGGACCAGGACCTGCAGCATGTGACTGCCAAGGGGTGGAGCTGATCACAGGTTTCTCAGAGGAAGCAGGAACAGCTAGAGAATGCTTCAGACAAGAGGACCTGAAGCAAGTGACTGCCTAGGGGCGTGGCCTAAGCTCAGGAGAACTAGGAGATGAAGGAAAACTCCTAGAAGGGTAACTACAAAATAAAGTTACCAAGGGGCCTAGACAGAACGGATAGTCAGGATAGCCAGGTAATACACAGAGGTAGCAACGCAGTACAAGAGGAACGGGCAGAGAATAATCAGAACACAGCCAAGAGGTCATACACAGAGGGAAGTACAAGAGGAGCAGGCAGAGAATGATCATAACATAGCCAAAAGGTCATACACAGAGGGAGCAACGCAATACAAAAGGGACAGGCAAAACTCCTAACAGGGACACAGCCAAATCAGAACCAGACAGACAAAACGTAGCACTGGCACAAGCACAGGGTCAGACACACTCAGCCAAAGGTCAGAGTATAAACAACAAAGATTGGCCTCACAGTGAGGCTATAAAAAGCCTCCCAGGACCCAGAAAGAGGACAACCAAGTTAACCCCGCGACTACCTGGTCCGAGAACCCAGTAAACCATGACAGCAGTGGACCGGAGTAGGAAGGACGCTAGGAAGGGAATAAAAAGCGAGACCAAATGCGTAGTCAGAAGTCCAAAGGTCAAAACCGGGAGGGCGGCAAAGGTACAAAATCGGCAGGCTAAAGAAGGGTCAAAATCCAGGCAAAAGTCAGAGTCAAAACCAGGCGGGCAACAGAGGTACAAAATCGGCAGGCAGTAGAAGGGTCAGAAATTCAGGCAAAGGTCAGAGATACAATAGCAAAACAAACTAGCACACTGGGGAAACCAAGACTATATCTGGCGGCTTGCAAGCCAGGCTCCAAGGCATTTGAAGGGCATGGCTACCTCTCACAGGCTCACAGTCTGATGACCTCATCTGGACTGCCCCCAGAACCAGGCCAGATGGTGATGCATGACTGACACCAACTACTTCACCTCTGACAGAAGAGCGAAGCCTACGCCCACCAGACGCCTGCGCAGGGACCCCTTCTCTGTCACCAACATTACCCACAGGCGAAACATGGCGATGCGCAGCGACAGAGGCCGGCATCAAAGGAGCACAACCATATGAGGATACTGCTCTCCTATCACCGGCACCACCAGCCGATGGAGTCCGGTGCCTCCCAGCGGCTGAGGCAGGAACACCAGCCACTAAATCCAACGGCGACGTGACAGTGGACAGCCGGTCCTCATCAGCCCCAACTTCAAGGCAACCTTCATCGTACAAACGGATGCCTCAAAGGTAGGCGTAGGAGCGTTGCTGTTGCAAGAGTTGAATGGGGATGAGCATCCAGTCACCTACTTGAGCAGGAAACTGACCCCAGCCGAGAAAAATTATAGCGTAGTGGAGAAAGAGTGCTTGCCAATTAAGTGGGCTTTGGATTCCTTACGCTACTATTTGCTTGGGAGTCAGTTTAGCTTAGTAACGGACCAATTGCCACTCGTCTGGATGAGAAACGCAAAGGAACGGAATGCTCGGGTCACCAGATGGTTTCTGTCCCTGTATGGTGACAAATGTGAACGGTGTTATATGCGAGGGTCGCTATGTGTCCCCCAGAATGCGAACAGAAGTGTATTGAGGCCGCAGGAGTGTATTGAGGCCGCAGGAGTGCATTGCAGTCACAGGCATAGCTGTGATTGCATTGCAAGATAAAAGTAAGTGTTGGTCTTGGGCAAGCTATTTGCCCAAGGCAGATTTAAGAAAACCTGCCATGGGCTTTTATTTTTGAAGCCGACTACAGGATGGTAGGGGGGTGGTACATTTCCTCCCGGCCAGGTCTTCCAAGTGGCCTATGGCCACAGGTTCCTTATAAAAACCCTGCAGCAGAGGGTTGAGTGTGTCAGTTTTGGTTTGCAAGCATGCAGAGCTCAGCCTTTGTGAGGTAAAACGGAGCCCTTATATTTCTGATAACAGATGACGGACTTCAGTGGATTGTGGATTGAGTTGAAGCTTTTATTGGGAACATTTTACAAAACATTTTGGATCACATTTATCCAGCGCTCTATTCTGGGCACTTATGTCTGGGATTCTATCTAAATCTCTGAGTGACATGATTCAGATGAAACCCACGAGGGAGCCACTCACTATAATGAGGCCACAGAGTTACTCTGGACTCCATCTAACCTCTGTTCAGTGGTGTCCTCCTTTTCAGAAGTGCACAAAACTGAGGTCTACCGCGCTTTTATGTATTCCTTCAAAGACAGATACCGCCAGATCACAAGTCAGACGGCGTGCACAGTGACAGTGACTGTGACTCCATCTGCCTCATTACAAGGAATCTTTCATCTGCGGTTCTGTCTGATTCATGTATTTCAGAAATTTACACGGAAACCCTGATGTAAGCTGTTGGAATATGTTTTATGCAACAACTCTATTCCTGTCTGAGTGTTCAGTTACTAGATTTGTATGCTGCTTATAAAGTTAAAAAAAAACTCCCAGAGGCTCACACAGGGAGAGCATGTGACTGAATTTCCTGTTTCCTGTGTCTGTGTATGAGAGAAGCAGCCTGCTGTAGATGCTGCACAGAGAGACCCACAAATGATTTATTCCTGATCTGTTAAGCTTATCATATATTGTTCATGTTTGTTCCTGAAAAAAGAAGCTCTGTTGTCACACGCTTGGAGAGATTAATGAGTAATCCGCTGCCAACATAAGTGCTTAGCATAGAGTGCAGGATAAATGTGAGCCGAGCCTTTGGGAGGCAGATTGAACAAATCAACAGCAGGTGAAAAATTGGTTGTATTTATTTTTTACGCCGTTCCTCTTGCTGTATAAGTGATTAGATTACCATACTTTATTCTTCAGAATTATATTTTTTTATGTTTGGCTGTTGTCACACACTAAAAGATGCTTTTATTGCAAAAAAACAGATTTTTGCATCTTCATATTTAAATAGCTATCTTTTTTTTCCATATTTCAGCTGAAAGAATCAATTTTTTTGTGGGACCGCTTGACTTTTTATTGGTACCAATTTTGGGCACATGACATTTTTTGATCACTTAATATTCTATTTTTTGGAGGCAGAATGAACAAAAACCAGCAATTCAAGAATTATTGTTTTTATGCCGTTCTGCTTGTGGTAAAATTGATAAGACAGCTTTATTCTTCAGGTCAGTACAATTATAGTGAAAGTACATTTACATATATTTTTTATAGCTATATTTTTTTATTTTTTTTGCTGACGGAACTGTGTATTAGCTTGTTTTTTGCGGGACAAGAAAACGTTTTCAGAATGGGTTGAAATTGTGAAAAAAGAGCAATTCCACAATGTTTTTTTTTTAATTTTTTTATTTACCATGTTCATTATATGGTAAAACTAACCTGGCAATATAATTCTCCAGGTCAGTATGATTGTGCTGATACCAAACATATGTAGGTTTTTTTTTCATTTAAGTGGTGAAAAAAGTGGAAATTTGTAAAAAAAAAAAAATGTTAGTTTTGTTGCCATTTCCTGAGACTCACATTTTCATTTTTTGGGATTTTTTTGCTCCCTGAGTTGACGTTTTTACTGAAACCATTTTGGGACAGATGTGATGGTTTGATCGCCTCTTATTCCATTTTATTGCAATGTTACAGCAGCAAAAAAAAACTGTAATTTTGGCGATTTGATTTTTTTTCTCGTTATGCAAATTACTGATCGGTTTAATTTACTTCATATTTTGATAGATTGAACCCTTATGAATGCAGCTATACCAAATAAATTTAAATTGTTTTAATGTTATTATCATTGTTGCTCCAGCTGTAGTCGTTGGGGGCCTCCAAGGTAGTGGGGGTCCTTGGCAATTGCCCAGTTCTCCTTAATGCCGAGCCTGCATATACCTATTGATAGTCCACACAATATCATTGTATAGTATAGAAACCTATTCCCAAAACATGTTCATTGGAAGGAAAAATCTCAATATAAAATGTATTTTCTTGTCTAAAGGAAGATAAAGAAGTAATAATGAGAAACTCAGCATCTATGGAACAGAAAAGTATATTGCATGGCTACATAATGCCTAATTAATGATTTAGAGATAAAATAATGATCATTTAATTTTTTTAAATAAACCAGTCATTGATGATTTTGAGCCCAATTAGTCATGCCATATGTGTCTTTGGCTAACTTTGGATATATTCACATGTACATTTATTGCAGAAATGTATGTGATTGTCAGAGAAGAAACTAAACTGTCAGCGTTTTTTTTTTCATATTTTGCATGCTCTTTACTGCTAGATGGATAGTGTTTTGGAGATCCCCACTGATTGCTCAAATAAACCCCTGAGAAAATCACAGCTCATGAGGCACGTATAGCGCATAATGCCGGCATTTGCGGACACGCAGAGCTGAGTAACGATTCAATAGAAAACATAGGATTTGTAGCATAAATATTTTATTAAATCGGTACTATGATCTTTGTGCGTGCTCAGGCAGCAGCTGTACATTTCTTGGGGCTCTTTTGAGCAGTTGTTGGGGGTTTCAGGACTTGTCCCCCCAATTATCCGCAGGCAATTTGATTGCCTGCAAAATATAAAAAATGCTGACATTTTATTTACTAATACTATTAAACAGTAATTTACTTGAGTGGGGATCTGAGAAATCTATGAATCTGCTGCAGATACAGCCCCTTTGGGTATGTTTCCACGATAAGGAAACACTCCGGATTTGCTGCGTGTTTGGCGCTGTGCGTTGGCGCAGCGCCAAACACGCAGCGTCCAGATGTTACAGCATAGTGGAGGGGATTTAAAGAAATCCCGTCTCCACTATGCGTAAAAATACGCAGGCGGAAGACCTGCGATTCCGGACATGCGGCGCGTCTTTTTAGACCGCAGCATGTCCTAGCGTATTGTGGCGACGCTGCGTCGCCACAACGGAAATAACACAGGGCTATGCAGCCCTGAGTTCTTTCCGGATGTGTTCCGGAGGTGTCCGGAACACATCCGGAATGAGCGTGCGTCAGAAAGGGGGCGGGGCTTTGGGCGGTGCGGAATTTCCGCTCCATCCAAAGCGCTGTGGTTCCGGACCGTGGAACCACAGCCTTTCACTTATATAGAGCAGATATTCAGAAATTTCTACAACAGACCTTCTGCAGGTGAATTTACCTTTACATAGCAAATGTGGGTCACATGCTTTCATCAGCAGCTATCTTAGATCTGCTGTAGTAGACAGCCAACGCCTTCAGGAAAAAATTTGTTTGATAGATAACCACATTTCTCTTGCATTAAGAAGCCTTTTGTAGGATCAATTTCACAAATGTATTTAATGGCTTCTCTGCATTTTGTATTAAAATGGCTTCATAATTTATTTTATACTGTGAAATGCATGAGCTATTATATAGATATTTTGATTACAGCATTATAGTGTTCTGACTTTTAACCACATAGTTATAATAAATTCTTATTTAATTCTGTCATGTGAAAAAATGCTATTAACCTGCAGATATGGGGTTAATTGGCAAGTTAATAGCGTTCTGACACAATACAGCCCTCGCATTGAAAGCCCAGCTGCCAGGAGGCAATTAACTGCATTCTTCCCTGCAGCATCGAGTTTTTAATCATAGAGGCACTGACTGACAGCCAGCTCAGCAGTGCATCAGTACAGAGCCGGCTGTCAGTCAGTGTCAGATTGTGATTACAGCCGCTGCTCCCTTTCTAATGATCGGTGACATGAAGCCTCACCTACCGCGGCTCAACAACTGAAAGCCAGAGGCTGCTGGGAGGAATAAAGTTCATTTCCTCCCGCGGCTTTCAGTGTAGTGGCTGCATGACGTTAGAACACTATTAACTTGCAGATTAACCCAATATCTGCAGGTTAATTGCATTTTTCACATGATAGGTTTCCTTAAGTTTCTACGTTTTAGTTTGTCAAATAATGAAATAACATAAGTATGATGAAAACCTAAAACAAATATGTGTTCTAAAGCTTTCTCCTACATAACACACTAAATGGCAGTAACTCAATACATTATATGGTTAGTAAAACTATTTGTGTTATTAGGAAAACTATACACAACAGCATGTGTCTGTAGGTAACAGCCCCGGAAAGTATGTGCTGTCAGTAGTGGTTAACATTGGACTACTGCATCAGTCACTCAGTCTGATGGCAGATTAGACTTACATCTTGAACCCTTGCCAATGAACATATAAGCAAGACAGATTGGCAAGTATTCACTCACATAAACACTTTGGAAAGTATTTATTTATTGTTGTAGGCCATTTAGGTAAGTCATTATGTACAAACTGCAAAATGGAGCACGTTTTCTCAATTATATTGAGGAGTATTAGTTTAAGATCAGAATTAGCTTTAACATCGAATGGATCAACCATATTTAGTGTCAAACAAAAAAGGAAGCACTCTGTAGCGCCATAGCATGCAAATATGAAACATGAAAAATGTTTATCTATATGGGATGAAGACTTTAGTCTAAGGGAGGATTTGCATTAGCTTTAGGCCCTGGAAAATGAGAAATGCCTTAACGTGGCTTCCAGGTACACATAAATTGGCCATTTTATGCGTTAAGCTTTCTCAAATTTTCATATTTCTAATGCAGTAATGCAATTCATTTTTCATGCTTCATATTTGCATGCTATGGCGCTACAGAGTGCTTCCTTTTTTGTTTGAGTGTATATGAGTTGGTGACTCTAGGTTAAGCACCTGTTCACATTAGTTTATGTTTGGAAGTGACAGTCAGTTTTTTTAAATTTGTAACCATATTTAGTGGACACAGTTTTTGTACAGAGATAATTAAAGAAGTTGTCAACTACTAGGAAAATCTCTTTCCAATCACCTCACGTAAAATAACAGCCTGGCTCCGTTCCTGTGATGTCAGAACTGGGTCTCCCTGGTCTCGCATGACATTATGTCATGAGAGCCCTGCAGGAAGTCAGCGGCAGCTGATGGGCCACTCCACTCTCACTTCCTTGAGACGTAACTGACACCTTTGAAAATCCATGTCAGAATGGTTGTATAATCCTCATAGTGAAAAAGAGCATTTTATGATTGAAAGTAAAGTTGCACTCATAAAATTCTCCTTTCAATATCAGACTTGGCAAATTTCAACTAGGATTATACAGCCATTCTGATGTGGATTTTCAAAGTAAGTACACCTTCTTGATCAGGTCTAAGAGATCTATATGATAATATCTGTAGTTTGTATTGGAGATCTGCTTTAAGATCTCCTTAAACAGGCTCATTTTAGCCAATTGGCTATCTACAAGTTGATCTGCACCCATTTACTGGCCTGCTCACAAAAACCAATAAAAACTGGGGAAAATAGTTCTATCCCCATACAGCATGATGTTATAGGCAGCACATCCTTCACTTACTTGGGCAATGTGCTGGTAACAAACATTGCAAATCTGCTTATTTGAGCAATTGACAGCATGTTTACCCTGTCTGAAAATCAGCCTGATTGTTCTTATGAACCGTCATTCACAATTATTACCTGTGTCAAATTGCTGACTAATGCAGCTGTATATGAAATGACAAAACACAACCATATTATAGATGTTTATTGCATCACTTATTTTCTAACTACAGATAAGATTTCTTATCGAGACTTCAAAGCAAGGACAACTACGTTTAGGTATGCCATTCAGGCCCCATCTCTCCATACTTAGAGAGTAACATACTGAGAGCTGCACTCTGCTTTAAAAAGTGTATGCAGTGTAGATAAACGCTGTCAGCCAATACATCATAAAATTTGGAACCAGAGCCAGAATTTTTAGTTCACCTCCAGAGTACAAGCCCTCCCCTATTGTACATATCCCAAATGACATCATAGGTTCACATTTACTACATAATTTTCCAGTATGTTTCTTTCACCATAGCCATTATGCCCCAAGGATCTGCATCATGACTCCTGAAATGATTGTGGAATTGACATCTCTTTATTTAGAGTAGTAGATTATTATCTTTATTTATACCGTTGATGGATATCTACCCTCAATTTAACTTGTCTCCATCTTTCATTTTTACTACATAGCAACATGACCCTTTGTTCCACTAAACCCTCAATAAATCACCAGTATGTTAAATTGTTTATTTGTTCATTAAACTGTGCTGTAACTTAATACAGTCCAATTGCTCATTAAAACATCAAATATTTTGCAAATGTCATAGTATCAACTTTAACATAATACATATGATTCTCCGCTTCATCATATACTGTAGCTCCATCATTCTCATTGTATCTGTAGAGGCTTCAGGCTGGGCTTCTATCATAAAATTGTAAATTGTATAAACAATCCCCCAAATACATCACTGTGGGCCAGATACACCATTTAGTAGTATACATTAATGAGTTGCTTTCCTTCACTTTCTCGACTGTCACTGTCCGTACTGGATCCTAGTTGTCCCCTCTGGCTTCTGGCTTCTCTTTAGGACAGCTGTTGGCAGAAATTTTGATGGCCTCATTCTGTGAAGTTTAGCAGAATACTTTCAAACAACATCTACATGGAAGATGAGTTCTGATGAATGACAACGAGCTGTTCAGGCTGGTTTGATCACCAGAGCCTGTTCTCCATTCTGCCAAGACAAGCAGATCTTAGAAGCATATTTAAAATAATGAACAAGCTGCAATGATTATATCCTACACAACCGTATGCGTGCCTAAGGCTGGTTTCACACATCCGTTTTTCCCCTTGCGGCGCCCCCGGCATTTTTTAGCAGCGCCGCATCACAAAACCGTATGCGCCGCATGCGGTTTTTTTTTTCCATTGACTTGTATTAGCGCCGCATGGCGCCGCATGTCACTGCGGCGCGTCCGGTTGGTGCCGGATGCGGTGTCTGGTCACCGTACGGTGTCTGGAAAAAACGTTGCATGTAACGTTTTTTGTCTGCGGCGAAAAAGCCGCATGCGCCGGATGCGGCGCATGCGGTTCTTTTTTACAATGAAAGTCTATGGACGCCGCAATGCGCCGCATCGCGGCGTCCGCCGCATCCGTAGCCGCATCCGGTTTGTTAATTGATATACCAGCCCACAGCAAACATATACAAGGAAGTACCACCCCTCAGCAAACATATAAAAAAAACATTGGGTGGGACATCAGACACAGCCACAGAGAGCCACAGAGAGCCACAGAGAGCCACAGAGAAGCCACCGACGCAGCCACCGACGCAGCCACCGGACTCGCAGCCAGGATCCGTACCATGGAGCGCCAGGAAAACAGACGGTAAATATGAACCACCCACCCCCAAATTCAAAAATGTAAAATACATATGTCACCAATGTTGTGTGAGCTGATGTTTATTTTTTGTGGCCTGGTACATTATATATTTAATGTTTTTTCTGTGATGGGGATTGGTTCCCCAGGTATTTAATGAAATTAAATTGCCGATGATGGGGTGGGTCCCCGAGTTTAAAATGCATTTGTTTGGGAACTTTATTGTGTATTCACTGCTATTGTTGTGAATGTTGATAATGTAGATCTACTGGTACTGTTTTTTAGCAGTGATGTGCTTTGTCTCCCTGCGACAATCTGAAATGTGGATGTATTTGTGTATCAAAATGTTTTTTTTTTTTTTTTTTAAAAAGTATTAATTTTTTAGGCCAGTTATGTCGTTGTTTTTTATGCTACTATCGGAAATGTGCATGTGTTTACTATGGTAATGTTTTCTCCTCCATTTTTTTTTTGGCCAATGTTTGTTTTTTTTTTTTTTGGCTTGTCATGGTTTTATCTACTCATGGTCTGTTGAATTGTTTGACTATGCTAATGTTTTTTTGTTTGCAATATTTTTTCTTTGTGGCCTGTCATGGTTTTATCTACTCATGGTCTGTTGAATTGTTTGACTATGCTAATGTTTTTTTGTTTGCAATATTTTTTCTTTGTGGCCTGTCATGGTTTTATCTACTCATGGTCTGTTGAATTGTTTGACTATGCTAATGTTTTTTTGTTTGCAATATTTTTTCTTTGTGGCCTGTCATGGTTTTATCTACTCATGGTCTGTTGAATTGTTTGACTATGCTAATGTTTTTTTGTTTGCAATATTTTTTCTTTGTGGCCTGTCATGGTTTTATCTACTCATGGTCTGTTGAATTGTTTGACTATGCTAATGTTTTTTTGTTTGCAATATTTTTTCTTTGTGGCTTGTCACGGTTTTATCTACTCATGCTGCTATTATTTTCCTGTGTTTAGTATACAAATGTTGATGTACTTTTCTTTTTGTTGCAATGTTATTTTTTTTGGCTGCCTCTGACCTTAGCTAATTATGCTCTTATGTGAAATTTCCATGTTTTTATTATCATATATTTTTTTTTTTTTTTTTGGCCAGGGATACGGTTTACCCTGGTACTGTTGATGGCTATAAAAAATGATTGCATGTGGTCGGAATAATGTCGTTGTTTGAATGTTATATTTTAAAACAGGGACAATCAAAATATATCAACAAATTTTTTTTGGTCTGTTAATTTCACAGCAGAAGAATTGATGCTGCTGATCCAAGGGCGCAGGAGATCCTGGATGCAAGGAGGCAAGCCAGCAGAAAGTAAATGTCATCCCCCATGTCCCTAAAAATTTAATGTTTGTTTTTCTCTTTCAGCCAGGGACAAGGAATCCACATATATTCACTGTCCCTTTTTGTGTCCTAACAGCAGAAGAATTCAACGAGCGCGGCGGCGGCGGCTGAAGCGCAAGTTGAGCAGAGGGGAGGAGAGGAACTCCAAGCTAGGAGGCTAGCAAGCAGAAAGTAAGTATTACAGCACACATTTTGCTCTAATTTACATGTTTGTTTTTTGTGTTTCAGCCAGGGCAAAGGAATACCCATATATTCACTGTCCGTTTTTGTGTTATTCAACAGCCGAAGACTTCACCGGGCGGCAGCGGCTGAAGCCCAAGTTCAGCAGAGGGGAGCAGAGGACCTCCAAGCTAGGAGGATAGCAATGAGAAAGTAAGTATTACAGCACACATTTTGCTATAAATTACATGTTTGTTTTTTATTTCAGCCATGGACAAGGATTCTCAAATTTACAGTACCTTTTTACTTTTACAGTAGAAGACGTCAACAAGAGGGGGAGGCGGCGCTTGTAGATAGAAGAGAACAGGAGGAGAGGCGGGCAAGGAGGGAAGCCAGAAGAAGGTAAACATTACACCCCCCCCATTTCAATAAAAATACATGCTTGTTTTTCTTTCAGACAGGGCCAAGAAATATACAAATATATTGACTGTCCCTTTTTGTTTCTTCCACAGCAGAGAACATCAAACAGCTGCTGCAGCTGCAGCAATGGCGTTGTTGGCGGAGGAAGCAGCGGCTGAAGCGGCGGCGGCAGCACCACCGGCATCGCCATCTCCTCCCTCCCAGCCAGAGCCAGAGCCGCCACAGCAGGACACATCTTCTTCTGGGAGCCCTCCTACCCATCGTCAGGAATTGGCGGTAAAAATATGTATTTTTAATTTTTCTATCCACAATCCATCTGTGGGCTATATGTCTTGATTGTGTTATTTTAATAACAGGAATCTGAAGATGACGAGGAGCTCCCAGAGGAAGAAGGACGGGGTGGAGAGATACCCGGAGTGGGCTCACAATTCGTAAGTATCCTGCATCAGTCTCATAAACACAACATCACAGTACACACAACACATAGAAAAACATTTAGTGCATACTTCACACAGCGGCCAACACCTGGCAATATCCTAATTTTTATTTTCATTTTTTTAGTCTCTCGCATCTGGGAGCCAGAGGGTTTCTCCCAGCGCCTCCCAGAGTCGTCGTGAGACTGTCGGCGGTTCTCAACGTGTAAGTATTATTTTTTTTTTTGCCATGTTATATAATTTATGCTTTTTAAAAAACGTGTTATCTACAAATGTTTTGTGCATTAATATTCCCATTGTAACATGTATAATTTTTACAAACTAAAACCATGTATCTGATATATATATATATATTTTTTTTTTCATTGTTCATTTCACAGGCTTCACAGCGTGCTCCCGACTCGGACACGGAGGAGGGATTGGACGTGGAGTTGATGATCGACCTGGTCCGAGAAAGGGAGCCGCTGTGGAACATGGCGGACCGCCAGCATGCGGATCAAATTGTGACACGACGGCTCTGGACGGAAGTGGCAGCAGCAATGATGCACCGCTGGGAGGACCTCAATCCTAGGTCCCAGAATAAATACCGTAAGTATAGTTCATGTTGCTGACTGTAAAGGTGTTTTTAAAAAAATTCTGTCCTGTGTGTAACCAACGCTTCATGTTTTCATGATTTCCTTTTGTGAAACACTATGGAAACAATGAAAACATGAACTCTGGGGGACACGAGGACTAAAGTGTGGTTGTTGTATAGTAACCAATGTGTGCTTTCTCGTTTCAGGGGAGAGAATTATGAAGCGGTGGCGGTCTGTGAGGGATCGCTTTAAGAAAGAATTCAATAAGGAAATGCGGGCCCCGAGTGGATCTTCAGGACGCCAGAGTAAGTACAAATATGCACAAGCTCTGGCGTTCCTGCGTGAAACCATGGTCACCAGAAGGTAAATATTAACATCAAATGTAATATTTTTTTTTTTTCACCCAGGGCCATTCCACATCTGTATATTAATTTTATGTTTTTGTTTCTTCCACAGCACGGTGAGCAGCACTCGGGCGCCCGCAGAGTTGGAGCCTTCTAGAGCGATCCCTCAGGAGACCGACACCGAGGGACACTTTGACCAACCCTCCACATCTGACCCTTCCCACACTTCACACACACACGATCCCGCTGTCCCTTCCACCAGCGCTGGAGCAGCGTGGCCGCCTGCAATGCATGAATCTGCTGGTCAGGATATAGCCTTCCCTTTACCCCACCCTTCTGACCCTGCCACCTCTAGTACAGCTGCGGGTACTGGGCGGCAGCGTCAGAAGGGTCAGGAAAAGAACTATGCGCCCGAGTTCTTACACATGAACGCATCTTTCCAGAACTGCCTTAAGTTGCTATCTGAACAAGTTTCCGCAGGCCTTCGTCAGATAACCACACTAGTTGGTGAGGTCAAGACACTTCTGGAAACTGTGCGTTCTGAGATAAGAGCACCCCCGAACTACAGCTTTTTTAGGTCGGTTGCGGAGCGCATAGATCCGCTATCTTATGACCAGCAGATGTATGTGATGCACACGTGCCACGCTGCTGTAGTGCAGGTTGTCTCCCATCCTCAATCCACCCCAGTCATTCCACCACCTCCCCCCCCTACAGCCGCCGTCCATCTTCCCCCCCCTCCACCTGCCATACCTCCTCCCCCTCCTATTCAATACCAACCACATCCCCAGTACCAACCACCTCCCCAGTACCAACCACCTCCCCAGGTCCAACCAACTACCCAGTACCAACCACCTCCCCAGGTCCAACCACCTCCCCAGTACCAACAACCTACCCACTACCAGCCACCTACCCCCTACCACACTTCTACCTACCAATCTACTTCCCCCTTCCAAATACCTACTATGTCACCTGTTCCTCATGCACAACCCTCCACTCCACCACCACCCACCTGTTCTGCCTTGTCTTCCCATTCTTTTGGTCTTTCCACCCCTTCACCTCTTCCTGTTCCTTCCCCACCACCATCCCGTTCGTCCCTCCACACTCTCCACACTCCCACGGTCGAAGTGTCCCGCAGCCCCTCCAGCAGTATTTCCACCCCACACTACACTGACCTGTAGTTAATGTTACAATTTTTTTTCATAAATTTATTTAAAAAATAAAGTTTACTAAAAAAAAATAATAAAGTTGAATAAAATATAAAGGTTATTTAAATCTGAAGAATTGGGCCACAAGGCCTACTTTAATAACAATTATATTAAAAAATATTTTTTTCAATAAATTGTTCATTGGTTTAACATTGTTGTCTGTCTTTTATTTATAGGATGTTAAGTTTTAAATTTGGTATACAGGTACACCTAACTTTGGCTAAAAGGTTCATAAATGTAACCTTTTTGGCAAAGTTATGTCCCGGGTTGTGTAGTATGCAAAGTGTATTTTTTTTTTAATAAAAATGTGTACACCCCAGTTTTCCCCTACTCCAGGCCCACCAAAAACATATCATGTTTTCAGTATTTCCTTTGTATTGCACAGGTGAGGCAATTATCACCTGAGCAATACAAAGGAAAGACAGAAAACTTGACATGTTGGTGGACCTTGAGGACTGGAGTAGGGGAAACATAATGTACACTTTTTGTAGGACAAATGGTGAAATACTTTTGTTAATACAATTTCACCTTTTGTCCTAAAAAGGGTACATTGTAGGCCATGTGTCACCAAATCCAGTCATCAAGGCCTAACAACAGGTATTGTTTGCAGTATTTCCTTTGTATTGCACAGGTGAGGCAATTATCACCTGAGCAATGCAAAGTAAAGACTAAAGGGTATGCCACACTAAACAATATCGCTAACGAGATCGCTAAAAAACGTCACTATTTAGCGATCCCGTTAGCGATATTGTTCAGTGCGGCAGCTTCCAGCGACGAGCTTCCTGCTGTGATCTCGCTCGTCGCTGGAATCGCTCCGGACCCTATTTCATCGCTGGCGCTCCCGCTGGGTAAGTATCTTATCGCTGTGTGGCACCTTTTCTTAGCGATTTAGCGGTACTTTTGTACCGCTAAAGTCGTTAAGAAGATCGCTAACGGCGATAGCGTCGTTAACTATATCGCTAATGTGGCCGCATTTAGCGATATAGAAACGATCCCGCTAGCGATCTCATTAGTATGCAACGCTAACGAGATCGCTAGCGGGATTGCTTAGTGTGGCAGTACCTTTAAAACTTGACATGTTGGTGGGCCTTGAGGACTGCAGTTGGGAAACATGGCCTACAATGTACACTTTTTGGACAAAAGGTGACAGCCATGGACACAACAGTGGCAAGAAGGTTATAGTAGAAAACACACAAGAAGGTAGACAAGTAAACTATTAAAGGTTTATTGTGGGTAAAGAAAATTATTAAAATAAACAATACATTTATCACACTCTGTCATCCTGCCAGTCAACACTACCTTCCGGTGACACAAAGTATTGAGCAAACTGGTCCCTCATTCTAGAAACTGCAACTGTACTGCGAGTGGTAATGTTGGTGTAGTTGTGCAAAGTTGTTTCTTGATTGTGGTCCTCCAGAGAAATTGGTTCCTTGGTTAGGACAAAATTATGGAGGACCACGCACGCTTTCACTACATCATCAACAGTCTCGGTCTTCAAGTTTATTGCAGTCAAAAGGACACGCCATTTTGCTGTCATAATGCCAAAGGCACACTCCACCATCCGTCTGGCTCTTGTGAGGCGGTAGTTAAATACCCGTTTTGTATGTGTCAATTCTCTGCTGGCATACGGCTTCAATAGGTGTTGGGACAGCTGGAATGCCTCATCACCTACACAAACGAATGGCATTGGTGGGCCTGAGGTTTGAGGCAGTGGCCTAGGGGGGGGAAACTGAAAACTGTTTCCATACAATTTACGTCCCATAGCAGATATTTTAAACACTTGGGAGTCATTAGACCGTCCATAAGACCCAATGTCCACCGCGATAAACTTGTAGTGCGCATCTGCAATAGCCATCAGGACGATAGAGAAATATTTCTTATAGTTAAAGAATTCAGATCCAGTTCCTTTTGGCTTTTGAATGCGGATGTGCTTTCCATCAACGGCCCCCAGGCAATTGGGGAACTGGCAGATGAGTAGAAACTGGTCCGCTATTTCAAGCCACCGCTGTGTTGTTGGCTCTGGAATAAATTCTCCAACCAAAGTATCCCACAGAGCACGACAAGTATACTTTATTATGCCGGATAGTGTGGAGATTCCAATCCGATACTGAAAATGGAGCGATGATAGAGTTTCACCAGTTGCCAGAAATCTGAAAACAAATTAGAAAATACAAATTATTTCAGAAACGCAGCATTACATACCAGAACTCAGCTACGACTATTGGAGATACCAAAAATAATAATATCTAGGAGAAAGACTGTTTTATAACTAGATTTGGGGATACTCATGTGGTTTCCTAGTTGGCATGTGATGTTCAATTAATGATAAAATTACAAATGCGCTCAAGCAAACAGAACCAATACATATAGCTTACCTTATAGTCACCATGAGACGCTCCGCCGGAGATATCGAGAACCGACAGTAGGTGTCCGATTTTTTAATTTTGTCTCCAACACGCTCCAGCAAATCATCAAAGTTTTCTATATTCATCCGCAGATAGGCAAAAAACTTCTCTGGATTTTGTCGCAGCTCCATGTTCAGTGTGGAATAGACACCACGAGTTAATCTCTGTGACGTGATGGGGTGGATCCACATACGGCGGCGACTTCGCAGGCGCTGACGCCGCTGCTCCTCAAACTTTAGCTCCTTCTCCAGAACGATAAACCTCAATCGATTCATCTCCGCAGTAAAATCAACAAGATTCCTGAAGATATTGCCGATAATGGGTTCCATGTTCGCCAATCACTTGCTACTTGCTCTTCTCTCCAAACTGCACTTTCTCCTCTACAACCTGTCAAAGAAGGGATGTAGGAGCAGTCTATATATAGGATTACAGTAGCCAATCATA
Source organism: Oophaga sylvatica (assembly GCA_033576555.1). Taxonomy (NCBI): domain Eukaryota; kingdom Metazoa; phylum Chordata; class Amphibia; order Anura; family Dendrobatidae; genus Oophaga; species Oophaga sylvatica. Next base: position 152,217,461 of record JARQOD010000004.1, on the reverse strand, counting down.
TTTGGAACCCCAAAAAGGGCCCCAAAATGGGCGTGCTTAAAAGCCGGATCCGGCGCAATACGGCGTCAACGTATGCCAACCGGATACACCGGATGAGACGTATGCGGTTTTTTTGCCGCATTCGTGAACCGGATGCGGCGAAAAACAAGATGCGGCACATCCGGTGTTCAGAGAAAATACCGCATGCGGCGCTGCGGCTAAATGCCGGGGGCGCCGTTTAGGCGCCCGCCGGATGTGTGAAAGAGGCCTAAGTGGGGAGCCGATAACTCAAGACAAAGAGTACACTTCCCCGTCCTGCTTTACTGCATTATCACTAGAGTTGAGCGAATTTGTTCGGATCCCTGCTTACTCGGCAAGCTATAACACTTACCGAATAAGCTACAGCAGGAACCCAGATACATGGAGCGCGCCGGGCTGATCAGCTGATCGGCGCAGCAGCTGCATGTGTCGGGGACCCGAACAAATTCACTCAACTCTAATTATGACCAGCAACACTGCAGACATGTTTTCATCATAATGCTTCATTTAGCAGAAATATTAACAAATTTGGATCTAAGTTTCTCAACCTATATGTGAAACCCCGAAGGTATAGGCTATGTTGCTAGACACTTGTACTGTCATCCATATGTGCATATAATGTGTAGAGCGGTGTATGATTATAACCTAGAGGATACTTTGATTTAATTAATTTCAGAACTAGGTATATAGGTTAGAAACATTGAGAAACTTTGATCTAATAACTGGAATACATTGCATAATCCTGTCGTGTTGACAACATGTGAGCATAATATACTGTATATATATTATATGTATATTACACACAATACAAAAGTCAAAAGTTTGGACACACTTATCCATGCAAATGTGGCGCCCTGAGGGTCCAGTCGCCACAGAGATGTTGCATCGCACCCAGCGGTGTGGCACCTGACTCTCAGGTAAGGAGGGAGCACCCAATTGACTCCCATCACCTGCATCCAACATACACTATGCTGGCTGAGCTCAGACGGACCCTTCGGGAGGATGGTCTGACTCACGCTGGGTAGGAAAGGGTGTAGTTAGTTGGTGGGTGGAGCTTAGGCAGCACTTAGGCTGCCTGTGAGGGGAGAGATCAGTCTTTTCCTCAGGAAGCAGCTGCAGCAGCAGCGGGTTAGAACAAGTTTGAGACAGGCAGTCAGTGTGTGGGTACTGGACTGTCCTGCTGCTCCTCTGAGTCCACCTCAGGGAGCCTTGCTGTGAGAACGAAAGGGTCCAGGGCGAGACAGCAATTGAGGCTGTGCCCCATACTGAAGAAAGGAGGACCAGAAGAACATCGGGTACCGGTCCCTAGACTAGTGGGAAAGTTCAGCTCCACTAGTAACACCGACAACAGTGATCACTTCACTGGGCCACTAGCCACCATAATCTCACCGGGAGGAAGCTTAGGGGTCAAGTACGTGCAGAGCATCAGGTGCCTGATTGATCTGTGAACTGAAAGGGCCCAATACTCCCTCGTCCGAGGGCTCTGTGGTGGCAGGGTGCATGGAAGTTAGGAGAGTAGCACCTAGAGAAGAAGCCAGAAAGGAACATACTGAAAGGGGAGTCTTTGGAAGTGCAACTAACTTACCTGAGGGTTGCTGGACCACTCTCTTGGAGGACACAGTGCCCGGATGGAATCTGTATGCGCATAACAGACTGTGAGTAAATCCTTGAAACTGCAACAGAACTGTTTCCTCTGATTATTCCAGTGACGCACACTCCCCTCTGCTACATCCTCCTGCACCATTGCTGCATCCCTCAACTATCTGCCCTGGGAGGATACAGTCTTACCTGTAGGAGACTTATCATCTAGCTGCACAACAACATCCCTTCCAGAGGACCTGCACAGCAGCGCTGGTCACCCTGACCAGGTACTACAGGTGCCGTCACGAATTACCATAAGAACACTAATCCCCTGTAAATATTCCCCCATTTTTGGTGAGTGCCCAGGGCCACGGACCAAGCCGTGGCTGCCCGTGACATCCCCCATAGAAGTCGACGGGCTCGGTGCCGAGTACCCCACGGCCCTGGCGGGCGGCTCACAATCATTTTCCCTGTTATTATTGGAATGTGGACAATATAGCTTCATACTGAAGGCAGCAAATCCATGATGTAGCAAATATGGAAACAAGGAGTAATGGAACAAGTGTGATACTAACTAGAGTATGTGTTAAAGGGAACCTGTCACATTAAAAACTCTATCAACCTGCAATTGGGGTTAATCTGCAGGTTAATAGCGTTCTGAAAAGGCCCGACGCCCGCACTTTGAGCTCCACTGCCAGGACGAAATCAACTTTATTGCTATGGGCAGCGTTTGACGTTCAGTCACGGTGGGTGGTGTTGCGCAATAGCCTGTGGCGCCACAAAATGCCTGCTTGTGTAATATAATTTATGTGTATTGCCAGCTATGGTGAGTTCTCTGCTGTTATAACTGCATCCACTTATTTTACTTAATCCATTATTGGGAGATTGTACAATTCTGCTTGGACCAGGAGGTGTGCACGATCCCTCAGGGGGGAGGAGGTGCTTCTGAGAGGTTGCATGTGCTGAGCAGTGAAGATGTAGCAAGATGGAGGTCCGTAGGCAGAGGAGAGGAGCGTGCCCCCTCTGCCAGGACAATCTGCAAGAGGCAGGGTATCAGTCCCTAGGGCACAGAGACTTTCAGGGTCCATGCTAATCTTAAAGACTGCTCGGTTTTCATATAACAAGCAGTAATGTGTTATGGCCCAGGAGCTCAGCAGCACATAGAATCAGGGACACTGCAGCAAGAAAAAGTGTTTTCCACTGGATTCAAGCAGCCTGGAAGGGATCATGGATCCAGTAATCGTTTACCTTGGACCCCTGGGGTTCAAAGAAGCATTTACCAGAAGTATAATAGGCAGCAGGAATGCTACACAACCTCACAGCAGAGAAACTGAACCCTCACCAGGCAGATCTGACCAACACCTTGTATGTGAATTGTATGGTAGTTTTTGGAACGGCAGTAAAAGGTACAAACTGATCATTACCCTGTCTGATGCAAATTAGTCTCTGCTGCACCATTCCTGCTCTAAATCCCCTGGGAGCCAGGCCTAGTTGGGAAGTGGTTAATCATCTGGCACTGTTCATCACCACCTAACTCATAGTCACCCTCATCAGTGCCCGGCCATACCAGGCCAAACATCCCAACTGGTGTCACAAACTTTTTTATTATTAACCCCCACAATTGACAAAGACTGGCACGTGCCCCCGCTTGGACCATACCAGCACTCGGAACCACCGTGCACCAGTACCATGACTGCAGCGATCCCTGCACAGTGGCACCAGCATAGGTTCACACCGCTCTATGTATAGAGAGTAGTAGCTATAACCGCGCCCCTGACACTAAATGACGTCCCTAATTCTGAGGAAACTTTCAGTCAGTGCTGGGGTCACGGTTACAGGTGACGCTCTCTATACACTAAGTGATTACTGAACCCTGCTGGCGCCAATCTCATGACTGAACTCCAAACACTGCAGGGAGGCCCAAAGTGTGGGCACCCGACAGGTTCAGAATGCTATTAACCTGCAGAATAACACCCATATCTGCAGGTTAATAGTGGTTTTCCACGTAACATTACCTTTAGAGAAGCACTCCCATCAAATAACCCCTTCCCGACATATGACGTACAGTTTCATCATATGTTGGGTCCCTGACTTTGATGCTTGAGAAATCCTGTTTCTGCATAGAGAATGATTCAGCCAGTGTTTTTAATCACTTGATGTCATATATAGAAAAAATGGCTAGCACACAACCAATAATGTGGTGGTACGGTGCAAGTGAAAAGGGATTAGGATATCCCAGAGTCCAAAATATATGAAGAATCACTGCACACGTTTAAGGGCATATGTCATGCTGAATTGAAAATTTTATTAAACACTTGATGTGAAAAAAAGAAAAGCTATGAGACGACTGACTGACGTTTCAGCCAACGCAGTGGCCTTTATCAAAAAGTCGCTGAAAAAGATAAAAAAATTTACAGTCAATTATGATATATACAATATATACAATATATACATAGGTGAATAAACACATCCATAGGAATTTAGCAACATGTTAAACCTTGGTTGATAATGTAGGACAGAAACAGGGGAAACATTACCCTGGATTTTAAAACAAAGAGCACCAGGACGTTTATATGTATAAATATCAGTAGAGAGGTCACCAATAAAAGGTATAGAGAAAATAATAACAAAAAATTCAAACCAGGGGTTGCATAATATAATGGCACAAGCAATTCAGAAAATTGAGAAACATACCCTTTTGATATAGGCGTATCAGAGTTGCATAAATCAAGTGCTTATTTTCAATAATCATAGTAGGCGGTATGTCCTGCATGTGAAGATGGAAAAGATGTTAAATAACCCTATGTACCATCTTGTGTTCTGATATACTACTGGTTGAGAAGATGCCATTATGTTGTTGTGACAAACTAAATGGAATATGCAATTTAAGAAAAAGAAAAAAATGTATCAAAGCAAAAAGAAGATAAGAATACCAGATAGGTCCTATGTCTCACACACTTAGAGGTCCGTGGTGAGTATTTATATAGGAGATGTAGGGCATTGAAGCGTTGCTCTGCTATATGCTGAGGGCTGGAGAATAAGGAAAAGCAAAATGAGGATAGTGCAGTCGCTGGAAAGTATGTATCCATAAATAGAGGAACTCTTAGGCTACTTTCACACATCAGGCTTTTCGAATCAGGCGCGATCCGGCGTGTTTTTAAAAAAACGGATCCGGTACCGGATGCGTTTTTTTAGCATTGACTTACATTAGCGCCGGATCGCGCCTGATGTCCCTGCGTTGCATCCGTTTTTGGCCGGATCCGTCGGAATTGTACATTCCGGCGGCCGGACAAGATGGTTTTTGTAACGTTTTTTGTTTTTTCCGGAGACGCCTGACAGTGCCTGAATCGGCACTTCAGGTGGCCGGAAACAATGAAAGTCTATGGGGCCGGACCAGTTTCTTGACAAATCCGTAAGAAAACTGATCCGGAGTCCAAGGTCTCTCTCTCTCTCTCTCTCTCTCTCTCTCTCTTTTCAACATGGAAAATATTATATTTCCGGGTTGAAAAGGTCAGGACTGATCAGGCAAAAAGCCTGATCAGTTACATCAGTTTTTTTAAATCAGCGCCGGATCCGTCCTTTCAGGCATAGGACGGATGGCGCCTGATTCAAAAAACCTGATGTGTGAAAGTAGCCTTACTTGTTTCAACATGTAATCCCGTATGCTTAGGGCTGTAGAAGGGAAAGGAGGGCGGTTTTAATTCATAGTGGAGAGTAAGGGTTAAAAATGGATGGTGCTTAATGAAGTACTCACATATATTGGTGATTCAGTGCGCTTGGTTCTAAAAGAAGAGAGACCAAGCGAACGTCAGGGACTGGGGGTTAAAGTCAAGTGATGAGCGCTGGAGTGAAAATAATAATTAACTTA
>JARQOD010000004.1:152123849-152211894 GCA_033576555.1 Oophaga sylvatica | reverse complement strand
TGATGTGCATGGTCCGCTCACCCCCCAATCCTGATGTGCATGGCCCCACACCCCCAACCTGATTGCATGGTCCCCTCACCCCCCAATCCTGGTATGCATGGTCCCCTCACCCCCCAATCCTTTTGTGCATGGTCCTCTCACCCCAACCCTGATGTGCATGGTCCACTCACCCCCCAATCCTGATGTGCATGGTCCCCTCACCCCCAATCCTGATGTGCATGGCCCCCTCACCCCCCAACCCTGATGTGCATGGTCCTCTCACCCCCCAACCCTGATGTGCATGGTCCCCTCACCCCCCAATCCTGATGTGCATGGTCCCCTCACCCCCCAATCCTGGTATGCATGGTCCCCTCACCTCTCTATCCTGATGTGCATGGTCCCCTCATCCCCCCAATCCTGATGTGCATGGTCCCCTCACCCACAATCCTAATGTGCATGGTCCTCTCACCCCCCAACCCTGATGTGCATGGTCCCCTCACCCCCCAATCCTGATGTGCATGGTCCCCTCACCCCTCTATCCTGATGTGCATGGTCCCCTCACCCCCCAATCCTGATGTGCACGGTCCCCTCACCCCAATCCTGATGTGCATGGTCACCTCACCCCCCCAATCCTGATGTGCATGGTCCCCTCACCCCCCCAATCCTGATGTGCATGGTCCCCTGACCCCCCAATCCTGATCTGCATGGTCCCCTCACCCCCCCAATCCTGATGTGCATGGCCGCTACACCCCCAATCCTGATGTGCATGGTCCCCTCACCCCCAGTCCTGATGTGCATGGTCCCTTCACCCCCCAGTCCTGATGCGCATGGTCCCCTCACCCCTCTATCCTGATGTGCATGGTCCCCTCACCCCCTTAATCCTGATGTGCATGATCCCCTCACCCCCAATCCTGATGTGCATGGTCCTCTCACCCCCCCAACCCTGATGTGCATGGTCCCCTCACCCCCCCAATCTTGATGTGCATGGTCCCCTCACCCCCCATTCCTGATGTGCATGGTCCCCTCACCCCTCTATCCTGATGTGCATGGTCCCCTCACCCCCAATCCTGATGTGCATGGTCTGCTCACTCCCCAATCCTAATGTGCATGATCCCCTCACCCCCAATCCTGATGTGCATGGTCCCCTCACCCCCCAATCCTGATATGCATGGTCCGCTCACCCTTCTATCCTGATGTGCATGGTCCCCTCACCCCCCCAATCCTAATGTGCATGGCCCCCTCACTCTCCCAATCCTGATGTGCATGGTCCGCTCACTCCCCAATCCTGATGTGCATGGTCCCCTCACCTCCAATCCTGATGTGCATGGTCCCCTCACCCCCCCAATCCTGATGTGCATGGTCCCCTCACCCCCCCAATCCTGATGTGCATGGTCCGCTCACCCCTCTGTCCTGATGTGCATGGTCCCCTCACCCCCCCAATCCTGATGTGCATGGCCCCCTCACACCCCCAATCCTGATGTGCATGGTCCGCTCACTCCTCAATCCTGATTTGCATGGTCCCCGCACCCCCAATCCTGATGTGCGTGGTCCCCTCACCCCTCTATCCTGATGTGCATGGTCCCCTCACCCCCCCAATCCTGATGTGCATGGTCCGCTCACTCCCCAATCCTGATGTGCATGGTCCCCTCACCCCCAATCCTGATATGCATGGTCCCCTCAACCCCAAGTCCTGATGTGCATGGTCCCCTCACCCCTCTATCCTGATGTGCATGGTTCCCTCACCCCGTAAATCCTGATGTGCATGGTCCTTTCACCCCCCTATCCTGATGTGCATGGCCCCCTCACCCCCCAATCCTGATGTGCATGGTCCGCTTACCCCCCAATCCTGATGTGCATGGTTCCCTCACCCCCAATCCTGATGTGCATGGTCCCCTCACCCCCCAATCCTGATGTGCATGGTCCCCTCACCCCTCTATCCTGATGTGCATGGCCCCCTCACCCCCTCAATCCTGATGTGCATTGTCCCCTCACCCCCAATCCTGATGTGCATGGTCCCCTCACCCCCCCAATCCTGATGTGCATGGTCCTCTCACCCCCCAACCCTGAGGTGCATGGTCCCCTCACCCCCCCAATCCTGATGTGCAAGGTCCCCTCACCCCCCATTCCTGATGTGCATGGTCCCCTCACCCCTCTATCCTGATGTGCATGGTCCCCTCACCCCCCCAATCCTGATGTGCATGGTCTGCTCACTCCCCAATCCTAATGTGCATGGTCCCCTCACCCCCAATCCTGATGTGCATGGTCCCCTCATCCCTCCAATCCTGATGTGCATGGTCTGCTCACCCCTCTATCCTGATGTGCATGGTCCCCTCACCCCCCAATCCTGATGTGCATGGTCCCCTCACCCCCCCAATCCTGATGTGCATGGCCCCCTCACACCCCCAATCCTGATGTGCATGGTCCGCTCACTCCCCAATCCTGATGTGCATGGTCCCCTCACCCCCAATCCTGATGTGCATGGTCCCCTCACCCCACCAATTCTGATGTGCATGGCCCCCTCACCCCCCAATCCTGATGTGCATGGTCCGCTCACCCCCCTAACCTGATATGCATGGTCCCCTCACCCCCCTATCCTGATATGCATGGCCCCCTCACCACTATTAAACTGCACACATACCCCAAAAAAACAAACATTTATACTCTCTTTTCTTCCCTGTGCTCCAGCACTGTTCTGTTCTGCTGGACGCCAGGGGAGGAGAGCGAAGCCGGAGTACGCGCATGCCCATACCCGCGGTCCGGCGCAATATTGCTGAAGACACACTGTAAATGTGTCTTCAGCAAAATGGCGCCGGATAGCGCTAATGCGCATGTGTGATTCCGACGCGCACTCCTGGTCTCCTGCCCCGGGAAAAGAGAAGTGCCGTGGTAACGCTCCTCCCGGTCAGGTAAGTATGTGAGTATGGCGCCGGAGATTACGGTATGCATCCAGTGTCTATGCATACCGTGTTCTCCGGCGCCATACACAGTCCTCACCGCTGGATGCCTCAATCTGTCTGGAGCCAGACTGCGCAGTCTATAAAGGCTTCAGACAGAGTGACGCTCCTAGCATTATATTATAGATCTGACCCCTTCTGTTATATATTACTGACCAAGTTCTTTGCAGATGAAATTCCAGACATAGGTATGCTTACATTAGCTTATCTTTAACCCCTTAGTGACAGAGCCAATTTTCAGCTTAATGACCAGGCCAATTTTTACAATTCTGACCACTGTCACTTTATGAGGTTATAACTCTGGAACGCTTTAAAGGATCCCGCTGATTCTGAGACTGTTTTTTTCGTGACATATTGTACTTCATGCTAGTGGTAATATTTCTTCGATATGACGTTTGTTTATTTATAAAAAATAGAATATGGCGACATTTTTAAAATGTAGCAATTTTCAAACTTTGAATTTTTATGCCCTTAAATCAGAGAGATATACAGGTCCTTCTCAAAAAATTTGCATATAGTGCTAAATTTCATTATTTTCCATAATGTAATGATTACAATTAAACTTTCATATATTTTAGATTCATTACACACCAACTGAAATTTGTCAGGTCTTTTATTGTTTTAATACTGATGATTTTGGCATACAACTCCTGATAACCCAAAAAACCTGTCTCAAAAAATTAACATATTTCAACCGTCCAATAAAATAAAAGTGTTTTCTAAAAACAAACAAAAAAACATCAAATAATAAAGTTCAGTTATGCACTCAATACTTGGTCGGGAATCCTTTTGCAGAAATGACTGCTTCAATACGGCGTGGCATGGAGGCAATCAGCCTGTGACACTGCTGAGGTGTTATGGAGGCCCAGGATGCTTCGATAGCGGCCTTAAGCTCATCCAGAGTGTTGGGTCTTGCATCTCTCAACTTTCTCTTCACAATATCCCACAGATTCTCTATGGGGTTCAGGTCAGGAGAGTTGGCAGGCCAATTGAGCACAGTAATACCATGGTCTAAACCATTTACCAGTGGTTTTGGCACTGTGAGCAGGTGCCAGATTGTGCTGAAAAATGAAATCTTCATCTCCATAAAGCATTTCAGCCGATGGAAGCATGAAGTGCTCCAAAATCTCCTGATAGCTAGCTGCATTGACCCTGCCCTTGATGAAACACAGTGGACCAACACCAGCAGTTGACATGGCACCCCACACCATCACTGACTGTGGGTACTTGACACTGGACTTCAGGCATTTTGGCATTTCCTTCTCCCCAGTCTTCCTCCAGACTCTGGCACCTTGATTTCCGAATGACATGCAAAATTTGCTTTCATCAGAAAAAAGTACTTGGGACCACTTAGCAACAGTCCAGTGCTGCTTCTCTGTAGCCCAGGTCAGGCGCTTCTGCCGCTGTTTATGGTTCAAAAGTGACTTTACCTGGGGAATGCGGCACCTGTAGCCCATTTCCTGCACATGCCTGTGCACGGTGGCTCTGGATGTTTCTACACCAGACTCAGTCCACTGCTTCCTCAGGTCCCCCAAGGTCTGGAATCGGTCCTTCTCCACAATCTTCCTCAGGGTCCGGTCACCTCTTCTCATTGTACAGCGTTTTCTGCCACATTGTTTCCTTCCAACAGACTTCCCATTGAGGTGCCTTGATACAGCACTCTGGGAACAGCCTATTTGTTGAGAAATTTCTTTCTGGGTCTTACCCTCTTGCTTGAGGGTGTCAATGATGGCCTTCTTGACATCAGTCAGGTCGCTAGTCTTACCCATGATGGGGGTTTTGAGTAATGAACCAGGCAGGGAGTTTTTAAAAGCCTCAGGAATCTTTTGCATGTGTTTAGAGTTAATTAGTTGATTCAGAAGATTAGGGTAATAGGTCGTTTAGAGAACCTTTTCTTGATATGCTAATTTTTTGAGACAGGTTTTTTGGGTTATCAGGAGTTGTATGCCAAAATCATCAGTATTAAAACAATAAAAAACCTGACAAATTTCAGTTGGTGTGTAATGAATCTAAAATATATGAAAGTTTAATTGTAATCATTACATTATGGAAAATAATGAAATTTAGCACTATATGCTAATTTTTTGAGAAGGACCTGTATCACACAAAATACTTAATAAATAACATTTCCCACATGTCTACTTTACATCAGCACAAGTTTGAAGACAAATTTTTTTTGTTAGGAAGTTGTAAGGGTTAAAAGTTGACCAGCGATTTCTCATTTTTACCACAAAATTTACAAAACCAATTTTTTTAGGGACCACATTACATTTAACGTCACTTTGAGGGGTGTACATGATAGAAAATACCAAAAAGTGACACCATTCTAAAAACTTAACCCATCAAGGTGCTCAAAGCCACATTCAATAAGTTTATTAAACCATTACGTGCTTCACAGAAACAGGATGTGGAAGGAAACAATTAACATTTCACTTATTTTTTACAAACATTTTACTTCAGAACCAATTTTTTTTATTTTAACAAGTGTTAAAAGAGAAAATGAACCACAAAATTTGCTGTGCAATTTCTCCTGAATACGCCGATACCCCATATGTTTGGGTGCACGGCAGAGCTTGGAAGGGAAGGAGCACCGTTTGACTTGAGATCGGACGCCATGTCGCGTTTGGAGAGCCCCTGATGTGCTTAAAAAGTGGAAACCCCCCACAAATGACACCATTTTGGAAACTAGATCCCATAAGGAACTTATCTAGATGTGTGGTGAGCACTTTGAACCTTCAAGTGCTTCACAGAAGTTTATAACGTAGAGCAGTGAAAATGAAAAAATCATAATTTTTCCAAAAAAGTGATCTTTTCACCCCCAAATATTTATTTTCACAAGGGTAACAGAAGAAATTAGACCAACAATGTTGTTGTGCAATTTGTCCTGAGTACACCAATACCCCATATGTGGGGGTAAACCACTGTTTGGGCACACGGCAGAACTTGGAAGGGAAAGAGTGCCATTTTACTTTTTCAGTGCAGAATTGGCTGGAATTGAGATTGGATGCCATGTCGCATTTGGAGAGCCCCTGATGTGCCTAAACAGTTTAAATTCCCCACAATGACTCCATTTTGGAAGCTAGACCCCTTAAGGAACTTATCTAGATGTGTGGTGAGCACTTTGATCCCCCAAGTGCTTCACAGAAGTTTATAACGCAGAGCCGTGAAAATAAAAAATTTTTTTTTTCCAGAAAAATTATATTTTAGCCCCAATTTTTTATTTTCACAAGGGTAACAGGAGAAATTAGACTGCCAAAGTTGTTGAGCAATTTGTCCTGAGTACGCTGATGCCTCATATGTGGGGGTAAACCACTGTTTGGGCGAACAGCTGGAGTCAATAGTGGCGCCATGTTGCGTTTGGAGACCCGCTGATGTACCTAAACAGTGGAAGCCACCCAATTCTAACTCCAACACTAACCCCAACACACCCCTAACCCTAATACCAACCCTAACCCTAACCACAACCCTAACACCAACACACCCCTAACCCTAATCCCAACCCTAACCATAACCCTAACCACAACCCTAACCCCAACCCTAACCATAACTCTAACCACAAACCTAACCCCAATACACCCCTAATGTTAATCCCAACCCTAACCCTAATCCCAACACTAGCCCAAACCCTAAACCTTAAACTTTAGCCCAACTCACTTTAGCCTAACCCTAATCCAAATGCTAAAACTTTAGCCCAAATCACTTTAGCCTAACCCTAAAACTTTAGCTCAACTCACTTTAGCCTAACTTTAACCCTAACCCTAACCCTAAAACTTTAGCCCAACTCACATTAGCATAACTCTAACCCTAACCCTAACATTTTAGCCCAGCTACCTTTAGCCTAACTCTAACCCTAATGGGAAAATGGAAATAAATATATTTTCTTTATTTTATTATTTTTCCCTAACTAATGGGTGATAAAGGGGGGGGGTTATTTACTAGTTTTTTATTTTGATTACTGTGATAGCGTTTATCACAGTGACCAAAATGAACCAATAGGAAAAATGGGCCCACCATTTTATAACTGGAAGAAGATGGCGGCGTCCACCGGAGGATGTAGCAGGGCCCGAGGAGCACCAGGAGGTACTGGGGGATTACATCAGAGGAGAGAGAAATTAAATGGTACATCTGACTTTTTTTTTTTTGCAGTCGCTGTTATACGGTTAATAACGGCTATCGCATCACCGAGCTCGGTAAAAACTGACTCAAATCATATTCTCTGGGGTCTCGGCTACCCACGACAACCAAGACCCTGAGAAAATATGACTCTTGAGGGCGCTATAGGCTTTTTCCTCAGTGCCGTGAATTCACGGCGCTGTAGTTTAAGTACCCTTAACTACCGCCGTTAAAAGGCGTATAGGCGGTCGTTAAAGGGTTAATGATGAGCGAGTGTGCTCGGCACTGCCCGAGACTCAATTCAGCATTTGGGTGCTCTGGCATGCTCAGTAGTCGATCGAGTATCGCTGGTGCTCGAGCGCCATGCTCACGGCCCTTCATGTGTAACGTTTTTTCAGCCACTAAACATGGCCATGTTGGCTACTGGCATTACTGTGATTGGCCTGCTGCATCATGTCATCGGATGCTTGCCCCACTGTACCCGTAAATAATGTAGTGATACACAGCAATTGAAGAAGAGAAAGTGAGCGTTTCAGGCCTTGCTGGTGAAAAACTTCTAATAAAATAGTCCCTTTCAGAGCTACATCTGTTCTATTCAATACTGCTGTTAGCTGCACTATGCAGTGTAGGGATAGATAGCTGCTTGTGCTGGAGAAGGGATAGTAGTACATTACAGGCGTTACTGCAGAAAACAACATAGAAATCCTCTTCAGGGCTACATCTATTCTATTCAACCCTGCAGTTGGATGTAGTACTATTTAGTGTAGGGTAAGATGCTGGATAAGGGCTTGTAGTGCATTACAGCCTTGGTGATGAAACCAAAAACCAACAGTCCTTCCTTTTTAGGCCTATATGTATTCTATTCAATACCACTGTAAGTTAGTAGTAGCATTAACCCTGCTGGTCTGTTCGCATTTGCTATACACTTGTACTGTTCCCGGGTCAATATGTCCCGAGTCCCGACCTATTAATTCTTTATTTTTAGCTACTCTAAGTGTTTTATTTGAATACTTTTTTCATTATTATACTGTATGTGAACATGGTTGATCATAAACAAATGAAAAATTTGGATTCAAACTTAATAATTTATTTTTTTTTCATAAAAAGGTTACACAGGCTTTTTACAATTATCTTTGATTGTTGGCATTCTGCACACAAATAACAAAGAAGCTTTACATTACTATTACTAAAACATGAAATTTAACTTTTTGAAAACAATATTTATAAATCAACAAATGAAAAATCATAAAAACTTCAACCTTTTTAGAAAAAAAAAGAAAAAACTGAACATGTTCATGCGTTTTTACACTGAACACTAAATAATAAGACACATGTCCTTTACACAGATATTTTGAACATCCAGCACATGTCAGATTAGTCTTATTGTCACAGATAGATGGACAGAAGCTACATCTCGTCCTTTTTTTGCTGGTAGCTGTGCTGCTGGTAGCTGTGCTGGTGGAGGCCGTGGATGTGGAGTCTCTTTCTCGAGCATGCTGGACACTTTTTACAATGGCTGTTGCTCCTTCACTTCTGGGGGTCACTTTTCTGCTCTCAATATATGGCCTAACCAGGGATTTTCCCTATTCCTCAAAAAATAATCTTCTTTTATGCAGCTTATTCGGTTCCAATCGGGGTCGATTTCTCTCCATAAGACAAATGCATTGTATGCAGAAACGTCCAGTATGTTATAAAATAAAATCATTGGCCACGATTGGTTTTGCGTTTGCATGTATATGTTGATATTGCTTGGTCTAAAGTATCAAATGCTCCCTTTGTGGCATTATAATCCAAAATAATGTCAGGCTTTCTGTCTTCTCTATCACTTACGGCATTGTCATGGTGCATTGTGCTCATTAGAATTACCTGTTTGTTTGTTTTTTTGGAACATAAGAAGCAACAGTTGTATTTCCAGAAAAATAAAAAGTAGAACTGTACACCTCTCTCTTGCTAAGGATACCTTGCGGTAGTTCAGGTTTGTTTTTTCTTATAGTACCCAGCATGGTAAGTTGTTTTTTCTTCAACATCTGGCCTAGTTGATAGGATGTAAAAAAGTTGTCACATGTGACATTTTGTCCTTTTAGAGTCAAAACAAAACTTGGCACTCAAAAGTTGAATAATGGACAAGAAAAGAAGGTAATAGTTGCTGTGGTTTTCTCTTTTTATTTGCATCCGTGAAGGAAAAAAGTGAAGTACATAACAGATGATGAATATTTTCGGCTATATACATCAGCCTTCCTCAGACAATATGTACAATTTTTGCACTTGGCCAAAACGGATGTGGTAAAATAGAATAAACCACAGGAGGTAAGCAACTTGGAAATGGTATCCAATGATTTGGGGAGTGAGCGCTGGTAGCCAAGAAAACTACTAGAGTTAAAGCGCTGAGTGGAACTACTCAGTATCCTACCCAAATGAAGACTGGGGGGAGGCCACACTGGGACAAAAAGATGGGCGCTAATGGCTACAAAAGTAGCAATTTGAGAGCGCTGGAAACGCTTGCAGAGGATAATGTGGCCGTCTGGAGGTAGGTACTAACTCTAACGCTTTAACTCTAGTAGTTTTCTTGGCTCATAATTGCCCTGTTGATATGGTGGAGAAGGATAAGAAAAAGAAGAAACCATTAACCGTATACCCTTATTTGTGTAGAAAGAGGGCATGGGAATACACCAGAAAAAAAAGGAACACCTAACCCTTGGCTTGGGAATTTGCCTCTTTTGGGTGCTCTGGGGAACAGTTGCCCACTTTCTCTCTCTGGCCACCCCACTGCCTCATCCTGCCTGTTGTGGTGCTGTGATTCCCTCCCCCTCTGCATTGTTGGCTTCGCTCTGCATAGCACCTTCCCAGGTTGGGTTAGTGACTTCATCATCCATCACCTTATCTTACACTTCTGCACTGTGGCCCTCCTGACTTGTTGACTTAACAACACTACTTGCTGGCAACTGTGTCTCATCATCATCTACCTCTTGAGACACTAATTGCGGTTCCCCTGAATTGTCTTCCTCTGACCGTTCCTGCTGAAATATTTGGGCATCATTACACATGATCTCCTCATGTCCCTCTTGAAACGTACAGGGCAAGAGGACAGAATCAATAAATGGAAATGTAAAGAGCTCCTCAGAATCTCTGAATGTGGGATCACTTGTCTTCTGGGACTTTCCAAGGTGGGAGGAATGAGGATTATGGTGAGGATTATGTTGTCCAGATGCTTGACTAGTGAGACTGGACAGTTATGCTGCTGGATGCCACTGAATATTTCAAGATACCAACATGCATGGCAGGGCTTGATTAAATGATTGCATGATTTGTACACTTGTATATGATGGTATCCCATGCAATATTCATTGCTATATGCCCACAAGGGAATTATTGATCATTAGGTATGAACTTCTATACTCATATTATTATTAATATAGGCTTTTTTGTGAGCATTATATGACAAGATATGTCTTCACATTGACTAACAGTATCTAATGTTTGTACTATACTTTGTCACTTAGCACATACCAACTTTGTACTAGATACTGGTACCCACCTAGTGCTTTTACCAGTGGTTTTCTCACACTTTTTTATATAGGTCTTTTTATTAATTTTATATATTAATTAAATAAAAATCTAATCTTTTTAACTTTGGCCTTGTGTTTTGTGTAAAGCTTCCTTTTCTTTGGCGATTGTTATGCATTTTGCTTTATGGCCTTATATTTAGAGGATAAATTATTTAGTGTGTTTTTTACAGTACCAGCAAAAGCTATGAGATTTCAGAAATCTCATGCACACAACTGATTTTTTTTCATGACTGACATGGAAAAGGGCTGCTTTTTTTAAAGAAGCAGTATATCATTTCAGCGTTTTTTCGCCATTGAAAACAAAGCAATGAGAAGGTGCAAAAATCCGACTATGAACATATCCTAAGGTGATGGAGGAGGCGGGGTTTTTTCTCATTAATTTTATATATATATATATATATATATATATATATATATATACACCTACATTAATCCCATAGAATAGGTCACAAAGCAAAATCATAAACCAATACCAAAAGAAGAGCTTTGCGCACAACCAAGATAATAAAGAGATTAAATTTTATTGAGACACAAAAAACATTAAAAAAATGGCAGTAACCACAGAACACAAGAAAGGTGGGTACACCCAGGTAGAAAAAACATGTGATGCTAATTAAATACCATTATGCACCTAATGACTAACAGTGCTGCTGATTCATCAACTGATGCGAGGAGGAACACATAGAGAAAATATAAATTATCATATAAACACCACACAGTGGTGGTAATAATCAATATATAAAAAAAGAAATATAGGTTTAACCCAAGTGGGACCAAAAATCAATAATATAGGAAAAAAATTATTAAATAAGGAAAGGAAAAAATAATAACGCATCTGTGTTCCTACTAGCAAGGAGTATCCATTATCATAGCATATATGGATAAATTAACTAGGCACATGTTAATAATGATAGACAAAAAGCCAATATGTGTTTGCAAAAGCAAACAATAGCAATAGTAAAGTCATATATAGGCACATATATTGGATGTATATAAAAAAACAATAATCAGAAACAATGTTGCACAGCAATAGCATCACAATATCAGATATAGCTAAGTAAAGGCATAGTTACCAATAGTCAGAGCCCAGGGAACCCACCACACCCGACGCGCGTTTCACAAGAAATGCTTTGTCCAGGGGTGGTTGGGTACTGGCCAGATAGGGCATTTTATACTTGGAGGAGCCAATCATAAAAAAAGTGACTCATTTTGACTCCTCCTACTCTCCCGAAAATAATACACACCAAAATAAAGCACCACATACATATTTATAATTACGTGCCATATAGTATCAAATACTGTGACTATCCCCTCAAAAATCAGAGCGCCGCAGTTCAAAAGTATACAAATATACATGCGATCATGATCTCCATAAGGTAAACACACGCCCATATAATAAACACACGCCCATATAGTAAACACACGCCCATATAGTAAACACACGCCCATATAGTAAACACACGCCCACGAAGGAGGTATGTGAGCAGAGCAGTCTCAGTATTGGACGGCAATATCATATGCGTCACTCTCAGTGACGTGTTAGTATACATCACATCCGGTCTTTCCTGCCGCGGCTTCCAGTGTGGTTACAAGCTTGTAAATGTAACCATAGCGATCCGACACACATCTTCACAGTCGTCACTTCCGGTATTTCTCGGCCGGACATCGGAGCGATACTGATACATAAGTTGCCGTGCCAACCGCCTAGTGACCATAGATCGCAATGGTGTCATTACAGGTTAAATCGCAATCATTTGAACAAGTAAATATATAGCGATCAAAGATTCGAAGATGTAAATATCTCATAAGCTAAACCTGAAATAGAACTAAAATAGTAATTAATGGCACTAGAACATATATATATATATATATATATATATATATATATATATAAAATGGCACAAAACATTATCCCATAGTGAATATATAATAAAAGACATTATGGATGATAAAGTGACGAGTGCATATTAAGGTGCATAATGGTAATAAGCCAAAAAATCTCAAATTCAAATAAATGGAGAGATAATTCATTCCAATAAACATGGCCAATCCAATTAGAAATCAAGCAAATCAGGAGAAAGTATGAAGACCCTAAAAACAAAAACTGTTAAAAATGTTTAAAAACTTTTTATCTCATTAATTTTGCTTTATATAAAGGTCATTATACAGGAAAGAATGTTTCCCGACATTTTTTTTTTGTAAATCCATTTTATATTCTGTATGCTTTATTGTCACTCCATAAAAATGGCAAAATACTGTTCCCAGCAGCAACCTGGAAGTCAGAGATGTGTCCAGGTGTCTTCCCCATGATGTTCCCATTCCATTTGAGTTCTGTTTCCATCCATGTCAGCAATTTACCTGCCTCCCCAGCCTTCCTGTTAGGGTCTTCCGGAAAAATACTTGAGTTTCCCATTGACTTCCACAGCTGTCACTTGACTTGAGACTCCCCAAGTGTCTGATCTGCTTGATTTGAGTACTGAGCACTCAGGCATTTTAGTGCTCGCTCATCACTACTTATCTTAAACAAGTAATAACAGTCCGTGCTTCCATCTTTCTGCATATTTCTGTTGAAATTACTGACCTATAGTTGCAGTTGGCAGTTTTTTGTTTTGCGGATTTCTCAATTTAGACTAGAAATAACACTTTCACTGTGAAAGATATATCAGATCTGAGACACAGGTATCACATAACTGACTGGATTGATGTCACAGTAAAAATAATGTTCATCTACAATTATAATGGTGTAAAATCATAGTCATGATTGAGCATCCTGGTGTTTAAAAGTGATGTGCTGATAGAAATCTATACGTTTATCATTGGATGAGTAATAAAGTTTACATAACAAGGTTAAACTACAACAATTTTTTACCGAGCTTAACGGTGGAAATGTCAGGATCTTATTTAAAGACTCTCTTTTTACCATTTTTATATACTCCTTTTTGCCCCAGTGCTTTATTTTCATTACTGTGTACTCCTGGATTATATTACAAAGCTCCGGTTTCACATTATACAAGTAATGTAACTTCAAGAATCCTTTTCAATAGAACCTATTTGAGCATGCACACATTATTAGGGGGTATACCTGCTTGAGACCCTTCACTGTGAGCCATGGGCAACATGTAATTCTAGATGTAGCCTGTGCTGGCCACTACAAGGAAATTTGGACAAAGCTTTCTCCAGCAGTAACAACTGAGAACTGGGGCTAGAGACGTTGTATCTATCGTATCAGCTTATTTCTTAATTTTAAGAAAGGATGGTTATTATGCATGGGTTTCTATATATCTGTGCAACCCAGTTTTCTTTTTTAATACATCATCGGTTGGATTAAAATGGTATCAGTTTTTTACCCCAATTTCTTCTCCTAAGTTTGTTCATAAAAACTCAACATGTAGCCTTTTATGATCAAGTCCATTTAAAAGGAACCTGTCATGTAAAAAAACTCTATTAACCTGCAGATATGGGGTTCATCTGCAAGTTAATAGCATTCTGAAGCTGTCCGGCGCTCACACTGAGACCCTCGCCGCTAGGAGAAAATTACCATAACTTTATTTCTCCCAGCAGCCTCCGGCTTTCAGTCATATTGGTACGGCTTCAGTCATCGGTCACTGCATAATAATAATAATAATCTTTATTTATATAGCGTCAACATATTCCGCAGCGCTTTACAGTTTCAAACACAGCAGTCATATGTAACAACATTAACAATAATACAATAATTAAAGCGAAATAAAACAAAATAAAATTAACCTGCTCATGAGAGCTTACAATCTACAATGAGGTGGGGGAATACAAAGTACAGGTGTGTATTTACAATGATGGTCCAGCCATCTTGAGGGGATGGGGGATAGATAGATATAGTGAATGGGCTACACACACACATAAAATGACGTTGATTAGGGAATGTGATAGGCCGCTCTGAACAAATGTGTTTTGAGGGAGCGTCTAAAAATCTGCAATTTGTGGCTGGTCCTAGTTTATTGGGGTAGAGCATTCCAGAGGATTGGCACAGCATTGGAGAAGTCTTGGAGTCTGGAGTGGGAGGTACGGACTAGTTAAGAGGTTAGTCGAAAGTTGTTTGCAGAGTGCAGCGATCGGCTAGGCCAATAGACAGAAATGAGGGAGGAGATGTAAGGGGGTGCCGCACTGTGGAGAGCTTTTTGGATGAGAACAAATGCTTTGAATTAGATCCTATAATGAATGGGCAGCCAGTGTAATGACTGGTGAAGAGCGGACACGTCCGAGTACCAATTAGCCAGATGGACGACCCTGGGTGCTGCATTAAGGATGGACTGGAGAGGGGAAAGTGGAGTGAGGGGCAGGTCAATTAATAGAGAGCTACAGTAGACTAGGCGGGAGTGAATCAGGGCAACAGTGAGGGTTTTTGTTGTTTCCATGGTGAGAAAAGGGCGGATTCTAGAGATGTTCCTTAGGTGTAAGCGGCAAGAGCGGGCAAGAGATTTTATAGAGGAGGTGAAGGAGAGATTGGTGTCAAACACAACACCCAGACAGCACGCCTGCTGCTGGGGTGTTATTATGGTGCCACCCACGGAGAGGGAAATGTCAGATTTAGGGAGGTTAGTAGATGGCGGGAGCAGAAGAAGTTCAGTTTTGGAAAGGTTGATTTTCAGATAGAGAGCGGACATGATGTTGGAAGCTGCGGACAGACAGTCACTGGCATTCTGTAGTACAGTGGGGTAAAGTCAGGGGATGACGTCTATACTTGTGTGTCATCAGCATAAAGATGGTACTGAAAGTCAAATCTGCTGAAGGTCTGTCCAATTGGGTCCGTGTAGAGAGAAGAGAAGGGGCCAAGGACTGAGCCCTGAGGTACCCCAACAGTGAGATGAAGTGGAGCCAGTGAATAAAACACTGAACTAGCGGTCAGATAGATAGGAAGAGAACCAGGAGAGAGCAGTGTCCTTAATGCCTAGTGACTGGAGCCTAGAGAATAGGAGATGGTGGTCAACAGTGTCGAAAGCTGCTGAAATGTTGAGAAGAATGAGCAGAGAGTGGTCACTGTTACATTTTGCTGTCAGAAGGTCATTGGTCACTTTGATAAGTGCAGTTTCTGTCGAATTTAGGGGGTGGAAGCCGGACTGTGAAGGGTTTGGGAGGGAATGAATAGAGAGGTAACGGGTAAGGTGGGAGTAGACCAGGCCTCCAAGAGTTTAGAGATAAAGGGGAGATTGGAGACTGGTCTGTAGTTGTTTCTGCAGGATGGGTCAAGAACGGGTTTCTTTATTAATGGAGTAATGATAGAGTGTTTAAAAGAGGAGGGGAAAATGCCAGAGGAGAGGGAAAGATTAAAGATTGTAGTTAGGTGATTTGTGACGACTGGAGAGAGAGACTGGAGGAGATGTGAGGGAATGGGGTCAGTAGTGCATGTAGTTGGATGAGAAGAAGAGAGGAGCCTGGAGATTTCTTCTTCTGTGATGGGATCAAATGTGGAGAGTGAGCCAGGGGAAATGCAGGGAGGGATGGCAGTCATGGCACCTGGTGGCTGGGAGCGGATTTCCTGATGGATATTCTCTATTTTCTCGATAAAGTGGGAGGCCAGGTCATCAGCACATATGTCTGTGATAGGGGCTTGTGCTTTTGGCCTGAGTAGGGAGTAAAAGGTGTCAAAAAGTTTCTTGGGGTTGTTGGATAGTGAGGAGATCAGGGTGGTTTGGTAGGTCTTTTTGGCGATGAGAAGGGCAGAGTTATAGGTCCTTAGCATAAATTTGAAGTGGATGAAGTCTTCTGGTGTGCCAGTTTTCTTCCATGAATGTTCAGCACTCCTAGAGCATCGCTGGAGAAATCGAGTTTGTGATGTGAGCCAGGGCTGTTTTACTCTGTGCTTGGAGGTTCTGAGGGTGAGGGGAGCTACTTGGTCAAGTGTGCTTCTTAGAGTGCCATTGTATTGATGTACAGCCAGATCAGGACAGGAAAAAGAGGAGATTAAGGACAGTGATGGGTGTAGGAAGTCTGAACTTGTATGAGGGTTAATGTAGATTTCTGAATGTGTTGTAGGTGGGAGTGTGCTGGGGTGGGCGAGGATTTGTGAGGGGAAGGAGAGAATGTTGTGGTCAGAGAGGGGAAGTGGTGAGTTATCTAGGTAGGAGATTGAACAGAGCCGGACAAATACCAGGTTAAGAGTGTTACCATCTTTGTGTGTTTCAGAGGTTGAGATCTGTGATAGGCTGAGAGAAGTGGTTAGTGATAGAAGCTGGGATGCAGATGTGGAAGTGAGGCTGTTAATGGGGATGTTGATGTCTCCAGGATAAGGGTTGGGAGTTCTGAGGACATGAAGAGCGGCAGCCAGACAGAGAAATGGTCAAGGAAGTGGGTGTGTGAGCCTGGGGGCCGGTATATGACTGGCACTCTAAGGGAGAAGGGACGGAAGAGTCTGATGGTGTAAATCTCAAAAGAAGGGAATGAGAGTGATGGAACTGGAGGGATGACCTGGAAAGTGCATTGTGGGGACAGGAGTATGCCGACTCCACCACCATGTCTGTTTGTGGGTCTCGGGGAATGGGAGAATTGTAAGCCACCATGGGAAATGGCAGCAGGGGATACAGTGTCATAATCCTGAATCCAGGTTTCAGTGAGGGCCAACAAATTAAGAGAGTTGTTCAGAAAGTAATAGTGCAGGAAAGGAAGTTTGTTACATACCGACCGTGGATTCCAGAGGACACAATTAAAAGAATGAGATGAAGGAGTGCAACTAATATTAATAAGGTTAGTAAGGTTTTGATGTGAGGTAGGGTAGGGGTTGAGGTTGGGGATGGTGGACCAGGGTTCGGGGAGATGTCCCCTGAAATCAGTAGGAGAAGGAAGATAAAGAGCAGGTAGTTATTGGAATTCTAAGAAGTTTTTTGTGCGATGTGTTTGGGCAAGATGGGCTGAGGTTTTTCAGGAAGGTGAGAAGTGCATGGGAGCTGTACATTGGAGAGGGAAGTAAAGAGGGGCTGATGTGTATGAGTCATGGTGGAGGGGGATGGGGCGTGAATGTGGATGGCAAGGGAACACAGGAGGATAGAAATAAAGCACATGGCTAAAAGGGAGAGCAAAGTGTGGGTTACCTGTCTCCTACCCTGTCCAACTGCCATGGATTAACTGCTTTTTCTAGATGCTTAGCTGCTGGGATGATTTGCTGAGGGGATGCGTGCACACCACTCTGCGTGCACCCCTTAGAATGCTTCTAAATTTATAGGCCACACTACAGGGTCAGGAGAGAGGGAATGTGGGAGCTAGTTTGAGATAAATTAGCAGCTGCTCGACACACCAGGGGGTGGATAGATGATCAAAGCTACAAGGCCTGGCTCCATCTCTATGCTATAATGCCTTTCCTAAGATAATATCTACAGTGACCCCCAACCATGGATATAAAGCAGTGAGTACTGAGTACAATGCAACAGATGAATTATAGCAATGATTCAGCAGGCAATGTTCTATACCATTAAAGTTGTTGCAGGATAAGGCCTCTTTCACATTTCCGGCGGGCGCCTGGCGGCGCCCCCGGCATTTTGCCGCAGTGCCGCATCTGAAAATCTGATGCGCCGCATGCGGCTTTTTTCGCATTGACATGCATTAGCGCCGCATATCAATGCGTTGCATGCGTTTTGTCCGGATGCGGCGCAAATGTACATTGTGGCGTCCGGAAAAAAACGCTGCATGTAACGTTTTTTGTTTTTGCCGGATGGTTTCTTATCTCTCCAAGCATCAGAAACCATCCGGCAAAAAACCGCATTTTGGCCGCCGGAAGTGTGAAAGGTTTTCACATGCGGCGCTGCGGTAAAATGCCGGGGGCGCCGCTAGGCGCCCGCCGGAAATGTGAAAGAGGCCTAAAAAGGGAGTAGATGATAGACAGCAAGAAGAGTTCTATACCTGTGTGAAGCGAAAAGATGGATGTTAATTCCTTGCCATGGATTAACTGCTTTTTCTAGATGCTTAGCTGCTGGGATGCTTTGCTGAGGGGATGTGTGCACCCCACACTGCATGCACCCTGCGTGCACTGCATAGTGAGCTGCCACTGTAACCATGCACTGGCACTGACTTGGGCTTTTAGTCATAGTGGTCCGCCTGGCAAGGCTTCAGTCATTGCTAAGTACATAGGGAATGGTGGCTGTAACCACACTCCAGCACTGACTGACAGCCAATCCTAATGCTAAGCCAGTAGTCAGTCAGTAATAGGGCGTGGTTCAGCTGCTGCTCTCTATGCACTGATTGGTGAGTGAAGCTGTGTTGGTCCACCCCTATGACTGAAAGTTCAAGGCTGCCGGAGGAATAAAGTTAATTTCTCCAGGTAGCTGGACTTTTATTGCTGAGCAGGACAGCTTCAGAATGCTATTAACCTGCAGATTAACCTCATATCTGCAGGTTAATAGCATTATTTTACATGACAGGTTTCCTTTAAGCATCCAGTATAACAAGTAATGCACTAGGTGAATACGAACACTTCAATAGCAAACGATGAGATTAGTTCATGCATCATTTAATAGGTAGTGCATTTTTGGACCTCATATGAAGCTATCCAGCCATCCTGCTTTTTTCCTTCCAGCATTGCAGTGAAACGCCAGAGGGAAAAAGCCAGATAGATGGGTTGATGGAAACAATGCTTAATAATACACAATCTTTTAAATATAAAAATGGAAAAACATTAAACATATTCCCGTAATGTATGTCTTTCAATTTTCCAAAATTCAGTGACCTATATGCATTAAATCTAATGCCTTCGATCTAAGGGATATGGACTCTGCAAGTTTCTTAGTTTTTTTTTATGTATCATAGTTGATATAAAAAAAGAAACAAAATGTTTTTTGTGACATTTTTCACACTTTTGTATGTGTTAGGAAAAACACCTAAAAATGAATATTTCACTTTTTTCTGCCATCGGACGTACCATCCCGTCCAGGTGACCTGAGCCCCTATGACCATGGACGGGATAGTACGTCACATGCGATCGGACGCGCTCCCGGGCCGATCGCGGCCGGGTGTCAGCTGATTATCACAGCTGACACCCGGCACTATGTGCCAAGAGCCGTCACGGAACCGCTCCCGGCACATTAACCCCGGCACACTGCGATCAAAGATGATCGCAGTGTACCGGGGGCATAGGGAAGCATCGCGCAGGGAGGGGGCTCACTGCGTGCTTCCACGAGACCCTCAGAACAGCGCGATGTGATCGCGCTGTTCTGAGGCCTTCCTCCCTGCTGGACCCCGGATCCAAGATGGCCGCGGGGTCCTTCGGGGTCTTGCAGGAAGGCGGCTTCCTCAGTGCCTGCTGAGAGCAGGCGCTGAGAAAGCCTGCAGCACTGTCACACTCTGGTCGACGTGCTTGCCACTGTAGCAGCGATCTGACCTTATACAGTGATGTCCCACCCTGGGACAATGTAATAATGTAAAAAGAATAAAAATAAAGAAGTGTTAAAAAAATTTCTAAATAATGGAAAAAAAATATTCCCAATAAATTCATTTATTTAATGTAAAAAAAAACAACAATAAAAGTACACATATTTAGTATCGCCGCGTCCGTAACTGCCTGCCCTATAAAACTGTCCCACTAGTTAACCCCTTTAGTGAACCCCTTAAAAAAAAACAAAAAAAACAATGCTTTATCATCATACGCCGAACAAAAAGTGGAATAACACACGATAAAACTACGGATATAAATAAACATAGTACCGCTGAAAACGTCATCTTGTCCCGCAAAAAACGAGCTGCCATACAGCATCATCAGCGAAAAAATAAAAAAGTTATAGCTCGCAGAATAAAGCGATGCAAAAATAATTATTTTTTATATAAAATAGTTTTTAATGTATAAAAGCGCCAAAACATAAAAAAATGATATAAATGAGGTATTGCCGTAATCGTACTAACCCGAAGAATAAAACTCCTTTATCAATTTTACCACACGCGGAACAGTATAACGCCCCCCCAAAAGAAATTCATGAATTGCTGATTTTTGTTCATTCTAACCTCCCAAAAATCATAATAAAAAGTGATCAAAAATGTCACGTGCCCAAAAATGGTACCAATAAAAATGTCAACTCGTCCCGCAAAAAATAAGACCTCACATGACTATGTGGGCCAAAATATGGAAAAATTATAGCTCTCAAAATGTGGTGATGGAAAAAACTATTTTTTGCAATAAAAAGCGTCTTTTAGCGTGTGACAGCTGCCAAACATAAAAAACCCGCTAGAAATAGTAAATCAAACCCCCCTTTATCACCCCCTTAGTTAGGGAAAAATAATAAAATTAAAAATGTATTTATTTCCATTTTCCCATTAGGGTTAGGGTTGGGGCTAAAGTTAGAAATAGGGTTGGGGTTGGGATTAGGGTTGTGTTTAAGGTTAGGTTTGTGGTTAGGGTTATGGTTAGGGTTGGGACTAGGGTTAGGGGTGTGTTGGAGTTAGGGTTGGAGTTAGAATTGGGGGGTTTCCACTGTTTAGGCACATCAGGGGCTCTCCAAATGCGACATGACGCCCGCAGACCATTCATCAAAGTCTGCAATCCAAAACGTCACTACTAGTATTGAGCGATACTGCTCGATATCTAAAAATATCGTATCGGAATGGTATCGCCGATATCACTAAATATCGTCGATATCCGATTCTGATACCGGAAGTCCCATGTAAGTCTATGGGAACAAAATATCGCAACAACAAAAAACCCTTTCTTTCGTTGTAAACACAAAATATCCACACATAGAATACATAATATATATATATATACATGTCATTGTGACATATATATATACATATATTTATAGTTTATACACTTCTACATAGTAAAATAGACTCTGATTCAATTGCCGGGTAAAGCCGTGACATACCCCATAGAAGTCGACGGGCTCGGTGCCGAGTACCCCCAAAACCTCTGGCTCTGTGCGACTCAACTTGGGCGTCATGAACAGGATTCTGTAGCTCGCTATAAGCGAGTCCTTGTGCCTGAATTGAACTGGTTTTGTGCTTGAGAATTGCTAAAATCATCAGAGAATGTATTTGCCATTTTTCCGCCATATCTGCGTCACGACGAGGCACTGGTGAAGAAGAAGGGCGTGCTCTTCGTGGGTGTACACTCACTCAGTGGCGCGAAAACGATGGCCGCCCATCTAAATGTACTGCAATGTAAGATCGTGCCCCACAGCTCTTCAGTTCCGCCTCCTCATCCTCCTCAGTGTGCGGAAACTAACACGAAGGTCCCGCCTCCCTACAAAAGAGGGGCCCTCTCCAGATGCTAATGACACATGTGACTTGGCAGAGATGGCTAATGGACACGAGCAGAAGTGTGAAGGGATGGAGCAGTCAGAGCTCTCCCCCCACGGAAGCGACCCGATCGCCACGGAACCACCGTTGGGCACCCGGCCTGGAAACCCTCCTACGCTGCAAGAAGCGGAGGATACCCTAAGAGGCCTGGCCCGGCACCGGGAGGAGGTCGCCAGGATGGAAGCCAGCTGGCGTGCCCTAAAACTAAACTTGGAGCGGCGCCAATCCCTCTTACCTGAAGAGTGTCTGTACCGGAAGGTGAGGCACCCGTTCTAGTAGAGGAGTCCGTGCGGGCATCCCAGCCCTTGCAATGTGATCCGGTTGACGTTGTCGCAGTGGAGGCACCCGTTCCTGCAAAAAACTCTGCACCGGCAGCACCCCAGATCCCCTGTCTGCCCCCGTCGCTGAGACAGAAGAAGCGACACCCGTCCTCATGGAGGAGGCCGCGCAGGCACCAGAGGTCTACCTGTCTGTACCGGAGCCCGACTGTCATCTGTTCCAGAGCCGGCTGCTTCCTCCGCAGGTGAGCGCCGCCAGGACTGGCGGGCACCAGGAGAGCTGCCGCAAACCGGACATCGTAAGCTGCAGTTTGATGGTGGAGACATGGAGATGCTGGTGGAGGAGAATTACAACCGGCGTCAGGAGGAAGAGTGGAGACGTTGGGAGCGGGAAGCAGAGCGACAAAGGGAGCAGCGAGAATCCCAAAAGCTTCGGCAACGTAACCTGGAGAAGGACCGGGCAGATAAGGACCGGATGAGAAAAGATAAAGGAACCCTGTGGGAGCCGCGGCGTAAGGGTGCAGTACGGAGCTTTAAATTGAAAGGTGGTTGGGGCTTCATCCAGGAGCCTGGACTTTATTTAGAAGTGTTTGTGACCCGGCGGACGTGGAGACTCACCTCCCAGAAGGACACCCGGGGAGGGACCTGTTGCCAGGAGACTTGGTGACTTACACCCGACACTGGGGTTACAATGGATGGTACGCCCTAAATGTTACCAGGTGCGACCCCTACTCCCCAGAGTGTCAGGAACCTGTGAGACCCTCGGACCCTTCAGCCTCCCACATCCAGGCCTCTGCACAAGTGCCCACCCCACGCCGTAAATCTCCCCAGCCTCCCTCAGTGGTCTCCTCAGCAGCCCCAGCTATGGACATGATAACTATAGCTGGCCCGTACCCGGCGCCTGTTAGGCCCCCTGGGGTTCGTTCAGTCCTGGGACATAGGGCTCCAGACCCGGAGGGAGATGAAAGAGGTGGCCACACAGACACAGATAGCGGGTCACGACTTGACTGTACAGGCCACACGACGTCATCAGGTCCTGGTGGTCCTTGGTGTCTCGGATGTTTGGCAAGCATCAGAAGAGTACCAGGTGGTACCTGGAACACCCCTGCCAAAGAATTATAAATAACACGGACAGGGTCCCTGTATGTAAATAGTTAAATTGTTGATGTACCCGGACGGGTGAATGTTCATAAAAAATTTTTTAATTTAATAAAAAACACAACACAGTTTTCATTACTTTTATTACAGCTCATCCTGCGACGCCATCGATCTCCTGTAAAAAAATGAAAAAAAAAAAACAGCAGTATACCACCTGTCCGACGCAGTCCATAGTAACGAGTGTCCCACGACGATCCAGCTCTGCTACATCAGAATGACAGGCAGAGCCTGTCATCCCGGCGCAGCACAGCTGATTACCTGCTTCCCCGGCGGTGACGTCATCGGACTGGTTTACGGCCGGGATTACCCTGCAGTCACTGCAGTTATCGAAAAACTGCATGTGACCGCCAGGGAGAGATAATGGCGGCCATCAAGCAGTCCAGGACGTGACCGCCGGAGATCTTCTGCCAGGTAAGTGCCGCTGACCTAACGACGGACACTCACAGTGACAGTGACAAATCCGATTCCGGTATCCGATATGACGAAAATATCGGTACTCGGAATCGAAAGCCCGATACAGCTAATATCGGCCGATACCCGATATTTGCAGTATCGTATCGCTCAACACTAGTCACTACTTCCCTTCCGAGCCCCGACGTGTGCCTGTACAGTAGTTTTCTCCCACATATAGGGGTGTGTTGGGGTTAGGGTTGGAGTTAGAATTGGGGGGGTTTCCACTGTTTAGGCACATCAGGGGCTCTCCAAATGTGACATGGTGTCTGATCTCAATTTCAGCCAATTCTGAGTTGAAAAAGTAAAATGGTGCTCCTTCCCTTCTGAGCTCTGCCATGTGCCCAAACAGTAGTTTACCCCCTCATATGGGGTATCAGCGTACTCAGGGCAAATTGCACAATAACTTTTGGGGTCTAATTTCTTCTGTTACCCTTGGGAAAATAAAAAATTGGGGGAAAAATATCATTTTTGTGGAAAGAAATTATGATTTTCTATTTTTATGGCTCTACGTTATAAACTTCTGTGAAGCACTTGGGGGTTCAAAATTCTCCCCACACATCTAGATAAGTTCCTTTGGGGGTCTACTTTCCTAAATGGGGTCACTTGTGGGGGGGTTTCCAATGTATAGGCACATCAGGGGCTCTCCAAATGCGACATGACGCCCGCAGACCATTCCATCAAAGTCTGCAATCCAAAACGTCACTACTTCCCTTCCGAGCCCCGACGTGTGCCTGTACAGTAGTTTTCTCCCACATATAGGGGTGTGTTGGGGTTAGGGTTGGAGTTAGAATTGGGGGGTTTCCACTGTTTAGGCACATCAGGGGCTCTCCAAATGCGACATGACAGCCGCAGACAATTCCATCAAAGTCTGCAATCCGAAACATCACTACTTCCCTTCTGAGCCCTGATGTGTGCCCATACAGCAGTATTCTCCCACATATGGGGAATCAGCGTACTCAGGATAAATTGGACAAACTTTTGGGGTCCAATTTCTCCTGTTACCCTTGTGAAAATAAAATATTGGGGTGTGAAAAAATCATTTTTGTAAAAAAAAAAATGATTTTTTTGTTCTTACGGCTGTACGTTATAAACTTAGGTGAAGCACTTGGGGGTTCATAGCGCTCACAACAGATCTAGATATGTTCCTTGGGGGGGTCTATTTTCCAAAATGGGTCACTTGTGTGGGTTTTCCACTGTTTAGGCACATCAGGTGCTCTCCAAATGCGACATGACGCCCGCAGACCATTCCATCAAAGTCTGCAATCCAAAACGTCACTACTTCCCTTCCGAGCCCCGACGTGTGCCTGTACAGTAGTTTTCTCCCACATATAGGGGTGTGTTGGGGTTAGGGTTGGAGTTAGAATTGGGGGGATTGCCACTGTTTAGGCAAATCAGGGGCTCTCCAAATGTGACATGGTGTCTGATCTCAATTTCAGCCAATTCTGAGTTGAAAAAGTAAAACGGTGCTCCTTCCCTTCTGAGCTCTGCCATGTGCCCAAACAGTAGTTTACCCCCTCATATGGGGTATCAGCGTACTCAGGACAAATTGCACAATAACTTTTGGGGTCTAATTTCTTCTGTTACCCTTGGGAAAATAAAAAATTGGGGGAAAAAATATCATTTTTGTGGAAAAAAATTATGATTTTTTATTTTTATGGCTCTACGTTATAAACTTCTGTGAAGCACTTGGGGGTTCAAAATTCTCCCCACACATCTAGATAAGTTCCTTTGGGGGTCTAGTTTCCTAAATGGGGTTACTTGTGGGGGTGTTTCCAATGTATAGGCACATCAGGGGCTCTCCAAACGCGACATGACAGCCGCAGACAATTCCATCAAAGTCTGCAATCCGAAACGTCACTACTTCCCTTCTGAGCCCTGATGTGTGCCCATACAGCAGTATTCTCCCACATATGGGGTATCAGCGTACTCAGGATAAATTGGACAAACTTTTGGGGTCCAATTTCTCCTGTTACCCTTGTGAAAATAAAATATTGGGGGTGAAAAAAATCATTTTTGTAAAAAAAAAAATGATTTTTTTGTTCTTACGGCTGTACGTTATAAACTTAGGTGAAGCACTTGGGGGTTCATAGCGCTCACAACAGATCTAGATATGTTCCTTGGGGGGGTCTATTTTCCAAAATGGGTCACTTGTGGGGGTTTTCCACTGTTTAGGCACATCAGGGGCTCTCCAAATGCGACATGACGCCCGCAGACCATTCCATCAAAGTCTGCAATCCAAAACGTCACTACTTCCCTTCCGAGCCCCGACTTGTGCCTGTACAGTAGTTTTCTCCCACATATAGGGTATCAGCGTGCTCAGAACAAATTGGACAACAACTTTTCGGGTCCAATTTCTCCTGTTACCCTTGTGAAAATAAAATATTGGGGGCGAAAAAATCATTTTTGTAAAAAAAAAAGATTTTTTATTTTTACGACTTTACGTTATAAACTTCTGTGAAGCACTTGGGGTTTCAAAGTGGTCACCACACATCTAGATAAGTTACTTGGGGGTACTATTTACCAAAATGGTGTCACTTGTGGGGGGTTTCCACTGTTTAGGCACAGCAGGGGCTCTCCAAACGCGACATGACTCCCGCAGACCATTCCATCAAAGTCTGCAATCCAAAACGTCACTACATCCCTTCCGAGCCCCGATGTGTGCCCATGCAGTAGTTTTCTCCCACATATGGGGTATGAGCGTACTCAGGACAAATTGGACAACAACTTTTGGGGTCCAATTTCTCCTGTTACCCTTGGGAAAATAAAAAGTTGGGGACTAAAAGATCATGTTTGTGGAAAAAATATGATTTTTTTATTTTCATGCTCGGCGTTGTAAACTTTAGTGAAACACCTGGGGGTTCAAAGTTCTCACCACACATCTAATAAGTTGCTTGAGGGGTCTAGTTTCCAAAATGGTGTCATTTGTGGGGGTTTTCCACTGTTTAGGCACATCAGGGGCTCTCCAAACACGACATGGCATCCAGCCAATTCTGCTTTGAAAAGTCAAACGGCTCTCCTTCCCTTCCGAGCTCTGCCATGCACCCAAACAGTGGTTTACCCCACATATGGGGTATCAGCGTACTCAGGACCAATTGCACAATAACTTTTGGGTCTTGTTACCCTTGGGAAAATAAAAATTGGGGTGAAAAGGTCATTCTTGTTTAAAAAATTGATTTTTTAATTTTACGGCTCTACGTTATAAACTTGTGTGAAGCACTTAGGAGTTCAAATTGCTCACCACAGATCTAGATCAGTTCCTTAGGGGGTCTAGTTTCCAAAATGGGGTCACTTGTGGGAGTTTCTACTGTTTAGGCGCATCAACGGCTCTCCAAACGCGACATGGCATCCAATCTCAATTCCAGCCAATTTTGGTTTGAAAAAGTCAAACGGCGCTCCATTCCTTACAAGTCCTGCCGTGCGCCGAAATAGTGTTTTTTCCCCACATATGGGGTATCAGCGTACTCAGGAGAAATTGCACAACAACTTTTTCTGTCCATTTTCTCCTTTTACCCTTGTGAAAATAAAAAAAATGTTTGTAAAAGATCATTTTTGTGACTAAAAAGTTATATGTTCATTTTTTTCCTTCCACGTTGCTTCAGCTCCTGTGAAGCACCTGAAGGGTTAATAAACTTCTTGAATGTGGTTTTGAGTACCATGAGGGGTGCAGTTTTAAGAATGGTGTCACTTTTGGGTATTTCTGCCATACAGACCCCTCAAAGTGACTTCAAATGTGAGGCGATCCCTAAAAAAATGGCTTTGTAAATTTCGTTGTAAAAATGGGAAATCGGTGGTCAACTTTTAACCCTTATAATTTCCTAACAAAAAAAAATTTTGGTTCCAAAATTGTGCTGATGTAAAGTAGATATGTGGGAAATGTTATTTATTAACTGTTTTGTGTGACATATTTTTCTGTTTTAAGGGAATAAAAATTCAAAGTTTGAAAATTGCAAAATTTTCGCCATATTTGCATTTTTTTCAAAAATAAGCGCAAGCTATAGCGAATAAATTTTACCACTAACGTGAAGTACAATATGTCACGAGAAAACAATCTCAGAATCGCGAAGATTTGTTGAAGCGTTCCACAGTTAGGCCGGAGTCACACTGGCGACAAAATCGGACGACTGCAATGCGATGAAATATCGCATTGCAGTCGGACCTATGTTAATCTATGGAGCAGCTCCCAGTATCAGATTTTTTGTGGTCCGTTTTAAACGTCCGTGTACAATCGCAGCATGCTGCGATTGTCACTGATTGTGGGTCGACTATCGCCAATGCAAGTCTATGGGAGCGATGAAAAATCTGATTACAAACGGACCACACTGTGTGACTTGCGATGAAATCGCATCGGTGTCCTTTAGAAAAGCCGGCAATTCATCCCCGGCTATACTGTAAAATCACACTGACAGCTTTAATAAAGACTAGAAAGAATAGATATATACACATAGAACACATATATATATATATATACATGTCATTGTGACATGTACATATACATATATTTATAGTTCCTAGACTTCTACATACTGTAATAGCCGCTAATTCAATTGCCGGGTTTTGTGAAATCACAGAAGCCGACATGAAATGATACATTGTTTCCACACATTTAACCATGTAATTTCATGTATTTTTATATATGTTTGAAACATACAATTACATGAGTGTATTTGTGCAAAATTTCAGACATGTAGGGTTAATTTAAAGGTGTAATTTCGTTGAAAAAAATGCGTGGGCTCCCGCTGTATTTTCTCCACCAGACAGACAAAGCAAAGCGAGTGGGGGCAGATAATAATAGCCCAGGGAGGGTGCATTTTTTTGTGCCCCCCCTGGCTACTAAATCTGCCCCCAGACACCCCAGAAAGGGCAAATCTATAATTAGATTCGCCCTTTCTGGCACTTTGCCCGTCTATTCCCATTGCCCTGTAGCGTGGCAATGGGTTTAAATGGTCACCACCTTACTGTCACTTGCTATTGAAAAGGTGACTTCACTGTTTAAGGCAGGTTCAAAGCAATGATCAGACTTCATCAATTGAACAACTATCATCTTCGACCCCGATTCCTGAAGTTAAATAAAAAAACAAGACACAACTTTTAGAGGTCCAATATTTTTTATAAATGAAAATAAAAAATCATTTTTGGAAAAAATATGATTTATTTTATTAATCCTCGGAAGCATTGTTCTAAAATTAGTGAAACATGGGGGATCAAATCCACAACATTAATTCTTAGCTATTTCCAAATTGTAGTCCACTGCTGTAATCCTTACAATCAGGGTTCAACTAGCATGTGCAGCCAATTCTGTGAAGTAATCCTGCATGCACCAACTGCCAAAGGTACCCTACTGAAATTGAATAAGTTCGGCTTGTTCCTGGCGACAGGGAAGGATTTGTTTAAAATTGATTTTAATTGATTCGGCTCACGTTTACTTTGTGTGAAGTCACTAGAGTTCAAATTGCTCACAAAAATCAATTTAGTTCCTAGTCTAGTTTCAATGGTCATTGGATTTCCACTGTTCGCCATGGGGAATGGAACATGGCGTAATTAAATTCCCAGGGGGAAACAGTCATGGCTCCCTTATTTGAGCTCTACTGGCGACCAAACATGTTACACCCCTCTGATGGGTTATCACGTGGACCGACTGACACACTTTAAGTATATTTTCTTTCCTTGAAAATTAATTGTGATAAAGATAATTTTTAGTGGAAAATAATAATTATTTTGCGGCATATAAATTATGTGGACTTGGGTTCAAATGCTCACACAATCTATAATTTTATTATTTAAAAGCCTTGTGGGGTTTGACTTTTTCACATACATGGATTCAAATGCAACATGTGTCAATTCATCAGCAAATTATTTGGTTAAAAGTAGCTCTTTCATTGCTAAGCGTCATTTACCCCAACAGTGTCCCATATGCTACAGCATACAGGCAAATTGGAGAAAACTTGGGCAAATCCACAAAAGGGGGAATCTAATAATAATCACTTTTGTGGAAATTGTTTGAGGGCATATCTTTTGTGAACAGGGGGAGTGCACAAAGATCTAGTACTCCCTAGGGGTCTATTTCCAATCGTGTCACCTTGTTGCTTTCGTACTGTTTGGCGCAAAGTACCAAGCGGGATCCATCCACGCCATTTTTTTTCAACGCGTCATTTTACAACCTCGTCCGAAATTATGCCCACTATGATGTCTGAAAATTTGCACACAAACTTATTTTGTATTTTCCTTTATTTAAAATAATAAATACATGTTAAAAGATCATTTGTGACTAAAAATTTATTCATTTTTTCCTTCCTGTTGTTTCACTCTGTGAAGCCCGGTAATTGAATGTGGTTGAGTCATGATGCATTTAGAATGGTGTAATGATTCTGATAAGACTAA
This sequence comes from Oophaga sylvatica, assembly GCA_033576555.1. Taxonomy (NCBI): domain Eukaryota; kingdom Metazoa; phylum Chordata; class Amphibia; order Anura; family Dendrobatidae; genus Oophaga; species Oophaga sylvatica. The sequence continues at coordinate 152,181,765 of JARQOD010000004.1, read as the reverse complement.
AGTATTAAATGTGCATCCAAAATGCTTTGTAAATTCTTGTAAAAATGAAATCGTGGCTCAACTTTTAACTACTTTCATTTCTAAGCATAAAATATATTCATTGTGTGATGAATATATGTGAATGTTTTTAAGCTTTGTGTGACAATTTCTGTTAAGGGATAAAATCGAAAGTTTGAAAATGGAACAATTCAAAATTCGCCATTTTGCATTTTTAAGAAAATGAAGCGCAAGCTATAGCGAATAAGTTTTACATAAGTGATACAATATGTCACCGTAAAAACGATCTCGAATCTTGGGTCTGTGTGACTTCCACAGTTATAACCTCATAAAGAGACAGTGGTCAGAATTGTAAAAATTGCCCCAGTCATTGACGTGCAAACCACCCTTGGGGGTAAGGGGGTTAAATAAAAAATGTTCCAAATGTGCTTATAAAAAAAAGCGAAATGTTCAGACATATATGGTATTTTATTCAAACCTAAATAAACGCAGCATAAATATGTGGGGAGTAAATTGTTTTATGTAGGATACACTTTTACAGTATTACATACTGCATCCTACCACAATTCTACTCTCTCCAGCCTTCTCTGCAGAGTGTGCATTCACCCATGTGTCTCGTCCCCTGTGGGATTTAAAATTGCAGAGTGGCTTAAAACAATCAAGTTCATCCAGTGCATTTGAGATTGATTCTCCATCTGCCTATAAATAGGTCACTGAGGACTGTAAAGGGTGAAACCTATTTAGGCTGCAGAATCCGATCAGCATGCAAGCAAAGAACAGTATATCGGATTGCGTTTTTAACTACATATATGGCCTGACCATCTGAGCAGGCAGGATCTATATACTGTATAGTTTTAAATTTTCGTCCCATCTGAACTGGCAAAATACATTGCCCAATAGTTCTAAGGAAAGATTCTACCCATTAAAATCTACCTCTTGGAAAAAAAAGTTTAATTCATGCTATTGCACATGTTTCACTCATGTGTCATAAGACTATAGAATTAGGTAGTATTAATCACACTAGGATCTATGATGACGTAAGGAGGCATGAGCGATAACTTGCTGGGGATTATATAGAGTAGATAGAAGATACCCAACTTTATGAATGTTTCCTTCACAACACCTTTTCCACACACATTTCCAATTTTTACCTCTTTGGTTGCTTGTTCTCTATCTTCCTCTCAGCTTCACCACAACCCAACTCTGTACTACACTCCAATTAGCACGAGTCCTACTCTCAACTTGCTGTTCTGCATCTTCTTTCCCCTCTTTGTAACTATATTACCTGTATGGTAATTATCTTTTCTGCCCCTGACGGAATGGAACTCCAGCCCGGGGCACTCTCTTCATCTCACATACTTTGTCCCATCTTTGCTCTCGGAGTAATGAACTCTGGGATGTACTGCTAGGTGTGCTTGCCCTGGACCTATGTCCGATCAATCATTCTGCCTTCCGGTCACTGCTCTCCTTATTTCCGGTAGAATCTCGTTATTCTCTGTCACGGTCTCCTTTCATCTTAGGGACACCCAAATCATGTGGCACTGGTGCTTTCTAGACACATACTAGGTGCTGACAGGAATTTGTCTCTGTCCCTTGACCTTAGCACCTCCCACTCTTTGCTGATCCCAATCTTTAACGCTAACTCTCCCTACCGTCCGGGCAGAACACAATATAAACACTATTAACGTATGCCACAATTCATATCCATCTCCTTACAATGATCCAAACTGTAATAAATTATTGCTTCCAGCTGAACTCTTACCTGCAGTTAAATTGCAAATTTGTTCAAAGGTGGAATGCATAAGCCATCATATTAATCATTTGTCACTTGCCGGTGATGCAATCCCAATGATTGACTACAGTGTTCCTGTCCATGTACTGCATTAGGCTGCTGAGTCCAGTGATTGGCTGTAGTGATCATGTGCATGTACAGTATTAGGCTGCTAAGGTCAGTGATTGGCTGCAGTGGTCCCATGCTTGTATGGAACATCAGAACTGCAGGGAAGAATAGGAGACTGTTGGGGATTACTGGAGAGACCACGCTGCTGATGGAGAAGAATTTTACAGGTGAGTAGTGACTTACTGTTTGTTAGATTTCCTGCAAATAGCCAATTTAGATTATGAAGAGCCCCTTTATCATTTGACATTTTAACAAACAAATGGAAGAGGGAAATAAAGCCCAAAATATTTCTACAAAATTTCCATATCTAGACATAAATGACTGCAATACATAGAGATCACAATATTACCAATTTTATAGAAAAAAAAGTACACATTGGAAACAACAGGCAAGCATATATGTAAGCCAGAGAGAAGAGCCAATATGTCATGCAATAAGTTCAAATAACATGTACTGAGATAAAATTATTGTTTTAAATGACCTCGGTGACTTCACTATATGATGTACTGAAAAAAAGAAAAAATTTTGAAAAAACTGGAGTAAAAAAAAAGCAATTCTGCCATTGTTTTCTGAGTTTTGTTTTACGGAGTTCAGTTTGCGGTAAATATTAATTTGGTAAAATGATTCTCCAGATCCTTACAACTGCAGCAATACATTTGTTTCCTTTTTTCCTTTTTATTTTAGTGCTTTTTAAAAATTTTGAACTTTAAAAAAAAGTTTTGTATTGCCATGTTCTGAGACCCATAATTTTTTACTTTTGCCATCAATGGAGTTGTGTGAGGGATTGTTTTTGTGTGGCAAACAGTAGTTTTTATTTAAATAATTTTTGCAGACTCTATATACAATGTTTTGATCTCTTTTTATTTCATTTTGGATAGATGCAAGAACTTTAAAAAACGGCAATTTTTATTTTATTTTACTCCATTAACCAAACGAGTTAATTAATTCTAGATTTTTATTGACATTTACCGATACAGCGATGCTAAATATGCTTATTTTTTTAATTTCCTTCATTTTGACATTTTTTTTAAAATAATTTTTGTTGTCTCCCTAGTGGACTTAATCCGACATTCATTTGACTTCAGTATTGCAGTATATAAAAATATTAAGTCTTTTATGAAGCCCAGCCAGTCATCCAATTAGGTCCTCACCCTGATTGGCACCATATAAATATCATAGTCGGTTTTGATTTCACCAGGCCAGTTGAAGCAATGAAGGCGTCCCATTGTGCCTTTTCCTTTGACTTTATGGAGGCCAGTAGTATTGTTCCTACTAGTGATGAGCAAGTATGCTCGTTACTCGAGTTTTCCGAGCATGCTCAGGTGTTCTCCGAGTGTTTTGGCATGCTTGGAGATTTAGTTTGGGTCTCCACAGCTGCATGATTTGCGCCTGCTAGACAGCCTGAATACATGTGGGGCTTGCCTGTTTGTTAGAAAATCCCAATATGTATTCAGGATGTCTAGCAGATGCAAGTCATGCAGCTGTGGCGACAAAGACTAAATCTGCGAGCATGGCAAAATACTTGGAGAACACCCGAGCATGCTCGGAAAACTCGAATAACGAGCATACTCTTTCATCACTAGTTCCTACGTATAACATGCCATATTTGACTCAACAAAGCTTTACCATATACACCCATTGAAAGAAACATAGGAGTGTTTTTCCAGAATAAGGCAGTATACATTATGTGGGGTGGAAGTGACATAAAACAGTATCCATAGCTTCCAATATTCATGGACATCTTCCAGCATTTTTATATACATGTAACTGATCAAATATGTTAGTATTGTTACTTTCAGCAAGAAACAGGGTTCAGTTTTTCATGGTTTTCCATTTAACCTGTATATTGTGTAAGAGTTGTGTCTTGACTGCTACTATGATGTACTAAGTACAGAAGTCAGGGTTTATTTTCAGACGAGTCTGTTATTGATTTGACCTTGGTTATATTTCTGTGTGATTTCACTCAAAGCCTCAGGGAGAGCGAAAAGATGAGTTCTTATATCATTGTGCTAAAACAGCTGTTGCCATGTGTATAGCAGTAACATGAGAAATACATTATTTAAAGGGATCTTGTCATGTAAAAAACTATTATTAACCTGCGGATATGGCATTAATCTGCAGGTTAAAGGGGTTGTCCAGTCTAAAACTACAAGTCTGCAGTTACTTTATGGCAATTACGGGGTAAAATCTGTCTTCAGTGAATAGATTTTATCTTACTGAGATAGGAGATGACAGTTTATACTTTTACAATTCAATACAGAGGAAAAGGGGGAGGAGAAGGAGGAGCTGGAGGCAGGCACAGATATTCTGCTGCAAGTTCCCCTGAAACAACAGTCACAGTTCTCCATAGAACTTTGTGAGCACCAATTGTCATAACGCATCTCAGTACCGGGAAGATCTGTAATCACTGAAAACAGATTTTACTTGTGAAGTAAGAATTTGGGGAATGAATAAAAGAGAAAGAAGTAGACTACAAAATTTCTTATTTTCATGTGCGCTATTGATTTATGAAATAAATGATTTACGAAATGTATTAAATAAAATTTAAAAAGATTGCTACTCTTTAGTTTTCCAATGTTTATGTTATCGACAATATACTATGTCATGAGTAGACTATAATATTTAAAACATACTCAATTCAATTAAACATGTTTGAATCTGTTAATCCTACTTAAAAGGTTATTATGAAAATAGAAATGTATCCCTTTTAAGCAGGATAGGGTATAACGTACCGATTGCTTGAAATCAGGAACCCCAAGAACTAGGTTTTTGAACCCTAACACAATTCTCAGTTATTTCTGAATGTCCCAGAGATAATGAATGTATTGGAGGTCAAGCATACGAAAAATATATTCCCATATTCGCATTTGGATCATTTGGCTGGTGTAACAAGTCTCCATTATTTGTGGATGGGGAGTACTCACTTGGCTGGTTGTTGAGGGATATACCAGGACACTCAGGGTTAAAAAATCAATTTGGTATATTGGTGCACAGCATAAACCTCTCTTCAGGATCTTGATAACATGCAGCACCCCGTGCCTATTAGTGTCCGATAAGTGTCCATGACGACTGCACAGGTTCCTGGATACCTCTTATCCTCATAGGCGTCCTCTATGTAGGTATATCACAGGCCTCATCACTCTGGCTCAGACTAGCCAGCAATGCTTCCCGTGCACAAACATGCAGGCTCCATCTTGGGTGTTGAGACACAACCCTTGGGTGGGGTATGTAGGTGAACCCACCCAACTGTCCGAGTCACCTGGAAGCCTGCCCAATGTATAGTAAACCCTCAGCAGTAGATTTGCTGAGCCAAACAAGCTCAGGCTTCAATCACAGAGGCCACCCACCTATGTGATACATACCGCCCATTAACCACATGACCAGTCGCCATTCCACACTGGGTAGCTACTTTATTAGACTACAGTATGTCTGCCTTAGTCTTTGACTATTAGATACCTAAGCAGTAGATTTCCATAACTGATGCAAATCTGTTATCATAATATTGCCCAAGTTTCTCAGTTATCTATTATAAGCCTTTATGACAGATATAATGTCTATCTACCATATGTACTGTACTCCATACAAAAATAGTAAAGCAAGTTCTAAACAGTATAAAAAGGGTGGAATCTATTGTTACAATAATAAAAGGTAGATAAGAGTTCTAAAAGTTTTGGACACCCAATATAAAGCTCTAATAGAACTAGAACTAAAGATGACCTGTATTATAGATAGTATGCGATTGGCACTATTTTTAGGAAAATGTTTCATACAACTACAACTAATTGAGACAATTAGTCCTCTGGCCCTTCTGCCTCCTCTGGTGGGAGCCGCCATCTTCTTCCGTCCAGAAAATGGCGGGCGCATGTGCAGTGCGCCCAAGGCGATCTGCCGGGGGGGGCGATTTTCTCCAGTTGCGATCGCCGTTATTAACCGTATAATGGGACCTCAAAAAAAAATCAGATGTGCCAGTTATTTCTCTCTCCTCTTATGTGATCGCACATCAGAAGAGAGAGAAATAGGGTCCCTGATCCCCCCTCGTACCACCTGGTGGTCCTCGGGCCCTCCTGCCTCCTCCAGTGGGCGCCGCCATCTTCTTCGGGTCAGAAAATGGCTCCCGCTACGATCTGCCGGCTGGCATCCGGCAACAATAGGAAGATTTTTCCTATTGGTTCATTTTGGTCACTTTGATAAACGCTATCACAGTGATCAAAATAAAAAAAAATAGTAAATAACCCCCCTTTATCATCCCCTTAGTTATTGAAAAATAATAAAATAACAAAAATATGTTTATTTCCATTTTTCCATTAGGGTTAGGCTAAAGTGAGTTGGGCTAAAGTTTTAGGGTTAGGGTTAAGGTTAGAGTTGGGCAAAAGTGAGTTTGGCTAAAGTTTTAGGGTTAGGGTTAAAGTTAGGCTAAAGTGAGTTGGTCTAAAGTTTTAGGGTTAGTGTTAGAGTTAGAGTTGAGCTAAAGTGAGTTGGGTTAAAGTTTTAGGGTTAGTGTTAAAGTTAGAGTTAGGCTAAAGTGAGTTGGGCTAAAGTTTTAGGGTTAGGGTTAGAGTTAGATTAAAGTGAGTTGGGCTAAAGTTTTAGGGTTAGGGTTAGGCTAAATTGAGTTGGGCTAATGTTTTAGGTTTAGGGTTAGGCTAAAGTGAGTTGAGCTAAAGTTTTAGGGTTATGGTTAGGTTAAAGTGAGTTGGGCTAAAGTTTTAGGGTTAGGGTTTGGGTTGGTATTATGATTGGGATTAGGGTTAGGTTTTGGATTAGGGTTAGCGGTGTGTTGGGGTTAGATTTGTGGTTAGGGTTATGGTTAGGGTTGGAATTAAGTGTTAGGGTTGTGGTTAGGGTTATGGCTAGAGTTGGGATTAGGTTTAGAGGTAAGTTAGGGTTGTGGTTAGGGTTGTGATTAGGGTTAGGGGTGTTTTGGGGTTAGGGTTGTGATTAGGTTATGTTAGGGTTGGGATTAGGGTTATGCGTGTGTTGGGGTTAGGGTTGGAGTTAGAATTAGGGGGTTTCCACTGTTTAGTTACATCAGGGGGTCACCAAATGCGACATGGTGCCACCATTGATTCCAGCCAGTTTTGCGCTCAAAAAGTCAAACGGCGCTCCCTCCCTTCTGAGCTCTGCCATGCGCTCAAACAGTGGTTTACCCCGCATATGGGGTATCGGCGTACTCAGGACAGATCACACAAGAACTTTTGTGGTCCAATTTCTCCTATTATCAGTGTGAAAGAAAAAAATTTGGGGGTGAAAACATAATTTTTGTGAAAAAAAAGGATTTTTTATTTTCACGGCTCTGCGTTAAAAACTTCTGTGAAGCATATGGGGTTTAAACTGCTCACCACACATCCATATAAGCTACTTAGGGGGTTTAGTTTCCAAAATGGGGTCACTTGTGGGGGGTTTCTACTGTTTAGGCACATCAGGGGCTCTGCAAACGCAACATGGCGTTCGATCTCAATTACAACCAATTCTGCATTGAAAAAGTCAAACGGCGCTCCTTCCCTTCTGAGCTCTGCCGTGTGCCCAAACAGTGGTTTACCCCCACATATTTGGTATTGGCGTACTCAAGACAAATTGCACAACAACTTTTGTGGTCTATTTTTTCCTGTTACCCTGTGAAAATAAAAATTTGGGGGTGAAAAGATAATTTTTGTGGAAAAAATATTTTTTATTTTTACGGCTCTATGTTACAAACTTTTGTGAAGCACTTGGGGGTTCAAAGTGCTCACGATACATCTAGATAAGTTCCTTAGGGGGTCTAGTTTCCAAAATGGGGTCACTTGTGGGGGGTTTCCACTGTTTAGGCACATCAGGGGCTCTCCAAACGCAACATGGCGTCCGATCTCAATTTCGGCCAATTCTGCATTGAAAAAGTCAAACGGCGCTCCTTCCCTTCTGAGCTCTACCGTGCGCCCAAATAGTGGTTTACCCCCACATATGGGGTATAAGCGTATTCAGGAGAAATTGAACAACAAATTTTGTGTTTTTTTTTCTCTTTTAACAATTGTGAAAATAAATAAAATTGGTTCTGAATTACATTTTTTGTAAAAAAAAGTTAAATGTTAATTTTTCCTTCCACATTGCTTCAGTTCCTGTGAAGCACATAAAGGGTTAATTAATTTCTTGAATGTGGTTTTGAGCACGTTGAGGAGTCCAGTTTTTAGAATGGTGTCACTTTTGGGTATTTTCTGTCATGTACACCCCTCAAAGTGATTTTAAATGTGATGTGATCCCTAAAAAAATGTTTTTGTAAATTTTGTTGCAGAAATGAGAAATCGCCGGTCAAATTTTAACCCTTATAACTTTCTAACAAAAAAAAATTTTGTTTCCAAAATTGTGCTGTTGTAAAGTAGACATGTGGGAAATGTTATTTATTAAGTAATTTGTGTGACCTATCTCTCTAATTTAAGGGCATAAAAATTCAAAGTTTGAAAATTGCAAAATTTTAAAAATTTTCGCCATATTTCTGTTTTTTTTTCATAAATAAACACAAGTCATATCGAAGAAATTTTACCATTAGCATGAAGTACAATATGTCACGAAAAAACATTCTCAGATTCAGCGGGATCCATGAAAGTGTTTCAGAGTTATAACCTCATAAAATGACAGTGGTCAGAATTGTAAAAATTGGCTTGGTCATTAAGCTGCAAAATGGCTCTGTCACTAAGGGGTTAATTATTTTATGCTTGCCTACTAAGTGAAAGGGTAAATATGATCCTGTAGACCATCCTATTTACATGGTGAATACAGGGAGCACTGTTTAATATATGCTGCAAAATGACATACTGGGAGAGACATTAACTGAGTAGTTTTTCTTATGTACCTTACAGTGGATCTATGGGTCTAAAATGGATATGGGAGCACTCTGTAGCGCCATAGCATGCAGATATGAAATATGAAAAATGAATTGCATTACTGCATTAGAAATATGAAAAATTGAAAAAGCTTAGCGCATAAAATGGCCAATTTATGTGTACCTGGAAGCCACATTAAGGCGTTTCTTAGTTTATGTTTGGATGTGACAGTCAGTTTACATCTCCACAGAGATGTAGATTTCAGTCTAAAGAGAGGATTCATAGGTTCCCATACAGATGAAGACTTTAGTCTAAGTGAGGATTGGCATTAGTTTAGGTCCTGGAAAATGAGAAACACCTTAACGTGGCTTTCAGGTACACATAAATTGGCCATTTTATGCGCTAAGTTTTCTAAATTTTTCATATTTCTAATGCAGTAATGCAATTCATTTTTCATATTTCATATTTGCATGCTATGGCGCTACAGAGTGCTGCCTTTTTTGTTTGAGTGTATATGAGTTGGTGACTCTAGGTTAAGCACCTGTTCACACTTAGTTTATGTTTGGATGTGACAGTCAGTTTTTTGAAATTTAAAGTGGATATGGGGTAACAGATATGACTTATTCACCCTCCTAACCATTGTATCTACTTGATATACCAATGCCAAAGCACTAAGAGTCCTTTATACGATATGATCTGAAAATGATGTGTGAATCACTATTAGGATCTGTAATAAGTATATGGAAAATAATAGGTGCATCTAAATAAAAGGGTATGAGCTAGCATCCACTAAGTAATAGGAGAAGAGTGAGGTATTCAAGTATCAAGTCCCTAGGTAATTTGGACTATGTCCTATTTTCTGTGCTGAAAACAGCAATTGAGACATTTTAGGTACTACACACCCCACTGTCAATCGGTTGAAGGCACCTGTGTGGAAACGCGTGTTCTTTTTGTGATTTTTGCTTTTTTCTTGCAATTTTTAACGTACGTAATAAAGGTTAAGTTTTGAATCCTCATTTTTGCTATACCAGTGACATGTGACTTCAGCAGCCAATGACAGAAGCCCTTGTGTCTGAGCGTTGTGGATGGCTTCTGCGCCGATTCCCTGCTGGAATCTCCATACATTAATTTAAGAAAAAAAGTACAGTTCGCCGCTACTCTTTTTCCTCTCCCCAACCTGTCCCCTCATCAAACACGTCCTTTCCACTCATCATACAGCACTACTATCCTGGCCAAAGTCCTAACAAAAGCATTAGTGGAAACGGAATGATTTACCGAACTTTGACTGAATTTTGCGGCTTTTAAGTGAAAATGCTTCGAAATCCAAATACGTATCCTAATGTGCAATGTTAGTGCTGAATTTGAGATTGGCAAACGTTTTCTGAACCAGTTCCCTCATCTCTAGAGACAAAACAGAGTGTTGTGAAAATGGAGTTCCTAATGCCTATGCACTTATTTTGCCACACTATGGCTCTGTTCAAGAACCATGTATTTAGTGCAAGGAAAGGATCAGATCTCATGCTGTAGGATCAGTAAAGCCATTAAAAAATCGTAATCATGTCCTGGGCTCAAAAAATACAGATCCTGCACAAAGTTGTGAAAGTGATTTAGCTGCTTCCTTAAGCCATTTGGGCAGAAACATCTCATATGTAAGAAAAAGAATAACCGTACTTGGTAATTTAAATATAACTCATCTGTAATAATTGCTGAATTTTCTATGTGAATTGCCTCTTCATAAAGGAAGAGGATTTGAACTCTAGTGTCACCTATTAAAAGTAGCAATCCTAAATGTCAATATCAACCCTTTTAAAGAGCCTTGAAATGTGACTTAGGATAAATACTAAACCATATTCTCAATTTGCAGGCACGTGTTTTGGGGTGTTGCCCCTCATCAGTGCAAAGTATGAGATCTGATTTGGCTGTTTGAGAGGCTACTGACTGGAGTCTAAGGGGTATAATTTCTCTTTGTGGAGAGTGACATGCCAGGCCTAGCATGCCAGTGTGAGTAGGCTTATAAGCCATGTTGTTTTTACCCATGGCTTCATGCGCATGACCATGATGTACAACTTCTGAATTGTTGGAGTCATTATAGATTCACTTATAGACTTTTATATATTCCTACTGATTACGCACTTACCTTTGCACATCTATATAAAGATGGGAAAAATGTATTAGAGGTTGCAATTCTTGTTTTCACTCTCATGATCTCTGCATTAATATTGAGAAAGCTTGTATAAGAAAAAGATGAACAGATCCAGTATAAAAAAAGATAACACATAGGATAGCTTCCTGTATATAATGGAAAATGTGTTTTCTTTGTAAAGAATGTAAAGAAAAATTCAACTAAAAATGCTTTCAAACGTGACTCAGTTGAACAGTCTGATAAATAGAGATAATCAAATATTTCTAAATTTACCAGGATCGCCAGATTTTACAAAAAATATTTATTTAAGGCCAATTGATTTGCCATACAGTAAAGCCTTCAATGCCTTGAAAAGACATGCCTACAGTAGAGAGAGTTTTCCTAGGACTTTATTCAACTGCTTTCCAACTTTTATCACAAACACAGTATCAAAGTGATCTCACAATAGAAAAGAATGGTAATCTGTTAGTAACCAACAAACGATCCATTTATTAACACAATGCAATGACAAACTTTTTAGCTTTTTTTAAAGTAAAAAAAAAGTCCAATAATTATCTCTCTTAGTCATTTGTAATCAGGAAGACCAAACTGAAACTGATGGTTTTACTGTTAGGCTTACTTATGGTTTTGTAGCCCATTCCAGCCTTGTGCAGGTCTATGATCTTGTCCCTGACATCCTAAGAAAGCTCTTTGGTCTTGCCCATGTTGTAGAGGTTAGAGTCTGACTGATTGAGTCTGGGGACAGGAGTCTCTTATAAAGGTGACTATGTAAGACAGCTGTCTTTAATGCAGGTAACGAGTTGATTAGGAGCGTCTAACTAGTCTGTAGGAGCCAGAACTCTTAATGGTTGGTAGGGGATCAAATACTTATTTCTCACTGCAAAATGCAAATAAATTCATATAATTTATACAATGTGATTTTTTGGATTTTAGTTTTGATATTCTATCTCTCAATGTTAAAATTAACCTACCCTTAAAATTATAGACTGTTAATGTCTTTGTCAGTGGGCAAACTTATAAAATCAGCATGGGATCAAATACTTATTTCCCCACTGTAGATAGATGAAAAGTCGGCAATTTAGCAGCCGTGTAGTGTAAAATCACAGCAGGAGCCGACAGGATAAAAGATATGGATTACATACAGTAAATACAAATAGAATAGATATACAGATGTCTGTGACAAATACAGTTAGTACAGTGTGTGTGCAGCTGATTGTACATATATTTAATTAATAAAAGATTATTTCTCTGAAAAAAAATGGCGTGGGCTCCCGCGTCATTTTCGTAACTAGCGGAGGGAGAGCTGATAGCTGGGGGCCGATGTTTATTGCCTGGGAAGGGGGTAACACCCATGGAGCTTCCCAGGCTATTAATATAATCTTACAACTGTATACTTAGCCTTTACTGGCTATTAAAATGTGGGACCCTAAAAAAAATGACGTAGGGTCCCCCTATAATTAATAACCAGCAAAGGCTATGCAGACAGCTGCAGGCTATTTATAGCCTAGGAAGAGTCCATGGATACTGGCCCCAGCTCTCAGCCGCCCCCGAAAAGTCACATCTCTTAGATGCATCAATTCTGGCACTTAGCTTTGCTCTTCCCACTTGCTCTGTAGCGGTGGCAAGTGGGGGGATAGTTGGGGGGGTTTATGTCACTTTTGTATTGTCAGGTGACATCAAGCCCCGAGGTTAGTAATGGAGAGGCATCAATAAGATGCCCCCATTACTAACCCCATAGTCACATTGTATGAAAACACAGACACACAGAAAAAAGTCCTTTAATTGAAAGAATGACACAGACTCCTTTAATAAATCTTAATTAAACCATAATTATGGCTTTGCCCATTCCCACAATGTCCTCGTCATCTGCAAAAGAATTAAAAGAAACAAGCAACAATATTCTTCACCTTTCCTCAGAGATGTTGCTAATCCATTTGTTCCATGACTGGTCTAGCTCTGCTACATCTAGATGGCAGGATGCATGGTTGCATGATGCGACCATAGAGCCTATCATCCAGCAGAGACACTGAGCACCTTGTACTCAGCATTTCCCTGTGAACTTCATTTCTCTGTCTGAGGGCACCACGAACGTGAGAAAGTTCTCCTGCTCGAGGTGCCGTCAGACAGGTCCTGCGAGGTCAAAGCCAATGAAATCACTTCACCTTTCTGACATCAATGCGAGTGCCGTTGGAAAATTTCCACGGTGCTTGCAATGATGTCAGAAATACAGTGGGAAAAAAAAGTATTTAGTCAGCCACCAATTGTGCAAGTTCCCCCACTTAAAAAGATGAGAGAGGCCTGTAATTGATATCATAGGTAGACCACTGTGAGAGTCAAAATGAGAAAACAAATCCAGAAAATCACCTTGTCTGATTTGGCAAGATTTATTTAGCAAATTATGGTGGATAATAAGTATTTGGTCACTTAAAAACTTGCAAGATTTCTGGCTCTCACAGACCTGTAACTTCTTCTTTAAGCGGCTCCTCTGTCCTCCACTCATTACCTGTAGTAATGGCACCTGTTTGAACTTGTTATCAGTATAAAAGACAACTGTCCACAACCTCAAACAGTCACACTCCAAACTCCACTATGGTGAAGACCAAAGAGCTGTTGAAGGACACCAGAAACAAAATTGTAGCCATGCACCAGGCTAGGAAGACTGAATGTGCAATAGGCAAGCAGCTTGGTGTGATGAAATCAACTGTGTGAGCAATAATAAGAAAATGGAAGACATACAAGACCACTAATAATCTGGGGTTGCACGCAAGATCTCACCCCGTGGGGTCAAAATGATCACAAGAACAGTGAGCAAAAATCCTAGAACCACACGGGGGGACCTAGTGAATGACCTGCATACAGCTGGGACCACCGTAACAAAGGCTACCATCAGTAACAAAGGCCTACCTGCTTAATCCAGTATATGTCCAGGCCCGTCAGAAGTTTGCTAGAGAGCATTTGGATTATCCAGAAGTGTATTGGGGGAATGTCATATGGTCTGACGAAATAAAAGAAGAACTGTTTGGTAGAAAAAAACTCATTGTGGTTGAAGGAGGCAGAATGCTGAGTTGCATCCAAAGAACATCATACCTACTGTGAAGCATGGGGGTGTCAACATCATGATTTGGGGCTATTTCTCTGCAAATGGACCAGGACGACTGATCTATGTACATGAAAGAATGAATGGGGCCATGTATCATGAGATTTTGAGTGCAAACCTCCTTCCATCAGCAAGGACATTGAAGGTGAAACATGGATGGGTGTTTCTGCATGATAATTATAACAAGCACACAGCCAAGGCAATGAAGGAGTGGCTTCGTAAGAAGCATATGAAGGTCTTGGAGTGGCCTAGCCAGTCTCCAGATCTCAAACCCATAGAAAACCTTTGGAGGGATTTGAAAGTTTGTGTTGCCCAGTGACAGGCCCAAAACATCACTGCTATAGAGGAGATCTGCATGGAGGAATGGGCCAACATACCACCAACAGTGTGTGCCAACCTTGTGAAGACTTACAGAAAACGTTTGACCTCTGTCATTGCCAACAAAGGATATATAACAAAAGATTGAGATTAACTTTTGTTAATGACCAAATACTTATTTTCCACCATTATTTGCTAAATAAATCTTGCCAAATCAGACAAGGTGATTTTCTGGGTTTGTTTTCTCGTTTTGAGTCCCATAGTTGTGGTCTACCTATGATATCAATTACAGGCCTCTCTCATCTTTTTAAGTGGGAGAACTTGCACAATTGGTGGCTGACTAAATACTTTTTTTCCCCACTGTATATTTGTGTGTTTTGACGTATATTTTCATTGAAAATAATGTGTAAATGACAGAGAATTGCTCTATGTAAAAGCTCATGTTAAAATCACATTGCAATCGGATAGCAATCGCACTGCATTCGGATGTAAATCGGATGCTATCTGTGAAAAATCAGATTGTACTCGCATTACACTCGCATTACAGTCATGCGACTCTTGGCAGGGAGACTCGGACCGATTTTTCATACATTTAGTGTGACTCCAGCCTTAGAGGTAACATCATCTTGCTATGACTGAGACGAATGATGTGCTATATTTTTACCTACTAATTTGCTTGCTGGAAGCAAAGGATGATAATTGTGACCTTCTTTTGATAGTACTATTGCCCAGAAGACTTGTGGTGGTGCTTCTGCTGCTACTAGCAGCTGTTGTATGTTTGTCTTTACTTTCACACTACCCTGTCCATAGCCATAGACACTTTTTAACCATACATTGTCTGTAACACTATAATTAACTTTTGGCAATCTTTTCAACCCCAATTACTTAACCCTTGACAAAAAGGACATAATAATAAATACTCGGTAGGCAGTTACATGTGCAGAAAGCAAAATGAGGTAGCAAACTACTTTAGAGATGTGGCATTAAACATTATTTACCTGCAGATATAGCATTAATCTGCATGTAAATAGCATTAAAAAACTGCCTGGCCATCTTACTGAAAGCATGGCTACCAAGAGAAAATTATTTTATATCCTTCTGGGATTTGCTCACTTTCAGTTAAAGGGGTGTACATCAAGTGGTTACAGTTATCGCTCACTATATTGTTAGCGCCAGCTGTAATCACTCCCTTTGACAGCTTGATATGCTCCTTACATGACTGAAAATGACTGAAATTACCTTATACTGAGTGGGGGCTAAAGGTGACCCCATACTGAGTGGGTGACTGTGAGAGCTATCTGTTTGAGGGCCATCATACTGCATGGGGGCTGTGGGGATCATAATACTGAGTAGGGAGTGAGTTGTGAAGGTTATCATACTGAGTGAGGTGCTTTTGGACACATCATACTAAGTGGGAAGCTATGGGAGACACCATTCTGAGCGGAGATCCACATACTGAGTGTGGGGCTGTGGGGGCGTCCACACTGAGTGGTTGGGTGCTGTGGGAGCCGTCATTCTGGGCAGGAGACTGTAAGAGCCATAAATCTATATGGAGACTGCAGGCCATCATGCTGTGACTGTGAGGGGAATTATACTGAGCGGGGATTGTAGGGTATCATACAGAGTGGGGGGCTGTGGGAGCCAATTTACTGAGTGGGTGACTGTAGGAGCCATAATACTGCAAGGGGACTGTATGAGCCATCATGCTGTGTGAGGTGAAATCATACTGAGTGGCAGCTGTGGGTTATCGTACTGAGTGCAGTTGTCATAGTGATGGACTCGTAGTGTGGTAGTCATGATACTGTGTGTAAGGGAACTATGGTGACATCACACGGGGGGGCACTTTGGGGCATCATACTGTGAGGGTATTATGTGTTCGTGGCACTGTCGGCATCTCATATTTTGCTGTAAGCACTGTGGAGTCATCATACTGTATGTGTGGTGTGAAATTGTAGGGGGGCTCACTGTGGGAATACCATATTGAGTGTGTATGGAGGCATTTTTATGAGCATCATGCTCTATAATGGACATTATAGCAGACGCGTGAGTGAGAACACTAAGGGGCTTCAATAAGGCTGTGCACATGCACGTGCAAATGTCCTTCTCCCTGTTTCCAAAGGTTGGGAGATATGACTCCACTGTACATAAATATTAAAGGTGTTTTCCTCGTGGATATCTGTGCAAGAGTAAGCCACTTACCCTCTCAAAATGACCGGTAGTTGTCCCAATACATTTCTAGTTGACCCAATACATTTCATTTAACTATGTACAGACAAAAGCAGCATCTCAACCTTCATCCAACAAACTACCAAGTTTATTATTATAGAAAAGCAGAGATAAATTTGTGAACGAGGAATATTTGCATGTAACTGAGCAGTGGATCCCCAGAGTCAATATTACTGGTGGGCCCATGCCTAACCAGTCAGTCCAGCAATATACAGGTGCTTCGCACAAAATTAGACTATCATCAAAAAGTTTTTTTCAGTTCTTCAATATAGAAAATGAAACTCATATATTATATAGACTCATTACAAACAGAGTGATCTATTTCAAGTGTTTATTTCTGTTAATGTTGATGATTATGGCTTACAGACAATGAAAACCCAAAAGTCACTATCTCAGTAAATTAGAATACTTTATTACACCAGCTTGAAAAATGATTTTAAAATCTGAAATGTTGGCCTACTGAAATCTATGTTCAGTAAATGCACTCAATACTTGGTCGGGACTCCTTTTGCATCACTTACTGCATCAATGCGGCATGGCATGGAGGCGATCAGCCTGTGGCACTGCTGAGGTGTTATGGAAGCCCTGGTTGCTTTGATAGCAGCCTTCAGCTCATCTGCATTGTTGGATCTGGTGTCTCTCATCTTCCTCTTGACAATACCCCATAAATTCTCTATGGGGTTAAGGTCAGGCAAATTTGCTAGCCAATCAAGCACAGTGATTCTGTTGTTTGTAAACCAGGTATTGGTACTTCTGCCAGTGTGGACAGGTGCCAAGTCTTGCAGGAGAATGTAATTTCCTTCTCTAAAAAGCTTGTCGGCAGAGGGAAGCATGAAGTGCTCTAAAATTCTCTGGTAGACGGATGTGCTGACTTTGGTCTTGATAAAACACAGTGGAACTACACTAGCAGATGACATGGCTCCCCAAACCATCACTGATTGTGGAAACTTCACACTAGATCTCAAGCAGCTTGGATTGTCTGTCTCTCCACTCTTCCTCCACACTGTGGGACCTTGATTTTCAAATTAAATGCAAACTTTACTTTCATCTGAAAACAACATCTTGGACCACTGAGCAACAGTCCAGTTCTTTTTCTCCTCGGCCCATGTAAGATGCCTCTGGTGTTGTCTATTGGTCATGAGAGGCTTGATGCAAGGAATGGGACACTTGTAGCCCATGTCTTGGATACGTCTGTGTGTGGTGGCACTTGAAGCAATAACTTCAGCAGCAGTCCACTCCTTGTGAATCTCCCACAAATTTTTGAATGGCCTTTTCTTAACAATCCCTTCAAGCCTTCAGTTATCCCGTTTGCTTGTGCACCTTTTTCTACCACACTTTTTCCTTCCACTCCACTTTCCATTAATATGCATGGATACAGCACTCTGTGAAAAGCCAACTTCTTTAGCAATGATCTTTAGTGGCTTACCCTCCTTGTGGAGTGTGTCAATGACTGCCTTCTGGACATCTGTTTAGTCAGCAGTCTTTCCCATGATTGATTTTACTTTTTGTATTGAAGAACTGAAATAAATTAACTTTTTGATGATATTCTAATTTAGTGAGAAGCACCTGTGTGTGTGTATATATATATATATATATATATATATACAGTACAGACCAAAAGTTTGGACACACCTTCTTATTCAAAGATTTTTCTGTATTTTCATGACTATGAAAATTGTAGAATCACACTGAAGGCATCAAAACTATGAATTAACACATGTGGAATTATACAATACACTTTACAAAAAAGTGTGAAACAACTGAAAATATGTCTTATATTCTAGGTTCTTCAAAGTAGCTACCTTTTGCTTTGGTTACTGCTTTGCATGCAGAAAAGGTGAACGGCTGGACTCTACATGCCTGGTTCCCACCGTGAAGCATGGAGGTGGGGTGCTTTGCTGGTGACACTGTTGGGGATTTATTCAAAATTGAAGGCATAGTGAAGCAGCATGGCTTCCACAGCATCTTGCAGCGGCATGCTATTCCATCCGGTTTGCGTTTAGTTGGACCATCATTTATTTTTCAACAGGACAATGACCTCAAACACACCTCCAGGCTGTGTAAGGGCTATTTGACCAAGAAGGAGAGTGATAGGGTGCTACGCCAGATGACCTGGCCTCCACAGTCACCAGACCTGAACCCAATCGAGATGGTTTGAGGTGAGCTGGACCGCTCATCGCTTCAATTTTGAATAAATCCCCAACAGTGTCACCAGCAAAGCACCCCCACACCATCACACCTCCTCCTCCATGCTTCACGGTGGGAACCAGGCATGTAGAGTCCATCCATTCACCTTTTCTGCATGCAAAGCAGTAATCAAAGCAAAAGGTGGCTACTTTGAAGAACCTAGAATATAAGACATATTTTCAGTTGTTTCACACTTTTTTGTAAAGTGTAATGTATAATTCCACATGTGTTAATTCATAGTTTTGATGCCTTCAGTGTGATTCTACAATTTTCATAGTCATGAAAATACAGAAAAATCTTTGAATGAGAAGGTGTGTCCAAACTTTTGGTCTGTACTGTATATATATATATATATATATGTATATATATATATATATATATATATATATATATATACATATATATATAAAATGTGTCTATATAGGATGTGGGGATGCCTTTCTTCAGCAGGGTCAGGCTCAATACAGGACAATCCTGGAGGAAAACCTGTTAGGAGTTGCAAATGACTTGAGACTGGGGCATAGCTTCCAGCAACACAATAACTCTAAATATACAGAGCATGCACAGCCCAAATCACAAAGATTTGGCCACTGCCAAATATTTCTGGACTTAACTGTATATATATATATATATCTATATATATATATATATATAGCAAAACTACCAATTGGGCTCTAACCCCTAAAAAAAATCTATCTGTATCTGCATATCTGTATATATTACATACATGTATGTATACACACACACAGTGCTCTGCATAAATGAGTACACCCCCTTTGAAAAGTAATATTTTAATCAATTTCTCTCTGAACACAGGAACAGTTTCCAAAATTTTGTCAAGACTGAGTTTCACTGAGCATTACATATATACATACAGACACAGAAGGTGACACATCACCAATTCTCTGACTAAGTACATATATTAAAGTGAAATTAAATGAAATGAGATATGACATTCTCATCAGATGTTGGTAACAACCTATCCAATTCACACAAGAATCTTCTTATGATGGGTAAATCCAGTGAGCTGTCTTAAGACCTTCACAACCTTACTGTTGCAAAACATACTGATGGCATTGGTTACAGAAAAAAATCTAGAGTACTTGAGGGTCCAATGAGCTCTGTTGGTGACATAATCGGAAGTAGAAAGAGCATCATTTCACCATAAACCAGCTGCGACCAGGTTCTCACTGCAGAGGAGTGAAAAAAATTATCAGAAGTTTTATCCAAGAGTCAAGGACCACTTGTTGAGAGCTACAGAAAGACCTGAAATCAGCAGGTAGAATTGTTTCAAAGAAAACAAAAAGTAATCCACTCAACCTCCATGGCCTGTACACCACCCAAGACTCCATTGCTGAACAAAAAGCATGTTCAAGATTGTGTAAAGTTTGCTCAACAACATTTAAATAGGCCTGTGAAGTACTGGGAGAATAAAGTCTGGTCAGACGAGACCAAAATTGAACTCTTTGAATGCCATAATACACACCATGTTTGGAGGCCAACAGCCACTGCGCATCACCCCAAAAACACCATACCAACAGTGAAGTTTAATTAGCGGCGCTGTGGAAAAAGTGTATAGTGCCCCCCACAGTTGGATTTTCTCCGGTGTCTCGGCTGCCGGGGATAGCCGAGACTCCAGAGAACATGATTCGGGTCGGTTTTTACCGACCCTAGTGTTGCGATCACTGTTATTAACCCTAATAACGGCGATCGCAACAAAAAAAAAATCTGATGTGCCATTTAATTTCTCTCTCCTCTGATGTGATCAGACATCAGAGGAGAGAGAAATAGGGTCCCAGATCCCCTCTTTGTGGCCCCTGGTGGTTCTAGGGCTCTCCTGAGTCCACCAGTGCCGCCGCCATATTTCAATGGCGAAAAAATGGCGGGCGCATGCGCAGTGCGCCCGACGCAATGTGCCGGGGGGGTTGGGCGATTTTTTTCTGGGGTCTCGGCTGCTGGGGGTAGCCGAGACCCCAGAGAACATAATTAGGGTCCCCCGCAGTCCCCCCACTTTTGTGATCGCCGTTATTAACCATATAATGGTGATTGCAAAAGAAATAAAAAATCTGCGATCCTGCATGTAATTTCTCTTCCCTCTGATGTGCGAGCACATCAGAGGGGAGAGAAATAGAGTCCCCGGGACCCTTGATCCCCCCCCGGGACCTCCCGGTGTCCCCTATGTCCTCCGGCAGCTCCCGGCTCTTCTCCCTGTAAAAGAAAATGGCAGGCACATGCGCAGTGCGCCCGCCGAATCTGTCTGCCAGCAGATTCATTCATTCTCTAAAAGTACATTTTGATCACTGTGATAAACTATCACAGTGATCAAAATAAAAAAAACAGTGCATAAACCCCCCCCTTTATCACCCCCTTAGTTAGGGACATATAATAAAATATAGAAATTGTATTTATTTTCATTTTTCCGTTAGGGTTAGGGCTAGGGTTAGGGTTATGGTTACAATGAGGGTTAGGGATACTATAAGGGTTAAGGATACAATTAGGATTAGGGATACAATTAGGGTTGGAATAAGGGTTAGGATTAGGGTTGGGATTAGGGTTAGGGGTGTGTTGGGGTTAGGGTTGGAGCTAGAATTGAGGGGTTTCCACTATTTAGGCACATCAGGGGGTCTCCAAAAACGACGTGGGGTTCAAAAAGTCAAATGGCGCTCCCTCCCTTCCGAGCCCTGCCGTGCACCCAAACAGTTTTTTACCCCAACATATGGGGTATCAGCGTACTCAGGAAAAATTGGACAACAACTTTTAGGGTCCAATTTCTCCTGTTACCCTTGAGAAAATAAATAATAGCGGGCTAAAAAATCATTTTTGAGGAAAAAAATGATTTTTTATTTTCACGGCTCTACATTATAAACTTCTGTGAAGCACTTGGAGGTTCAAAGTGCTCACCACACATCTAGATAAGTTCCATATGGGGTCTAGTTTCCAAAATGGGGTCACTTGTTGGGGGCTTCCATTGTTTAGGCACATCAGGGGCTCTCTAAATGCGACATGGCGTCCAGCCAATTCTGCGTTGAAAAAGTCACGGCGCTCCATCCCTTGCGACCTCTGCCGTGCACCCAAAAAGCGGTTTACCCCCACATGTGGGGTATCGGTGTATTCAGGAGAAATTGCACAACAAATTTTGTGGTTTATTTTTTCTATTAACACTTGTGAAAATAAAAAAAATTTGTTCTGAAGTAAAGTTTTTGCAAAAAAGTTAAATGGTAATTTTTTCCCTCCACATTGCTTCAGTTCCTGTGAAGCACGTAAAGGGTTAATAAACTTCTTGAATGCGGTTTTGAGCACCGAGAGGGGTGCAGTTTTTAGAATGGTGTCACTTTTGGGCATTTTCTATCATATAGACCCCTCAAAGTGACTTCAAATGTGATTTGGTCCCTAAAAAAAAATGGTGTTGTAAAAATGAGAAATCGCTGGTCAAATTTTAACCCCTATAACTTCGTAACAAAAAAAAATGTTGTTCCCAAAATTGTGCTGATGTAAAGTAGACATGTGGGAAATGTTATTAATTAAGAAATTTATGTGACATATCTCTCTAATTTAAGGGCATAAAAATTTAAAGTTTGAAAATTGCTAAATTTTCAAAATTTTTGCCATATTTCCGTTTTTTTCATAAATAAATGCAAGTCATATAAAAAATTTTTACCACTAATGTGAAGTACAATATGTCACAAAAAAACAATCTCAGAATCAGCGGGATTCGTTAAAGCGTTCCAGAGTTATAACCTCAAAGTGACAGTGGTCAGAATTGTAAAAATGGCCCGGTCATTAAGCTGCAAAATGGCTCTGTCACTAAGGGGTTAAAACTGTGAATTAACACATGTGAAATTATATACTTAACAAAAAAGTGTGTAACAACTGAAATTATGTCTTATATTCTAGGTTCTTCAAAGTAGCCACCTTTTGCTTTGATGACTGCTTTGCACACTCTTGGCATTCTCTTGATGAGCTTCAAGAGGTAGTCACCGGAAATGGTCTTCCAACAATGTTGAAAGAGTTCCCAGAGATGCTTAGCACTTGTTGGCCCTTTTGCCTTTACTCTGCGGTCCAGCTCACATCAAACCATCTCGATTGGGTTCAGGTCTGGTGACTGTGGAGGCCAGGTCATCTGGTGTAGCACCCCATCACTCTCCTTCTTGGTCAAATAACCCTTACACAGACTGGAGGTGTGTTTGGGGTCATTGTCCTGTTGAAAAATAAATGATGGTCTAACTAAACGCAAACCGGATGGAATAGCATGCCGCTGCAAGATGCTGTGGTAGCCATGCTGGTTCAGTATGCCTTCAATTTTGAATAAATTCCCAACAGTGTCACCAACAAAGCACCCCCACACCATCACACCTCCTCTTCCGTGCTTCACGGTGGGAACCAGGCATGTAGAGTCCATCCGTTCACCTTTTCTGCGTCGCACAAAGACACGTTGGTTGGAAGCAAAGATCTCAAATTTGGACTCCTCAGACCAATGTCAGGTCTAATGTCCATTCCTTGTGTTCTTTAGCCCAAACAAGTCTCCACTGCTTGCTGCCTGTCCTTAGCAGTGGTTTCCTGGCAGCTATTTTACCATGAAGGCCTGCTGCACAAAGTCTCCTCTTAACAGTTGTTGTAGAGATGTTTCTGCTGCTAGAACTCTGTGTGGCATTGACCTGGTCTCCAATCTGAGCTGTAAACCTGCGATTTCTGAGGCTGGTGACTCGGATAAACTTATCCTCAGAAGCAGAGGTGATGCTTGGTCTTCTTTTTCTGGGGCGGTCCTCATGTGAGTCAGTTTCTTTGTAGCGCTTGATGGTTTTTGCAACTGCACTTGGGGACACTTTCAAAGTTTTCCCAATTTAAGTCAGACTGACTGACCTTCGTTTCTTAAAGTAATGAAGGCCACTCGTTTTTCTTTACTTAGCTTCTTTTTTCTTGCCATAATACAACTTCTAACAGTCTATTCAGTAGGACTATCAGGTGTGTATCCACCAGACTTCTGCACAACACAACTGATGGTCCCAACCCCATTTATAAGGCCAGAAATCCCACTTATTAAACCTGTCAGGGCACAGCTGTGAAGTGAGAACCATTCCCGGTGACTACCTCTTGAAGCTCATCAAGAGAATGCCAAGAGTGTGCAAAGCAGTCATCAAAGCAAAAGGTGGCTACTTTGAAGAACCTAGAATATAAGACATAATTTCAGTTGTTACACACTTTTTTGTTAAGTATATAATTCCACATGTGTTAATTCATAGTTTTGATGCCTTCAGTGTGAATTTACAATTTTCATAGTCATGAAAATACAGAAAAATCTTTAAATGAGAAGGTCTGTCCTAACTTTTGATCTGTACTGTATATATATATATATTATGTGCTTGTTTTTTGGGGGGCAAGTAGATGTTTTGACATGGGGCCATGTGTTTCTCTAAGCAACTAAAGGCCTCTTCGCATTCAGTATCCTCCATCAATAATAGCATTCATGGCAGGATTGTAAAGATCTCTAAAAAAGAACATTGCTGTCTATCTGCAGTTTGGTAAACATTAAACAAACAAGTGAGACGACAATTGGAATAATATTTTATAGACAGATAAAGCACTAAATGAGTTTTCTGGTATAAAAGAGAGACGTTCTGTTTGGAGAAAGAATAACCCTGAATTACTGGATAAATACTTCATACAATTTGTGAAACACGATGCTAAGAGTAACATGGTTTGGGCCTGTTTTGCTGCATCTAATGAAGTTTTAGGTCAAATGTATAGTATGCAGAAATATGGAAAATTCTGAAGGGTTCACAAACTTTTAATCACCCTTATATACAGTTTATTTTTAGAGGGGATTATATTAATACTAAAGTGACTCTATTATGAGTGTCTCTTTGAAGTGTTCTTCATGTTAATAAGAGAATCCATATTCTCGGCAATGAATTCTTACAGGTTTCTAGGCACTTAGCACTGGTAAAGTTAATTTTAGCACAGAGCCTTGCTAAGATCAGTGTTGTTCCAGACCTTCCTTCAGAAGCTGGTTGTAATTGCTAAAAATATGCAATGTGTGATGATGACACTGGTCATACGTTGCCCAACATCAATGTCATTCACAGCTTTTGGATCCATCCCAGGAAAAGGATTTGTTAGTTATTAACAACGCTGGCAGTGATCCTGGATTTGTCAGGGTGCGTATGTATAAAAATGGAAATTGGTTTCCAAAACCTGAGCCATTATAATGGACTTCACTTCGCTTAGCTCATATGACAGCATGTAAATCTATTTGTATATTCAAAGCATGAACGCATGGGTGGCTATTCCATTGGCTGTGATAATGAAGGTAGGAGTCGGATGATCATTTTCTTGTATGTGAACATATACTGAGAACCTTATATGACCTCAACAAGTAGTGGAAATGTTCATATATGTAGCCTGCTATTCCCTTCATTAGGCTGGAGTCACACACACCGAGTAAAAAATCTGACCGTTTTAGTCGGTCGATTATCGCAGCAAAATGTCATGAACAGTCATCCGTCTGGCATCCGATTTTCCTGGAAAGATGCTATTTAGTCGCATCTGACCATAGTTGTAACATCCGATTTACATCCGACTTGCGAGAATTTCTCGCAGGCTTGCAAAACTGACATATAATGGATCCAAAAGAATAGTATTTAAATCACAATAGAAAGAATAGATATATACACATAGAACACACATATATATATATATATATATATACATGTCATTGTGACATGTATTATATACATATATTTATAGTTCCTAGACTTCTACATACTGTAATAGCCGCTAATTCAATTGTCGGCTTTTGTGAAATCACAAAAGCCGACATGAAATGATACATTGTTTAGACACAGTTAACCATGTCATTTCCTGTATTTTGATATATGGTTTGAACTTACAATTACATAAGTGTATGTGTACAAAATTTCAGACATGTAGGGGTTAATTAAAGGTGTAAATTCGTTGTAAAAAAAATGTGTCAAATCTCTAATTAGATTTGCCCTTTCTGGGGTGTCTGGGGGCAGATGTCAGTAGCCAGGGGGGGCACAAAAAAAATGTACCCTCCCTAGGCTATTATTATCTGCCCCCACTCGCTTGCTTTGTCTGTCTGGTGGAGAAAATACAGCGGGAGCCCACGCATTTTTTTTACAACGAATTTACACCTTTAATTAACCCCTACATGTCTGAAATTTTGTACACATACACTTATGTAATTGTAAGTTCAAACCATATATAAAAATACATGAAATTACATGGTTAACTGTGTCTAAACAATGTATCATTTCATGTCGGCTTCTGTGATTTCACAAAAGCCGGCAATTGAATTAGCGGCTATTACAGTATGTAGAAGTGTATGAACTATAAATATATGTATATATATATGTCACAATGACATATATATATATGTATTCTATGTGTATATATCTATTCTTTCTAGTCTTTAATAAAGCTGTCAGTGTGATTTTACAGTATAGCTGGGGATGAATTGCCGGCTTTTCTAAAGGACACCGGTGCGATTTAATCGCAAGTCACACGTGTGGTCCGTTTGTAATCAGATTTTTCATCGCTCCCATAGACTTGCATTGGCGATAGTCGACCCACAATCGGTGATAATCGCAGCATGCTGCGATTGCACTCGGACGTTTAAATCGGACCACAAAAAATCGGATGATGGGAGCTGCTCCATAGATTAATATTGGTTCGACTGCAATGCGATATTTCATCGCATTCTAGTGGTACGATTTAGTCGCCAGTGTGACTCCAGCCTAATGGTACAAGATGTACACTCTGTATAAGAAGATCCAATTATCCCAGACTAATAGATTTTTCAGAGTACATTTTTTCTAGAGTACACATATATGCCTAAGTACTTATTTTACTTGCTTATATAGTACCATTAATTAGCACATTGAATCATCATCACTGTCCCCACTGGGGCTCAGATCCTAAATTCCCTATCAATATGTCTTTGAAGTGTGGGAGGAAATCATTGCAAACGAGAAAACATACAAACTTCTTGCAGATGTTATCCCTGGAGAAATTTGAACCCAAATCCTAAGCGCTTCCATGTTGCCTTGTCATAAGAAAAAGCATGGGGCATACACAACATCTGTTAGACTAGGCACTGCAACAAGTCATTTCTGTTCACTCTACCATTTGGTTCTTCTGACAGAATTTACATTAGTTATTGTGATATTTTTGATCAGAAGAATATTGCATCCTGCAGATCTATTCCTGTTGTCTTGAATTCTAGAGCTCTGCGTCCTTTAGGAGTCATTCAGATGTACCGTACTTTTATTGTGCACAAGAAAAAAGTACTCTTTTTCATTATTGTGTTGGATCTAATTTTCATCCTCCTTTTTTGATCTGTATGTAAGTTTCATCTATCAGTTTGCTTTTTTTGAATGCAAAAAAAATAATTCAAAGCTTCTCCTAGCCATTATACTGGAAAAATCCAACAGCACTCAATGAAACAAAGATGTCACTCATGTGTGAGTTTTTAATGGACCCATAACCTTGTATATACAATTTTAATCCGTGAATCAGATCAAAATCCCATGTCTCCTTTTTTAGAGGACACAAATTTCACAAGAAACAATGTCAAGTGGTCAGCTCCACTGATTAGAATGGATGCGTATTCTAGCTGTGAAAACCACACACCATGTGTGGAATCATAATATCAGGTCTTAGGCTGGTTTCACATTAGCGTATCTGTGCGCGGCGTATGATCCGCATGCGTCACGCGTACATATATTTAACATTGTGTAAACAGGAACACGCATTTGCATCAGTTTACATGCGGATGTGTACGTATGCGTCGTTTCGCGGTGTGCGGCGAATGCAACATGTTGCATTTTTTGAGGCGTCAATTATGCGCAGTCATGTGCATCAGGATGAGTGTGTCAAAACAACACATTACTGTCTATGGGAACGCACTGGTACGCAATGACGTGCGCACGCATGCGTTCGATACGCATGCGTACTTCAGAGTGAGCAGGTCCAGAAAGTGATTTCAGCACCTGTTAATTGCCAGCTGTATAAAAGGAAGTGTGGACACTGCAAGGAAATTACTCTCCAGACTCAGGATGTGAGCACAAGACTGTCTATGTAAGTATAGAAGCTTTGAAAATGTCTGTCTGTCTCTGCAAACTGTACTCTGTACTAATTTTGCTTTCTGTTCCTTGTAGACTGGTTGTTCAGAAGAAGTCGTGGCTGTGGAAAATTGAAATTATTCCCATACAAACGTTGGCCCATGTCAGAGTTTTTGAAAGTCTGTGAGACATTTCCTCGTCCAAATGAGCCAACGTCCACGGCGACAAATCAACAGTCAGCATCTGCATTCACCATGAGAACATTCAAAAAGTATTTTTTGTAATTGAAATACTCGGATCCACTTCCAGCAGGTTTCATAATCCAAATGTGTTTGCCGTCCACAGCCCCCAAACAGTTTGGAAAATTACAAATGTCCTGGAATTTTGCAGCATTTTGCAGCCAGAGTTCAGTTGTGGGTTGGGGGAGGAATTCGTCATGCAGAATGTCACATAACGCACGGCAGGTGTCTCCAACAATCCCAGAAAGTGTGGACACTCCAATCCGGAATTGAAAATGTAGAGATGATAAGGTCTCTCCGGTAGCCAGGAATCTGCAGAACAGAAACTGGGGGAAAAAAATCAGTACGTGGCTTTTAGAACAATCATATTAATGACAGTGTTTCGTTTTCAAAATTACGTACCTCAGGGTCACCAACAGACGTTCCTCAGCAGGAATTGCTCAACATAGTTGTGTGTCCTGCCTTTTGATGGATACTTGGACACGTTGCAGAAAGTCATCGAAGCTCTGTACTGACATTCTCGTGTACTCGAAAAACTTCTCAGGGTTTTCACGCAGCTCTGCGTACAATGAGTGGTAGGCTCCACGGCTCTCTCGGACTTCAACCATGGGGTATTGCCAATAGCGTCGACGACGTCTTCTCCATCTTTCTCTTCTTCTTTTTTCTTCACAAGCCACAGCAAAGACAACAGCCAATTTCAAGGACAAATCAAGATTAAGAATGAAGCTCTCCACACTAAGATCCATCTTGCAGCTGGATATAGCAGCAAAAGATGAGAATTTTATCAGTGCAGTGTGTCTATAAATAGAAATCCCATGAGACACGTACATTGGGTGTCTGGTGTCAAGGAAATTCTACTGGAAAAGCATTGGAAATATCGAACGCATGCTCATAAACAACACAAACGTATGTAAAAACTCATACAAATGCATGCAATGCAGCGTTTTTTTGCATCATGCGTAAGATGATGTGTATAAAAAACGCTGCGTAAACATGCGTTAGCATGCGTGTTTGCATGTGTTCGCGCATGCAGATGATACGCTGTGCACACAAACCCTAACCTAGCTTTACTCTATAAAAGGTACGGTAGTATTGAGTTACAGGCCCAAAGCCTGCAGCTGCACTCCTATGCTAGGTTCACTCAAAGGTTTTTTGTTAGGCTTTTTAAGCAGATCATCTTTGAAATTCTACAAAAAATGCTTCAAAAATGCTCCCTATTCATTTCTATGGGAAATCCACTTTGTTCATATGACTATTTTGAGCTTTTTTTTCTCTTGAAGACGTTTTGAAAATGCCTAGTGAAAAAAAACACACTGCAATTATTTAAAGAAGATCCTCAAGGTAACCTCTCCTAAATAGACACTGTTTAATCAAAAGGCTGTAAAGCATACTTCAGGAAAAAATCTCTCCCAAAACCACTTCAGGAAAAATGAAAAACTCCTCCAAAACTCCCCAAAACAGGAGTGTTTCTAGAAGTGGTGTAGTTTCAATTTTTTGTCTCGTATGTTCAAGCACATTTAGGCCATGTGCACTTGCCGAGTATTTGGTGAGTTTTTTTATACTTCAGTGTAAATTGTAAGCCAAAACCAGGAGCTGGAGAAAAATACAAAAGTGGTGACGTGTTTCTGTTATACTTTCCCTCTGATTATTCCACTCCTGGTTTTGGTTTAGAAATACTGAGGTAAAAAGCTCACCAAATACTGAACATGTGAACGTGGCTTTATAGTTTTAGAGTTGGTTCACTCTATGTCTTTTTTCAGATTGTTTCGATTGACTCCCAAATTTGTAAATATATTTATGTTGCTAACTCATACCTCCCAACTGTTGATGAACAGAAAGAAGGAAATAGTATGCAGTGCGCTTAGTGAGCCACAACAAATTTTGGCCATGCCTCTGCCTATACCCCAATCCACGCCCATTTATCATTTCTTTCCCTGGCAGGAGAATTTGTCAGAGGAGCAGTGTCAGTGAGAGAAATTGAGGGCATGTACCCAAATCCATGACTGTCCTCTGTATCTGGGACAGTTGGTCAGTGCTACGCGTCCTGGTCATCTCTAGCTGGGACTTATGGGTTTTTTGTGTTCATTCATTTACAGCCGTAGGAGCCAATACTGTGTTTTTTGTCCTCTGCAGGTGACCGCACGAAACAATTTTCTCTGATTATTGCATCTTTGCTTAATTTTTTAGGCTTTTCACCCGTATTTGATAAATTTTTGATGCAGATGTAAAACCACGTTTTTAATGTGTTTTTTTGGCTCGTACACACAAGCGTATAACACGGCCGAATGCTATAAGATGTTTTAACGGATAGCACTCTGCCTAGTGTTATACTATAAGGCAGTGCAGATCTGCAGTTGTTTTTTCATGTCGAAGCCTATGGGTGTGTGGAACATCGGACTGTATTCACGTGTCATCCCAGTGCAGTCCGATGTACTCACATGGAGTCAGTGGAGAAGATGGAGAAATTAAGTTCTCCGTCTTCTCCGTACCAGTCTGATAAGAGTTTGATCCAAGCGACATTAGCATATTCGGCCATATTCTTTCACAGGAGAGAATATTTCGCAGTGTGAATGTACCCTTATAGTACAGAAAAACTTTGATTAAATAAGGACCTTAAAAAGTAACTGCAGTTTTTTACATGCGTAGAAGCCTCTAGAGAAAAAGCACTACCAAAACCGCACGGCTCAGCAGTGTCTTTAGGCTGGAGTAATGAGATTGTATAAAAAATTGTTGCGATGTTGATCTAGAAAAGTAGAACGAGTGTCATGTGAGCACAATGCGATTTTTCTCACCTAGCATCGGTATGACATCCGTATGTAATCCGTATACATACCATATGTTTTTAACATTGAAACTGAAATTGATACAAAGGGACTTAAAGGGTAAAATTAAGAATGCCCGTGAGGCGTTCTGAATTAAATTAGAAAATAAATTGTCACAGAACAATTCCATGGAGGTGTGGTCGGGCATGAAACAGCTAACTGGGTTTAAGTCAAAGTCGTAGCATGGGGAAGTGGATCTGCCCTGGGCTAATGAAATGAATGAGTTTTTCAACAGATTCACCAACACAAGCACAGTGTCATCAGAAATGGGGGATGGATCTGGGAAAAGATCTGCAGCATTGACATTGGGGGATAAGCTGCCTGCCTTCACTGTCTCCCAAAGCGACGTGAGAAGACAGTTTAGCAGACTTGTTATTGGCAAAGCAGCTGGGCCTGATGGCCTCAGCCCACGTGTCCTCAGAGCATGTGCCAACCAACTGTGTACTGTCTTCCAGCACCTGTTTAACTGGAGCCTTCAATCACAGGGGGTACCAGAACTGTGGAAGACCACCTGCCTGGTACCGGTTCCTAAGACCACTTTTCCAATTTCCCTACAAGACTATTGTCCAGGGGCCTTAACATCGCACGCTATGAAGTCCTTGGAGAGAATAATACTCGCCTACTTGTGCCCGAGGGTGAGGGCCTACACTGACCCCCTGCAGTTTGCGTACCAGCAGAGATTGGGGGTGGATGATGCTGTAGCGTCTCTGCTACATACAATGCATTCGTTCTTGGACAATGATGGAACTGCAGTGTGCGCTATGTTCTTTGACTTCTCTAGTGCTTTTAATACCCTACAGCCGCTCTTACTACGTAATAAGTTGACTGATATGGAGGTAGATGAGGGGATGGTGAACTGGATAAGTGACTTCTTGACAGACAGGCCGCAGTTTGTAAGGATGGGGGAGGTGGTATCTGGCAGTGTACGGAGCAGTGTGGGAGCCCCTCAGGGTACAGTGCTGTCACCCTTCCTCTTCTCATTGTATACAGATAACTTTCAGTATAAATCTGATTTTTGTCACCTCCAAAAATTCTCAGATGACTCCGTGATTGTAGGGGACATTGTGGGGGGCCGGGGAGAGCAGGAATATAGAAGGGTGGTTTCTGACTTTGTGGATTGGTGTCAGACTAACTGTCTAGAACTAAATGTAAAGAAAACCAAGGAGATGGTGGTGAGTTATAGAAGGAAAAATGAGGATAACTTACCGATCACCATTGCTGGCCAGGAGGTTGAGATTGTTGAGAGCTACAAATATTTGGGGGTTCACCTTGACAGTAAACTCGATTGGAGGTGTCATACAGAAAATGTTTACAAGAAGGGAATGAGCAGACTCTACTTTCTGCGGAAGCTCAGGTCGTTCAATGTGTGCAGTAAAATGCTGGAGATGTTCTACCAGTCCGTTGTAGCAAGCGCCATCTTTTTTGCTATCATTTGCTGGGGCAGTAGTGTGCGAGTAACTGGCGCTAATAAACTCAACAAACTTATCAAGAAGGCAAGCACAGCTTTTGGCCTCCATCTTGACTCTTTTGAGGAGGCATTGGAGGATAGAATTCAGAAGAAGTGTAGGGCTATAATGAACAATAATACACACCCACTATACGAGCTGTTCTTGAATCAGAAGAGCACATTCAGCAGCCGTCTAATCCTACTAAGGTGCAAGAAGGAGAAATTCTGGAAATCGTTTGTACCTACTGCTATGGGGATGTATAATAATTTCCTAAGTGTGGCAGAAAATAATGACTGATGGCTGGTGTACTAATGTCAATTAACATTGTCTTATATACACCTGAACTACACACTTTTATTTATTATGTAATTGTAATGTATGTAGTACAGTTCATATAGCGTCTTGTGCTTGGGTGCGATGAAAACACAGGAGTCACAGGTTTGATATAGAAAAGTCCTGTATTACTTCATACAAGTTGGCAGAAATAGTCACACAGTTTGCAGACACAGAAACAGGAGACACAGCAGGCCAGAGTAATCCAAGCTCAGCAATCACTCTCCAATACAGATTCAGGATCTTCTTCTCTGTTACCGTAAGTCCATGCAAACGTGGGTCTTTCAAAGAGCAGGGTTCAGAGTCCACAAGTGCTTCAGAGTTCCTCAGTAGGAATAGCTGGAGTACAAGGTCCAAGGCTTACAGGAGTCAAGTCACAGGTTCACTGCAGGCTAGGTTCTGAAGCACTGATTGCTCAGCTGTGGCTGCTTAAGAAGCAAAGGAGAGAATCAGGGCGGGAACATGCAAGCTGGAAACTCCATTTTGACTGAGGGCAAGATAGCTGCAGCAAGACAGAAAGTAAAATGGCTGACGAACAAACTGAGTTTCAGGAATATATACATAGAACCTTACAGTAATGTTGGTACACCTGTGCAAGATTTGTGTCCTAATATTTTATGTACTGCTGTTTGTATTGCTGCTGTAATACTGTAATTTCCCCCCGGGATCAATAAAGTGTATCGTATCGTATCGTATTATCTCTTACATACAGTAATTCTCTATGTCATTTCAAGCCAGATTGCTAACTATTAACTTATATATAGATAGAATAGATAGATAGGTAGAGAGATAGATAGATATCCTATAGTCATATAATTTCACAAGCCCCCAGCATATAATGAACTTGCACCCTTTAGTGCTCTTCATGTGCACGAAAGGGTGTTTAGCCTTGTTTAACTTATTGAATAAATAAGTAATAAATAAAATGACGTGGGTTCCCGCTATTTTTGATAATCAGCCAAGGTAAAGCAGACAGCTGCAGACTTATATTAACAGGCTGGGAAGGACCCTGGTAATTGGGCCCTTCCCAGGCTAAAAATACAAGCCCACAGATGAGATGAGCCAAGTCTAGAACTTTGCCCGGCTCTTTCTGATTGCCCTGGTGCGGTGTAAATCGGGGTAACAGTTTTTGGGGTTGATGACAGCTGTGATTTGCAAAAAATCACAACTGACATCAACCCCTGGGGTTATTTATCACTTTAGTAAATCACTTTTACGCACAGAGCCTTGTAGGTTGGGATTTCCTCCCCTTAAAAATAAAGACATTCATTTAAAAAAGTAATGTTGTGTTTATTTGTGTTATCTTAGTCTAACATTTAAATTTATTTGGTGATATAAAACATTTAAGTGTGACAAACATTCAAAATAATAGGAAATGAGGAAAGGGGCAAACACTTTTTTACACCACTGTATATCAGTTCTGCAGAACACGTAAGGCCTGTTTCACACTTCAGTTTTTTGGCATCTGTCAAAATCCATCGTTAGCACAAAAAAAACGGATCTGACGGATTTGCTTGGTGGATCCGTTTTTTTCCCCCATAGACTTGTATTAGCGACGGATTTTGACGGATGGCCTTCCGTTGCGTTCGTCGTGCGACGGATCCGTCATAAAATGACTGGCACAGAAAATTCTATCTCTTGCTCCCAAACTGCATAGACAGAGTTCAAAAGTTCACTTCGGCAGCCTTAACGGATCCGTCAAAAAAACGGATCCAGTGCATCAGTTTTTTCCAATCTGCAACAGATCCATTTTCTTAACACTTTGACGGATTTTTACTGATGCCAAAAAACTGAAATGTGAAACAGGCCTAAGAGATTACAGCATAGTTGGAGATAGTGACTTACAGCTGACGTTCTTTCTGGTGGAGTAATTTGATTTTCCCATCTTTTCCATCTGGCTCAGACCGACATGATAACTTCTTCCAGCCAGGATTCAGCTGCAGAAATGATTTCTCGCATTTCCAGCACTGACCCCATCTATTCCCAACCTGCACAAACTCCTTATCCTGCTGATACCCCAATGCTGAGCCACTCCTGCCGTATGTGTCCCTATTACTGCACCTACTATGTGGTACTGTGTGCTGTCTATATTGTAAAACAAACTTCTAGAATATATTAATGCCCTGTTCAAGTGCCCTAGAAATCAGGGCTCACATTTTGCCCCCTAGAAAGTAATAATGCCCTCTGTATGCCGCTTTGACACTCACATTAACCAGAGTGCCCTACTACAATAAGTGCCCACTTAACATTTAACCCTGCTGTGGAACGGTGAAAAAAATCACTGCTTTGGTACCATGGGGTCTGGGGTCTTTATGACCCCATGGTTCCACAGCAGGGTTAATAATGTCCCGAGTCCCCTCTGCAAAGTATGATATTTTTTTGTACACAGTGTAATTCCCCCACACTTTATAGTAGCTCCCACACAGTATACTAACCCATTAGTAGCCCCCAAATTATTTGATAGCCCCAACACTGTATGGTGGCTCCCACTGTACAAAGCGCCACAATAGCACTCACACTGTATAATGGCCCTATCACTGTATGATGGCTCCCTCAGTAACCCCCACTTTGCATCAACGCCCCTTAAGTATTCCCCACTCTGTATCATGGTATCATGGTCTTCTAAGTAGCCCCCACTCTGTATAGTAGCCCCCACACTCTATAATAGCCTCCTTAGGAGCCATCACTATATTTGATGTATGCACCCCATAGTCCTCCATACAGTATAATGCACTCTTCATAGTCCTCCACATAGTATAACGCACTCCCCAAAGTCCTCCACATTGTATAATGCACTCCCCTTAGTCCTCCACATAGAATAATGCACTCCCCATTGTTTTCCATAAAGGATTCCTCCTACTGGAACCCTAGATTCCCCTTCCATTGCACTCATAA
The DNA here is from genome assembly GCA_033576555.1 of Oophaga sylvatica. NCBI lineage: Eukaryota > Metazoa > Chordata > Amphibia > Anura > Dendrobatidae > Oophaga > Oophaga sylvatica. Next base: position 152,146,286 of record JARQOD010000004.1, on the reverse strand, counting down.
AGTATGATGTCAACAAAAGTACCCACAAAACAATGTAAGATACTGCCACAATATCCTCCACACACACAGTATGATGACCTTACTGTATCCCATCTCTCAACTCTGGAAAAGTATGGTGACCCCAACACAGTATGATTCCCCAACTGTGACTCCCATACAGCCTTCCATGCAGTATAAAGTGTCTAGATACAGTATAATGGCCCCACACCTCTCCATGCTGTATAATGGCCCCACACAGCCCTCCACACAGTATGATCGACCTCACACAAACCTTCACATTATATAATTACTTGCATACAGTATAGGGGCTCCCACATAGCCCTCCAAATAAGAGTAGTATAATATAATACATTCCCCATAGACCTCCATATAGTATAATGCACTTCCCATAGGCCTCCAAAGAGTAAAAGGCACTCCCCATAGACCTCCATATAGTACAATGCATTTCACACAGTCCTCAATATAGTATAATGCACTCACCATAGTCCTCCATGTAATATAATGCACTCCCCATACTCCTCCATATAGTATTATGCACTCCCCATAGTCCTCCATACAGTATAATGCACTCCCCATAGTCCTCCATACAATATAATGAACTCCTCATAGTCCTCTATGTAGTATAATACACTCCCCATAGTCCTCATGTTGTATAATGGCCCCATCACTGTATGATGACCCCCTCAGTAACCCACATTTTGCATCAAGGCCCCCTAAGTATTCTCCACTCTGTATCATGGTCTTCTAAGTAGCCCCCACTCTGTATAGTAGCCCTCACACTCTATAATAGCCCCCTTAGGAGCCATCACTATGTTTGATGTATGCACCCATTTGTCCTCCATTTTGTATAACGCACTCACCATAGTCCTCTATATAGTAGAATGCACTCCTCCTAGTCCTCCACACAGTTTAACACACAAAAGAAAATCATACAAATTCTAGGGATAACTTTTATATTGAAAAACAATGAATGTTATTGAAAATACAAAACACTCCAAGGCAAAATTTCATTTAAAACCATAAATATAAAAACCACAAAAACAGGCCTGTAATAAGGCCACTGACCACCCTCCCATCAAAGAACATGTCCCCATATTAATACATGATGAAACATGACACGGCGTACAGATAATGTTAATGGCAGACTATGTACCAATGATGGCTGTCTGACTCATGCAACCAAAAATCAGATATAAGTCCCTGCAGAATACAACACAGAATATAACCACTGAAATACCAAAGGGTGCAACCAACGCAGGAAACTACTCAAATAACCCAATACAGCAATGAAAATAGAAATTCAGTGTCCGCTTAGCCTAAGCTAATACTACCTGAAGGTGCTGCTGGGGTTGAAGGCAGATGTCAGATACAACCAAAAACAAATGAGTGCCGCTGTTAAGGAGACTAAAAATGACGAGGGAGCAGTGGGCAGAGGGAGCTGCGCTGAGATGTATAATGCACCCTCATAGTCCTCTTTACAGTATTCTGGCCATTATAATGTTCTCACAGACTTTAAAAAAAATACAATACTCACCTCTCCTCCTTGTTCTCCCACTGCTCTAGTTTCTGCAGTCAGCATTCTGAAGTGCTGCACATCTCAGAGTAGCAGGCTCCATGTAGTGACTAGAGATGAGTGAATTTGTTCAGATTTTGTCCCCGAATCTGATTTTGACATATTCGGGCCATATTCGAACACTATTGGTGCCGAATGTATGTCTTATGATCGTTTCAAACGTATTCAGTAATTTCTACTCCCATTGACTCTAATGATGTTCGGCTGTGTTTGAAGAATATTGCAAAAAAACAATATTCGATTCTGATCATATTCAGAACCAAATCCGAACAAATTCGCTCATCTCTAGTAGTGATGTTATAGCGCCCGCTGCGCTGAGATGTCAGGTGCTGAGGAAGAGTGATGCGCACACCCATACAGTTAAAAGTAGTGTAACTCCGGGGGCTCGAGGCGACTACACAGTCTCCAAAAAAAACCACACACACGTGAATAGCGTCAGATGTTAATGGGCTTGTGTTTTGTCTTTGAAAATCAAGGAAAGAACTCGTGCTTTACATGATTCACAAATGCCTGAATGAGGCCTTAGGCCGGCGTCACACTTGCGAGTGTGATGCGAGTTAGTCGCAAGACTTTCTCGCATCAACACCCGGCACGGCCGCCCGCTCTCGGACCCGAGTGTGCGGCTGCATAGAAATACATGCAGCCGTACACTCGGGTCCGAGAGCGGGCAGCCGTGCCGGGTGTTGATGCGAGAAAGTCGTGCGACTAACTCGCATCACACTCGCAAGTGTGACGCCGGCCTTAGATTTGAACTTGGCTCATTCTTCACTGACTATTCTCATAAGCAGAATTTTAACCCAGTATATACAAAATAAATGAGCATTTTATGTGCTAAGTCTGAAAAGCCATATCTGGTAGTAGTGTACAAAGCCTTAACATTTTGAAAACAAAGTGGCATTGTACAATTCTTCACTGAAACTCATTGCTTATAATACTGGAATAATTGTCAGTAGTAAGCGCCTTTCCTCTGAGCCAGTCTGCTGTGATGGGCTTTGTACTTGCTTGTCTGTGCATAATAATTGTTTTTGGTTTTCTTATTCAGATGTTGCCCGAGCTATACAATTGTTGGAGAAGTTAGAGAATTCAGGAGAGGTGCCAGTTCACAAGATACAGTCTTTGAAGAAAGTTCTGCAAAGTGAATTCTGTACTGCTATAAGGGAGGTATGATAATGGCCATGTATGTGAAAAAAAAATGCTGTTTTTCTGAGAATTCATTCCCTTTCATTATTTTTGAAACTTGTTATATTTTTTTCTCTGTTTGAAAAAGTGAATATCAATTTTGAATAATTGGTTTGCAATAGAAAATCCATTCTGCACATCTGGAAAGGTTATTTTCTGCAGAATTTGCACGCATTTTTTTTTTATGGAACAGCTGCAACAAATCTGCCATATGTAAACATGCCCTTTGTTTTTTTATGGTGGTAGTGGGCAGAGGGGTTTAAAGCTAGCTTCCCATGATGAGTATTTGGTGCGTTTTTAACGCTGCGTATTTTGGCAGTGCAAAAAAAATGCAGGGTCTTACAGTTCCAGCAAAGCTTAAAGGTATCCTTACAGGTCCCCCATGCCTTCCAACCCAGCAACATTCACATACATATTCTAAATTCCCTACCTAACCAGGCCTGTATAATTAATGCAGAAACCTCAGCACCACAAAAGAAAATGAGACTGTAGGTCTTGCTGCAGTGTAAATTTATTTTGATCACAGCTTGCACCCTGCTTTCCGCATTTCCTGAGTCCCAGCTCTTGCTCCACACAGGTCCTTATTGACATGAGACGTAAGAGATCTTACGATTAACGTTATTGCTTTACTAGATTTTTCCTACCTGCACCTGCTTCAGATGTTCTAGACAAAGACCGCTCCCGGTCGTAACGTTGGAACACATCCGTTTTTCACTCTTTGCTGGATCAAAATAAATTTACCCTGCAGCAAGACCTACAGTCTTGTTTTTTTTTGTAGTGCTGAGGATCCTACCTCAATATGTCTGGACCATGAGTTCATTCCTCAAGCACACAAATTATTTTAAAAGGACATTGTGCTGGTATTTCCCCTTCTAATTAGCCGTGTATAATGTTATTCAGTTTAATTAATGTGTAAAAAAGTATTTATAAGTTCCTCTTTTCCTATGCTAATTAGGGCTTTGACTAGTCGATAGGGCGAGATTTGCATGAGCGAAGCTCTTGCAAATAATATTATCAGTGATATCAGGGAAAGAGGGCTGACTAGTCTGGGGAAACTAGTGCCCCATTGACTAGTCAAAGTTAAAACTAAATAACATTATACAGGGCTGGTTAGGCCAGAGGTGTATTTAGGTTTTCTGGCACCCAGGGCAAGAATTAGGTTTGGCACCCCCCTTCCCCAAGCACATACGATTTTCACACTTAGACCGGCGTCACATTGGCGAGTGTGATGCGAGTAAGTTGCACGACTTTCTCGCATAAACACCCAGCACGGCCGCCTGCTCTCGGACCCGAGTGTGCGGCTGCATGTATTTCTATGCAGCCGCACACTCGGGTCCGAGAGCGGGCGGCCGTGCCGGGTGTTGATGCGAGAAAGTCGTGCGACTTACTCGCATCACACTCGCCAGTGTGACGCCGGCCTTAAGTTGCCCTAATTCAATGTTCAGGGAAATCTGAGAGAAGCAGGAAGAAAAGCTAGTTATCACATGACCATAGGTATGAAAGTCGCATATGAATGAAGTGGCCATATGATGACTGATGGCATGTAACAGGGCTGCATTTTATAATAAAATGGTGTGTGCGGACTTGAGATGAAACTCTGCAGTCACTATAGGTGGCTACAGGCTTCTGAATTCTCACAGCGCTTGCACGGCACACTTTTAGGATTCTCCTTTGCACAAGTATGCAATTTGTATACTTCTGGCCACATTTCGACTAGACGAGTCCGGCTTCACTCAATTATTTTTCATTGAGTGAGACCACGCATGTCTAGTTGTCACATGACCACATGTATGCAAATCACATAGAATGACTGCAGACTCCTCACAAACTTGAACAATCCCTTTAATGCTCCTAACATATATAAAAACATGAGAATTAGTCAATATCACAAAAAAATTACATCCAGGTACCTGATAGATGACGTTGTCACTGAAGTCTTTCCCTTTCTTTTCTTCTTCATCGTGTCCAGACCCCATGATGAGTTTTCTCATCCACAGCTCAACTCTGCAGACTTCCATCTTCTCTGATCTTGTGCAGTACATCCCCACATGACACCCTTAAAGATAGCAGTGTCATTATAATGTTCCTGAATAAAAGTATCTGCCCTATGCTAAGCCCCTGAATATATAATTGCCCCTCAATATATACACTGCACAACATATGACCTCCACACTGTCCCTCTTATGGTACATGCTGTTCACACTGCACCCCCCTTTCCATACTGGGCCTCCTATTGACACTGGGTTCCACCTATAGGGCCCAGTCCCTATACTATACCCCCTCACCACACTCCCCCTCCTTTGTATGCTGTGCCCTTACACTTTTCCCCCATGCTACCCCCACACTACTCTGTCTCTATTCTGTGCTCACTCACACTTTTCTTCCCACATACTATCTCCTTGCGCTACTCCCCTCAATAGTCTCCTCACACATTTCCTCTCCCTTTTCACACATTTACCCTTTCACTTTCCATACTGCCTCCTCACACATCCCTCCAACTCCCCATACTGTGTTTGCAACCATCCCATCATCCTTGCTCGCCATACTGCATCCGCACACATTTTCCCCTCACTCTTCATACTGTGTCTGCACACATACCCCCACTTACCATACTGTGTTTGCAACCATATGGCACATACATGCCTCCATCTCACTTCTTCCTCCTCATATTGTGTCTTCAAATTTCTCCCGCTCCTCATATTGTGTCTGCACATGTCCCTTCTTTGTTTCCCAAACTTGTTTCCTCAAATCATCCCCCCCGTTACAGTAAATCTCCCTCAGCCACATTACACTAAATACCCCATCACAATAAATTTCCCTCACACACGGTAAATACCCCCAAAACACAGATAGTAAATACACCCCAACACAGTAAATAACCCCCACACACAGTAAATACACCCACATACAGTAATACCCCCAAACAGTAAATACGCCCACACACACAGTAAATACCCCCAGGCAGGAAATACCCCTCAAACAGTAAATACCCCCAGTCCCCTTACACTAAATTTCCCACCTTCATGTTCGGTGTCTTCAGCTCCACTAATGTGGAGCAATTACCACCAATGCTCTCCGCGCCAGCAAGTGACGTCAGCAGCACACCACATGACCTGATCAAGCTGCTGATGTCGCTCTGACCTGGCGGTCACAGCTTCAATTGTACTCATGTCTCAAAAACGCAAATGCAATTAATCACTGGGAGCCGACCGCTGCAGCTTCTCTGTACCAGATGTCAGCTTGAGGCCAGCATCACACATGTGAGAAACTCGCAAGATTCTCATGCGAGTCTCTCGCATGAACACCCGGCACAGCCGGGTGTTCATGCAAGAGACTCACACGAGAATCGCGCAAGTTTCTCGCATGTGTGATCCCGGCCTGACCCTCCAGCTCAGAGAACTGCCGACTCCCAGTCTGGCAAGCGGCAGAATGCAGCTGCAGGGGTAGACACTTTGGACAGCAGCATTAAGTAGCCCAACTGCGCCCCCTGCTGGTTGCGCAAGGGGTACATGCTCTGCTGGTCCCCATATATATGCCTCTGAATTAGGCATGGAATTTAATCACCCCAACAGGTTCCCTTTAATGGATGTATACAAGTCTCATGCCCATTTTATTAACACTGTGGAAACTGACCTGTAGTGTGCTTTTGAGATCCGTAGCATGTCAATCTACTCTTGCTGTTTAATATGCATTTTATTTTCCCCATAGATTTGAATGAGATGAGGAAAATCTGCAGGCAAATAAAAATGCAGATGTGTTTTGATTTAGTTTCTGCAGCGTAAACAAAATAAAAATGCATTCAGTCTGCACATGACTTTATCCATCAAGTTTTATCAAAACTAGAAGTTTTATTTAAAACATGACACGTGAAAAAAAGCAGCGGAAAAATCATGATAAAAAGATGTAAAAAACACGTAAGTAACTTAATTTAGTAAATTAGTGCAGAAATGCTGCATAAAATCTGCATAATCAAAAATACACCAAATTATCATTGAGGGAACTTCAAAGTTCATAGATAAAAAACACCATATTAAGGACTTGTGCAGACGACCGTATTTTCGGTCTGAGTGTGATTCGACAAAACATCAGACCATTGTTATTCTGTGGGGCTGTGCACATGTCTAACTTTTTCCTCGGACTGAATCTGTCTGAGGAAAAAAAATTGCTGCATGCATAATTTACGGCCGGGGTCACACTTGCGAGTGTGATGCGAGAAACTCTTATCAATACCCGCCACTTGGATCGGAGTGTGCGGCTGCAAATAAATACATGCAGCCGCACACTCTGGTCCCGAGTGCCGGCGGCAGTGCCAGGTATTGATACAGGAGACTCGCGCAAGTTTCTCGCATCACACTCGCAAGTGTGACCCCAACCTACATCCATAAATCGGATTGCACCCAGCCACATAAGTCAATTGGTCCATCAAAAAAATTTGACCACACTCAGATGATATCCGAGTTTGATCCGTATGATCCGATTTTCATGGACTAACAGAATGGAGAAGATAGATAATTTTTTTCCCATCTTCTTCACATCTGAGAAAATTGGAGTCCACTGTGATCACACTCAGATTGTGATTAGCATAATCGGTACGATTTTCTCGGATGAAATAAAATAAGGTCTTGCGATCCTAGCCTAATGCCTCTGGCTTTGTGAACAGTTAGAATGTGTTCACATGAAGCTTCTTTGTTGCATTTATTTTTGAATAGAAAAATGCTGAAAATTGGCAGAAAAAAAGTATTGAGGCTTTCTGCCTTACTGATCTCATTGTGAATATACCGCAGTAAAAAAGCTGAAGAATTTGAGTATTATTTTTTTTTAAAAATTCACTTAAGGTCAATAAATGCAAGGAAAAAAATTAAACATGTTAATAAGATTTTATAAGTCTCATTTATTTTGCTGTTACTGTAAAATGCTGTTTTTTTCGTAATATAAAAAGATAAAAAAATGCTATATGTGAATAAGCCCTTAGACATTGGTAGTGTATATGACTCAATTCATAAGGTATCACTTAATATAACTGTTACAGTATTAATTAAGGATAATATTATGACACAAATAGCTGTGAAATTATTAATGACACAGAAATTAAAGAGCCAAAGCGGTTTGTTTGGGCAAGTTTAAGCTCATTTGCCATCGGAGCCAAACAGATTCTTTCCAACTGGATAAGTGCCTTAGAATCGCCTAAATGGAAGCTCATTCCAAAGATGATAATATTCATTAAATCGCTGAGATGCCTTATGTTTGCTCGGTCAACAAGCTAAACCAGCCGTGTTATGTTGTTTCTAAATATCCTAATTGTTATCATCATTTTTTACAAAAACAATTATCACTGTTCTCTCCATTTTATATATAATGCAGACCATTATATTCAATGTGATTATTCTAAATGGTTATATAACCCATATAGGGATATTGCTTCCTAATAATGGTATGGTGTGTCAACTGGATATGCCATAAAATTATAATAGGTGGTAGTCCAATCTATGAGACTCCGGACAATTACCAGTGAGAAGACATGGTTCTGGCACTCAGACACCCGCGATCAGTAAGTGATAACATAGTCTGGTTATATGCCATCACCTCTGAACGTAAGTGATGGCATGTCAAAGAATAATAATATCCCTTTTTAATAAGATTAGGAAATTCCTTCATATAGCTTTGTACAAGTGTAATATAGCAGATCACTTTATTAACACTGCTCACTTTGTACCTTACACATATTTTCAGGTCTACCAGTATATGCACGAAACCATTCCTATTAATGGCTGCCCTGAGTTTCGGGCTCGAGCCACTGCAAAGGTAAGATCCCAATGTCTTGTTCCATCACCATTCACATGGCAGACAAGCATTTATCTCTTAAAGAGAAATATCCTTTTTTCTGTAATGTTATGTAAGAGACAGCACTATTTTGCCTGGAGTGAGCACTGCAGATGAAGCACAGTCAGGTCAGTGTCAATCACCAGAGAGAGAGGCAGGGACGTGTAATTCCAGGGTTCGGAATGGTGCACTGAGCCTTTGGGCCATGCCAGGGGTATACCGAGCATTCCAATTAGTATTTCTGATTAATCTTCAGTTTCTGCAGAACGAGGCAACAAATGCAGTGGGCGGGCACTGCACTTATCGCTCTCCTGCATTTACAGCTTTTCCCCGCCTTCTGCCTGCCTTCTGTCTCTGACAGATCGCTGAAAAATAGTGACCCATCAGTCAGAAACCGGAGGCAGGCAGAGATGGGTAATAGGGAGAGAAGGAGTAGCGCTGTAAGTGCAGTGGGTGGAGACTGCACTTATAACTCATTAGCATATAATTTATATGATGGATTTCTCTTAAAGCAAAGAAAGGGTTTAATCAGCATTAAAGTGCCTTTACATACGTTCCTTTTATAAAATTCCGATGACAGGTTCTCTTTAAAGAGAGTCTGCCAGCTGAAACTGACAGTATAAACTCAGCACAAAAAGCAAGTCGGAGGTGGTGCTATCCCAAAGATACCATCTGAGTACCTAACATGGGTATGTAGACCTCCACATTGTGATGTTCACTATAGCACTGGGCACTTTATGATAATTGTTACTGTACCTGCTGTCACAGCTAATATGGATTTTGCATTGAGCACTTTACATGCGTTTTGCAGCATGAGCAGATTACATCACAGTTGTTCATAATCATGTTCTAACTATGATTGTGAACTACTAAGTGAATAATTTTTCTTTTGGACCTTTTATAATCTAGTTACACTTCCCTCTGAATGCCGCAATTCCATCATATGATTCATTTTAAAATTCTCTTTTTAAATGTGATCTCTTTTATATTTATTCTGTCCAGTTTTTGTATGTACATATATTTATGAAGGGGCTATATCCCACTTACTATATGTGGACACTTGATATACATTTATGTGCAGATGCTATCAGGTAAGACAGAAAAGAAGGTTTAATATGAATTTGAGACAAGTTGTGATGGCTAGGAGACAGTGTACCTCCAAAATGGCAGATCTTGTAAGGTCTTCTCACCATCCAGTGGTTAATGCCAAACACTGAACCAGTAACAGGGTCATGGGTGACCAAGGCATATTGGTTAATGTGTGAGAAAAGGTAGTCCGTCCAATCCTACAGAAGCACAAATTGTCAAAAACGTAAATGATGACTATGGTGCCAGATGCCAGAGGTTTTTTCGAGAGCATGTCTCTCGGGTCAAAACTGTTTTGGTGGCAACAGGGAAACCTACACCATGCTATGTAGGACATTTACTGTAAGGTTCATACCCATTTGCGAAAAAAAAAAACGGTCCGTTTTCTGGATGGAAAAAACGGTCCGAATCTATGCAATTGTCATGCGATTGTCATGTGATTTGTATGCGATTTTAAATCGCACCATCCATTTTCCATCCGTATGCAATGCGATTTTAACATGAGGTTTTACATGGAGCAGTTCTCTCTATGTAAAAACTCATGTTAAAATAGCATTGTAAAAAAAACCCTGTACACATCAGTTTAAAAAGCAAATAATCCTCTGTATGTATATATATATATTTATAGTTCATACACTTCTACATAGTTTAATAGCCGCTAACTCAATTGCCGGCTTCGGTAAAATCATTACAGAACCCGACATGAAATGACAAATGGTTTACATACAGTAAACCATTTAATTTCATATAGTTTAATATATGGTTTTGATTAACAATTATATCAGTGTATGTGTGCAAAATTTCGGACGTGTAGGTGTTAATTTAATATATAAATTCATTGTAAAAAAATGCGTGGGCTCCTGCGGTATTTTCTCCGCCAGACAGGAAAAGCCAGTGACTAAAGACAGATATTCATAGCCTAGGGAGGGAGCATTGTTTTTGTGCCCCCCCCTTGGCTACTAACATCTGCCCCCAGCCACCCCAGAAAAGGCGCATCTATTATTAGATGCACCTTTTCTGGCACTTAGCCCGTCTATTCCCATCGCCTTTAGCGGTGGCTAATGGGTTAATAATGGGTTAATGCCACCTTGCTATTGGAAGGTGACAATAAGCCGGGTTAATAATGGAGAGTTGTCAATTAGACAACTCTCCATTATTAATCCTAATGTAGGAAATGGTTAAAAAAAAACACAAACACATTAATTTAAAATTATTTGAATGACATAAATACACATAGTTTTTGACCATAATTTATTGTACTGGTAATCCTTCCGAATCTCTTGTTCTTCTGTAATAAAAATAAAATATTAAAGCAACAATATTCTTACCTCTCTGGCGTTCAGTCAGGTCCCACACTGCAATCCATCACAAGGGGTTAACAGATTTACAGCAGGGACCCTGCTGTAAATCCCCGAAGCCTCCCCGGCTCACAGGAGATGAACTGATTAGTGTGGGAAGCTTAATTGATTGCTTCCCACACTATTCAGTTCACTTCAGGTCAGCCGGGGATTCCCTCTGACGTCACTGATGCTGTGCGGAGTCCCCGGCTGACCTGAAGTAAACTGAATAGCGTCGAAAAAATCAATTAAGCTTCCCACACTAATCAGTTCATCTCCTGTCAGCTGGGGAGATGAACTAATTTATTCGGGGGTTTACAGCAGGGCTGGCAGCATTAGCAGCGGTCCCTGCTGTAAAGTATTTAACCCCTTGTGATGGATTGCAGCGTGGGACCTGACTGAGCGCCGGAGAGGTAAGAATATTGTTGCTTTATTATTTTATTTTTATTACAGGAGAACAAGGGATTCAGATGCATTACCAGTACAATAAAATGTGGTCAAAAACTATGTGTATTTATTTCATTAAAATAATTTTAAATTAATGTGTTTGTGTTTTTTTAACCATTTCCTACAATAGGATTAATAATGGAGAGTTGTCTAATTGACAACTCTCCATTATTAACCCAGCTTACTGTCACCTTCCAATAGCAAGGTGGCATTAACCCATTATTAACCCATTAGGCACCGCTAAAGGCGATGGGAATAGACGGGCTAAGTGCCAGAAAAGGCGCATCTAATAATAGATGTGCCTTTTCTGGGGTGGCTGGGGGCAGATGTTAGTAACCAGGGGGGGGGCACAAAAACAATGCTCCCTCCCTAGGCTATGATTATCTGTCTTTAGTCACTGGCTTTCCCTGTCTGGCGGAGAGAAAATATTGCGGGAGCCCACGCATTTTTTTACAATGAAATTACACATTAAATTACCACCTACATGGATGAAATTTTGCACACATACACTCATCTAATTGTTAATCAAAACCATATATCAAAGTACATGAAATTAAATTGTTTACAGTGTGTAAACCATGTGTCATTTCATGTCGGGTTCTGTACTGATTTTACAGAAGCCGGCAATTGAATTAGCGGCTATTATGCTGTGTAGAAGTGTATGAACTATAAATATATATATATGGACACACCTTCTCATTCAAAGATTTTTTTGTATTTTCGTGACTATGAAAATTGTAGAATCACACTGAAGGCATCAAAACTATGAATTAACACATGTGGAATTATACAATACACTTCACAAAAAAGTGTGAAACAGCTGAAAATATGTCTTATATTCTAGGTTCTTCAAAGTAGCCACCTTTTGCTTTAATTACTGCTTTGCACGGAGAAAAGGTGAATGGATGGACTCTACATGCCTGGTTCCCACCGTGAAGCATGGAGGAGGTGGTGTGATGGTGTGGGGGTGCTTTGCTGGTGACACTGTTGGGGATTAATTCAAAATTGAAGGCATAGTGAACCAGCATTGCTACCACAGCATCTTGCAGCGGCATGCTATTCCATCCGGTTTGCGTTTAGTTGGACCATCATTTATTTTTCAACAGGACAATGACCCCAAACACACCTCCAAGCTGTGTAAGGGCTATTTGACCAAGAAGGAGAGTGTTGTTGTGCTACGCCAGATGACCTGGCCTCCACAGTCACCAGACCTGAACCCAATCGAGATGGTTTGGGGTGAGCAGGACCGCTCACCGCTTCAATTTTGAATAAATCCCCAACAGTGTCACCAGCAAAGCACCCCCACACCATCACACCACCTCCTCCATGCTTCACGGTGGGAACTAGGCATGTAGAATCCATCCATTCACAATTTCTGTGTGCAAAGCAGTAATCAAAGCAAAAGGTGGCTACTTTGAAGAACCTAGAATATAAGACATATTTTCAGTTGTTTCACACTTTTTTGTAAAGTGTAATGTATAATTCCACATGTGTTAATTCATAGTTTTGATGCCTTCAGTGTGATTCTACAGTTTTCATAGTCATGAAAATACAGAAAAATCTTTGAATGAGAAGGTGTGTCCAAACTTTTGGTCTGTACTGTATATATGTATTCTATGTGCATCTATCTAGTATTTTGTGAGCTGTCAGTGTGATTTTACAGTAGCCGGGGGTGAATTGCTGGCTTTTCAAAGGACACCGGTGCGTATAAATCGGACAGCACTCGCATGGTGCGAGTGCAGTCTGATTATTTCTCGCACCCATTGACTTGTATTCTCATACGAGAATTGCAGCAAATTGCAGCATGCAACGATTTTTTTCTCAGTCCGATTTCGGCTGAGAAAAAAATCGCAAATGAGATGTCACTTATTGAATAACATTGGTCCGAGTGCAATCCGATTTTTAATCGGATTGCACTCGTCCGTTTTTCTCGCCAGTGAGCATGAACCCTAACAGTGTATAATGTATAGCGATCCCTCTTGATGCTACATACTCATAAATGAAATGCCATAAGTCAGGTTTTTCATTGTGCAGTTTATTATATTGTTTGGATTTACTAACTAAAGTAGATTAAATGTTAAGAATGTATAGAATGAGCAGTGACTGTCAGGCTATTTTCCACGGTCAGGAAACATTCAGGATTTGCTGCAGATTGGTCACTTCAATTCACTACTGAGTGCAGCCAAGCACGTCTAGTCAGAATGTGACCAGAAGTATGCCAATTACATACATGCAATCATGTGACTGCACACTCTCGTCACCGACACAAGAGAATCCTGACAGCATGCGGTGCACGCATTCTGGTAATTCAGAAGTCTGCAGTTGAAGGGTGACTGCAGACTTTAAGCAAAAGACCGAAAACCCCTTTAAGAAAATTGGCTAGTAACGTACAAAGTAATATATTTATATACAAGGGTAGTTAAAGAGGATTTTTTTCTCCTAATAAATATTTTTCACATTTTTTTCACATCCACTAATGTTCTTTTATGTCACTTGAGTTTTGTTTCACATATAAATTAACATGTAATATGCATTTGGATGCTTTTTTTGGAATAGTATTATGATATATTTTATATACAGTTCATCTCATTTCTTTGTTCCCAGTGTATAATAATTACATGGGATCTCATTCAAAGTAGAGTATTTCTACAGCATTTAAATTTATGTAAAATAAGGGTGACCTTTCTAACATCACTGGGAAATGGAGATACATTGTTAAGCTGTATTGTCTCAGGAAATAAAAGATTTCTGAAAACATTTCCTGTATAACAAATGAAGATCCGGCTAAGTACTGTATCTTTTTTTGCCATTAATGCTCACATGAACAATTTTCAGTATTAAAAATGATATATCACTAGTCAGACCTAATTAAAGAAGGTCCAGCAAGATTCTTTTCCACCCCTGCACCCTCCACCAGTTTATCACTCCCTGTATTTCTTTTACACGTGGTGTAATTAGTTCCTTATAGTCCAGTTCACTCTTTGATTCTATTCAGCCTCCATCTTGATTCACAGATTTCATCCTACAATTCTCTCTTTCTATCCACTATAAACAATCCCAATGTAGGAGGATGGACTGGGCCAGGACAGTTTCGCGTGTGTCTGAGCTGGAACCAACGGGACTGTCACCATTGTTGCAGGGGGGAAGGATATTCTGACCGGGACAGACCTGTGCACCTGATGACAGAGGGGGCGGGGAGATATAAAAGGGGGTGAGCGCGCCAATACGACAGTTCTGGCTGGCAGTCAGCGACTACCTAAGGAGAAGGTTAACTCCGTCTCCACTGTCTCGCGCCAAGCATCAGGTCTACCCTGCGGCCTATCTTCCCCGACGAGTACAGCCTGCTTAGCAATAGAGCCGGGTACCTTACAGACTCTTGTTCCTGAGAACTCTGACTCTTCAGCGCCTGGCTTGGTAATCGACAGACGTCACCTAATTTACCACACTCAACACGCTGACTTTGCAGACTCGGCGGCAATTCCCCCTACGGAACTCCGTGCCGCAGTTATTTTACCAGCCTCTACTCCCTGTGCAACTCTGTGTACCGTGATCGGGAAATCGCATCTGAAGACTCCAGGAGCCTCCGTTTCATTACAGAGACATTGCTTTAATTTCATCTGGGATAGTTTCAGAGACTTCTCGTTTCACCTGCGACGACGTCGAAGAATCTTTCAACCGCCTTCGTCTGGGAGCCACAGACTGATAACTTGATCTATTACTTTACTGAACATTACTTGCATTGCATATTCATTGTTTATTTCCCCTTTAACTGCATTGTTTTGGATCTGCGTATTCCCTGCATGGAGTATTGTTTTTGATAAGCTTATCCTCCTCATAAAGTTTTCCCCTTAAACTCTTGTTCTGCCTCCTGCTTGTCACTGCATCACACGTTCCTGCTAGAATCTTCCATTTGGCGTAGTCAGCGGGATGCAGTCTAACAGCATGGAGGTGGCAGATCAAGCAGTTGGGGGATGCCCATGTTCAAGTCTCTCGCTGGGAGCAATGTTGATTAATTTGCCAAAATTTTCTGGTAACAACACTATGTTATGGAGATGGACTGAGCGGATGCGGGTCCCTCTGGTGGTTACAGACAGTACTGAACCTTCCAGCGAGGAATGGCAATCTGGGATCACTGACTGGACTGATATAAGGGAGGTTCACTCCCATGATGGTCGCCGGTGATCAATTGTTCTTGTCTCAATTGTGGTTCCTGGTTCATTTGGAAGTTTGCTGGAGTCTTGCATGCATCTGCTGCTTTCAGATAAGATATTTTCTGCTTTTCTTTTTGTGCTTGCTTTTTGCATAGTTTTCTGCACTTTTGTGGAGGTCAGCCGGGTCCCCTCCTGGGGCCTGTGCTCCTCTCAGTTTATCTGTAGCCACTGTTATTTGTTCATTTGCTTTTTCCTGTTTTTTCAGTGACTGCGGCTTAGTTTTGTTACACCAGAGATCTGATTTAGGTGGTGGAGATCGTGTGATCTCAGGTGTTTTTGCAATCAGAAGAGTTGGAATGTTTTAGGGTTTTTTGTTGAATTGCAGTCAGAATTCTTTCCT
Source organism: Oophaga sylvatica (assembly GCA_033576555.1). Taxonomy (NCBI): domain Eukaryota; kingdom Metazoa; phylum Chordata; class Amphibia; order Anura; family Dendrobatidae; genus Oophaga; species Oophaga sylvatica. Next base: position 152,130,293 of record JARQOD010000004.1, on the reverse strand, counting down.
GTACTTTTCTGTCTAGACAGATTGGGCCCCAGCGTTTGCTCATTCTATTTTCTGTCTGTGTGCTTTCTTCTTCTCTAACCGCCATTACATGTTTGGGGGCTTCCTATTTTCTTTGGGGATCTGCTCCGGGGCAGATAGCTTTCATCTTTCTGCCTTTAGGTGTAGTTATCTCTCAGGCTGTGACGAGGCGTCTAGGATCAACGTAGGAACGCTCCACAGCTACCTCTAGTTGTGTGGTTAGTTCAGGTTACTGCAATCCAATAGGTTCCAGCCTCTCTGGTGTATTGCCGTTTTTGCTTTTTCTCCTCAGCTACCTAAACATAACAGTATCACCGGCCCAAACTGAAAATTATATGGTACTCACAGAAGGGAAAAATAGTGTGGAAAGAAAAAAAAGTTGTCAGAGTTGTCAGAGATTTTATTTTTTTCTGTTTGTTGCATTTTTTCCCTCTTTTTCTCTGGGTGTTGAGGAGGATTTTTTTTTTCTCTCAATGGAGTTTGCACAGTTGTCTGGCCGTGTGGATCAGCTTGCCACTGAGGTTCGGAGTATTGCTACCTATCTTGCTAGGTTGCCGGTTGTGGAACCTAGGATTCCCATGCCAGATTTGTTTTTGGGGGATCTGGCTAAATTTCTGAATTTCAAAAATAACTGTAAGTTGTTTTTTGCCTTAAAACCTAAGTCCTCGGGGAGCGCAGCACAGCAGGTTCAAATTGTCATCTCTCTCCTGCGCTGCGACCCTCAGGATTGGGCTTTTTCCCTGACACCTGGGGATCCTGTTTTGAATGATATTGATGTATTTTTTCTGGCTCTGGGGTTATTGTACAATGAACCTAATGTCACTGATCAAGCTGAAAAAACCTTGTTGGCATTAAATCAGGGTCTTGAAGACGCTGAGTTGTACTGTCAGAAATTCCGAAAGTGGGCAGTCCTGACCAAATGGAATGATGATGCTTTGGCAGCCCTTTTTCGGAAGGGGCTGTCAGAGAATGTAAAGGATGTTATGGTGGGATTCCTTGTCCCCTCTGGTCTCAATGATTCTATGTCATTGGCTATTCAAATTGACAGACGTTTGCGTGAGCGCAGAGGTATGCGTGAGATGGTGTTGCCTTGTGAGCCAGCTCCTGGGCCCATGCAGTGTGATGGAGTGACTTCTGGGGCTCAGCGTCATGAGTTTCGAAAGCGCAATGGGTTATCTTTCTACTGTGGTGACGCCTCTCATGCTCTTTCCGTCTGCCCTAAGTGGGGAAGACGTTTTGCACGCTCAGTTGTCTTGGGTAGTGTTCAGACTAAATTTCTGTTGACTGTTACCCTGATTTGCTCCCTGTCCACATTTTCTGCTCAGGATTTTGTTGATTCAGGAGCAGCTATTATCCTGATGGATTTTGACTTTGCCAAATGTTGTTGGTTTCCCATGATATCCCTGCGGAAGTCTATTCCCCTACTGGGCATTGATTCTACCCCTTTGGCCGAGAATAAACCCCAGTTTTCTACTCAGGTGATAATGAGGGTTGAACCAGATCATCAGGAGAGTTGCAAATTTCTGGTGCTGCATAATCAGCATGACATTATTGTACTAGGTTTCCCTTGGTTACAGTCTCATAATCCTGTTTTGGATTAGAAATCTGTGTCTGTGACCAGTTGGGGCTGCCAATGTGTTAATACTGACACTCCTGTTTTTTCTGCCTCTCCCCAGTCTCAGGATGTCCCTGACTTTTTGACTGATTTTTAGGATGTATTTAGTGAAAGTAAATCTGCATCCTTGCCCCCTCACAGGAGCTATGATTGCGCTATTGAATTAGTGCCTGGTGGTAAATTTCCTAAAGGTCGCCTTTTTAACTTGTCTGTACCTGAACACGATGCTATGCGATCTTATATCAAGGAGTCATTGGAGAAGGGTCATATCAGACCATCCTCTTCACCCTTGGGTGCTTTTTTTTCTTTGTGACCAAAAAGGATGGTTCATTGAGGCCGTGTATTGATTATCGTCTCTTTAATAAGATCACTGTGAAGTATCAATATCCGTTACCCTTGATTTCTGACCTGTTTTCCAGAGTGAAAAGTGCTAGTTGGTTTACCAAGCTTGACCTCAGGGGGGCGTATAACCTTATTCGCATTAAGCACGGGGATGAATGGAAGACGGCGTTTAATACCCCAGAGGGGCATTTTGAGTACCTAGTGATGCCCTTTGGGCTCACTAATGCTCCTTCCGTCTTCCAATCCTTCATGAATGATATTTTCAGGGATTTTGTGGATAAATTTCTGATTGTTTATTTGGATGATATCTTGATTTTTTCCAATGACTAGGACTCTTATGTGAAACAATGTTCGGGCTGTGTTCCAGATTTTGAGAGAGAATGAACTGTATGTGAAGGGATCAAAGTGTCTTTTTGGTGTACAGAAGGTCTCATTTCTGGGATTCATTTTGTCTCCGTCTGTTATTGAAATGGACCCGGTCAAGGTTCAGGCCATCTGTGATTGGGTCCAACCTACTTCATTAAATGATCTGCAGAGATTTTTGGGTTTTGCCAATTTTTATCGTAAATGTATTGGTAATTTCTCCGGTATTGTTAAACCATTGACTGATTTGACCAAAAAGGGTTCTGATGTGGTGAATTGGCCTCCTGAGGCAGTTTTCTGCGTTTCAGAAACTTAAGCAGAGATTCACTTCTGCTCCTGTTCTATGGCAGCCTGATGTTTCTCTACCGTTTCAGGTGGAGGTTGATGCCTCTGAAATTGGGGGCAGGTGCCGTTTTGTCCCAAAGAGATCCAGAAACCTCTAAGAGTAACCATTGTCCCTTTTTCTCTCGAAAATTTTCTCCAACTGAACGTAATTATGACGTGGGTAATCGGAGTTGTTGGCCATAAAGTGGGCCTTTGAAGAGTGGAGACATTGGCTGGAAGGAGCCAAACATCAGGTGGTGGTCCTCACGGACCAGAAGAACCTGGTTTATCTCGAATCAGCCAAGCGACTTAATCCTAGACGGGCCCCAGGTGGACCTTGTTTTTCACACGTTTTAATTTTGTGGTTTCTTTTCTCCTGGCACTAAGAATGTAAGCGGATGCCCTCTCGAGGTTTCTTTGCGGACTCTCCTGAGTTATCTGATCCTGCTGTTATTTTGAAAGAGGGTGTAGTACTTTCCGCTATCCGCCCAATTTGAGACTGGCTCTGGAAGGGTGTCGGGAGGATAAACTTGAGCGCTGCCCTATTGGGAAATTGTTTGTCCCAGACCAGTGGGAAGAAGAGTGTGATATCTGAGATTCATTGTTCCTCGTTGGCTGGTCTCCCGGGATTTTTGGTACCAGAGACTTGGTGAGTCGGTCCCTTTTGGTGGCCTTCTTTGTCTCGTGACGTCAGGGAATTTGTGCAGTCCTGCGGGACTTGCTCTGGTTCCAAGCCTTGCTCTCGCTCTGGTGGTTTGTTAATGCCATTACCTGTGCCCAAGAGGCCATGGACCCATATCTCTATGGATTTTATTTCCGACCTCCCCTGTTTCTCAAAAGTGACCATTATCTGGGTAATCTGTGATAGGTTTTCCAAAGATGATACATCTTGTGCCATTACCTAAGTAAACCTTCCTCCTCCGAATTGGTGCCTTTGTTCCTTCAGCACGTGTTTCGGTTACATGGCATTCCGGAGAACATTGTGTCTGACAGAGGAGTCCAGTTTGTTTCCAGATTTTGGAGGACATTTTGTTCTAAACTTGGTGTTCAATTATCTTTCTCCTCTGCATTTCATCCTCAGACAATGGACAAACTGAGAGAACAAACAACCTTGGAGACTTATTTGAGATGTTTTTTTGTCTGCTGATCAAGATGACTGGGTCTCTTTTTTTGCCTTTGGCTGAGTTTGGCTCTTAATAATAGGGATAGCTCTGACACCTTGATGTCTCCATTTTTTTTTGCAATTCTGGGTTTCACCCTCGATTTCTTCGTGACAGGCGGAGGCTTCTGTCTGTCCGGGTGTTGACTCTGTTGTGGAGCGTATGCAACAGATTTGGGACCAGGTAGTGGAGAGGTTGTCTCTCTCTCAGGAGAAGGCCCAACGGTTTGCCAACCAGCATAGGACTGATGGTCCTCAGTTTAAAGTGGGGGACTTGGTTTGGTTGTCCCAAGAAATATCCCTATGGGGGTTGCATCTCCAAAGTTTAAGCCTAGGTTCATTGGACCTTATAAGATCATGGAGATTCTTAATCCGTTTCCTTCCGTTTGCTTCTTCCAGGGACATTTAAGATCCATAAGTGTTCCACAAGTCCTTATTGAAGAGTTTGTTGAGTCAGTGGTTCCTATGGCTGCGCCTCCTGAGCCTGTTTTGGTTGAGGGCAATCTGGAGTATGTGGTTGAGAAAATATTGGATTCTCATTTTTCTAGACAGAAACTCCAGTATTTGGTTAAGTGGAGAGGTTATGGTCAGGAGGACAATTCTTGGGTGTTTGCTTCGGACATCCATGCTAGGAGACTGATCCGTGCCTTATCACCGAGCTCATCCTGATCGGCCTGGTTGCACAAGTGAGGGTTGGGGACCCCTCCTCAAGGGGGGGTACTGTTATGAATGTCTAGAGATGGTTTCTAGCAGAGGCTCCCTCTGGTGGTTACTGAACCTTCCAGCGAGGAATGGCAATCTGGGATCACTGACTGGACTGATATAAGGGAGGTTCACTCCCATGATGGTCGCCGGTGATCAATTGTTCTTGTCTCAATTGTGGTTCCTGGTTCATTTGGAAGTTTGCTGGAGTCTTGCAGCATCTGCTAGGGTTTCAGATAAGATATTTTCTGCTTTCTTTTTGTGCTTGCTTTTTGCATAGTTTTCTGCACTTTTGTGGAGGTCAGCCGGTCCCCCCTCCTGGGGCCTGTGCTCCTCTCAGTTTATTTTGTAGCCACTGTTATTTGTTCATTTGCTTTTTCCTGTTTTTTCAGTGACTGCGGCTTAGTTTTTTACACCAGAGATCTGATTTAGGTGGTGGAGATCGTGTGATCTCAGTTGTTTTTGCAATCAGAAGAGTTGGAATTTTTTAGGGTTTTTTTGTTGGATTGCAGTCAGAATTCTTTCCTGTACTTTTTTGTCTAACAGATTGGGCCCCAGCGTTTGCTCATTCTATTTTCTGTCTGTGTCCGTGCTTTCTTCTTCTTAACCCCCCATTACATGTTGGGGCTTCCTATTTTCTTTGGGGGTCTGCTCCGGGGCAGATAGCTTTCATCTTTCTGCCTTTAGGTGTAGTTATCTCTCAGGCTGTGACGAGGCGTCTAGGATCAACGTAGGACGCTCCACGGCTACCTCTAGTTGTGTGGTTTAGTTCAGGTTACTGCAATCCAATAGGTTCCAGCCTCTTGGTGTATTGCCGTTTTTGCTTTTTCTCCTCAGCTACCTAAACATAACAGAGAAGCCAGAGACTAAGTTATGTTGCGGGCCCCTGGGGAGCCAGACACCTTTTATAGGTGCTGCTGATTTTGATGGAGACCCCCCCCGATATAGGGATTTGAGGACCCGTCTCTTTAGTCGTATACAGAGGAAGGGGAGACTGTGACGCAGTATATGAATGCAATACAGGAGTTACACACTGCGATTGTCAGAAAAGGTGGCATGGGAGTGGGTCCTATAGACATCACGCTGCGAGACCTTTTAGTGACAGGCCTGCGAGATGCGCTGATGAAACAGGCCCTGTGAGAGCGCGTGCGAGTGAACCCCCTCTGACGGTTTATGAAATAGGAAGCGAGGCGTTGTGCGCGAGAGCAAGAGCAGGGGCTGATAGTCTCGGTTGGGAAGATCTGGAGCACAGAAGTGTCCAAAATGCAACTGCTGAACCCCAATGGGTGGAAGAATGACAGAGAGAACTTCTGAATCTGAAAGGAGAATTGGCTGAGGTTAGAAAAAAACAAAGACTGTTGCAAATCCTACAGGAGCCAGCGAGGCCCGGATCACTGTCCGGATTCCAGAGGGTCTCACCAAAAAAAGACCCCTTCTGTGCTTTATACTGCGGTGGAAACGGAGCGCCCGGAGCCAGGTCAATGGGGAAGAGTAGTGGAAGTCCACAGATTTAGTGTCTTCGTGCCCTCTGGTCTGGGCTGAGTTTTAATGGACTGCAATACGGCCCCATGGAACAGGCTCCCAAGTGACGACGATGCCGAGGCTTTTTTTTTGGCAAATTTCACTGAAATGGACGGCTGAGTGGGGGGCCCCCTGATAAATTTGATGGCTGCTAACCCCAATTACCCCTTCCGGTCGCCGGGGGATGGATTGCAAATCTCATGGTGGAAGGATCTGGATGCAGGGTGTGGTCTGACCCGGGAGAAGAGAATGGCGGCCATACATTACCCTGGCTGAAATTTTACAGGATTTGGAAGTTTCCTATTAAGGAACCCGCCAAGAAACCCTGAAGCAGGGGGTTGTAAGAGGTGTACAGTTCAATTTGCGGGCTTTGCTGGGGCGAGGAAAACACATGAACACA
>JARQOD010000004.1:152081652-152123749 GCA_033576555.1 Oophaga sylvatica | reverse complement strand
CGGGTTTTACTCCCTACTCCTTCATGTTCGGCAGAGATGGAAAAGGAATCACCGAGTTAGAGTTAGATCCAGAAGAAGACTGCTCATGGGTAGGGGTGTCCTCATGGGTCCAGGAACATCGACATCGTCTACAGACCCTACATCGATTAGTACAGACCAGGCTCCTAGAATTAGAACAGGCGTAGAAGACCCCGCCATGGGCAGCAGAACTTCAAATTGGAGATCTTGTCCTAGTGTGGGACAAACGCCCTCGAGGTAAATTAGAAAGTCATTGGGAAACAGACCCCTATCGAGTAAAAAGGCAGGTCAGACCCGAAGGCCCTGTGTACGAGATTCAACCTGAAGGAGATCGCATCTCTACGACTCGAGTAGTTCATCGAAACATGCTCCGGCCCTGCTTATCCAAAGATCCAGTACCAGTAGAAGAGATACCTGAGACTCGCGAGTCAGCTACTGTCATCAAGGAGGAAGAAGAAGAAGAGGAAGTGGAAGGAGGTACAGAACCGGAGCTCCGAGTCCCTCAGAAAGTCGTTTCCGAAAGTGCAGACACGGCTGGACCTCCTACAGTGCCAACGGATTCCATCAGCCCAGGAGACTCCACTATTTCTTCAAATCTACAACGCTCCGAATGAACAACAGCTGGTAAACCCCCCAATTGTTATGAACAGGATCAATTTTTTTGGCAACGAAAAATGCGGAAGAGAAGAAAGCGCCCGCGCAGTTCTCGTGAATTCTCGCCCGTGGAATGGCGAGTGAAAGGAGTGGGGGAATGTAGGAGGATGGACCGGGCCAGGGAAAGTTTCGCGTGTGTCTGAGTTGGAACCAATGGGACTGTCACCATTGTTGCGGGGAAAGGAGATTCTGACTGGGGCAGACCTGTGCATCTGACGACAGGGGGCAGGGGAGATATAAAAGGGGATGAGTGTGCCAATAGGACAGTTCTGGCGGGAAGACAGCGACTACCTAAGGAGAAGGTTAACTTCGTCATCATGCCTACTCTGCAGGCTATCTTCCCCGACGAGTACAGCCTGCTTGGCAAAAGAGCCGGGTACCTTACAGACTCTTGTTCCTGAGAACTCTGACTGTTCAGCATCTGGCTTGGTAATCGACAGACGTCACCTAACTTACAATACTCGACATGCTGACTCTGCAGACTTGGCGGCAATTCCCCCTACGGAACTTTGTGCCGCATTTGTTTTACCATCCTCTACTCCCTGTGCAACTCCGTGTATCGGGATCGGGAGATTGCATCTGAAGACTCCAGGAGCCTCCGTTTTATTACAGAGACATTGCATCAATTTCATCCGTGATCGTTTCAGAGACTTCTCGTTTCACCTGCGACGACTTCAAAGAATCTTTCAACCGCCTTCGTCCAGGAGCCAGAGACTAATAAATTGATCCATTACTTTACTGAACTTTACTTGTATTGCATATTCATTCTTTGTTTCCCCTTTAACTGCATTGTTTTGGATCTGCGTACTTCCTGCGTGGAGTATTGTTTTTGATAAGCTTATCCTCCTCATAAGTTTTCCCCTTAAACTCTTTTTGCCTGGGGGGCTGCATTACAGTTTGCCTGGGGGGCTGCATTATATTAGAGTCTGCCTGGGGGCTGCATTATATTAGAGTCTGCCTGGGGGGCTGCATTATATTAGCGTCTGCATGGGGGGCTGCATTATATTAGTGTCTGCCTGGGGGGCTGCGTTATATTAGCATCTGCGTGGGGGGCTGCATTATATTAGAGTCTGCCTGGGGGAGCTGCATTATATTAGTGTCTGCCTGGGGGGCTGCATTATATTAGTGTCTTCATGGGGGCTGCATTATATTAGAGTTTGCCTGGGGGGCTGCGTTATATTAGCGTCTGCATGGGGGGCTGCATTATATTATAGTCTGCATGGGGGGTGGCATTATATTAAAGTCTACCTGGGGGGCTGCATTATATTTGAGTCTGCCTGGGGGACTGCATTATATTAGCATCTGCATGGGAGGTTGCATTATACTAGAGTCTGCCTGGGGGGCTGCTTTATATTAGAGTCTGCCTGGGGTGCTGCATTATAGTAGCATCTGCCTGGGGGGGCTGCATTATATTAGTGTCTGCCTGGGCGGCTGCATTATAGTAGCGTCTGCATGGGGGCCTGCTTTATATTAGAGTCTGCCTGGGGGGCTGCATTATAGTAGCGTCTGCCTGGGGGGGCTGCATTATATTAGTGTCTGCCTGGGCGGCTGCATTATCTTAGCATCTGCCTGGGGGGCTGCATTATATTAGCGTCTGCATGGGGGGGCTGCATTATATTAGTGTCTGCCTGGGCGGCTGCATTATGTTAGCATCTGCCTGGGGGGCTGCATTATATTAGCGTCTGCCTGGGGGGGCTGCATTATATTAGAGTCTTCCTGGGGGCTGCATTATATTAGCTTCTGCCTGGGGGGCTGCATTATATTAGCATCTGCCTATAGGGGGGCAGCATTATATTAGCATCTGCCTGGGGGCTGCATTATATTAGAGTCTGCCTGGGGGCTGCATTATATTAGTGTCTGCCTATGGAGGGCTGCATTATATTAGAGTCTGCCTGGGGGCTGCATTATATTAGAGTTTGACTATGGGGGCTGCCTTGTATTAGAGTCTGCCTATGGGGGGCTGCATTACATTAGAGTTTGCCTATGGGGCTGCCTTATATTAGAGTCTGCCTGGGGGCTGCATTATATTAGAGTTTGCCTACGGGGGGCTGCCTTATATTAGAGTCTGCCTATGGGGGGCTACATTATATTAGAGTTTGCCTATGGGGCTGCATTATATTAGAGTCTGCCTGGGGGTGCATTATATTACAGTCTGCCTATGGGGGGCTGCCTTACATTACAGTCTGCATATAGCGGGAAAGGATAAACAATGCAAATGTCAGGAATCGAACCCAGTGTCTCTTGTCCACCAGCCAGCAGCTCTACCATCTGAGCTATTCTGCTGGCTACAAAGTTCCTTGCTGAACCCGGATACCATTGACTGTTCTTCCTGATCGGCTTCACCCAGTGCTCTCTCGTTTGGCCTCTGATTGCCAATTACACGCCCTATATAAACCTGGCCCTGTGGGTGTGTCATTGCGAGATTATTGTGCTTCCAGCCTTTAGTCAAGCTCTTTCTCCTGCTGTTCCTGCTGCTACAAACACTGCTCTCCTGTGAACTGACCTCGGCCTGCCACCTGACTACGTTATCTGCCTGCTCCTCTGCTACCGAATTGCCTTTCCTGTGTACCGACCTCCAGCTGCCACCTGACTACGTTATCTGCCTGCTCCTCTGCTACAAACACTGCTCTCCTGTGAACTGACCTTGGCTTGCCACCTGACTACGTTATCTGCCTGCTCCTCTGCTACCGAACTGCCTTTCCTGTGTACCGACCTCCAGCTGCCACCTGACTACACTACCTGCCTCTGCTTTCCCTAGTGTTTGCAGTAACATCGGCTCCAACCCAGACGGGATCCTGACAGAATAATCTCGCGCCAAAATGGAGTCCGCTGTGAACACCCTGAGGCGGCAAGTTACGGAGCTTCAAAGTTTTTGTACTGACTCTCAAGGAAAATATTCCAAGTTACAAACTGATTTCACGGTGATACAACAGGAAGTAATTGAGCTTCAAAAACAACTTCTGGACGTGCGCAATTCAGGGTCCGAATCAAACGCGCGGCTGCCGCTGCCTGCAAAGTTCAGTGGGGATCGCCAGCAGTACCGAGGATTCCTCAATCAATGCCGCATATACTTCCAGATGCAACCTGCTCCCTTTACCAGTGAGAGGAAGAAAGTTTTTTTCATGATAAATCTCCTGACGGATGAAGCTCTTGCTTGGGCTTCACCTTATGTAGAAAAGGACTATGCCCTCCTTAATGACCTGGAAGCTTTCATCGCAGCTATGAATCAAGTTTTTGATGACCCAAACCGCTGTGCCACAGCAGAAACCAAATTACATAATTTGCGCCAAGGACGTCGCTCTGTTGCGGAATATACATCGGAGTTCCGTCGCTGGGTGGCCGACACCACCTGGAATCCAGCGGCCCAGAGAAGTCAATTCCGACGAGGGTTATCAGAACCAGTGAAAGACGAGCTTGCCAGGGTTGAGACCCCTGACCAGTTGGAGGACTTTATTCAACTGTGTATCCGGATTGACCAGAGACTTACTGAAAGGAGAAAGGAGAGATTGCGAGCACTTGGGAATAGCCCTGGCTTCTCATTTTCAGCATCAGACCACCAAGAAAAGACGCAAGGCGTGTCTGAACCGATGCAGATCGACGTCATCCGAAGACCACTCTCTGCACAGGAGAAGGAGAGGCGACGTGCAGAACATCTCTGCCTCTATTGTGGGGACCCTGGACACTATGCCATCAACTGTCCTAACAAAAAGACTATAGCCTTTACCAACAACAGGTCTGCCAGCAATATGGACCTTTCTCAGCAGTCGGATTCCATCTTGCAGACTATCTCATCAGTAACGCCAGAAATAGACAAAATACATACTACATCATCTCATTTTGTAATCCCCATTCAGGTTGTAATGGGCACCCAAAAAATACAATGCGCTGCCCTGTTGGATTCGGGAGCAGGAGGAAATTTTATGGACTTAAAATTTACACGTGATAATAATATTTCCAGTAGGACCAAATCCACACCAATTGAAATGGAAACTGTGGATGGATCACCTTTGTCTTCTGGACCTGTCACGCATGAGACAATCGAACTGGAGATTTGTATCGACCCGGATCATCATGAAGCTGTCAGTTTCCACCTTATTTCATCTCCGAAATTTCCGGTTATTCTAGGGATCCCCTGGTTTTCAGTCCATAACCCTTCTATCAACTGGGCATCAAGGACCATCACCTTTCCATCTGACTACTGTAAGAATAATTGTCATAAGGAACCCCCTGTTCTCCAACAAGTCCAAATCTCTGAGATTTCGCATGAGAAGGAAGAGAAACTACCACCTCAATATCACCAGTTCTCTGATATCTGCAGTAAGAAGAAAGCAGATCAATTACCTCCTCACCGTCCTTACGACTGTCCCATTGAATTGCTGCCAGGAGCAACCATTCCATTTGGACGGATATACAATCTTTCCGAACCTGAATTGAAGGTATTAAGAAAGTTCCTGGATGAAAATTTAGAGAAAGGCTTTATTCGACCTTCCACATCTCCAGCTGGGGCACCCTGTTCTTTGTTGAAAAGAAAGACTCCACTCTGCGGCCATGTATTGACTACAGAGAGATGAATAATATCACTGTCAAGAATCGCTACCCGCTACCCTTGATTCCTGAACTATTTGAGAGACTCCGTTCTGCGAAAATCTTTACGAAGCTGGATCTTAGAGGGGCTTACAACCTCATATGGATTCGCCCAGGAGATGAGTGGAAGACCGCCTTCAGAACGAGATATGGACATTTTGAATCTCTGGTTATGACCTTTGGCCTTAGCAATGCCCCAGCCACCTTTCAACATTTTATTAATGATGTATTTCGAGATTTCTTGGACCAATTCGTTGTGGCTTATCTCGATGACATTCTTATATTTTCAGACACCTTGGAAGAGCATCGCAGGCACGTCCAGTTAGTCTTGGAACGACTACAGGAGAACCAGCTTTACATTAAACTTGAAAAATGTGAGTTTGAACAAACTAGTATCCAATTTCTGGGATATATCATCTCCCCAGAAGGTCTGAGCATGGATCCCGGCAAAATCAATGCTGTAGTGGACTGGCCTGTTCCAAGAAATTTAAAAGACGTCCAGCGTTTCATAGGATTTGCAAATTTTTACCGAAAATTTATAAAGAACTTTTCACGGATCATACTACCAATTACTACACTAACAAAAAAGACCAAAGCATTTTTCTGGTCTCCGGAGGCACAGGAGGCTTTTGACAAGTTGAAAACTCTTTTTACATCTGCTCCATTGTTAGTACACCCAAATCCTGAATTGCCATTTACTGTCGAAGTGGATGCCTCGGACTCTGCAGTGGGAGCCATTCTGTCTCAGCGAGTTGGGGACAAGATGCAACTTCACCCATGTGCGTTTCTTTCCCACACCATGTCATCTGCAGAAAAGAACTACGACATCGGTAATAAAGAACTGTTAGCCATTAAAGTTGCCTTCTCCGAGTGGAGACATCTTCTGGAAGGTGCCAATCACCCTGTGACTGTCCTCACGGACCACAAGAATCTTGAATTCCTCCTTACAGCAAAAAGATTGTCTGCAAGACAAGCACGATGGGCCTTATTTTTCTCAAGATTCAATTTTATAATCTCTTACCGGCCTGGTTCAAGAAATGGCAAGGCTGACGCTCTGTCCAGGATGTGTTCGGAACCTCAGGAGAGGTCTAGTAATGACGATACAATTCTAGGCCCTAAAAATTTTTTGGGAATATTGCACTCTAGAGGACTATGTAATAGAATTAAAGATGGATATCAAGAGGACTCTTTCCTTAACCATCCTTCGGAAGACGTCGATCTTTCATTCAAAGAGGGGTTTTGGATGCAGAAACACAAAATATATGTACCTGAATCTTCTCGCCTTGAAGTCCTCAAAAGTGTCCATGATTCTAAACTGGCAGGACATCCTGGGGTTGCAAAAACACAAGACTTACTACTTCGTTTCTTTTGGTGGCCTAATTGTAGGAAGGACGTGAGGAAATATGTTTTAACTTGTTTAACATGCGCACGAAACAAGACCCCACGATCGTCTCCTCTAGGACTCTTGCAACCACTCCCAGTTCCATCCAGGCCTTGGGGATCTATTTCCATGGATTTTATTGTGGAACTACCCCCTTCCAAACAGATGACCGTCATCCTTGTCATAGTGGACCGACTCACAAAAATGGCCCACTTTATTCCAACTGAAGGAATTCCTACTGCTGAAAAAACTGCAGAACTGATGATCAAAGAGGTATTCAGGATACATGGAATTCCTGACAACGTGGTGTCTGACAGAGGCGTTCAATTTACGTCAAAATTTTGGAAGAGTTTCTGTACAGCCTTGGGAGTCACGGTGAATCTTTCTACCGCTTTCCATCCTCAGTCCAATGGCCAGACGGAGAGAACGAACCAGACTTTGGAGCAATACCTCCGTTGCTTCATTTCTTATCTTCAGGATGACTGGGTGGACTATTTACCAACAGCAGAGTTTGCCTACAACAACTCCATACATAGCGCTACATCTCAAACCCCATTTTTTGCTAATTATGGAGTACATCCAGTATTTATTCCTAATCTGCCAGTGAACACTCCCATTCCTGCTGTTAATGACAGGCTTGCAAAATTACAGGAATCCCAGAAGGAATTATCAGAGATATTGCTCAAGACCCAGGAAGAATATAAGGAAGCAGCAGATAAACATCGGAGAGTGCCCCCTGCTCTTCAGGTTGGAGACAAAGTTTGGCTGTCCACTAAAAACCTTAAGACACAGGTGCCATCCTCCAAATTGGGTCAGAAATTCATTGGACCTTTTCAAATTTCTACAAAAATTAACCAGGTTGCTTTTCGTTTAAAACTTCCCAACAATCTGAGGATTCATCCAGTGTTTCACAAATCCTTGCTCAAACCCTTCTGTGAAAACCCGTTTCCAGGAAGAATTCAGCCACCTCCTCCACCAGAAAGGATCCGTGGTGAAGAAGAATACATTGTGAATAAGATTCTGGACTCCCGAAAATTCAGAGGTAAACTGCAGTATCTGGTGCAGTGGGAAGGTTACGGACCAGAGGAAAATTCATGGGAACCAAAGGACAACGTCCATGCTCCTGGACTTACAAGAGCCTTCCATCAGAGGTACCCAGATAAGCCAGCTCCTGAGATGTCCAGAGGCCATCCTGGAAGGAGGGGAGTACTGTCAGGAATCAAACCCAGTGTCTCTTGTCCACCAGCCAGCAGCTCTACCATTTGAGCTATTCTGCTGGCTACAAAGTTCCTTGCTGAACCCGGATACCATTGACTGTTCTTCCTGATCGGCTTCACCCAGTGCTCTCTCGTTTGGCCTCTGATTGCCAATTACACGCCCTATATAAACCTGGCCCTGTGGGTGTGTCATTGCGAGATTATTGTGCTTCCAGCCTTTAGTCAAGCTCTTTCTCCTGCTGTTCCTGCTGCTACAAACACTGCTCTCCTGTGAACTGACCTCGGCCTGCCACCTGACTACGTTATCTGCCTGCTCCTCTGCTACGGAATTGCCTTTTCTGTGTACCGACCTCCGGCTGCCACCTGACTACGTTATCTGCCTGCTCCTCTGCTACAAACACTGCTCTCCTGTGAACTGACCTCGGCTTGCCACCTGACTACGTTATCTGCCTGCTCCTCTGCTACCGAACTGCCTTTCCTGTGTACCGACCTCCGGCTGCCACCTGACTACATTACCTGCCTCTGCTTTCCCTAGTGTTTGCAGTAACATCGGCTCCAACCCAGACGGGATCCTGACAGCAAATGATGAAGGTAGGACTAAGGGCTCATCCAGACGTTCGTGCAAATTGGTCCGAGATCGGACCACAATGTACTGACTGGCCGCAGCCAGGGCCGGATTACTAATAAGGCCAATTAGGCCATGGCCTATGGGCCCCTGAGCCTCTGGGGGCCCATGGGCCCCCACTGTCTGCCGGCGTTCGTGGGGCACACATACAGGGGCGTATCTAGGGGGGGGCAGCCGGGGCAGGTGCCCGGGCGCAGCCAGCAGGGGGGCGCAGTCGGGCCGCCTAGTGCGGCGGTCCGCAGTGTCTCCCCTGCGGCTGCGTTCAGCCGCCCCCGGCCTGGGAGTCAGCGGTTCCCTGTGCCGGCTGTCATGCTGACAGCCGGCGCAGAGAAGCTGCAGCGTGCCGGCTCCCAGCAGGGACCAATTGTACTGGCGTCTATATACAGACGCCAGTACAATTGAAGCTCTGACCTCCGGGTCAGAGCGACGTCTGCAGCGTGATCAGGTCATGTGATCACGCTGCTGACGTCACTCACTGGCGCTGAGAAGGGGAACAGTGGTGGTAAGTGTGCTCCACTATGGAGCTGAAGAACCACCGAAGATTAACGGGGACATACTGTGTGTGTGTATGGGGGGGGATTTAGAGTGGGGATGGGAAGATACATTATGTGTGGGGGGATTTAGAATGGGGATGGGGGGATACATTATGTGTGGGGGGATTTGGAGTGGGGATGGGGGGATACATTATGTGTGGGGGGATTTGGAGTGGGGATGGGGGGATACATTATGTGTGGGGGATTTGGAGTGGGGATGTGGGGTCATACATTATATGTGGGGGGGATTTGGAGTGGGGATGGGGGGTTCTTTTATGTGTGGGCAGGGCCGGCGTCAGCACCCGGCACACCCGGGCAAGTGCCGGGGCCCTGAGCAGGCGGGGGGGCCCACTCGCCGTCTGGCACCCCCGCCCGTTAGCGGAGGAGAGCGGTGTCAGCGCCGCCACTGGGCCCCCCCTTGCTCAGGGCCCCGGCATCAGCTGGCACAATACTTACCTCTCCCGTGCCTCCGCTGCCGCAGCTCCGGGCTCCAGGGGGCGCCGGCGCTTCCTCTCACAGCAGCGCCGCTGAATGACATCATCATTCAGCGACCGGCTGTGGCAGAGAGCGCGCGGACGTCGGACGGGTAAGACGTGTGTGTCTCTGTGTGTGTCTCTGTGTGTGTCTCTGTGTGTGTCTGTGTGTATGTAGTGCGGTGCTTTGTGTGTGTGTGTGTGTGTATGTGTGTGTATAAGTATGTGAGAGAGTGCTTGTGTGCTGTCTGTGTGTGATGATGGGCAGGCATTGCTGATAATGGCGAGGCATTGATGATGATGATGGGGAGAAGATGATAATAATGGGCAGGCATTGATGATGGGGAGAAGATGATGATGGGCAGGCATTGATGATGATGGGGAGGAGATGATGATGGGCAGGAATTGCTGATAATGGGGAGGCATTGATGATGATGGGGAGAAGATGATGATAATGGGCAGGCATTGATGATGGGGAGAAGATGATGGGCAGGCATTGATGATGATGGGGAGGAGATGATGATGATGGGCAGGCATTGATGATAATGGGGAGGCCATGATGATGATGGGGAGGCAATGATGATGATAAGGAGACAATGATGATGATGGGGAGGCAATCATGATGATAATGGGGAGTCTTTCCACAGCGCCCTTTCCTGAGCCGTAACAGTGCAGAACGCAGTACAGCGCAGAGGAGAGCTCCATATTTTGTATGGAGCATTATATGGGGACCAGTATCCTGTATGGAGCATTATATGGGGACCAGTATCCTGTATGGAGCATTATATTGGGTCCAGTATTCTGTATGGAGCATTATATGGGGGGTGACATCCTGCATGGGGTATTATATGGGTGATGAGGGGGAGACTGTGGTGCCCATAATATTGTATGGAGGACTGTACTGTCCAGTCTGTACTGTGCGCTGTGAGGATTTGGCGGTTTTTGAGCTATTGTACAATTTACAATAGATATCACTCATGTAATGTAAGAAGAGAAGTATTTGGCATTGTACTGTACCCATATTTCCCTGCTGTATCTGTGCATCATGAATCGTGGTCTGTGTTAAAGGGGCCCACTGAGGCTCCTTCGCCCGGGGCCCATAAAAACCTGAAGCCGGCCCTGTGTGTGGGGGTATTTGGAGTGGGGATGGGGAGATACATTATGTGTGGGGGGATTTGGAGTGGCGATGGGGGGTTATTGTATGTGTGGGGGGATTTGGAGTGTCGATGGGGGGTTATTGTATGTGTGGGGGGATTTGGAGTGGCGATGGGGGGGTTATTGTATGTGTGGGGGGATTTGGAGTGGCGATGGGGGGGTTATTGTATGTGTGGGGGTATTTGGAGTGGCGATGGGGGGTTATTGTATGTGTGGGTGGATTTGGAGTGGGGATGGGGGATTTAATGTGTTTGTGGGGGGATTTGGAGTGGGGATGGGGGGATTTAATGAGTGTGGGGGGATTTGAGGGTACTGAAGAGTATGCATGAGGAAACAGTATGGGGAATGGGTGCAGACAGTATGGGGAGCGAACGGGTGAATGTATGTGGACACAGTATGGGGAGCGAGGGTGAACAGGGGGGATGTGAGAGGAGACAGTGTGAGGAGGGAGGGGAATAGTGTGAGGTGACAGATATTTTTATTTAGGGGCATTATAATGACTCTTCTGTCTTTAAGGGCATCGCGTGGAGAGTTGGTGCAGAAGAGCGGAGAAGATGGAGGTCTGCAGAGATGGCTGTGGATGAGAAAACTCATCATGGAGTGTGGACAAGATGAAGAAAAGGAGAACGACTCCAGAGACAGCGTCTTCTATAAGGTATCTGGATGTAAATATTATTTGTGAAATTGACTAATTCTCATGTCTTTATTTGTTAGGAGCATTAAAGGGGTTCTCCAGGTCTGTGTCACATAGAATGACTGCAGACTCAGCACAAACCTGGAGAACCCCTTTAATGCTCCTAACAAATAAAGACATGAGAATTAGTCAATTTCTGAATTCTCACAGTGCTCACTGCACGCTGTTAGGATTCTCTCGTGTCGGTGATTTACATACATGCTGTCACATGCTGACTAGACATGTGTGGCCTCAATGAAAATGAACAGAGCGAGGCCGGGCACGTCTAGTGGGAATGTGACCAGAAGTATATAAATCACATGCTTGTGCTGACATGACCGTGTACTCTTGCCACCGGTAATGGAGAACCCTAAAAGTGTGCAGAGCATTCGTTGTGAGAATTCAGAATCTGCACTGTCAGGATTCAGCTCTGCAGGTTCCAGTAGTCATCACACGGACACTTCACTCATATGCAATTTTCATACTTATGGTCCTGTGACAACGAGCTTCTCTTCCGGCTTCTCTCAGATTTTCACTGAATATTAAGAGCATTAGGGAGAGTAGCTCGTCAGTACATGACTAAGTGTGCAAATCGCATGTGTGCGATACCTTCCTATTGCTATTCCCAGTAAGAAATGCTTCTGATACCTGCCTATGTCTCCAGCTAAAGAGGTGGTTCTGATGCCTGCTACTGTGCCCAGTTAGACATTTGCTTCGCCTGCTCACTGCTGTTCCCGGGTTAAGGGCATTTTCCACGAAAAATTGCACCGTTGAAAAGCATGGCCGATTACCCGAATGATAAATCTGCTGCCTGTCTGATGCTGTGCCCTGTTATACAGATGTGTTGTGACTTGTGATGCACATACCAGTGCTATGCTTTTTATTTTATTAAGAATACTTTATTACAGTATTGTTAAGGCCTCATTGTCTCATTCAGGTGCTAAATGCGCAAGTAACAACTAAGATTCTCAGGCACTGTTGACAAACAGCAGTTGGTCTTACTGTGGGCGGGGCTATGGTGCTTAGTGGGTGGGGTCCTGACACATTGTGGGTGGGGCTGAGGTGTAGTGGGCGGGACTGTGGCGCATGGATGAGAGGGGGGCCCCCAAAATTTTACCGGCCTAGGGGCCTCCATTACCTTAATCCGGCACTAGCCGCAGCTCTCTCGACTAGAGCTTGACAGCCTGATAGAAATACATGAAGGAGCCATGCTTTGGTCAGGAGACCCGCGGCCACTCAGTACATTGTGGTCGGATCTTGTAATTTGGATAAGCCATGAAACATATACATACCAAGACTAGGTAATAAAGCCTTCATATAATTGATCAGAACTTTTGTATATTGCGCAGAACTGGTGTCCCAGTATTAGGCACCCTACTGATCTAACACAACTGGGAAAGAACAAGACCCGCTTCAGATGTGCACTGAATAAACTGTAGTAGCGGGCTCAGTGCACATTGGCTGCCATTGTTCTCATCAGCCCAGGTCCTGTTTCCACAGGATAATATGCTGCCAAGAAACATGAACCTTTGTGCAAACCAAATGTCATTTCACCCGACGAACCAGTGTTCTGTCCGTTTGCCAGGTGATCGGCGGTCTGTTTAGACTTGGAACGCTTGTTCACTATCATATTGTAAATGGACCTTGAAGAAAGATCCCTGCAAGCAGCTTTTTTTTCGTGCAGGGTTAACTCTGAATCTTTATTTCCCTAAAAGCCAATCCGTTGATGCTTCTGGATTATTAGAATTAATATTTAGATTTTGTGCATTTGGGTCTAATAAACTAAGGCTGGAGAATTTAATTAGCTCTTGTGTTGCCTTGTTTGAACCCTAATAATTGATCCTAACAACACTTCATCATCGCACCATTATATTGTAATATAGCCTGCAGCGCCCCCTGCTGGGGCCACCCTTAAAGTTTCCATCTTTTCAGACTAAGCAGCTATGATAATTTCTCTAGTATGATGCAGAGTTAGGATAAGATATTTCTCTCCCATTAGACAATGGATGTTTGCCATGGTGTACATTGGATAAAGCAGGGAGTTTTTCTGTAGTTCTTTTCACATCTATTCAGATACAATATGTAGATTTGTTGTATTTTTCTTTTGTTCTCTATTTGTATCTTGTTAATAGCACGGCCATTACTTACTTATTCTAATAACAGTACTCACATTCACTGAAAATGTCTTTTGTCAGAGTGACGGGATAATAATAAATAACGTTATGTTTATGATTCATTTTCATTATGACTTCACGTGAATAGTGTGCACTTTTATTACAGGCAACTGTTGCTGCATTTGCTGCCAGTGAAGGCCACTCTCATCCTCGTGTCGTGGAGCTGCCGAAAACTGACGAAGGCCTTGGCTTTAATGTCATGGGAGGAAAAGAGCAGAATTCGCCAATCTACATTAGTCGCATAATTCCAGGTGGTGTGGCGGAGCGACAAGGAGGACTTAAACGGGGAGACCAGCTGCTTTCAGTAAATGGAGTGGTATGGATACTATGTCCCCCTATCTGCTGGAACAATGTGATCCCTATGCAGCTATGTGTCAGTAGGTTATCGAGTAGATGAGTAGCGCAAATCTAAGCGTCCATTTACACTGCACGATTATCGTGAACAAGTGTTCCTAGTAATGTTCATTTCACGATAATTTTGCAGTGTAGACAGGTTGTTCATCTCATGATGAATGAACAAGATGAATTGATCATCGTTCTCGGCAGCTCATTGACTGGTGTAAAGAGGAATCGTGCTGCCGAGAACGATGGCAGCCTATAAAAACTGAGCGATTCATTATGATTCATTACAGATTGTTCAGTGCACTTCTGGAGAACGGATTGTCTGTGTAAACAGGTTATTAAATGGCCTCCAATTGGTAAATACTTACTGATCGTCACTGTTATAATGTCACAAGTCGGGTGGTATAAGACCTCTTCAAAAAATATATACTAGATATAGGCAGTACATACCATATGTATTACATTTGCTCACATTTGAGGGACTCTAATTTCTCCCAAAAAAATTAAAGAGTATAACAACATGCTATCAAAACCATTACCAGGCTGCAACACATATACCAACCACCAGGTGGCCACACAGAGAAACAAGCAGAATATTAATTTCATGACTAAGTATCACAAAGTCATGATTTAAACAGATGGTATTATTTTGCCACCCATTTCAGGACAGGTTGAGTCAAGCACAAATGTCAAGAACAATTACCACAATTGCAGTTTTTGAAAGCGTCAACTTCAATCAATCTTAAACTTAGAAAAACTGCAAAAATGTATGTAATTAGATGTGGTTTTGCAGTATTGGTGCACTATTACTACTCTGTATCAATAATCTCATATTTGTGCATTTTTTGTAGGAATTTAGAATAGAGTAGTCTGAAGTATGCAGTGTTTGGCATCTACTTGCTTTGCCAGCAAAGGAACCCAATGAATATGAATCTTCATAAAGTAATTTAATTTATGTCAGTCATAAATTGACCACAGACAAAAATTGTTGAACCATCATCTTTTTTGTAGTTTTTAAAGGAGTTGTCTAAAATATTCCAAAAGATTCCCAGCAATAAGTTATTGTATAATAATAATAAAAAATATATTTACTAGATAAATCCCCTGGTACTTTAGCAGTGCCTCTTTGGTTCTCCCTGTTGGCCCTGCACCCGGTCCCACAACATCACATACGTTGTCCCTGTGTCCTCTGCTGCCACTGGGGCAATTGGGCATTTCAGAAATTGGTGGTCAGGTTCAGAAGAGAGTCCATCAGTAAGATCTCTAGCAATCAGCAGGCTAGCCCCTATCCTGTGGATATGTGATAACTTAGTAAGATGGGAATAACCCTTTATCCTGTGCATTGTCCTCAGGATACTAGAGGGAGAGTACTGTGCCTACTTGGTGGACAAGAAGACATATGAATACCTAGATATTTATGGAATTGTGAATTAAAACTTTATTTTTATTGCTTTAACCCCTTCACCACCTTGGGTTTTCTCTCCTTTGAGTTTCCGTTTTTTGCTTCCCTTCTTCCCAGAGCCTTAACTTTTTTTTATTTTATTGTCAATTTGGCCATGTGAGGGCTTTTTTTTTGCGGGAAGAGTTGTACTTTTGAACGACACCATTGGTTTTGCCATATAGTGTACTGGAAAACGGGAAAATTCAAAGTACGATGAAATTGCAAAAAGTGCAATTCCACAATTGTTTTTTGTTTTGCTATTTTACCATGTTCACTAAATGCTAAAACTGACCTGCCATTACGATTCTCCAGGTCATTACGAGTTCAAAGATATCAAACATGTATGGGTTCTTTTTTATTTATGTGGTGAAAAAAAAAATCCCAAATTTCTTAAAAAAAAGAAAGTCGCCATTTTCCAATACCCAGAACTTTTCAATTTTTTGTGATCTGGGGTTGGGTGAGGGCTTATTTTTTGTGCGCTGAGCTGACGTTTTTATTGATAACATCTTGGTGTGTATATGATCTTTTGATTGCACGTTATTGCATTTTAATGCAATGTTGCGGCGACCAAAAAAAGTTTTTTGACTTTTTGTCTCGTTATGTCATTTACCGATCATAACTATTTTTATATAATGATAGATCAGGCGATTCTGAATGTGGCAATAAATATGTGTAATTTTTTTTTCTTTACTGTTTTATTTTGAATGGGGCGACTGGGAGGCGATTTGAACTTTTATTTTTTAAATATTTTTAATTTTTACTTGCTGCAATAGTCTCTATGGGAGACTAGAAGCTGCGATCATCCGATCACTTGTGCTACACAGAGCAGGGCTTCTGCCCTGCTCTATGTAGCTAAAGTGCTCACTTGCTATGATCGCCGACCACTGGGCGGCACTCATAGCTATCCAGCAATGACAACAGAGGTCATGCCAACCCATCGGTGACCTGTGGTCATGTGACCTGTGGAGCGATTAGTGACGCACTTCTGGTGCGAGCATGTTAAATGCCACTGTCAGAGACTGACAGTGGCATTTAACATGTTAACAGCTGTGGGTGGATCGTGATTCCACCTGAAGCTGTTAGCGGCACATGTCAGCTATTCAAATCAGCTGACGTGCTGTAAAAGTTGTGGGCTCACCGTCAGAGCCCGCAGCAAACTAGGAAAGCCCACCTTAGACATAACTATACTTTTTAGGTGGGAAAGGGGTTAAGTAAATTAAAGTTGGTGTTACAGCCCAATGGCAGGACAGGTTCGGTGACTTGTTTGGACACACAGTACTCTACTTACATATCAATGATCCATTCATCTCTTACCTCTTGTTGTATTGTCTTGAAGCTCTAGGTTTGCATATATTGGATTGATACTTTGTGCTCTGACATGGCTTCTGTTTTAAGTATTATCTGCTGTTTAACTGATTAGATGCCTCTTTGGATTTGACTCCTGAGTTGTTTGACAACTCTTCGACCTGATGTCTACCTGGATTTGAACACAGCTATTTCCATTATTATGTGTTTGGCATCTAATTTTGCCTTTGTTTCCAACTTTCTGGTCCTGACACTGCTATCTGACGCTATTTCCTTCAACCCACTCCACCGGCCAGCTGCTACTCCATGGACGCAAATGGGGCCTCTGTTAAGCCCAGTGGCTTGCATTAAGTCTTTTGTTATTAGTGTATTGGAGTTGACAGATTCACTAGTGATGAGCGAACGTGCTCGCCACTACTCGTCACTCGCTCGAGTATCACGGTACTCGGTGAGAACCGAGCATTTCCTAGATTACTCGGCCGGAACTCAGGTCTCCGCCCTGCTTTTGTGGCGGATTTTACAGACCCAATCACGATATTAACACATTATCTACACTGGGCGGTGCCAGCCATATATGAGAAGTGAAAAAACATACGAGTTGTAAGAGTAAAATATTAATTTTTATTGAAAAAAGGATAAAATTTAAAAAGTTGTATACACAAGAGTACAAGAGTTTCCAAAAAAGAGATCATGGAATAGAGCAGCCATATAGCAGGAAAGATGTTAATAATTCCTATGAATGCAGTATATTTGAGCTCAAAAAAGCTTCAATAAAATGCAACTATACAGAGGTGCCAATAGTTGTCATATTTTAACCCAAAACAAATTGTAATGTTACATGACAGAAAGATAAGAATGCTTGAGTCTATTTTTAAAGTGTGAGGGTGTAAACAAGGATATCCTATTAACCATTGAATCCTGTTGCTATATCACATGATAATTTGCATGCAATTTCGGTACAGGAGACTTGCCCTATAGGATATCCTTGTGTTTAAACATCTAACTTCATAGAGCTTATATAGCCTGTTAAGACACTTGTTTTCACCCGCATTCAGCTCCGGATTTAGATAGTGTAGGGAGAGCTGCTGCCGATATAGGGTCAGAATTGGGGATTTCTTAGTTAGTGTGGGGGTCTACCATCCTAAACTACTCAAATCCAGCTAGACCAACAGTCCTTCTAAGGACTAATTCCAGAGTATGTAGGTTCCAGTGTTAGGCAGGCAGGGTAGTGTACGTTTCTCTATACACATCAGTGCAAGGCCTGCAGGCACTGTATGTGTGTATATAGATCATTGCATACATCAATAGGGTCCATTCCCTTCCTGTGTTCTGGTGCTGCTGCTACCTGTAGGATATATTGGCCATATATGGCTAGCCCCAGGTGTAATTGGAATACAGGCCACACATTTTTTGGTGTGGTATCTCCGTGCCAGCTCATATCTGTGCGTGCTCAAAGTTTGGCCAGTTTAGGCCGGTTTTCCTTTTTTTGTCCTGGGTGTCACAGTACTGATATACAGCACTAGTTAGCCCAAAAATAAAAAAAAAAACAGGGCACACATTTGTCGTAGTGGTATCGCCGTGCCAGCTCATATCTGTGCGTGCTCAAAGTTTGGCCAGTTTAGGCGAAAACATTGTATTTTTTTTGCAGCCTGTTAACGTAATTATTAAATCTGATAAGGCCAAAAACATTTTTACCTAAAGTCCAGATAGCTAAAAGTGTGGTTTTCAAGCACACATATCACATACAAGTTGACTCCCAAATCACCCTTTTGTAGTGAAAGTATATAATATTCTATTCCATTTACAATGGGCAAGGCGAGTGGCAAGGGACGGGGAAGTGGACATGATGGTGATGGTGCAGGCCGATGCCGTTGGCAAGCTGAAATTGGCCCATTGAAAACACCCACATCTTCTCCCTGGACCTTAGTGTCCAAAGTCCTAAGGGACAGCACTATTTAAGCCCGAGCAGTATGAAAAGGTTGTTGGTTGGATAGCGGATAATACTTCCAGTTACTTATTCACCACCACCAGCACCACAGTAGCCATGAATCTGGACCGCATATTCCTTACTCTGATCCTCCTTCCTCCCACCATGTTGAGTGCCCTGAGACAACTGATCCCACACTCGGACACTCCGAAAAGCTGTTCAGTTTTCCACTTGAAGATTTGTTCCTCTCGCCCACTCCACTAGAAGCGAGGCAAGATGATATTCCATGTAGCGATGCACAAATCTTTGAGCAGCCACGGTCACAAGAGGTGAACGATGATGAGACTCAATTGCCGGAAAGTCAGGAGGAGGACCAGGGTAGGCAAGTGGAAGATGAGGTAGTGGATGATGAAGTAACAGACCCAACCTGGCAGGAGGACGTGCAGAGCGAGGACAGCAGCACACAGGGGGAGGTAGGCGTCGCACCACTTCAGGCAGGAAGAAGCAGTGTGGTGGCTGCAGACAGCGGTGTGCAACTGTTCCCAGTAACACCAACCTGACGGAAGTTGCCAGTCCAACTGTTAGATCTTCCCGAGTCTGTTTTTTTTTTTAAAGACTGCCGATAACCCCAAACAGGCCATTTGCAACACCTGTCATGCCAGCATCAACAGGGGAAGCAAAACTACCAGCCTTACCACCACCAGCATGATCAGGCACATAGCAGCAAAGCACCCAACTTTGTGGGCCCAACCCAAGGCTCCAGGAACAGTGTCTGCGGGTGACACCACTGCTTCTTCCATTGTTGTGCATGCAAGCCAATCCCCTGTCCACGGTGAATGCGAAGATGCCTCCTGCCCTGCACCTGACTTTGCCTACAGTCAAATAGCACCATCATAAAGCACGTCCACATCCTTGTCCCAGCGCAGCCTTCAGTTGTCCATACCCCAGTCATTGGAATGTAAGCGGAAATACGCAGCCAATGCCCCACAGGCCATATTACTCAATTCTCATATTTCTCATCTGCTTGCAGTTGAAATGTTGCCTTTTAGGCTCGTGGAGACGGAAGCTTTCCGCAAACTAATGGTGGCGGCCGTCCCAAGGTACTCTGTCCTCAGCCGCCACTATTTCTCCCACTGTGCCGTCCCGGCATTACACAAGCACGTGTCCCACAACATTACCTGTGACCTCAACAATGCAGTTACTGGGAAAGTACACCTAACCACGGACACGTGGAAAATTGCTTGTGGCCAGGGACGGTACATCTTGCTGACGGCACACTGGGTTAACATAGTGGAAGCCGAGACCCAGTCAGACCTTGGGATGGAACACGTCCTCCGACGCCAAAGATTGCGGGCCCTACGTCAATCAGGGTTGCCCCCACTGTGTACAGCTCCTGCACCTCCTACTCCTCCTTCTCTTCAGCCTCCTTGTCAGAAATGAGCACATCAGTCACAAGCTGGAAGAACTGCAGCACTGCCAAAGCAAAGCGGCAACAGGCTGTGGTGAAGCTAATTTGTTTTGGAGATAAACCGCAGAATGCTGAAGAGTTGTTGACAGCTCTGAAAGAGCAGGCAGATGTGTGGCTGACACCAGTAAATCTCCAGCCAGGCATGGTTGTGTGTGACAATGGCAGAAACCTGGTGGCGGCTTTGAGGCGAGGTGAACTGATACATGTTCAACATTTTCTAAAAAGCTATCTGGAGCTGCTGGATCTGCTGGTTAAAATACACCTCCTGTGTGCACATTTAAGAAAGTCAGCTACAGCTTCATCCGCCCTTGCTGTGCTTCAGCAGCGATTGCAGATTTCGGCTCACAAACTGGTGTGTGATGTCCCCATGCGTTGGAACTCTACACTGCATATGTTAGAAAGGATTTGTGAGCAGAAGCAGGCAGTTGTTGAATACCAGCATCAACAAGGCCGTTGTTTGCCAGGTTTGACTCCACACATAAGACCTCAGGAGTGGACATGGATGTCAGACATATGTAGCATCCTCCAAAACTTTGAGTAGTCAACCAAGATGGTGAGCGGCGATGAGTCCATAATTAGCTTCACCATCCAGCTCATCTGCATTCTGAAAAGTTCTCTGCTCACAATGAAAGAGTAGGCATTGCAGGCGGAGCACGAGGACATGGATCAAGGAACCATACAGGGTGATTACACACAGCCCAGCCTCGTGTCATCCCAACGTGGATTGGTTGACAATGAGGAAGAGGAGGAGGAGGAAGAACAGGAGCTACTTTCATGCGCTATAGACGTGACTACAACCACAACTGTCTGTTTAGCGTGGATGGCCTGAGGACAGGGAAGAAGAGCAAGAGGATGAGAAGGAGGACACCTTCGTCAGTTGTCCTGTTGATGAGGACACGGAAGTCTTGCCTGTTACCAGTCTGACACGCATGACTGACTTTATGTTGCACTGCCTTTCCCGTGACCCTCGTATTGTCAAAATATTGGTTGACAGTCGTTAATGGCTAGTGACACTTTTAAACCCACGGTACAAGGATAATTTTCAATCTCTTGTTCCAGAGGCAGACAGGTGTACCAAAATGGTGCAGTACCATTGGGCCATTGTTGCAGAATTATTAAAAAAATTCCCATCTCAAAACACTGGCGGCAGAGATAACAGTTTGTTGGCCAACCAAGCAGGACAGACAAGACAGACACAAGTCCACTCCAGCAGAGGCAGGGGTACACTGGCAAAGTTCTGGGGCAGTTTTCTAAGACCCTCCCATCGCCCATGCACTGAGGCGTGGGGTAATCTCATAAGGAATGCAATGTTCTCTTAAATGCTGAGGGAGTACCTTGCTGACCGTACCAATGTCCTCTGTGATTCCTCTGTGCCTTTTAATTATTGGGTATCCAAGCGGACACTTGGCCTGAGCTGGCTCTCTACGCCTTGGAGTTCCTTGCCTGCCCTGCCGCTAACGTTTTGTCCGAGCGGGTTTTTAGTGCTGCTGGCGGCATTATCACAGATAAGCGTATTCGCCTTTCTATGGAAAATGCAGACAGGCTGACTCTTATTAAAATAAACAAGAGATGGATTGGGCCTGACTTCTTGACACCACCAAATGATGACAGGGAAGCATAAACTCCAATGTGGGTGTGTGGTTAGGCTGTGCATAAAAGACTTGTTCTGAAAAAGGTTGAGGTGTACCCCACAGGAGAAATGTTTGCCAGCCCTTACACCAAGTGTATGGGCATTCCAAGTATAGGAGACCCGCTCCTAGAAATTGGGCCTATTTTTTAATCAGGCCTTCTTCCACGTCTGATCATCCACCACCACTAGATCAAAAGTGTTTACGTGTTTTGTGCAGCTACAGCTAGTGTCGCATTATTAACAAAGGTGGGTGATTAGGCTGTGCGTAAAAGACTTGTTCTGAAAAAGGTTGAGGTGTACCCCACAGGGGAAATGTTTGCCAGCTCATACACTAAGTGTATGGGCATTCTAAGTCTAGGAGACCCGCTCCTTTTTATGGGACATTTTTTGGCAAGAGGCCCTCCTCCCTGTTTCTTCCAAGGGGGATTGGAGTTATTGGGGTGCATTTGACTTGGTAGCAGGGCAGGCCTTGCAGTCAATGCATAAGAAAACAGAATGGGAGGACAAAATGAATAATGTGAAGTGGATTTTCCTGGGCTCATCCAGTACCTGGGTTCAAAGGCTTATTGGGGTGCATATGGCTTGGTAGCAGGGCAGGCCTTGCATTCAATGCAACATTTTTTATGGAAGCACTCCAGGACATCTCGTGAAAGGGGTATTGGGGTGCGTCATAATTCTTGGCTGCCCATCTACTCACTGCGTAGGCTATAACAGTTTCGGAGACCCACTGTTTAATAATGGCCCTTTAAGCAGATTAATGCTGCCTGATGCCCCTGTAAAAATAGGCTCTGTGATTTTAAGAGTCCCTCCTTCATAAATGAAACAAGATGTGTCTGCTTATAAGTCACACACCACATGGCCAGCTAGGGTTGGTAAATGTTACAATGACATTTCCCAGTGAATGCATTTGTTTTGTTTGAAAGCAATGTTAAAGTTGAAAAACGCTTCAAAAACGCTGCGTATGTTCATAGCACAAGTGGTGGAGGAACATTTTGGTCTGGGGTTATTTATTTTGCCTTACATACAAGTCATTAACCTGGAAAGGATGTACCTTAACATATTTCCCAGCAAAATCCATTTTGCTTTCGTTTTGGTATGTTTTTTGGTGCAGGGGTAAAAATGGCATGAAACTCTGACAACATTGTTTAAAGCTGTGAACTAGGAGTCAGGAATGCTTCCTGGGTCAATCCCCATGATGTCCCGTGTCATTTGAGCAGTGTTTCCATCATTTTCAGACGTTTTTAGACCTTAAAAGGACCCCCAGGGGGGATCGCAGTAAAATACTCGGGTCTCCCATAGACTTACATTGGGCTCGTTGTTCTGTCCGAGTACCTGAGTATTCTAATTTGCTTGACCCAAGCAACGAGCACCCAAGCATTTTAGTGCTCGCCCATCACGAATGTTAACGCATTTTAAGCCTTACAGTCTGAATGACAGTTTTGTTCATTACTCATGACTCGAGACTTGAAAAGCTCAGCATCATTTAACACGCTGACTCTGTTTTATAAGACTACTTTCACACTTGCGTTTTTTTTGCGCAGCGCATCGTGCGCTATCGGACGCATGCGCAATGTTCCCCTATCTTTAACATGGAGGGCGCAGGGTCTAGCGCTTGCACGCGTTCATCTGCGTTTAGCGTGCGCTGTGCATTTTCCAGGTGTGCGTCCATACGCGCTAGATGCTACATGTTGCATTTTTTTTCCGCCCAACTGCTTTAAAAAAATGCGTGCGCACGTGTGCGCATGCTATGTGCAAAAAATAACATTGCAGTCTATGGGTGCGCTGGCGTGCGCATGGCTTTGAGCTCGTCAGCGCTTTTGCGCGCACGCGATTTTTGAGTAAATAATGTCTAACTTGTTTAGACAACCCCCTACACAAGATACATTGTGAGGAGTGTAGATAAAAAGGTGATAGAGACAGAGATGATAGAGACAGATGATAGAGACAGAGATGATAGAGACAGAGATTATAGAGACAGAGATTATAGAGACAGAGATGATAGAGACAGAGATGATAGAGACAGATGATAGAGACAGAGATGATAGAGACAGAGATGATAGAGACAGAGATGATAGAGACAGATGATAGAGACAGAGATGATAGAGACAGATGATAGAGACAGAGATGATAGAGACAGAGATGATAGAGACAGAGATGATAGAGACAGAGATGATAGAGACACAGTTGATAGAGAAAGAGATGATAGAGACAGATGATAGAGACAGATGATAGAGACACAGTTGATAGAGACACAGTTGATAGAAATATGACACGTAGACAACCCATGCGCCGAAAAAAAACGCAAACGCATGCAAATACGCTTGAAATCACATACAAACGCTGCGTTTTTTGGTCGTAATGCGCACGCTGATGCGACTAAATATCGCAGCGTTTATAAGCGTTTGCATGCATTTTTTTAATGCATTTCATGTGCGCACGATGCGCTGCGCAAAAAAACGCAAGTGTGAAAGTAGCCTAAGAAGTGATAAAAATTAAAGTTTTAAGCTAAGTGGAGATGGAAACTTCCTTTGATTAAAATATGCTAGAGCTTCTATAAAGACCTTTCTATCTCCACAATTAAAGACTAAAAATACTCCCAATGTAGTTTATCCCTGTAGTACTATCTTATTATATGCCATCTGCCTCATCTTTTAGTACTTACAGGTTAGTAAGATGAGAGGGCAGAGGGAGAGAAGTAAAACATAACTACAGGATCAGATCACATTGTATTGTATTGTTGTGATGTTATTTCATATACAGGTTATTCCACCAGTTGTTGGTTGCATCTTTTTAAAGTTCTACTTTTGTTTTTTTATTTATTTTCCAATATACCTGTTACTTTTACATCTGGTTTCATCCTTTTTTTCCTCCCTGTTCCACTCTTGTTTTTTCCTTTTTCTTTTCATATAGTTGGTTTACTATAGTATCTCTTATGGTTATTCCCTTAATTCCTTTTTTTCTTTGGGATTTTTAGGAAATCCATGTTTTCCTTGTAGGTTGCACGGCCAATTACATATTCTGATTTACTTACAGTATAGATATCACATATTACGGTATATACCTGTATTTTGAAGTAATTGTGCCCAATTGATGATCCATTTATGATGTCATTATGTTTGGCTGATTTTGTTGTGTCTCTATATTTGAACTTGATTTTTCATGTCATCCTTGTATGTAAATTTGTGCCTAGTTGATTTCTTTGTCCATATAATGTATATAATTTCTTAGACGACTAGATTTGTTAATTTTGGTACAGATGTAGTTTGAAAACGGCCTTATCCAGCTGAAAAGTTGGATTTAATCTTATCTCACAAGGGTCAACTGCATAAAGTTACTTTCTTTAACTGCAAATAAAGTGCTGAAGTTCTTTAGTTTTCATAGGCTCGTTAAAGGGTCAATAGTGACTAGTAGGATTGCAGCTTCCAATAGGTGGCGCTATAGAGTTCAAGTCCTCTTCCTCTCTGAAGAGACAATGTGCATAATAAATTTCCCAGAGGAGCATTGCATGGTGAATAATCCTTCTTACCTTGGCATGCCAGAGCCGGTATGTCACTCTCCACAAGGAGAAATGTTACCCTTAGACCTCAGTCCGGAGGCTCTCGCTTAGCCAGGTTGGCTCTTGTGCTCCATGCTGACTAGGGCCGATGGCCCGAGGCATAATGTCTGCAAATTGAGATTCTGATTTGGCTTTTATCCTAAGTCATATTACAAGACTCATTACAGGGTTGATAATGACTTGGGGGATTGCTGCTTCCAACAGGTGGCGCTATAGAGTTCAAGTCCTATTTCTCTCTGAATAGGCAATTTGCATATTTCTTTTTATATGAAGACTCTGTCTTACTTCCGAGCACCTTAAGGATAATCATCACAGTAGAGCAGACATTTTTCTTTATATTTTTTATTAAATGTTAAAGAAAATCTGTCACCAGGTTTTTGCTACCTCATTTGAGAGCAACATCCTGATGTATCACTTATTGCTTCAGTTTTGATAAAATAACTGTTCCATCTGCTGCACATCTACCAATTCTCTGAATTCTGTGCTCTGTGTAACACCACTGATTGACAGCTTTCTGTATGTACTGTGCATAGGCAGAAAGCTGCCTATCCGTGGTGTGGGTTTGGTTACACGTTGCTTATGAATGTGGAGGGACTATCTGGCAGCTGGTTTACTAGTCCTCTAGTAATAATTTCCAGCTGATAAAATTGTGATTTTATTGAAACAACAGCAAACAGCCCAGTAAGTGACACATCGCTCGAATGAGGGTTTTTGATGCTAAATTATGCTGCTCTCAGATTAGGTGGCAAAAACATGGTGACAAATTTCCTTTAAATTGGAGGAATAAAACTTTAAGTATTCACTGATCTAAAGTTACTAGTAGAGTTGAGCGATACTTTCCGATATCCAAAAGTATCGGAATCGGAATGGTATCGCCGATACCCAAAAATATCGGCGATACCCGATACCGGAAATCCAATGTAACTCTATGGGAACAAAATATCGGAATTAAAAAAAGCCCATTCTTGCCTTGTTGGTTAATTGTACATGAAGGAAAACAACAAAGAGTAATGTAGATTGTATTGGGGGAGGTTGAGGAGACATTAAAGGCATAGATGTTTAACCCAATCAAATTGAATAGCATTAATATTTTTTTTTTTTTAAAGATGTTCGGATTGACGAAGAAATTGACAATGTTGTTAACGTTTTTTCTATTTTGGCAAATATGTATGTTTCACAACTTCCATGCTCTTCACCTTTTTAACTTTTGACACACTTTCTCCTTCATAATCTTCAGCAGCATCATCTTTTTCATCAAATTATTCTTCATCTTCACCTTCTTTATCTTCTTCTTAAACTGAATTTTTAATCCTTGCGTTCTTGCTGTCCCAAAAGTTTTAAATTACAACAGTATTTGTCCGTGTTGAGTTTAGCCTGCAGCAGCAGTCATTTTCCAGGGGCATGTCTGGTTGCGCAAGGCTTTATCCGGCAACACTACCTTCCTTGTGTCACGGGTAGGGTAGCGTGTGTCTATTATATGACTCTCTCTAAAATGTGACGTTACGCAGCCTTATTCTGCCTAGGGACGCCAAAAATACGACAGCAGTAATCATTTACTGTATAAAACTCCACCTATGAGCAACAAAACAAGCACGTTCCCTCTTCTGTTTCCTGCGCTGACATGTGAGGAGGGAGCTTGGAGATGCTCCTGAATTCCTCCCAGGTATCCAAGCATATCGGGCCCATAGGAGAGCAGTAAAACCACCCCCGGGAACACTGACACCTTTTACATTCGTGGGGACATAATTTATGGAGCGATACTTGCTACGGAGTTCACAACAGACTCCGAACGGTTTACCTATCCAACTGAAGCAGAAGGACAAGATGGCGCATGGAGGAGACAAAGAGGAAAGAGGCGCGATGCTGAGCGCTGCCATAGACATGCAGCAAGAGCTTTTATCAGAAGCACCATGTGACCTGAGAGTTCCTCAGGAATTTGATTCGCAGAAAATGGCTGAAGAGAGGTCAAAGCCCTTCTCTTACCAGACATTCAGAAGCTGCTGGAGTCGGCATTGCAATCGTCATTGTCTTCCATACAAAAGTCTGTACACCTGAATACCATTGCAATTACCAAGCTGCAACAGGATGTGGCGCTGCTACAACAGGAGAAGCAACTTGGCCAAGACAGAGAACAGAACCTTGAGCAGAAGTTACAAAATTTGATAGACAAGACAGAGGACTTGGAAAATCGCTCGAGACAAAGCAATTTACATCTCGTCGGACTGCCTGAATCGTTTAAATCAGCAGACTTACAATCCATCTGTGAGAATGATCTACCGAAAATATTGTGACTTAACTACTACTGTCGTGTGTAACGTGCACATCGTGTGGGACCGCCGCAAAACAACAACAGGCGAGGGGAGGCATCGAAACCAACGATGTAAAGACCACGGCAAGTAATAATTAAGCTGTTACATTATAACGACAAAGTTTCATTGTTACGGCCATTCAGAGAAGCGAGGCGCCCAGTGCTACTCCATGGCTATGAGATTCTGCTCTTTGATGACTTCTCAGTATCGGTGTCCAAGAAGAGGAGGGCGTTCAGTTTAATTTGCACAACGTTGTTTGAGCGAGATGTTCGCTTTCAACTACTGTTCCCAGCGCGTTAGCGGTTCCAAAGATCTGACGGGACATATGTCATTAATGACACACCACAATGTTGTGAATGGGTTTGAGATGAGTTCTGAGCAGAGCCTCCCTCTGGTGGTTACAAGCGGTACTAGTGAGGATTGTGAAGACTGGGAATCAGGTGTTACTGATTGGTCTTATTTAAGGGAATCATTTTCCCATCAGGGTTGCCGGTGATCAATTGTTCTGGTCTGAATCCTTCTTTCCAGTTTCCCTTGTAGCCTGCTGTGTCGTGTCTGCATCTCCTGCTATCAGATAAGACAATTTCTTATTTTGTGTTTTTTCTATATTTTTGCATTTTGTCCTGCACTTCTGTGGGGGCCTTCTGGGTCCCCTCCGGGGCTTTTGCCCTCTCAGTTTAGTCCAGCCACTGTGTTTTGTACTTTTGCTTTTTCCAGTTTTTTCAGTGGCTGCTGTTTTTGTTACACCAGAGAACTAATTTAGGTGGTAGAGGTCGTGTGATCTCAGGTGATTTTGAAATTAGTAGAGTTGGTGTTTTTCAGGGTTTTCTGGGATTGCAGTAATTACCCTTCCTGTCCTTTTCTATTTAGATAGTTTGGGCCCCAGCGTTTGCTCATACTATTTTCTTTCTGTGTCAGTATTTCCTCTTGTCTAACTGCCATTACATGTTTGGGGGCTTTCTATTATCTTTGGGGTTCTGCTCCGGGGCAGATAGCTTTCCTATTTCTATCTTTAGGTGTAGTTAGTTTCTCAGGCTGTGACGAGGCGTCTAGGACCAACGTAGGAACGCTCCATGGCTGCCTCTAGTTGCGGTGGTTAGTCAGGGTACTGCAATCTCATAGATTCCAACTGCTCTGGTGTATTGCCTTTTTTGCCTGCACTCCTCAGCTACCGTAACATAACACCACAACAAGCCGAAGCAGCCTTGGAACGAAATCAACAAAGTGATAGGGAAGTACAGCGATGCAGTTCCAGGTTCTCCCCACGCAGACGACGACAAGATGGCAGTTCATGAAGGAGATCAGGAAAGATGAAAGAGATTCTCTCCACGTTAAATGACATATGAGATATATTTGCTGTTTGAGCCGTTTCTATTGGAGTTCCTTCATACCTATGCTAAAGCATGATAGTTTTGCTGCAATTTTAGATGGTTAAATTAGTTAATTGATATTAGATGTTGAAGATCTCTCATGAGAGTGGGGGTCTTGATAAACGTGGGACAAATGAGTTAAACATTACATATGGAGGGACAATAAGTGAAGCAGGCTATTGGGGTTTCATGCTTTGGACACATGGGGGGGTACACTGAATAGCCTGGGAGGATGGGGGTAATCTCCTCACAGGTTAGAAAAAAGGAAGTCACATAAACACAGGTAGTGGTGGAGAGACTACGACCCCTTACAGCGGTTTATTGGGAAACAAGAGTTACTAGAAAAGGGTAGCAAGGGACCTCTCTCCAATAATTAATCCTGGAATTGTCAATATATCTTGATTAGGTATTTGATATTGTGGTGCTGCTTCCTCCTTTCCTCGCAGGTTGGTGCCAACGACGGCCATAAGAGGGTACACCGTCTCCTCCAGCACACTCTTAATTTTTCTGCCGCCCATTCAACATGAAGATCATCTCCTGGAATGTCAAAGGCTTGCGTGCGCCGGAGAAGCGCACAAAGATTCTGAGGTACCTCCGCCGGTGGAAGCCGTACATAGCACCTTTTTTTTTTTGAAAATCTAAATAAAAAGGAACTTTCAAAAAAAAAAAGAGAAAAAAAAAAAAAAAAACCCTCTTCAACAATCTACAAGACAAACAAGCATGATGGGTGACGCTGCCTTTATTGAGTTACAGTATTAGATCGACATTGTCCATGAGTAACTATGCACTGTGATAGCTATATAGCATTATTAATTTAAATCTGTTGTGGTTGTTTCAACAGCACTTGCAGGTCTAACTACCTATTGTTTGTATGCATGATGCACTTTCTTGGTGTAATTATTTATTATTGCGCATTGAGGATGATGATGATGATGATGTTTATGATTCGTACATCCATTGACTGCATTATCTTACAGGTACAGATAACGTTCCTTAAGAAGCATTAATTGATAATTATGAAATGTATTTTTATGCATTAATTTAAAAAAGTAAACACTATGTTTTATTTTTTGTTACCATTTCTACTAGCCATGTGCAGATATGCGCTGTGATAACAAATTAATATTTGTCCATATTTCTTATAAAAAATTTTCATTTTAGCCCTTGAAAAATTAAATCTTTCCTGTTTTAAGCATAACAATCAGGGTGACGGCTCTTCCCTATTTGTAGCATGTTCGACATGGGTTTTTCTGTGCATGTGTAGGGAACAGGAGACTTCTTGCCGCTGTGGTACACCAAAGGGGATCTTGCTGGATGTGAGATATATTTCTTCTAGCAGACTGAAGTTTGCTCCGGATTTTCCATGATCACAAGGACCTGTGATAAGGTCATAGTCACGTGATCTGGTCATCTGATGTGTACCTCACCTGAGGGTGTGGAGTAGGCCTATAAAACAAGGATCTGTTGTAGTTGGTGTGTGGAAGGAAGGATTTTGGCTGGAGTCAGCCTGGAAGATTGTTTTGTTACTGTGTGCCAGTGTGCACCAGGAAGCGAGTACCAGACCACCCGGAATGGGACCTCGCGGTCTCTGCTGACCTGCAGCCGCTTAGTTAAGCCCGTCCCAAGCAAGGGTGAGTCTGGCACCAGTGGTTCTCCAAACTGTGGTGATTTATGTTCTGTTTTTATTTTGCTATCTGGACTTTTTCTTGAACTCATGATTAAAACCACTGAAATTTGAAGTAAAAGGCGGTGTGTTTGCCTCATTACTGCGGCCCAGCCCTGCCTACCAGAGCGGATCCCTACAATTGGTGGCTTCAATGCGGGCAACGCAGTGAGGTCAGGCTGTTTTTTCCTGCATGACAGTAAATGTCCTAGGTAAAGAAAGTGACGCAAAACCCGGTGGATAACTGTCCCAAGATGGAGAACACAGTAAAAATGCTGGAGGAGGCCATGCGGCAGCAACAGCAGGCTATGCAGCAGCAGGCTATGGAGCAGCAGCAGATATTTAATCAACAGCAACAGGAAACCAATAGTCTAGTGATGCAGCACATCACAGCGCCGCAGACAGCAGGAGCTGCCCGGGGATGGCAGGATGTCCGGAAAGCGGTGCGTACAGCGATCCGAAAGATGGAGCAATCAGATGACGTTGAGGTGTACCTGGAGATGTTGGAAGGCGTGGCTAAAAGGGAGAGACTGCCCCGGTACCAGTGGGCCGAGATCGTGGCTCCGTTTTTTTAATTCAGGACCCGCAAAAGCCTCTAGGGACCTACCCCCGAGCAACAGGAGGACTATGAGAGCGTCAAGGGTGAGATACTTGCACGTCTTGGGGTAAATGTTTTGGTCCGGGCACAGCGGGTACACCAGTGGAACTTTTCCCCTTCCGAGCCAGCTCGGTCACAGTATTATGACTTGATACACCTGATAGAAAAGTGGTTGCAGCCGGAGGTGTTGTCACCCCGCGCTATGCTGGATCGTATAGTGACTGATAAATTCTTGAGAAATTTGCCACACACCCTTCAAACATGGCTTGGACAGGCAGCCCCTACTGATGGTCTCCAAATGGTAGACCTCATTGAAAGATATGGGGCTACCAAGGAGATACAGGGAGAGACTACCCGGAAGGTACCAAGTAAATTCCACAAACCTTCACCCACAGCTCGGCGAGCAGAGACTCGGAGGGCCGCCCAGGACGGGTCGGGGAACAAAATGGGCCCCATAATCTGTTGAAGGTGCCAACAACCAGGACATGTGAGAGCTGTTTGCCCCCACCTGACAGAGCCCATGGACAACAACTTTTGCTACTATCAGTCTCACTATGCAGAACACATGTGTGCAGTGGTCAAAGCAGAGGGACCCAATATGAACCATTTGTGTAAAGTGCAGGTGGAGGGTAACCCTGCTGTGGCTCTAGTGGACTCAGGGAGTCTCGTGAGTGACCCTAATACGAGCCAGCCACGTCAAAATCAGCGAGTATACTGCTGGGAAAATGGGTGTGTTGTGTATACATGGTGACTTCAAACATTATCCTACCACCCTGGTGATGATAAACACGCCAGCGGGGAGGAGGTGACACGAGGTGGGGGTGGTGGTTAATTAGCATTAATAATGGGGAGAGATTTTCCGTTATTTTATGTGCTTTGGCCTGTAATTACCCCTCCCACAGAACAGTCATCGGCACCAGTGGCAAACAGGTTGCATTCTCCAGAAATCGGGCATGAACCTGGTGGCCCAGAGGAAGATGTACTGGCGGTAGGAGTACCTTAGCCTTCGGTGGAGGAGGAAAACCCCTATCCTATAGAAGTGTTAGGTGGGGAGATGGAA
Organism: Oophaga sylvatica; assembly: GCA_033576555.1. NCBI lineage: Eukaryota > Metazoa > Chordata > Amphibia > Anura > Dendrobatidae > Oophaga > Oophaga sylvatica. The sequence goes on along the minus strand of JARQOD010000004.1, from coordinate 152,091,593 downwards.
GATTTGCCACCGGGACCAGAATTGTCATACTTAAATGTGGCAGGTGACAATTTTGGTACGGCGCAAATATGGGACCCTACGTTGACTCGAGCTAGGGAAAATGTACTGGTTGTCAATGGGGAACCCCAACACCCCAGGGCAGCTAAAGTATTTACCCGATTTGAGCTGAATCAAGATTTGCTGTATGGGGTTTAAAAAATACATGGGGAAATTGTCGAGCAATTGCTGGTACCGCAGTCATATCGGAGGTTGGTAATGGACTTAGCGCATGCGCATGTACTAGGGGGACATTTGGGACCAAAGAAAACCCTAGACAGAATTCTACAACGGTTTTATTGGCTATGGGTCTATGAATAAGTTAAACGGTATTGTTACTCTTGGTCCGTGTGCTAGGTAACCAGTCCGCAGCCTCATTTTCAGAGTCCCTTGGTGCCATTACAAATTATAGAGGTACCGTTTGAGAGAATAGCCAATGGATCTGGTGTGGACGGTTAATAAATCAGCAAGGGGTCATCAACACATCCTCGTAGTTATAGATTACGCTACCAGGTATCCTGAGGCTATTCCCCTGCGACACACCTCGTCAAAACTGATCGCAAAATAACTCATGGGTATGTTCTCTCGGGTGGGAATCCCTCAAGAAATCTTAACAGATCAGGGGACCCCCTTTATGTCAAAAATCATGAAGGAACTCTGCCACGTGTTAAACAGTTGCGCACATCGGTCTATCATCCCCAAACAGACGGTTTAATAGAAAGGTTCAATAAAACACTGAACAATATGTTGAAAAAAAAAGGCTCTAAAGATGCTAAGGACTGGGATCTCTTGTTGCCATACCTGATGTTTGCAGTGCGGGAGGTGCCCCAGGCATCTACGGGCTTCTCGCCCTTTGAACTATTATATGGCAGACATCCCGTGGCTTACTCGATATAGCTAAAGAGGCCTGGGAAAACCATACAACTCCCCACAAAAGTGTGATAGAACATGTGGCCAAAATGCAAGAGAGAATGGAGACAGTCCTACCATTAGTCCGAGAACATATGGAATCAGCACAAAGGTCACAGAGGCAGGTCTATAACCGGGAGGCACGGGTAAGGTCCTTTAACCCTGGGGATCGGGTGTTGGTACTTGTGCCTACAGTGGATAGTAAGTTCCTTTCAAGGTGGCAGGGACCCTACGACATTATAGAGAAGGTGGGACCAGTAAACTATAAAATACACCAACCAGGGCGGAGAAAGCCAGAACACGTATACCATATCGGGTGCCTGAGGCCCGGCGACAAGCCATCTTGGAACAGGTCAAGAAGATGCTGCAGTTAGGGGTCATTGAAGAGTCCAGAGTGAGTGGGCCAGCCCAATAGTCCTAATACCAAAGCCAGATGGGACACTAAGGTTCTGTAATGACTTAAGAAAACTGAATGAAATTTCTAACTTTGACGCCTACCCCATGCCCCGGGTCGATGAGTTAATAGAGCGGTTTGGGCAGGCACGTTATTTTTCACTCATTGACCTCACAAAAGGGTATTGGCAGGTGCCACTAACAAAAGCAGCGAGACAGAAAAAGGCTTTTTTAACACCCGAGGGACTGTTCCAGTATATAGTCCTACCCTTCGGGTTGCATGGCGCTCCAGCGACATTCCAGAGGTTAATGGACGTTGTTCTTCGTCCTCATCGCCGATATGCCGCGACCAATCTGGACGATATTGTGGTGTACAGTACAGACTGGGAAAGTCACTTAGCCAAGGTACAGGCGGTGATAGATTCGCTGAGACAAGCAGAGCTAACTGCCAACCCAAAGAAGTGTTCCATAGGGTTGGAGGAAGATCGCTACCTGGGGTATGTGATTGTGAGAGGAGTTATCAAAGGCCAAATAAACAAAGTGGAGGCTATCCAAAACTGGCCCCGTCCCCTCACCACTAAACAAGTGAAAGGGTTTTTGGGGTTAGTGTGATACTACCGGCGGTTTATTCACAATTTTGCAACACTGTCGGCGCCGTTAAATGACTGCCTAAAAGGCAGGAATTTAGTAATGGTGCGATGGAATGATCAGCTTGAAGAAGCGTTTGTAAAACTAAAAGGGGCACTGTGTGTGTGTCACCATTTTTGATCACACCCGACTTCAAAAGAGAATTCATTGTCCAGACTGATGCGTCAGAGGTAGGTGTGGGGGCCGTTTTGTCTCAGGAGGTTAACGGGGAGAAGCATCACATTACTTTCCAGAGTCGAAAGCTAACTCCAGCTGAAACCAGATACAGCATTGTAGAGAGAGAGAGTGCCTGTCGATCAAGTGGGCACTGGAGTCGTTGCGCTACTATCTGTTGGGGATAACATTTTTGTTGTTAACTGATCATTCCCCTCAGACTGGCAGTGTTGTATCCCAGGGAATAGAGTTCAGGTGGTAGATAGATGAACATAACAGGAGAAATTGATAACGTTGCCAACCAATTATTTAATCGGAAAACGGACAGGCAAATTCTGGCAAGATCCATGCCTTGTTCATTTTCAGAAAAGTAAGCCGGTCTACATTATCGGAGGATAGTCGCATGCGACGGTCTGTTAGTACACCACCTGTAGCACTAAAGACGCGCTCCGATAATACACTGGCAGCAGGGCAAGCCAGCACCTCCAATGCATACTGGCTAAGCTCTGGCCATGTATCCAGCTTAGAGACCCAAAACTTGAAAGGGGAAGAGCCATCTGGGAGTACACTGAGAGGGCAAGACAAGTAGTCTGTCACCATCTTACGGAAACGTTGCCTCCTGGTGAATGGAGGCGTCTCGGATGGTGTAGACATTGGTGGCTCTGACACAAAACTTCGCCACATTTGGAACATACTGGTCTTGCCCCCTGTGTAGAGGCGCTGCTTGTGCTCCCTCTTGTTGCAGAGCTGTCTCCATTGCCTCCACGCACAGAGCTGCTTTGTAAAGCAGTAGCAGCAGCGTTCTCGGCTGGAATGGAGAACATTATGGATTGCACCAGTGTGTCTTTGTACTCCCGCATTTTACGCTCCCGGTTCAACGGTGTGATGAGGCTTTGTAAGTTGTCCCGGTAGCGAGGGTCTAGGAGGGTGTACACCCAATAATCAGACGTGGTGAGAATGTGGGCGATGCGGCGGTCGTTTCTCAGGCACTGCAGCATGAAATCAACCATGTGCTGCAGACTCCCAACTGGCCAAGAAACGCTGTCCTCTGTAAGAGGTGTCATCTGTACCTGCTCTGCATCACCCCACCCTCGCTCTACATACTGACTAGAGCGTTGTGTACCTCCCTCTGTAGCGATTTCTTCCTCCTCCATTGACTCCTCCTCATCCTCCTCACAAAGTGAGCTCTGCAAAGCCCTTTGGGAGGAACCACGTTGCGCTGACTGTCCAAAAGGTGATGGAATTTGTGTCTCCTCATCCTCCACCTCTTCCAAAACCTCATCCCTTAGTGCTTGCAGTGTTTTTTGAAGCAGGCAGATAAGGGGGACAGTCAGGCTGACTAGTGCATCATCTGCACTCGCCATCCGCGTTGACTCATCAAACGCACGCAAAACGTGGCAGATGTCCTTCATAGAGGCCCACTCAGTAGTGGTGAAGTGTGAACGGCACAAATTGCGTGTTGTTGCAGCTGATACTCCATTACTGCTGTCTGCTGCTCACACAACCGCTCCAACATATGTAACGTGGAATTCCACCTGGTGGGTACGTCACATATGATGCGATGTTCAGGAAGGCGCAATCTGCGTTGCAGAGCTGCAATGCGCGATCTGGCCATGCTGGAACGTCGCAAGTGAGCGCACTCTAGGCGGACCTTGTGCAGCAGTGCATCAAGATCCGGATAGTCCCTCAAAAAACTCTGCACGACCAAGTTGAGCACATGTGCCAGACATGGTATGTGAGTGAGGTTGCCAAGGGCCAGAGCTGCCACCAGATTTCGGCCATTGTCACACACTACCAAGCCTGGCTGGAGATTCGCTGGCAAAAACCACACGTCGCTCTCCTGCTTGATGGCATTCCAGACCTCCTGCGCTGTGTGGCTTCGATTCCCCATGGAAATTAATTTCAGGACGGCCTGTTGACGTTTGGCCACGGCTGTGCTCATATCGGTCGCAACAGGTAAGCGTTCACGGGTCCATGTGGAGGTAGACCGTGACGGCTCCTGCAGCAATGATTCTGAGGAACTGGAGTAGGAGGAGGAGTCAATGTGTACAGACTGGATTCCAGCAATCCTTGGAGTTGGCAGAACACGTACAGCGCCACTCGCAACATCTGTACCCGGCTCCACAACATTGACCCAATGGGCAGTGAGGGAAAGGTATCGCCCCTGGCCATGGGTACTGGTCCACGCATCAGTGGTCAGGTGGACCTTGCTACTGACGGCGTTTAGGAGCGCATGTTTAATTTTTCCCTCAACATGCTTTTGCAGAGCAGGGACGGCTTGCCTGCTGAAATAAAATCGGCTTGGCACATTGTATTGTGGGACTGCCAATGCTATTAAGTTCCGGAAACTGTCAGACTCCACCAGCCTGAATGACAGCATTTCAAGGGACAGGAGTTTTGCAATGCCAGCATTCAGAGCCTGTGCTCGTGGATGGTTTGCCGAGTATGGCCGTCTTTTATCCCATGCCTGTGCTACCGATGGCTGTTTTGTGGCCTGGGAGTGTGAGGATGACAGGGAACTTGCAGCTGTGGGTGGAATAACACTTTGTCTCTGGACAACAGTGACCGAGGTTCTTCCATGGCGATCGTGTGAGGAAGCCGAACCAGCTGTGTGTGAGCTGGAGGAAGAGGCTCCACCACGAACTGAAGATGTAGGTGCTGCTGTAGGTTGGCCTACATCTCCAGCGTGTCTTTGTAACTCAACTACGTGCTTTGTCCGCACATGTTTCCACTTATTAGTGGTATTGAGGTTACTGACACTTTTACCTCTTTTTACTTTTTGCTTACACAGCTTGCATTTGACATAGCAAATATCATCTGCAAGTGTGTCAAAAAAGGACCACGCAGTGCAAGTCCTGGGAGCGCCCGTTTTGACTTTTGGAAGATAACTGCTCCCAACAGGTGCCAAACTGGAGGCTACAGGCAACCGAGTCTGCAGCCTACCTCTCCCTCCTGTTTGTACCGTTGGGCCAATCTCTTCCTCAGAGCTGCTCCCACCACCTTCCTGTTCCTCACGCCATGTTGGGTCTTGGACCTCATCATCTCCACTACCCTCTTCCAACACCTGCTGCTGTTGGGTGATCTGGACAGCACCATGCTCAACAGAAACTGGCAACTGAGTCTCATCATCATCAGATGTGTTCTGCTGTGTGCTGACCATCGGCACTGGCTCACCCGCCTCTTCAGATTCAGAGAGACACAGCTGTTGCGCATCACTGCATACTCCCTCTTCTTCAAATTCCAGAATGCTGCTTGGCTGGGCCCCTGTTTGCAAGCCAACAGATTCTGAGAACAGAAGCAGAGACTCAGCTGGCTCCAGTTCAGAACTCTCTGACTGCCTGGGCAATTTGACAGGCGGTGAACAGACAGATGGTTGATCAACAGTGTTGTGGTCCTGAGAGGAGGTGGAAGCAATTGAAGTCGATGCATTGGCTGCCATCCAACCAAAAACGGCTTCAATTTGTTCTTCCCGCAGCAGGGGGGTACGCTGAGCTCCTACAAAAGTGCGCATAAAGGAACGCTCACGGGGAAAACTGGTGGATGCTGTGTCACTGGGGGCGGCAGCAGCCACAGAATCCCCACGTCCTCTCCCTGCTGAAACTCCACGGCCACGACCACGTGCCTTACTCCCTGCCTTCTTCATCTTGGTAGATTGATAAAGAAAGTCAGAAAAGTTATAAGGCCTAAGTGTGGTTATTACGCAGAGACTGCAGTGAACACTGCACACAACTGTTCACTATCTCTGAAAGGCTCCTTTCTGTAATTCTATAGTGTTTGCAACCAATGTATTGGATACGGATGGAAGCGCGTCACACTAATAGATTTGAGTTATTTGAAATGGTATGGAGCAGCACCAATTAGAGAAAAATGACAAGGATGAGGCAGTGACACACGTTCAGCAGACTACAACCAGCAGTGGTTGAACAAGTAACTGGAGCGTGATCTGCACTCAAAAAAAAAACCTCACAGACTACAGTAAACACTGCAGACAGTTGTTCACTAGCACTGAAAGGCTCCGCTATGTACTTCTATAGTGTTTGCAACCAATGTATTGGATACGGATGGAAGCGCATCACACTAATAGATTTGAGTTATTTGAAATGGTATGGAGCAGCACCAATTTGAGAAAAATGATAAGGATGAGGCAGTGACACACGTTCAGCAGACTACAACCAGCAGTGGTTGAAGAACTAACTGGAGCGTGATCTGCACTCAAAAAAAACAAAAATCACAGACTAGAGAGAACACTGAACACAACTGTTCACTATCTCTGAAAGGCTCCTTTCTGTAATTCTATAGTGTTTGCAACCAATGTATTGGATACGGATGGAAGCGCGTCACACTATAATTTCAATTGAATGGAGCAGCAAGAATTACATAAAGAAAAAAAAAAGAGTCTGTGAGTGACACGTGCAGATGCCTACAAACAGCGTTGGATGCAGAGCAAACTGCAGCGTCACCTGCACTCTCACACACACCTTGCAGAGCTGTGAAAACAACACTGCAGGCAAAAGGAAGCTTTACACAGCCGGTGGTAAACTAGCCTGCCTAGAGCACAGTACACAAAATCGCAATCTCTAACTGTCCCTCAGAGTCAGCAGAGCAGCGTTCTGTCCCTTACTGAATTCACAGCACAGTGACGCTAAAATGGCGGCGGCGCCTTTTATAGTGCATTCTGACATCATTTCAGCAGCCAATCACAGCCATGCCATTAGTTAAGATGACCGCAGCAGTACAGGATGTGCCCACACTTCTTAGGATTCCTCATTGGCTGACTAAAATCACATTGCCTCTCAAAGAATTATGGGAACTTCCGATTCCGGTATACGATATATGAAAAATATCGGAACTAAGTATCGGAATTCCGATACAGCGAATATCGGCCGATACCCGATACTTGCGGTATCGGAATGCTCAACTCTAGTTACTAGAGGGCAGTGAACTTGTCAGGTCCCGTATGCCGCGCTCTCTTTTGCAAACTTTTATGATATTCTGTGCAGCGAGTGGCTAACGCTGCAACAAGGGGTTCAGTGAAATGTGTGATAAGTCCCTGATGTGAATAATTTCACCTGTTTATATCTTATTGAACCCAAGAGCTTATTTCTTCCATTAGTAGATTATATGGTAATGATGCTACATTTTGTGTTTCTATAAATGCAGAGTGTGGAAGGGGAACATCATGAGAAAGCAGTTGAGCTGTGAAAGCTGCAAAAGATACTGTTAAACTTGTGGTGCGATACACGCCCAAGGTGCTGGATGAAATGGAGGCTCGTTTTGAGAAGCTGAGGACCGCAAGACGCAGACAGCAGCAGCAGTTACTAATTCAGCAGCAGCAGCAACAGCAGCAACAGGCACAACAAAACCATATGTCGTAGGTGAGAGTTTTCATTGCTTTCACGGCTTATCTGTGAACATTGTAATGCACTGAGATAAAATAAAACTAAAATAGCCAAAAAATAAAAGGAACTTTGAAATTAACCAAAAATTCAAGTATAAAACATAGCAAAAGGCAATGGTATTAACCAGCCAAAGTCACTGAAACTAATGCACTAACCGGAAGCAGCAGACCACCTTAATAATAGAGGTTACACAGATGCTAAATACTCCAGTTCATGGAGGGGGTTATTGCCCAGTATTAGAATTGCACACAGATGAGGCTTGCAAAAGGGTACACTTACACACATGTATAGCTCAGTGTCCAGCCAATAGCCTATTAAAACCCATACTATTTGATCAGGCAGGTTGCTCTGCACTCTAAAAGTGCATAACTAAGGGACAGGCCTCTAGCTCCAAGGTCACCATTGATGGGCCTGGCTGCTCCTGTAAAAAAATATAAAATGTGCCTAAAAATATAGTGTGTGTGTGTATATATATATATATTAAAGATATTGGTCGATATCTTGGCCAAAATACGCAAGCTCGCAACCCAAGGGTCTTCACTGTCAAGTTCCTTTTCAAATAGAGTCAAAATTTGAATCTGCTCCCCCCATCCTTCATGTTGGTCAGATGTATCGGTTCTTGTAGTGTTTTAAATCCTAGTAGGACATGTGTTGTTGCCTCCTCTCCCATCATGTAGTAATGTCCCTCATTTTGGGCCCCTTTCAGGAATATATATGTCCCCATACTGGGCCCTTTCCTGGTTTATATGTCCTCCATCCTGGTATATATGTCCACTATCCTGGGCACATCCTGGTATATATATATATACTGGTAGATACTGTATGTCTCCATCTTGAGCAGGGCCCTGTTGCATTTACGTGTGCTGTGTTCAGGCCACTAAACGTGTGTGATCGACAATATTGAAGTCGTTCGACGCTTGTTTCCCGGCCTCTTTACACCAACTGAGAAAGAATGATGGGACAGAACAATCACTATTTGATGAATCTGTCCCCATACATTATCATGTTATCAGCAGCACATCTACAGTTTACACTGGCGATGTGCTGCTGAGAACAATGATTTTGTTCCGGCATAAACAATCCAATCACTCGATGAATATGCAGCATTTTGCTTGTTTAGTATAATACATCCTTAGTCCTCCATATATTATAATGTGCACCACAGTCCTCCATATTGTAAAATGCACACCCCATAGTCCTCTATATAATATAATGTGCCCCATAGTCCTCCATATAGTATAATACACTCCCCATAGTCCTCCATATAGTATAATATGCTCCCCATAGTCCTCCACATAGTATAATACACTCCCTATAGTCCTCCATATAGTATTATACACTCCCTATAGTCCTCCATATATTAAAATACACTCCTCAGTCCTCAATGTAGTATATATACACTCCTCATAGTGCTCCATATAGTATAATGCACCGCCATAGTCATCCATGTAGTACAATTCACTTCCCATAGTATAATGCACCCCATAGTTCTTCATATAGTATAATGTATTCCCATAGTCCTCGATACAGTATAATGAAAGCCACATATAGTGTAATGCAGCCAACCCACAGAGTATAATGCACCCTCACCATACAATATAATGTCACCCCCATAGAATATAATGCAGCCCCCTCATAGTATAATGCAGCCACTCCATAGAATATATGGTAGCCCACCACAGAATATAATGCAGCCCCTCCATAGAATATAATGCAGCCTCCTTATATAGTATAATGTAGCCTTCCTCATATAGTATAATGCAGCCCCCATAGAATATAATGTTGCCCCCTCATAGAGTATAATGAAGCCCCCCATACAATATAATCTAGCCCCATAGAATATAATGCAGCCCCCCATAGAATACAATGTAACTCCCTCATATAGTATGATATAGCCCCTCATAGAGTATAATGCAATCACCCCCATAGAATATAATAAATATAGAATATAATGTAGCCCCCATAGAATATAATACAACCCACCTCCCCATAGAATATAATGTACCCCCAAAGAATATAATACAGCCCACCTCCCAATAGGATATAATGTAACCCCCATAGAATATAATACAGTCCACCTCCCCAAAGATTGTAATGTAGCCCCATCAAAGAGTATGATGCAATCCCCCTCATAGAATATAATACAGCCCCACTATAGAATATAATGTAGCCCCCTATAGAATATAAGACAGCTTCCTATAGAATATAATATAGCCCCCCTAGAATATAATACAGCCTCCCATAGAATATAATGTACCCCCATAGAATATAATACAGTCCACCTCCCATAGAATATAATGTAGCTACCCCATAGAATATAATGTAGCCCCCATAGAATATAATGTCCCTCTACAATATAATATAGCCCACCTCCCCATAGAATTAATGTACCCCACAAAATAT
>JARQOD010000004.1:152007535-152081552 GCA_033576555.1 Oophaga sylvatica | reverse complement strand
TCCAGCTTAGAGACCCAAAACTTGAAAGGGGAAGACCCATCTGGGAGTACACTGAGAGGGCAAGACAAGTAGTCTGTCACCATCTTACGGAAACGTTGCCTCCTGGTGAATGGAGGCGTCTCGGATGGTGTAGACATTGGTGGCTCTGACACAAAACTTCGCCACATTTGGAACATACTGGTCTTGCCCCCCTGTGTAGAGGCGCTGCTTGTGCTCCCTCTTGTTGCAGAGCTGTCTCCATTTGCCTCCACGCACAGAGCTGCTTGTAAAGCAGTAGCAGCAGCGTTCTCGGCTGGAATGGAGAACATTATGGATTGCACCAGTGTGTCTTTGTACTCCCGCATTTTACGCTCCCGGTTCAACGGTGTGTGATGAGGCTTTGTAAGTTGTCCGGTAGCGAGGGTCTAGGAGGGTGTACACCCAATAATCAGACGTGGTGAGAATGTGGGCGATGCGGCGGTCGTTTCTCAGGCACTGCAGCATGAAATCAACCATGTGCTGCAGACTCCCAACTGGCCAAGAAACGCTGTCCTCTGTAAGAGGTGTCATCTGACCTGCTCTGCATCACCCCACCCTCGCTCTACATACTGACTAGAGCGTTGTGTACCTCCCTGTTAGCGATTTCTTCCTCCTCCATTGACTCTCCTCATCCTCCTCACAAAGTGAGCTCTGCAAAGCCCTTTGGGAGGAACCACGTTGCGCTGACTGTCCAAAGGTGATGGAATTTGTGTTCCTCATTCCCCACTCTCCAAAACCTCATCCCTTAGTGCTTGCAGTGTTTTTTGAAGAAGCAGGCAGATAAGGGGGACAGTCAGGCTGACTAGTGCATCATCTGCACTCGCCATCCGCGTGTTGACTCATCAAACGCACGCAAAAACGTGGCAGATGTCCTTCATAGAGGCCCACTCAGTAGTGGTGAAGTGTGAACGGCACAAATTGCGTGTTGTTGCAGCTGATACTCCATTACTGCTGTCTGCTGCTCACACAACCGCTCCAACATATGTAACGTGGAATTCCACCTGGTGGGTACGTCACATATGATGCGATGTTCAGGAAGGCGCAATCTGCGTTGCAGAGCTGCAATGCGCGATCTGGCCATGCTGGAACGTCGCAAGTGAGCGCACTCTAGGCGGACCTTGTGCAGCAGTGCATCAAGATCCGGATAGTCCCTCAAAAAACTCTGCACGACCAAGTTGAGCACATGTGCCAGACATGGTATGTGAGTGAGGTTGCCAAGGGCCAGAGCTGCCACCAGATTTCGGCCATTGTCACACACTACCAAGCCTGGCTGGAGATTCGCTGGCAAAAACCACACGTCGCTCTCCTGCTTGATGGCATTCCAGACCTCCTGCGCTGTGTGGCTTCGATTCCCCATGGAAATTAATTTCAGGACGGCCTGTTGACGTTTGGCCACGGCTGTGCTCATATCGGTCGCAACAGGTAAGCGTTCACGGGTCCATGTGGAGGTAGACCGTGACGGCTCCTGCAGCAATGATTCTGAGGAACTGGAGTAGGAGGAGGAGTCAATGTGTACAGACTGGATTCCAGCAATCCTTGGAGTTGGCAGAACACGTACAGCGCCACTCGCAACATCTGTACCCGGCTCCACAACATTGACCCAATGGGCAGTGAGGGAAAGGTATCGCCCCTGGCCATGGGTACTGGTCCACGCATCAGTGGTCAGGTGGACCTTGCTACTGACGGCGTTTAGGAGCGCATGTTTAATTTTTCCCTCAACATGCTTTTGCAGAGCAGGGACGGCTTGCCTGCTGAAATAAAATCGGCTTGGCACATTGTATTGTGGGACTGCCAATGCTATTAAGTTCCGGAAACTGTCAGACTCCACCAGCCTGAATGACAGCATTTCAAGGGACAGGAGTTTTGCAATGCCAGCATTCAGAGCCTGTGCTCGTGGATGGTTTGCCGAGTATGGCCGTCTTTTATCCCATGCCTGTGCTACCGATGGCTGTTTTGTGGCCTGGGAGTGTGAGGATGACAGGGAACTTGCAGCTGTGGGTGGAATAACACTTTGTCTCTGGACAACAGTGACCGAGGTTCTTCCATGGCGATCGTGTGAGGAAGCCGAACCAGCTGTGTGTGAGCTGGAGGAAGAGGCTCCACCACGAACTGAAGATGTAGGTGCTGCTGTAGGTTGGCCTACATCTCCAGCGTGTCTTTGTAACTCAACTACGTGCTTTGTCCGCACATGTTTCCACTTATTAGTGGTATTGAGGTTACTGACACTTTTACCTCTTTTTACTTTTTGCTTACACAGCTTGCATTTGACATAGCAAATATCATCTGCAAGTGTGTCAAAAAAGGACCACGCAGTGCAAGTCCTGGGAGCGCCCGTTTTGACTTTTGGAAGATAACTGCTCCCAACAGGTGCCAAACTGGAGGCTACAGGCAACCGAGTCTGCAGCCTACCTCTCCCTCCTGTTTGTACCGTTGGGCCAATCTCTTCCTCAGAGCTGCTCCCACCACCTTCCTGTTCCTCACGCCATGTTGGGTCTTGGACCTCATCATCTCCACTACCCTCTTCCAACACCTGCTGCTGTTGGGTGATCTGGACAGCACCATGCTCAACAGAAACTGGCAACTGAGTCTCATCATCATCAGATGTGTTCTGCTGTGTGCTGACCATCGGCACTGGCTCACCCGCCTCTTCAGATTCAGAGAGACACAGCTGTTGCGCATCACTGCATACTCCCTCTTCTTCAAATTCCAGAATGCTGCTTGGCTGGGCCCCTGTTTGCAAGCCAACAGATTCTGAGAACAGAAGCAGAGACTCAGCTGGCTCCAGTTCAGAACTCTCTGACTGCCTGGGCAATTTGACAGGCGGTGAACAGACAGATGGTTGATCAACAGTGTTGTGGTCCTGAGAGGAGGTGGAAGCAATTGAAGTCGATGCATTGGCTGCCATCCAACCAAAAACGGCTTCAATTTGTTCTTCCCGCAGCAGGGGGGTACGCTGAGCTCCTACAAAAGTGCGCATAAAGGAACGCTCACGGGGAAAACTGGTGGATGCTGTGTCACTGGGGGCGGCAGCAGCCACAGAATCCCCACGTCCTCTCCCTGCTGAAACTCCACGGCCACGACCACGTGCCTTACTCCCTGCCTTCTTCATCTTGGTAGATTGATAAAGAAAGTCAGAAAAGTTATAAGGCCTAAGTGTGGTTATTACGCAGAGACTGCAGTGAACACTGCACACAACTGTTCACTATCTCTGAAAGGCTCCTTTCTGTAATTCTATAGTGTTTGCAACCAATGTATTGGATACGGATGGAAGCGCGTCACACTAATAGATTTGAGTTATTTGAAATGGTATGGAGCAGCACCAATTAGAGAAAAATGACAAGGATGAGGCAGTGACACACGTTCAGCAGACTACAACCAGCAGTGGTTGAACAAGTAACTGGAGCGTGATCTGCACTCAAAAAAAAAACCTCACAGACTACAGTAAACACTGCAGACAGTTGTTCACTAGCACTGAAAGGCTCCGCTATGTACTTCTATAGTGTTTGCAACCAATGTATTGGATACGGATGGAAGCGCATCACACTAATAGATTTGAGTTATTTGAAATGGTATGGAGCAGCACCAATTTGAGAAAAATGATAAGGATGAGGCAGTGACACACGTTCAGCAGACTACAACCAGCAGTGGTTGAAGAACTAACTGGAGCGTGATCTGCACTCAAAAAAAACAAAAATCACAGACTAGAGAGAACACTGAACACAACTGTTCACTATCTCTGAAAGGCTCCTTTCTGTAATTCTATAGTGTTTGCAACCAATGTATTGGATACGGATGGAAGCGCGTCACACTATAATTTCAATTGAATGGAGCAGCAAGAATTACACTAAAGAAAAAAAAAAGAGTCTGTGAGTGACACGTGCAGATGCCTACAAACAGCGTTGGATGCAGAGCAAACTGCAGCGTCACCTGCACTCTCACACACACCTTGCAGAGCTGTGAAAACAACACTGCAGGCAAAAGGAAGCTTTACACAGCCGGTGGTAAACTAGCCTGCCTAGAGCACAGTACACAAAATCGCAATCTCTAACTGTCCCTCAGAGTCAGCAGAGCAGCGTTCTGTCCCTTACTGAATTCACAGCACAGTGACGCTAAAATGGCGGCGGCGCCTTTTATAGTGCATTCTGACATCATTTCAGCAGCCAATCACAGCCATGCCATTAGTTAAGATGACCGCAGCAGTACAGGATGTGCCCACACTTCTTAGGATTCCTCATTGGCTGACTAAAATCACATTGCCTCTCAAAGAATTATGGGAACTTCCGATTCCGGTATACGATATATGAAAAATATCGGAACTAAGTATCGGAATTCCGATACAGCGAATATCGGCCGATACCCGATACTTGCGGTATCGGAATGCTCAACTCTAGTTACTAGAAGGGCAGTGAACTTGTCAGGTCCCGTATGCCGCGCTCTCTTTTGCAAACTTTTATGATATTCTGTGCAGCGAGTGGCTAACGCTGCAACAAGGGGTTCAGTGAAATGTGTGATAAGTCCCTGATGTGAATAATTTCACCTGTTTATATCTTATTGAACCCAAGAGCTTATTTCTTCCATTAGTAGATTATATGGTAATGATGCTACATTTTGTGTTTCTATAAATGCAGAGTGTGGAAGGGGAACATCATGAGAAAGCAGTTGAGCTGTTGAAAGCTGCAAAAGATACTGTTAAACTTGTGGTGCGATACACGCCCAAGGTGCTGGATGAAATGGAGGCTCGTTTTGAGAAGCTGAGGACCGCAAGACGCAGACAGCAGCAGCAGTTACTAATTCAGCAGCAGCAGCAACAGCAGCAACAGGCACAACAAAACCATATGTCGTAGGTGAGAGTTTTCATTGCTTTCACGGCTTATCTGTGAACATTGTAATGCACTGAGATAAAATAAAACTAAAATAGCCAAAAAAATAAAAGGAACTTTGAAATTAACCAAAAATTCAAGTATAAAACATAGCAAAAAGGCAATGGTATTAACCAGCCAAAGTCACTGAAACTAATGCACTAACCGGAAGCAGCAGACCACCTTAATAATAGAGGTTACACAGATGCTAAATACTCCAGTTCATGGAGGGGGTTATTGCCCAGTATTAGAATTGCACACAGATGAGGCTTGCAAAAGGGTACACTTACACACATGTATAGCTCAGTGTCCAGCCAATAGCCTATTAAACACCCATACTATTTGATCAGGCAGGTTGCTCTGCACTCTAAAAGTGCATAACTAAGGGACAGGCCTCTAGCTCCAAGGTCACCATTGATGGGCCTGGCTGCTCCTGTAAAAAAATATAAAATGTGCCTAAAAATATAGTGTGTGTGTGTATATATATATATATATAAGATATTGGTCGATATCTTGGCCAAAATACGCAAGCTCGCAACCCAAGGGTCTTCACTGTCAAGTTCCTTTTCAAACTAGAGTCAAAATTTGAATCTGCTCCCCCCCATCCTTCATGTTGGTCAGATGTATCGGTTCTTGTAGTGTTTTAAATCCTAGTAGGACATGTGTTGTTGCCTCCTCTCCCATCATGTAGTAATGTCCCTCATTTTGGGCCCCTTTCAGGAATATATATGTCCCCATACTGGGCCCTTTCCTGGTTTATATGTCCTCCATCCTGGTATATATGTCCACTATCCTGGGCACATCCTGGTATATATATATATACTGGTAGATACTGTATGTCTCCATCTTGAGCAGGGCCCTGTTGCATTTACGTGTGCTGTGTTCAGGCCACTAAACGTGTGTGATCGACAATATTGAAGTCGTTCGACGCTTGTTTCCCGGCCTCTTTACACCAACTGAGAAAGAATGATGGGACAGAACAATCACTATTTGATGAATCTGTCCCCATACATTATCATGTTATCAGCAGCACATCTACAGTTTACACTGGCGATGTGCTGCTGAGAACAATGATTTTTGTTCCGGCATAAACAATCCAATCACTCGATGAATATGCAGCATTTTGCTTGTTTAGTATAATACATCCCTTAGTCCTCCATATATTATAATGTGCACCACAGTCCTCCATATTGTAAAATGCACACCCCATAGTCCTCTATATAATATAATGTGCCCCATAGTCCTCCATATAGTATAATACACTCCCCATAGTCCTCCATATAGTATAATATGCTCCCCATAGTCCTCCACATAGTATAATACACTCCCTATAGTCCTCCATATAGTATTATACACTCCCTATAGTCCTCCATATATTAAAATACACTCCTCAGTCCTCAATGTAGTATAATACACTCCTCATAGTGCTCCATATAGTATAATGCACCGCCATAGTCATCCATGTAGTACAATTCACTTCCCATAGTATAATGCACCCCATAGTTCTTCATATAGTATAATGTATTCCCCATAGTCCTCGATACAGTATAATGAAAGCCACATATAGTGTAATGCAGCCAACCCACAGAGTATAATGCACCCTCACCATACAATATAATGTCACCCCCATAGAATATAATGCAGCCCCCTCATAGTATAATGCAGCCACTCCATAGAATATATGGTAGCCCACCACAGAATATAATGCAGCCCCTCCATAGAATATAATGCAGCCTCCTTATATAGTATAATGTAGCCTTCCTCATATAGTATAATGCAGCCCCCATAGAATATAATGTTGCCCCCTCATAGAGTATAATGAAGCCCCCCATACAATATAATCTAGCCCCATAGAATATAATGCAGCCCCCATAGAATACAATGTAACTCCCTCATATAGTATGATATAGCCCCTCATAGAGTATAATGCAATCACCCCCATAGAATATAATAAATATAGAATATAATGTAGCCCCCCATAGAATATAATACAACCCACCTCCCCATAGAATATAATGTACCCCCCAAAGAATATAATACAGCCCACCTCCCAATAGGATATAATGTAACCCCCATAGAATATAATACAGTCCACCTCCCCAAAGATTGTAATGTAGCCCCATCAAAGAGTATGATGCAATCCCCCCTCATAGAATATAATACAGCCCCACTATAGAATATAATGTAGCCCCCTATAGAATATAAGACAGCTTCCTATAGAATATAATATAGCCCCCCTAGAATATAATACAGCCTCCCATAGAATATAATGTACCCCCATAGAATATAATACAGTCCACCTCCCCATAGAATATAATGTAGCTACCCCATAGAATATAATGTAGCCCCCATAGAATATAATGTCCCCTCTACAATATAATATAGCCCACCTCCCCATAGAATATAATGTACCCCCACAAAATATAATACAGACCACCTCCCCATAGAATGTAATGTACACCCCATAGAATATAATGTACCACCCATAGAATATAATACAGCCCATCTCCCCATAGAATATAATGTACCCCCCATAGAATATGATACCCCTTTAGGAGCAAGGGAGACAGGCACAAGAGGACACAAGAGGACTTTCAGGGCAGAGTAGATAAGGACGCATGGGGAGACGGGCTGCAGGGAGACAGGGGAAGGCAGGGGTGGGAGACTTGGGAGCAAGGAAGAAGGGAGCACAGGGATTACGAGGACAGGGTAGATGGGGACACACGGTGAGTAAGGGTCACAAGGGGCAAGAGATAGGGGAAGAAGGGGATGCAGGGGAGACTTGAGAGCAGGGCAGACGGGTCACACGGGGACATGGGGCAGGGAATGCATGGGGGTGCAGGAGGACTCAAAGCATAGGATATGGAGAGCATTGGGGGACCAGGGGAGGAGGGACAAGGTGCGTACAGGGGCCAGGAGGAGCACAATGACCTGAACCTGGGGACCTACGAGGACATGGGGCACGGGAGAGCAGGGAGCAAGCACAGATCATGGAAGAAACGATGCTGGTGTCACAGGGGGCCGGGGACGCTGGGGGGCCGAGGATGGGGACCCATGAGCAGCAGACATAGCTCACTGCCGCCGGTCCCATACACCTCCATGTTCATCCCCAGATCCTCCAGATGGCTGAGCCACTGCGGCATCCCCTCCCAGCTCCTAAAGGGGGAGAGGTGAGAATACCCCCTCCGGAGCCACCTGTTCCTGGTCCCCGCTGCCGCTACAGGCTCCACCAATATAGCGGCCGCCGTCAAATGTGCAGATGCTGCACTGCCCAGGCCCCGCACACAATGGGTGCGCTATGAAGTGACGCCATCACGCACCCACAGTGTCAGAGGCAGGGGGGAATGATGGGAGATGGAGCTTCATCTGATTCCCTCTCCTCCATCATTGCTTTGAACTGTATCGGCATCCTCATAATGACACCGGTATAGTTCAATGCGGCGGCAGGTGGAGTCGGCGCTGGTGGCAGGCGGGCCCCCCTGACCAACGGGCCCCATAGCGGCTGCGTGATGTGCCGCTATTAGTGGCACGCCACTGGCTGGGGGGCCCCTGGGGGAGCGGGGGCCTTAGGCAGCTACCTGGTCTGCCTGCCCCTAACGCTGGCCCTGATCTTGAGTGGACCTCGGTATATATGTCTCCCATCCTGGTATATACAGTGGGGGAAATAAGTATTTGATCCCTTGCTGATTTTGTAAGTTTGCCCACTGACAAAGACATGACAGTCTATAATTTTAAGGAAAGGTTAATTTTAACATTGAGAGATAGAATATCAAAAATAAAATCCAGAAAATCACATTGTATAAATTATTTCTCACTGCAAAATGCAAATAAATTTATATAAGTTTTTGATCCCCTACCAACCATTAAGAGTTCTGGCTCCTACAGACCTGCTAGACTCTCCTAATCAACTTGTTACCTGCATTAGACAGCTGTCTTACATTGTCACCTTTATAAAAGACTCCTGTCCACAGAATCAGTCAGACTCTAACCTCTACAACATGGGCAAGACCAAGGAGCTTTATAAGGATGTCAGGGACAAGATCATAGACCTGCACAAAGCAGGAATGGGCTACAAAACCATACGTAAGATGCTGGGTGAGAAGGAGACAACTGTTGGTGCAATAGTAAGAAAATGGAAGAAATATAAAATGACTGTCAATCGACATCGATCTGGGGCACCATGCAAAATCTCACCTTTTGGGGTATCCTTGATCATGTGGAAGGTGAGAGATCAGCCTAAAACTACATAGGGGGAGCTTGTTAATGATCTCAAGGCAGCTGGGACCACAGTCACCAAGAAAACCATTGGTAACACATTATGCTGTAAAGGTTTAAAATCTTGCAGTGCCCTCAAGGTCCTCCTGCTCAAGAAGGCACATGTGCAGGTTCATCTGAAGTTTGTCAATGAACACCTGGATGATTCTGTGAGTGATTGGGAGAAGGTGCTGTGGTCAGATGAGACAAAAATTGAGCTCTTTGGCATTAACTCAACTCGCTCAGTTTGGAGGAAGAGAAATGCTGCCTATGACCCAAAGAACACCATCCCCACTGTTAAGCATGGAGGTAGAAACAATATGTTTTGGGGTGTTTCTCTGCTAAGGGCACAGGACTACTTCACCGCATCAGTGGGAGAATGGATGGAGCCATGTACCGTAAAATCCTGAGAGACAACCTCCTTCCCTCCGCCAGGACATTAAAAATGGGTCCTGGCTGAGTCTTCCAGCAAGACAATGACCCAAAACATACAGCCAAGGCAACAAAGGAGTGGCTCCAAAAGAAGCACATTAAGGTCATGGTGTGACCTAGCCAGTCTCCAGACCTTAATCCCAAAGAAAACTTATGGAGAGAGTTAAAGCTCCGAGTTGCCAAGCAACGGTCTCAAAATCTTAATGATTTAGAGATCTGCGAAGAGGAGTGGACCAAAATTCTTCCTGATATGTGCGCAAACCTCATCATCAACTACAAAAAAACATCTGACTGCTTGCCAACAAGGGTTTTACCACCAAGCATTAAGTCTTGCTTGCCAGAGGGATCAAATGCGTATTTCTCACTGCAAAATGCAAATAAATGTATATAATTTATACAATGTGATTTTCTGGATTTTATTTTTGATATTCTATCTCTCAATGTTAAAATTAATCTACCATTAAAATTATAGACTGTTCATACCTTTGTCAGTGTGCAAACTTACAAAATCAGCAAGGGATCAAATACTTATTTCCCCCACTGTATGTCCCACATTCTGAGCCCCTTCATGATAAAATATGTCTCCTATTCTGGGCCCCTTCTTATATATATATAAATTTCACACATCCTGGTATATATGTCCCCAATCATTTTATTTATGTCATCCATACAGGTATATACAGTACAGACCAAAAGTTTGGACACACCTTCTCATTCAACGATTTTTCTGTATTTTCATGACTGTGAAAATTGTAGAATCACACTGAATTAACACATGTGGAATTATACATTACACTTTACAAAAAAGTGTGAAACAACTGAAAATATGTCTTATATTCTAGGTTCTTCAAAGTAGCCACCTTTTTCTTAGATTACAGAAAAGGTGAACGGATGGACTCTACATGCCTGGTTCCCACCGTGAAGCATGGAGGAGGTGTGATAATGTGGGGGTGCTTTGCTGGTGACACTGTTGGGGATCTATTCAAAATTGAAGGCATACTGAACCAGCATGGCTACCACAGCATCTTGAAGCAGCATGCTATTCCATCCGGTTTGCGTTTAGTTGGACCATCATTTATTTTTCAACAGGACAATGACCCCAAACACACCTCCAGGCTGTGTAAGGGCTATTTGACCAAGAAGGAGAGTGTTGGGGTGCTATGCCAGATGACCTGGCCTCCACAGTCACCAGACCTGAACCCAATCGAGATGGTTTGGGGTGAGCTGGACCGCTCACCGCTTCAATTTTGAATAATCCCCAACAGTGTCACCAGCAAAGCACCCCCACACCATCACACCACCTCCTCTCCATGCTTCACATTGGGAACTAGGCATGTAGAGTTCATCCGTTCACCTTTTCTGCGTGCAAAGCAGTAATCAAAGCAAAAGGTGGCTACTTTGAAGAACCTAGAATATAAGACATATTTTCAGTTGTTTCACATATTTTTGTAAAGTGTAATGTATAATTCCACATGGGTTAATTCATAGTTTTGATGCCTTCAGTGTGATTCTACAATTTTCATAGCCATGAAAATACAGAAGAATCTTTGAATGAGAAGGTGTGTCCAAACTTTTGGTCTGTACTGTATGTCTCTCATACTTGGTCCCTTCTTAGTTTATACGTCCGTCATCCAGGTATATATATCCTCCATCCTTGTTCATATGTCCCCTGTTCTGCCGTTGTTCTTCAACGCATAAAAAAATAAACAATTTTACTCACCTTCCACTTTTCCCACAATGTGCGGCGTCCTCTTTTGTAGCCAGCCTCTGACTTCAGCGTTCAAGTAACGGGCAGTGCATGATGTCACCACCATGTGCAGCCAATAACTTACATGCTGATGTCAGCTGCCGGACGTTAATTGGCTGGAGGCGTGTATACCTGTGCAGGGACCCATGAGGTCTCTGCCTCGCAATGCATTTCAGCTGAATGTGAATCCTCGGATGCACATCCAGCTGAAACGTGCTGGCGTCAGCAGGCCACCTCCATCTCCAGGTGGAGTGTGTGACTGCAATCTTTATGCCCCAGCCTTTAAGCACTTAAAATGGTTGTGTTATGAATAAAACATATGTTCTAATACTATATTATAGCATTCTGAGTTAAAGGAATTGTGTACCCTTGTAATGAAAAAAAATATTATGGAAACAAATGGGATCCATCTCATTATGGACTCATTAATTGAATTGTTGCTGTTGAATTCCCCCACAGATTAAAGTTTGTTGATGTGCGTCCTAGTAGTATGGCAAATGGAAATCACATCTATCTATCTATCTATCTATCTATCTATCTATCTATCTTTCTATCTATCTATCTATCTATCTATCTATCTATCATATCTATCTATCTATCTATCTATCTCACATCTATCTACAGCCATGGCCAAAAGTGTTGGCACCCTTGAAATTGTTCCAGAAAATGAAGTGTTTCTCCAGAAAATGATTGCAATTACACATGTTTTATTATACACGTTTATTTCCTTTGTGTAAACAACACAAAAAAAAGGAAAAAAAAGCAAATTGGACATGATTTCACACACAACCCCCAAAATGGGCTGGACAAAATTGTTGGCACTTTTCCAAAATTGTGGGTAAACAACTTTGTTTCAAGCATGTGATGCTCCTTTAAACTCACCAAGTATTAAGTGTGGGCAATGTGAAAATCACACATGAAACCAGATAAAAAGGGGAGAAGTTGACTCAATCTTTGCATTGTGTATCTGTGTGCCACACTAAGCATAGAGAACAGAAAGAGAAGAAGAGAACTGTCTGAGGACTTGAGAACCTAAATTGCTGAAAAATATCAACAATGTCAAGGTCACAAGTCCATCTCCAGAAATCTTCATGCTCCTTTGTCCACAGTGCGCAACATAATCAAGAAGTTTTATAACCCATGGCACTGTAGTTAATCTTCCTGGACGTGGATGGCAGAAAAAAATTGAAAGGTTGCAAAACAGGATAGTCGAGATGGTGTATAAGCTGCCTAATCAAGTTCCAAAGAAACTCAAGCTGTCCTGCGGGCTCAGGGTGCATTACTGTCAGCGCAAGCTATCCATCGACATTTGAATGAAATGAAACACTAGGGCAGGAGACCCATTTGGACCCCACTGCTGATAGAAACATAAAAAAACTAAACTTCAGTTTGCCAAAATGTACATGAGTAAGCCAAAATCCTTCTGAGAAAGCATCTTGTGGACAGATGAGACCAAGATAAAGCTTTTTGGTAAATCAAATCATTCTACTGTTTGCCAAAATGGAATGATGCCTATAAAGAAAAGAACACAGTACCTACAGTCAAATATGGTGAAGGCTCAAAGATATTTTGGGGTTGTTTTGCTGCCTCTGGCACTGGGTGCATTGACTGTGTGCAACGCATCATGAAATCTGAAGATTACCAAAGGATTTTAGGTCGCAATGTAGTGCCCAGTGTCAGAAAGCTGGGTTTACGTCTTAGGTCATGGGTTTTCCATCAGAACAATGACCCCAAACATACTTCAAGAAGCACCCAGAAATGGATGGAAGCAAAGTGCTGGAAAGTTCTGATGTGGCCAGCAATGAGTCCGTATCTAAATCCCATTGACAACACGTGTGGAGAGATCTTAGAATTGCTATCGGGAGAAGGAACCCTTCAATTATGAGAGTCCTGGAGCAGTTTGTAAAAGAAGATTGGTCAAAAATTCCAGCTGAGAGGTGTAAGAAGCTTGTTGATGTTTGTTGTAAGCGATTGATTGCAATTATTTATTCCATAGGGAGTGCAACCAAATATTAAGTTGAAGGTGACAACAATTTTGTCCTGCACATTTATCTATATCTATCTATCCATCCCATTGTATCTGTTTAACTATCTATTTAAAAAAAAGTTTATTTTTTGTATTAAAGTATTTTCTCCTCAGATTAATAAAATGTATCTTCTCAAGCTTTTACACTATTTTGTTCAGAATCCTTGACCTCGACAATGTATTCATTTGCTCTCAGTTGGTTTGCTCTTTGCTTTCACTGCAGGTTTTTCTCCAGAAAGAAACACCGATAGATCAGTGGCAATAAAGCAATTCCACAAGGAGTCAATTTTCCAAAGGAACAGAAGAGTATTTGTTCTCCTCATCCAGCATGGCGATGGGTCGATATATTCCTTTGGCTAAGCTATTTAAAAGCTTTTACTATAAAGGTGATGTGTTCGATAGTTAGGAGAACCTCTTTGTTTTGGACCTACCCTCCAATATTTATTGTAACCATATAATTTACAGTAGTATTGTGTAAGGAGGATGAATCAGTCTGTATTGATGGGTTTACTTGTATAGTTTGGCCTGAGTGCCTGGGATTGTCTAGAAATCCTCATTGTTCACTGGACACCAAACTGCATCAGTTTAGTGCACTAACGAATCAGCACTTGTATACACTCAAGAATAATATCCTGTACTGTATATTGTATAATTTAAGACTTGTTGTTTGTAAGAAAATTCAATATTTTTTCCTTACAATAGGTATCACATTTATACGGTTTTGCGTTATTATTAGGCAGAGCAGCATTTCCTTTTGTGTTTTGTATGTTTAACCAATATTAGATACTGTAGCTGCCGCAAACTTAGAAAATAAACATGTATTTTACATATAATTATTGTATGTAGCATTTATGAACATATTGTATATGAGGCAGATATTACTTGTCTGTGTTGTAGAAGTTTTGTTGTTTTTTTATTTCTTGTTTTATATACTTTGTTACATTTATGTCTGCCCAGTGTTTATATTAATCATTTATTGTCAGAATTAAATATTTTTTAATGAAATTTGTCTTGAAAGTTAATTTTTAAAACTGAAATGACGACTAATATGGCGGACCCAAAAGTCAGGTAGATATGCATAGTTTCCAAACCGGGCAGCTAAATAGTTCACTTAACCCCATCACAACATCGTACATGTACGGTGCTTTGATATGTGTGCTCCCACAAACCATTGTACATGTACGCGGGCTCACTCCGAGCACCGGAGAGATCAAAAGTGCATGTCAGCGCTTTATGAGAGCTGACACCCTGCAGCAACACCTACGATCGGTGCTAGAGCCGATCATGGGCATTTAAATCTCAGATGTTGTCAATAGCGACAGCAACATCGATCGAGATAGTAAAGGGAGGGAACTCCCTCTCTGCTCTGATCGGTACAACAAGATTCAAGATCGCAATCGTCTCCATGGTGACCCCGGGCTGAAATATGGCCGTGGGGTAACCGAGATATGGTGGCCTGTAAGCTGCTGCTCAGAGCAGGAGCTGACACGTCTTCTCCCTGGCTGTGATGCCCTGATCTAATGCCCTGGAATGTAAAAGCATTGAAGAATATTAGATCAGCGATCAGGGCAGGGAAAGTTGATGTCCCGTACTGCGACAAAGTAAAATTTTCCATTTTTGTTTCAAAATTGTTAAAATATATTATGAAAGTAAAGAACAAAATAAGATGAAAAAATATTAATCCAATATGTATTATTTAAGTGAAAACAAAGTACACATATTTGGCATTGCCTAGTCCAGAACGATCTGACCTATAAAACTGTCGTTCTAGTTAACCCCTTCAGAGAACACAGTACGAAAAAAAAAAAGTGGCAAAAAACTATGCTTTTTCATCATATAGCTGAGGTAGAATGAAAAAGTCAAATCTAAATAAAAATCATATCTTGTCAGGCATAAAACAAGCCGCAATACAGCTCCATCAGTGGAAAAATAAAAAAGCTATCGCTCTCAAAATAAAGCAATGTGAAAACAATCCTTTTTTTTCTATAAAAGTTTTAGGTTGTGGTTCCACGGTCAGGAAACACAGCGCTTTGGACGGAGCGGAAATTCCGCTCCACCCAAAACCCCGCCCCCTTCTGAACGCGCGCTCATTCCGGATGTGTTCATGGAACACCTCCGGAACACATCCGGAATGACCACAGGGCTACATAACCCTGTGTTATTTCCCTTGCGGCGACGCATCGTCGCCGCCAGGGAATAGGACATGCTGCGGTCTGAAAAGACGCGCCGCATGTCCGGAAACGCAGGTCTTCCGCCTGCATGTTTTGCAGCATAGTGGAGACGGGATTTCTTGAAATCTGGACGCTGCGTGTTTGACGCTGCGCCAACGCACAGCGTCAAACACGCAGCTAATCCGGACTGTTTCCTGATAGTGGAAACATACCCTTATTGCGTAAAAGAGCCAAAACTTTAAAAAATTATATAAATTGTACTGCCAGAAGAATAAAGCTGCCTTATCACTTTTAGCTCACAATGAGCGGTATAAAAAAAATTAACTGAATTGCTATATTTTTGTTCATTCTGTCTCCCAAAAATTGGAATAGAAAGCGATCAAAAAATGTCATGTGCCCAAAATTGGAACCAATAAAAATGTCATTTCGTCCTGCATAAAACAAGCCATCACATGACTCTGTCGGCAGAAAATAGAATAATTATAGCTCTCTAAATATGGCAACGTAAACATTTTGTTTTGCAATAAAAAGCGTTTCTTGTGAGTAATAGAAGCCAAACATAAAAAAATATATAAATCTGGTATCGCTGTAATCGCACTGACCCAAAGAATAAAGTTGTCTAATCACTTATACTGCACAAGAAATTGCGTAAAACATAAATAGAACAAATTCTTAACCTGCTGTTTTCTTCATTTTGGCTCCCAAAGATCACAGTAAGGGCTCATACTCACTGGCGACGAAAACAGATGATATTCAGCCGATAAAAAATCGGATTCAAATCTGACCAATGTTATTCAATAGGTGAGTTCTCATTTGCGATTTTTTTGCTCAGCCGAAATCGGTGTGAGAAAAAAATCGCAACATGCTGCGATTTGATGCGAATTTGGCATGATAATCGCCAATGCAAGTCAATGGGTGCGAGAAATCATTGCACAGCACTCGCACCATGCGAGTGCTGTCCGATTTATACGCACCAGTCTCCTTTGAAAAGCCGGCAATTCATACCCCGGCTACTGTAAAATCACACTGACAGCTCACAAAACACTAGATACATTCACATAGAATACATATATATATATATATATATACATGTCATTGTGACACATACATATATATATATATATATATATATTTATAGTTTATACACTTCTACATAGTATAATAGCCATTAATTCAATTACCGGATTTTGTGAAATGACAGAACTCGACATGAAATGACACATGGTTTACACACAGTTAACCATGTCATTTCATGTAGTTTGATATATGGTTTGAACTTACAATTACATGAGTGTATATGTGCAAAATTGCAGACATGTAGGGGTTAATTAAAGGTGTAAATTCGTTGAAAAAAAATGCGTGGGCTCTCGCTGTATTTTCTCCACCAGACAGACAAAGCAAGCGAGTGGGGGCAAATAATAATAGCCCAGGGAGGGTGCATTTATTTTGTGCCCCCCTGGCTACTAACATCTGCCCCTAGACACCCCAGAAAAGGCAAATCTATAATTAGATTAGCCCTTTCTGGCACTTTGCCCGTCTATTCCCATTGCCCTGTAGCGGTGGCGAATGGGTTAATAAGGGGTTAAAGCCACCTTGCAATTGAAAGGTGACTTTAAGCCAGGTTAATAATTGAGAGCTGTCAATTAGACAACTATCAATTATTAATCCTATTGTATGAAAGAAAAATCAAACACACACACTTTAATAAAAAATCATTTTAATGAAATAATCAGTTTTTGACCATCTTTTATTTTCCTGCTAAAACCATTTCCTGTAATAAAAATAAAATAAAAAAGCAAAATTATTCTTACCTATCCGATGCACAGTCAGGTCCCACGCTGTAATCCATCAGAAAGGGTTAACAGGTTACAGCTAGCAGGCAGCTAATGCTGCCTGCTGAGCTGTTACCCCTGAATGAATAAGTTCCTCTCCCGGCGAAAGGAGAGGAAGTGATTAATGTGTGAAGCTTAATTGATTTATTCCCACTTTCACTTCAGGTCAGGTCACTACACTACACTACAGGTCACGGAAACTACAACCTTTACTACAGAAAGATGCCCGATTACAATCCATATTTCCAGACCCCCACTACTGTGTTTTAGGCAGCCCCCAAATCTAAGAAGCATCATTGTCAGAAGCTCCCTGTCCTCCCCAACAGCTGCAGGAACCTTTCCTTGCAACCAGAAGAAATGCAAAACCTGCCCATTTATAATGACCACGGACAAGATAAAGATCCCCAACTCCCATCAGGACTACAAGATCCCAGGTACTTTCAGCTGCATCACATCTAATGTGGTGTACCTAATTATATGTACTACATGTCCAACTGGGGGTCTGTATGTGGGGGAAACAGGGCAAAAACTGAGAACAAGGATGATTTCCCATCGCCACACAATAAGAGAAAAAAGAATGGATCTACCTGTGGCAAAACACTTTTGTATGCCCGGTCATAGCATGATGGACATGAAATTACTTGTATTAAAATCTAACTTTAAATCTAAAGCCCCCGTCTCACATAGCGATATCGCTAGCGAGATCGCTGCTGAGTCACTAGTTTTGTGACGCAGCAGCGAGCTCACCAGCGATATCGCTGTGTGTGACATTCAGCAACGATCAGCCCCCCTGCCGGGTATCGCTGATCGTCGCTGAATGTCCTGGACATTTTTTTGATCGCTGGTCTCCCGCTGACAGGCACGCATCGCTACATGTGACAGGCGGGAGACCAGAGATCCGCTGGTAACCAAGGTACACAGCGGGTTTCCAGGCGCGGGGCTGTGCCTAGAAACCCGCTGTGTACCTTGGATACCAGCTCCCTGCATCAGGGCGCTGGTATCCAAGGTACACTGCGGGTAACTAAGCGATGTTACTCGCAGTGTCGCTTGTACTGATCGCTGCCTGAGCTGCCTGTTTGGCAGCTCAGCAGCGATAATGTAGCGATACACCAGCGATCCTAATCGTTGTCAGGATCGCTAGTGTATCGCTATGTGAGACCCAGCCTTGAGAGAGATAGAAAGGTTTGGGAATATAAGCTCATGATGACCTTTGACACTCTTAGTGCTGGAATGAATATATCCCAAGGATTCATGTCCTTCTACATCAATTAAGGAATCTGCTTCTCTGACCTTCTAGGGGCATCTAAACACAATAGCAGACTCAAATCAGAGGGCAATAAAACTTTCACACTCCTTATCTATGAACTGTTCCAATATTTATGTTCATCCCTCTGCCATAATGACAGTTCTGCTTCACGTCACTTGTCTTATCTTATTGCATTATTTCTGTGCTGTGTTGTGTATAAATATGTGATTCTTCAGCTTTTGTTTTAGTCTTTGCCTGATGAAGAGACCTGAGTAGTCTCGAAAGCTTGCAATTTGTTACCATCTTTTCAGTTAGCCATTAAAAGGTATCAACCACTGAGGACTCTCAAGTCTAAGTATTTTTCTATCTACTGGCTAACACGGTACGAAGATACACATCTTTCCTATATGTAAACCATGTCATTTCATGTCGGGTTCTGTGATTTCACAAAAGCCGGCAATTGAATTAGCGGCTATTACAGTATGTAGAAGTGTATCAACTATAAATATGTTTATATATATATATGTCACAATGATATATATATATATATAGATATATATATATATATATATATCTATATATATATATATATTCTATGTGTGTATATGTATTGTTTCTATTCTTTATTAAAGCTGTCAGTGTGATTTTACAGTATAGTCGGGGATGAATTAGCGGCTATTATACTATGTAGAAGTGTATGACCTATAAATATATTATATATATATATAATAAATATATATAATTATTTGCTTTTTGTGTACATTTTTTTTTTTACAATGTGATTTTTACATGACTTTTTACATAGAGATAACTGCTCTATGTAAAACGTCATGTTAAAATCGCATTGCATACAGATGGAAAACTGATGGAGCAATTAAAAATCGCATACAAATCGCATGACAATCGCATGACAATTGCATATATTCGGACCGTTTCCATCCAGAAAACGGACCGTTTTTTTTCCACAAAAGGGCTCATACTCATTTGCTTGAAAAAAATCGGTCAGTTTTCAGGATGGTCCGATTATGTGCAATTGACATGCGATTTGCTTGCGATTTTTTATAGCACCATCTATTGCATTAGCGATTATCATGCCAAAATCGCATCAAATCGCAGCATGTTGCAATTTTTTTCTCACACCGATTTCGGCTGAGAAAAAAAATTGCAAATGAGATGTCACCTATTGAATAACATTATCGGCTGAAAAGCATCCGTTTTCGGCTCAAGTGAGTATGAGCCCTAAGGCTCGGAACACATTCGTCCTGCGCTCTATGCTGAGTTCTTATACGGGAGTTTCCATGTAAATCTCAGACAGAACCACAGATGGAAGATTCCCAATAATGAGGTGGATGGAGACATTGTAGAGGCCGTCTAGCCTATGATCCCGCAGTGTTCATCTTTTTAAGAGTTCATAAAAGCACGGTCGACCACAGTTTTGTGCACCTCCGAAAAGAACACCACTGAACATAGGCCATATGGAGTCGAGAGTAACTTTGCTGCCTCTTTATAGTGAATGGATCCATTGGGGGCTTCATCTGAATCGCGTAATACACACTTAACGTTGACTACAGGATAAACGTGATACAAAATGTTATGTAAAATGTCCCCAATAAAAGCTATAACTCAATCTAAAAATAAAACAAGTCCTCGCTCAGATCCGTCATCCGTCAATGGAAATATAGGGGGCTTCCACGTTACTGGTATTACAAAGACTCTGGAAAAGTGCTATAGCTTCTCGCCCACCAAAAGAAATTCAGCAAATTCTGCATTGCCAAATCTGTATCTTCTCGCTTTCCGTATCATTACATTGCTTCCCATGTTTCCATGTGCAAATGAGAATAAGGATGATCCCGCTACACTGTAACATCCTTCAGATACAGTATTTGTAGACAGCTATTAAGTATCCTCTTAAATTTCTTTTTTGCAAGCTAAACATTCCCAGATCCTTTAACCATTCCTCGTAAGACATAGTTTGCAATCCACTCACTATCAAGGTAACTCTTCCATGAACTTGCTCAGGTTTTAAATGTTTTTTTTAAAATGTGGTTCCCAGAACTTGCCACAGTATCCAGATGAGGTCTGATCAAGGAGGAGAAAAGAGGGATAATTACTTCCCGCGATCTTGATTCAATGTCTCCCTTATACGTCCCAGAACTGTTTGGCTTTTTTGAGCTGCATAACACTGTTGATTCATGTGCAGTCTGTGATCTATTAGTATACCAAAGACGTTTTCACACGTGCTGTTGCTTAGTTTTATTCCTCCCATTCCTTAGATGTAATTTTTGTTTTTCTTGCCC
Source organism: Oophaga sylvatica (assembly GCA_033576555.1). Lineage (NCBI taxonomy): Eukaryota > Metazoa > Chordata > Amphibia > Anura > Dendrobatidae > Oophaga > Oophaga sylvatica. The sequence goes on along the minus strand of JARQOD010000004.1, from coordinate 152,060,670 downwards.
AGATATAGAATCTTGCATTACTCCCTGGTAAATACCATTCTATGAATCACTGCCCACTATGCAGGCTTATCTAGATCCTTCTGAATCCACTCTTTGTGTTCTTTAGTGTTAGATTATGGCTTTGCATAATCTGCAAATTTGATTAGTCTACCTTCAGTTCCGTTATCTGGAAGATTTATAAATTTCCGTTCATTGTAGTACCCATATATTGTGCCTAGTTCATGCTTCTGGAGAAATGGACCCTGCAAATTAAGCGGGCTCTGTTGTGATGAGAGCCCGCTTAATTTATGGGGTTCATGTCTCCAGAAGCACGAGCTTGGTTCAATATATAGGTACTACATTGTTTGGGCACTACAATGTACAGGAAATTCAATATACGGGCACTACAATATACGGGCACTACAACATACTGGGCACTACAATGTACGGGCACTACAGCATACAGAGAACTGCAATTTATGGGCAATACAATGGCAGATTTGCCATTTTCACTCAGCAACATTCTCTGGTGCTTGTTTCTGGCAAACGCCCACAGACTCAAAATCATCACTGCACCTGTGGATAAATTCCCACAGAGGTGTAATTTCCTAAATGGGGTCATTTAAGGGGCGATTCTACTCTTCAGGGACTTAGAGGCTCTCTATATGAAGTCCGAAAATGATTCTATGATAATTTGTTCTCCAAGAGTCTAATAGCGCGTCGTCCGTTCTGAGTCTTGCAATGTGGCTATGCAGTACTGTACAGCCACATATGGGTTATTGCAATGTTCAGTTAAACTAGTGTGACAAATTTTAGTGCCATTTTTAACCATATCCCCATGTGACAACGTAAAATATGGGGCTAAAACATAATTTTTGACCAATGGTATAAGATTCTGTGACACATCCGTAGTGTATGATCACTACACCCTTAAATGAACTCAATGAGATGTGTAGTTTGTAAAATGAGGTGACTTATAGGAGGTTTCTGCTGTTATGGCACTTAAGGGGCTCTGCTAATGTGACATGGTACCCTCAAAGCATTCCAGCAAAATGTGCACTGTAATATGGCTCCTTCCCTTCTGAGCTTTTTAGTGGGCCTCAAAAGTAGTTTTTGACCACATATTAGGTATTGTCATACTCAGGAGAAATTGTGTCACATATTTTGTGGTCTGCTTTCTCCTATTATACTTTTTGAAAATTGAAAACTTGGGGACAAAGTCACATTTTAGTGGAAAAAAATGGTAATTTTCCATTGACAGCCCAATGTTATATAATTCTGTGAATCACCTAAATGTTAAAAGTGTTCACTACGTGACTAGATGAATTCCTCAAGAGGTGTTATTTCCAAAATGGGGTCACTTGTAGGGGTTTCTGCTGTTTTGACATGTCACAGGCTCTTCCAATGTGACATTGTATCTGCAATCTGTTCCAGCCAAAAATTACACTCCAGAATTCAACTGGTGCTCCTTCCCTTCTGAGCCCTGCCATGTGCCCAAACAGTAGTTTTACACCACATATTAGGTATCAGAGTACTTCTAAATAGCACAACAAATTATATGGTCTATTTTCTCCTGAAACACTTGTGAAAATGAAAAATTTGATTCAAAAGGAACATGTTTGTGGGAAAATGTTTTTCATTTTCACGGCTCAATGTTATAACATTCTGTGAATCACTTGTGGGTTCAAGGTGCTAACCACAATTCTAGGTAAATTTCTAGAGGGGTGTAGTCTCCAAATTGGGATGATTTGTGGAGGAGGTTCCACTGTTTAGCAACATCAGGGGCTCTGCAAACACAACATGGCATCCGCTATCTATTCCAGCCAGTTTTGCGCTCCAAACGTCTATTGGTACTCCTTCCCTTCTGAGCCCTGCTGTGCGCCCAAACAGTAGTTTTTGATAATATATGGGGTATCAGCATACTCAGGAGAAATTGCACAACAAATGTTATGGTACATTTTCTCCTGTTACCCTTGTGAAAATGAAATATTTGGGGGTTTAAAGCAACATTTTTGTGGGAAAAATGTATTTTTTTTTAATTTTCACAGCTCAACATTATAAAATTCTGTGAAGCACCTCAGCATTTAAGGTGCTTAACATACCTCTAGATAAATTCCATGAGGGGTGTAGTTTCTAAAATACACTCACTTGTGGAGAGTTTCCATTCTTTAGGCACATCATGGGCTCTACAAACATGACATGGTGTCCACTATCTATTCCAGGTAATTTTGCGCTCCATAAGTCAAATGGCACTCCTTCCCTTTTGATCCCTGCTGTGCACCCAAACAGTAGTTTTCTTTTACATATGGGGTATTAGCGCACTCAGTATTAGAGTTGAACAAAACAGGTTGGTCAGATTCAAAAATCACTGACTTTCGCCAAATTCGGGTTTCGCTCAGCGAAACCCGACCATAGCGTGATGTCGGCCATGCGGTCGTCGACCCGAGCGCCAAAGTCGGTTTTCCCATAATGCTTGCAGGCGCCTTTTCTCAGCCAATGAGCAAGGACACACACTGTGGGCAACGAGATGAAACGGACAGCGGCCACCACCATCTTAGAGAAGGGCATTGCAGTGATTGGCTTGCTTTGTGTGGCGTCACAGTGGCTATAAAAGCCCTGACCGCCGATCGCCATTTTACTTCTGCCGATCTTAGCGTAGGGAGAGGTTGCTGCTGCTGTTTCTGTTTCTCAGTAGGGAGAGAGTTAGGCAGGAAAGAAAAGTGATTCTGTGCTTGTGCTGATAGCGATTGTGCTGTACAGTTAGTGTGCAGTGACAGGGGAGGATTTTCTTGTATGCAGCAGCAGAGCTGATTATTAGGCTGCCTGCTAGCTGTATTGCTGTGTGTACACTGCTGTGCAGACTGCTTTTTACACAGCACTAATACTTTTATTCTTTTTTTTTGCACAGTTACCGAGCGTTCATTTTTTCCCACACCGTATAGAGCTGTACGCTCCTCACACACTACCGTGTACAAGCTGGTATCACGGACAAATACATGCTGACTACCTGTGTGTGACTCCGGAAATATATACGGAGATTTCAATTTTCCTCAAAACCGTATACAGCTGGTATCTTCTGATACAGTATCATTTTTCTGCCTTCTGTATTACGGTCAAATCCATAATGTGAGAGCGTCTGTGTGTTACTCAGGAAATATATACGGAGATTTACAATTACCCCTAGACTGTATCCAGCTGTAATCTTCTGATACATTACCCTTTTTCAGCTTTTTATATTCTTGTCTAATCCATACTGAGCCTGAGAGCGTCTGTGTGTGACTCCTGAAATATATACGGAGATTTGAAATTAACCCAACACTGTACAGTCATGGCCAAAAGTTTTGAGAATGACACAAATATTAATTTTTACAAAGTCTACTGCTTCACTTTTTCTAATGGCAATTTGCATATACTCCAGAATGTTATAAAGAGTGATCAGCTTAACAGCAATTACTTGCAAAGTCAATATTTGGCTAGAAAATGAACTTTATCCCCAAAAACACATTTCAACATCATTGCAGCCCTGCCTTAAAAAGACCAGCTAACCTCTTTTCAGTGATTGCTCCATTAACACAGGTGTGGGTGTTGATGAGGACATGGCTGGAGATCAATCTGTCATGATTAAGTAAGAATGACACCACTGGACACTTTAAAAGGAGGCTGGTGCTTGGCATCATTGTTTCTCTTCTGTTAACCATGGTTATCTCTAAAGAAACACGTGCAGTCATCATTGCAATGCACAAAAATGGCCTAACAGGGAAGAGTATCGCAGCCAGAAAGATTGCACCTCAGTCAACAATCTATCGCATCATCAAGAACTTCAAGGAGAGAGGTTCCATTGTTGCCAAAAAGGCTCCAGGGCGCCCAAGAAAGACCAGCAAGCGCCAGGACCGTCTCTTAAAAGTGTTTCAGCTGCGGGATCGGGCTACCAGCAGTGCAGAGCTTGCTCAGGAATGGCAGCAGGCAGGTGTGAGTGCATCTGCACGCACTGTGAGGCGGAGACTCTTGGAGCAAGGCCTGGTCTCAAGGAGGGCAGCAAAGAAGCCACTTCTCTCCAGAAAAAACATCATGGACAGACTGATATTCTGCAAAAGGTACAGGCAGTGGACTGCTGAGGACTGGGGTAAAGTTATTTTCTCTGATGAATCCCCTTTTCGATTTTTTGGGACATCAGGAAAACGCCTCATTCGGAGAAGACAAGGTGAGCGCTACCACCAGTCTTGTCTCATGCAAACTGTTAAGCATCCTGAAACCATTCATGTGTGGGGTTGCTTCTCAGCCAAGGGAATCGGCTGTCTCACAGTCTTGCCTAAAAACACAGCCATGAATAAAGAATGGTACCAGAATGTCCTCCAAGAGCAACTTCTCCCAACCCTCCAAGAGCAGTTTGGCGATCAACAATGCCTTTTCCAGCATGATGGAGCACCTTGCCATAAAGCAAAGGTGATAACTAAATGGCTCAGGGAACAAAACAGAGATTTTGGGTCCATGGCCTGGAAACTCCCCAGATCTTAATCCATTGAGAACTTGTGGTCAATCATCAAGAGACGGGTGGACAAACAAAAACCTAAAAATTCTGACAAAATGAAAGCATTGATTGTGCAAGAATGGACTGCTATCAGTCAGGATTTGGTCCAGAAGTTGATTGAGAGCATGCCAGGGAGAATTGCAGAGGTCCTGAAGAAGAAGGGTCAACACTGCAAATATTGACTTGCTGCATTAACTCATTCTAACTGTCAATATAAGCTTTTGTTACTCATATGTTTGCAATTATATTTCTGTCTGTGATAAAAACATCTGTCAAACACACATAAAAACCAGAGGGCAGCAGATCATGTGAAAATATCATATTTGTGTCATTCTCAAAACTTTTGGCCATGACTGTATACAGCTGTACGCTTGTGATACAGTACCCCTTTTTCAGCTTTTTATATTCTTGTCTAATCCATACTGAGCCTGAGAGCGTCTGTGTCTGACTCCTGAAATATTATACGGAGATTTACAATATTTTCACTATACTATATATACCTGGTATCTGGTGATACAGTACCGTTTTTCAGCTTTTTATATTCTTGTCTAATCCATACTGAGCCTGAGAGCATCTGTGTGTGTGACTCCTGAAATATATACGGAGATTTGAAATTAACCCAACACTGTATACAGCTGTACGCTTGTGATACAGTACCCCTTTTTCTGCTTTTTATAATCTTGTCTAATCCATACTGAGCCTGAGAGCATCTGTGTCTGACTCCTGAAATATATACGGAGATTTACAATATTTTCACTATACTATATATACCTGGTATCTGGTGATACAGTACCCTTTTTCAGCTTTTTATATTCTGGTCTAATCCATACTGAGCCTGTGAGCGTCTGTCTGTTACTCCTGAAATATAAACGGAGATTTACAATTACCCCTAGACTGTATACAGCTGTAATCTTCTGATATATTACCATTTTTCAGCTTTTTATATTCTTGTCTAATCCATACTGAGCCTGAGAGCATCTGTGTGTGAATCCTGAAATATATACGGAGATTTGAAATTAACCCAACACTGTAAACAGCTGTACGCTTGTGATACAGTACCCCTTTTTCTGCTTTATATATTCTTGGCTAATCCATACTGAGCCTGAGAGCGTCTGTGTCTGACTCCTGAAATGAATACGGAGATTTACAATATTTTCACTATACTATATATACCTGGTATCTGGTGATACAGTACCCTTTTTCAGCTTTTTATATTCTTGTCTAATCCATACTGATCCTGAGAGCATCTGTGTGTGACTCCTGAAATATATATGAAGATTTACAATTTTTTCACTATACTATATACACCTGGTATCTGGTGATACAGTGCCCTTTTTCAGCTTTTTATCTTCTTGTCTAATCCATACTGAGCCTGAGAGCATCTGTGTGTGACTCCTGAAATATATACGGAGATTTAGAATTACCCCTAGACTGTATACAGTTGTATGCTTGTGATACAGTACCCTTTTTCAGCTTTTTATATTCTTGTCTAATCCATACTGAGCCTGTGAGCGTCTGTGTCTGACTCCTGAAATATATACGGAGATTTACAATATTTTCACTATACTATATACACCTGGTATCTGGTGATACAGTACCCTTTTTCAGCTTTTTATATTCTTGTCGAATCCATACTGAGCCTGAGAGCGTCTGTGTGTGACTCCTGAAATATATACGGAGATTTACAATTACCCCTAAAACTGTATTTTATTGAAAAATTGTGAAACAGAACCAAAAATCATAGAATCCAAACGAGTGACACAAAAACACAAACAAAAAATGTGTATCCCACTAAAATTGGGTACCACTGAGCTGTCCCTAGGGTGATTCTAAGCTCACTCCTACCTGACCGCAGAGGTTGGCACCCTAGGGGGGAACGTTGTGGCGCCCCCGCTCCTCGATGGCTAGCCCTAGGGGCCCTATTGAACCCTACCGCGTCTAGGGAATCCCACTACTCAATGGTTAAGGGGACCCCTAACGATTAGACAAAGATCAGCTATGTCTAAAGACAGCCCTAAGTCCCAAATAATTAAAAACAAAACAAAGTGAACACACAATTATTGGGTGATATCAAAGATGGCTACTAAAGGGACCAATAATTAATATCTCTTAATTGAATATGATCAAATCTGGAAATACGGTGTCTTGATATGTTACACCGTTATATAAAGATAGTTCTATTCAGATTGGCTTAATGTCTCCCACTCAGGGTAGGTCAACAGATGGAATGCCCGATGTCCTAATATTTTACACCGTCATTTTTTTATGGTCGATCATTAGCTACAAGATAGACTGTATAATACAAAAATTAAATCATCGAAGGTATTGAGATAAAAACCTCGTCAGATAAATACAGTTTTCCTTGGAAATATATATCGAGGGGTAGATTCCCCAATATTATAGATCACTTAATTTCAATTATTTATAAAAGTCAACAAAAATTGGTCCCATGTACAAAGGTGTGTGTACACCTAAACATCCCTAAGAGATAATGCACGTGTCTCATATAGAAATTGATCCCCATTGATATATGTACACAGAGTCCAATTGATCACAATGAATTCAATGATTCAATCCAGGTTTCTGATAAATGTAACCTGTCCACAATGTGTCAACGATTTAACCGATTATATAACCACAATGAATATCATAGTTGTGCTGTATTTCTCAGAGCAATTGACCTCTTGATATTAGGTCTAATTAATATATGTAATCTGTGCTTCATATCGTAATTACTGCACAGGGGACAGCTCAGTGGTACCCAATTTTAGTGGGAGACACATTTTTTGTTTGTGTTTTTGTGTCACTCGTTTGGATTTTACCCATTGTGGTAATTTTATTAATAAAGTATTGCCTATAGGGCCTTTTTTTTCTATGATTTTTGATATTAATGCCCTTGTATTATTTAATAAATTGATTCTTAAACAGAACCAAATGCAAATACCTGAAAACAATTTTCCAGAAAATACAAGCAACTATTCAAACCAATGTATATGCCTGACCACCATACAACCACAGCTTAACCAAACATACCCCGGACTTGTATAACAAAAACGAAACAACGCACAACACAAATCCTAAGAGTTTCCTATAATAACGCATGACACATAATAACTCATAATAATACATAATATCACATAATAACACATAATAACGCATAATAACACATGACAGCCCACTAATCCTGACTTTACTCTTTCGAACCTAGGGCGAACCCCGACAATTTTGGCCTAGGTCATATCAAGTCCAAGTTCATGACCAAGCTTATGACCAAGGTTTATGATCCTACCCCATCCACCTCTATAAGAACCCCCCCCACCTTACTAACCTCCCAAAAATATGCAATAACAAGATAGCACTAACAATATAACAAGGACAATTACGTTTTCCACAGCTAAAGGACAATTTATGCCCTACAACCCTCCGCTCTGGTTCGGCACTTCCAAACCCCTTTTCATGATTTACCATTTTCAAAACTAAAAGCTACGGTGAGAACTTAGCCCACCACCAGGAGGCTTGGAGCAATCCAGAACTAGGGCACCCGAAAGGAGAAACCCCTCCAGAGACGAGAGGCCCCTGATGCACCCAGCCTTTCATACTCCAAGGAGCGCACATTCACCAGGTCACCAAGGATGTTACTACACACCTCATCCACACGGAGGATTTTACTGCCCGTCGACACTAGGCACCGTGCATTCCATGTGAAAAACCTAATCATAGGCTAACTAGAAAAAGAGTGCACTGGTCCTGTCCACCAAGGTATCTGAACGTCCCATAGGCCCACTCAGCATAGGAGAGGCCCGCCAGCCTAGGCCAGCCCATGGAAGCGCCCACCTTGTTTTATTCCTCTGTATTAAAGGGACACTGAAGCAGGAAGTGCTCCATGCTCTCGAGTATGTCAGCACAATTCTCACGAGGACAATTCCTATCCTCGGAGTTCCTGTACTTCAAGTTGTCCCTTACATACAGCTTACCCTGAAAGCAGCGCTAAGTCAAGTCCCAATACTTCGCGGGGATCCATTTTGAATTTAAAAGACACAACCCCAGCTCCAGATCCCGACTTGTGCAGTCCCTGAGAGCCAGCGATTTTTGGAAATGGGTCGACAAGATCCTCTCCCTCGAGAAGTTTCCTCGTGAGAGTCCTCACCTCCCACACTCCCAAACCCAACCGGCAAATTACTTTCAAAACTGGGGTAACATAAGCTGGGAGATGTCCGTGCAGTGTGCAAAGATCCTTCACATGCCCTCCTATCTCCCATTTCTGGAAGAAGGGCTGCAACCATCCCCTACAGGAGAATACACACAGAGGAGCCCTCTCTTTCCAGAGGTTTGATACATTTAACTTAAAGAAGGTGCATACCAAAAACACCACGGGGTTGACCATATTCAACCCCCCTAGTCTCCTCGTACGGTAAGTAACCTCCCGCTTGACTAGGTTCAGCCTGTTTCCCCATAACAGTTGGAAAAAACAGGCTGCAGACCCGTGTCCAGAGAGACTCTGGCAAAATACACACACTGCCCAGATACATAAACAATGGGAGCAGGAAACCTTTGCACAAGTTCACCCTTTCCCTCAGGGTCAAAGACCAACCCTTCCATTGGTTCACCCTCTGGGCGGCAGTTCTAAGTCTACCTTCCAAGTTTTTGGTTGGGTAATCACCCTGGCCGAATTCAACGCCTAGGATCTTGGCATACTTTTGGGGCTCTGGAAGGGTGTCCAGGAGATCAAAACCTGTATCTCCGCCCCCTGCCATAGACTCTCACACTTGCTCCGATTGACCATGGAACCAGAGGCCCTGGAGTAGCCCTCTACCTCTGACATCACTGCTCTCACCTCATCTTCCGAAGAGACAAAGACAGAGACATCATCAGCGTAGGCCACTAACTTCAAGGTGGCCTCCCGCTCGCCCGAATGGTCCATCCTCACCCCCGCTATCGGTCCTCGATCCACCCTCCTTACGAAGGGATCAATCGCAAACACATACAGCAGAGGACTGAGAGGACATCCCTGGCGAACACCAGAACCCACCGCAAAGGCCCGTCCAATCCAACCATTCACAAGCGGGAAACTCTCCGCCCCTCTGTACAATATTTTTAGCCAGTCCACAATCCCCCCTGGTAGACCATACCTCAGAATAGCGGACCACAGGTACTCATGATCAACTCGGTCAAAGGCTTTTGTCTGATCCAAGGACAGCAGATACCGCTCCCAGAGGCCAGCCCTACCCTGTTCCACAGCCTCCCGGACACCAAGAACAGCACTAAATGTGCTACGGCCAGGAACACAACAGTGCTGGGACTCCGAAAGGAGCCGTGGCGCAAACTTCACCAACCTGTTGAAGAGTATTTTAGCCAGAACTTTCCTGTCCACATTGAGAAGTGCTATGGGTCTCCAATTCTCAATGTGCGACCGATCTTTCCCTTTAGAATCTCGGAAGAATACCCGAGGAAAGGCACTCATTAAAAACCTGAGTCAATAAGGGGACTAAAAGGTCTTTAAAGGTCTTGTAAAACTCTGACGTTAAGCCGTCTGGGCCTGGCGATTTTTTGAGCTGAAGCCCATCGATCGCCAGTCTAACTTCCTCTTCTTTGATTTCTTCCACCAAGACATCGAGTGAGGGGTCTACCCCTGGTTCAGGAATGGCCTCAGCCAGGAAAGCCGATGTCTCGTCCCGATCCAGCTCCTTACTCCCAAAAAGATGCAAGTAAAAGGATCTGATGACCTCCAGGATCCCCGATCTGGACCTGGTCAGGGATCCCGTACTGTCCCTCAGACCCGTCACTATCTTACTACTCACTGACATCTTGCAGTTTCTGTAAGGGTCGGGCGAGCGGTACTTCCCAAAGTCCCTCTCAAAAAACAGAGATGTATGTCTATCATACTGACATCTCTTGAGTAAGGCTTTCACGCTGGTGATGTCCTCTCGGCCACCCCCAGTCGAGACAAGTTCCTCGAGTTTCTTCCTCAGGCCATGATACAGGCGATCCCTTCTGAGGTTAGAGAGCTGGCGAAAGAATCTCGCCACCCGATGTTTGAAGATCTCCCACCACTCTGACTTAGTGTTACCAAGGCCCAGTAGTGGTACCTGACTTTGAAAGAAATCCTCAAAAGACTGTCTCACAGCTGCTTCCTTCAGGAGTGATGAATTCAGCTTCCAAAGACCTCTTCCCATCCGAGGAGTCTCTGTAAAATTCAGAGAAAACATAATCAGACAGTGATCGTAGAATTTAACCTCTACCACCGATAAGGGTGAAGAGACTGCCTCCTCCTGCAAATAAAACCTGTCTATTCTGGACCTGCTCTGACTGCCTCTGAAAAAAGTGTATCCCGCGTGGCCTGTGATGTTCCGGATGTTGACATCCTCCAGGCGAGCCTCACTAACTATATTATTCAAGGCGACGCTGTCGTAGGCCAACCGGTCTCTGGAACCTCCTCTGTCTTGGGGCCTTGAGACATTATTGAAGTCCCCTCCAAAGACCACCTGTCGGCTACAAAACAAAAAGGGTTTAATATTCATAAAGAAACATTTGCGGTCCCACTTAGACTGGGGACCATAGATATTTATGAGCCAAATCTCCTGTCCCTTCATGAATACATCCAAGATCAAGCACCTCCCCATTTCCAACTCGATAACTCATCGGCATACTACATCTGCGGTCTTAAAAAGGATCGTCACCCCGCTATACGGCTCAGCCGCAAGAGACCAATAGGAAGGCCCATGTTCCCACTCCCTCTTAGCTTTTTCAAGGGACATGAGATCGGCCAACCTGGTCTCCTTCAAAAACAAAATGTCGGCATCAAGCTGGCCAAGAAAATGAGAGGCCGAAAACCTAGCCGCATCAGACTTTATGCTGGCAACATTAATGGTCACCAGCGTCAACGGGGTGAGTGCCGCCATCATGAATGATCAAGTTGGACAGCAATCTTCTTCCCACCCCCCTTACCCTCTGCTTGCTCCCTGAGCTCCTCCTCAGAGGATGATATGGCACGCTTTAAGCATACTGACACATCCATCCCCGCTGCCGTTTCAGACACAACTTTTTCCGCTTGCACACCCTTTTCAGGCACACCTTCAGGTACAACTTTTTCCCTGAACACAACCTTTTTAGTTTGTCCAGGCACACCCTTGCCCTTGTCAGGAGGTCCTAGGTCGACCCCCCCACCAGAGACCCAGTTTCCCCGATCCCCGATGTTGAGGGTTTGGTTCCCCCCTCAGCCACCACATACTTGTCCGCAACCACCAGCACCAGACCCCCTTCCACCCCATCTAAAGACGGGGGGAATCGCTTAGGGCCTGGTACTGGTTGGAGAGCTCCACCGGAAGAAAGGAGGAGGAGCCTTCCTTTGGCACTTGGCCCCGAGTGGTCTTCCTTCTTGAGTTACTTTTCCTCTTCACTTTTTTGTTTTCCCTCTTCTTTTGCTACCTTTCACTCCCCCCCTCATCCACACCTTCGCTGGATGAGGAAGAGGAAGCTACGGCCCCATCCTCCCTGACCAACCTCCTGACCTCTTCGTCTAGTTCGCTGTCCGGGACCTCAGCTGCATTTTCCCCCGAGCTAGGGACCAAGGGCAGGGACATAACCCCCTGGTCCTTTTCCACCTTTCTCCTCGGGCGCTGTTCTCCCTCTCTCATCTCAGGGGGAGGTCTGCTCTTCACCGGTCTCCTGCTTCTACCACCACTGCTGGACCCTTCACCGGTTGGCCCGGTCCTCACCTCCTCCTGACCAGCACCCCACGGATTCAGGCCAACATTGGCATAGGAGCGTGGACAACGACTAAACGGGTGCCCTAAGACACCACACAGGTTACACCGAATGTCCCTACAGGATGCGGCAAGATGACCCACCCCTCCACACATCGCACACCTCTCCACCTTACACCCTGCACTGAAGTGTGAGGGGCTGCCGCACCTGTGGCACAACTTCAGCTGCCCCTGGTAAAAGATCAGGATTCGGTCCCTACCCAAGAATGTTGAAATGGGAATGTGGGTAACCGAGTAACCTGAGACCTTCAGTTTTACCATGAAGGTCCAGGCCCCTGACCAAATTCCATGTTTGTCCAGATTCTTCTTGGGAATCTGGACCACATCACCTTACCTGCTCAGCCAGGTCATGATGTCAAATTCAGAAAGTGACTCGTTACTGGTAAGAACGGTCACTTTCTTTACCGAATTCTGGCGGGAGATAGCCTGGACCATAAACCCCGCCACTCAGGGCATATTCGAGCCAGCTCATACTGAGACCAGAAGAGCTCTAAGCCCTCTGGCCTCACAAAGCTGACATTGAAAAAGGTAGCTCCGTAGGGATGAATCAGGGCATAGATGTCCTCAGCCTTAAAGCCCATCCCCAGGAAAAGCTCCACCACCTTGTCCCTAGAGGGGCATGCTTCATTGCCTTCCCACCGGAGACGGACCACATTCCTACGGCCACCACTCTGCCCTGCTGTCGGCAGAGACCACCTAATGTTCTCTGCCCCTTGCTCTCGGAAGGCGGACAAACCATGTCTGTCTATCCAAAATGACAAATTTAACTCCCCTCCCTCCACAGTGATGGACTTCTCTCCCCTCTTCAAGGCATCCAAGAGGCGCCGTTGCAAGTCACCATACCAAGTGTCTCATGACAAGGACTCTCCACTACCCGCGGCTGTGAGTGCCGCAAACGTGCGTACATGCGAGCGGCCTTCGGCTGTGGGCGCTGCAGAACCTGAGTTTTTTGGCCTCACACTTGGCTCCTCATTCACACTCGCTCCTGCACCACCACTGCCACCAAGACCAGCCGTCCCACTCGTCACTTCCATACTTACATCCTCTCCTGCTTCCTCGCCTGCATCTTCACCACCCCCATGCATCCCATCCGCTCCAGTCAGAACAGGCAGGGTATCAACCACTCCTCCTGCAGTCCCGGCATCACTGGGGGGCTTCAGGACAGCCGCAGTTCTGTCTTCACACCCTTTCTTCCCCTCTGCCTCTTTGGACCCTCCAGAATTCTCTTTGCGCTTGGTATCACCGGGGCTGGGATTTTGGGTGCCAGGCTTCACCGACCCTGCAGGCATGAGCCCACCGGCCGGCTTGCCCCGTCACCCTTGTCCCCCGCATACGGCCCCTCAACCCCTTTTTTCCCCTGTTTAGTCGTACCGCTGCACACCTCGCCAGCAGCGGCCCTCTCCTCCTTCTCCAACTTCCGAACCTCAGCTAGGATTTTTATAAAGTCCGCACCAGCTCCACCACCAAGACCACCATCCCTGTTGTGAATGTGCTAAAAATGGTTTCTGAGCAGAGGCTCCCTGTGGTGGTTACTGACAGTACTGAACCTTTCAGCGAGGAATGGCAATCTGGGATCACAGACTGGGCTGATATAAGTGAGGTTCCCTCCCATGATGGTTGCCGGTGATCAATTGTTCTTGTCTCAATTGTGGTTCCTGGTTCCTTTGGAAGTTTGCTGAGTCTTGCCTGCATCTTCTGCTATCAGATAAGATATTTTCTGCTTTTATTTTTGTGCTTGCTTTTTGCATTGTTCCCTGCACTTCTGTGGAGGTCAGCCGTGGTCCCCTTCGGGGGGCTTGTGCTCCTCTCAGTTTATCTGGAGCCACTGTTGTTTGTTCATTTGCTTTTTCCTGTTATTTCAGTGGCTGCGGCTTAGTTTTATTACACCAGAGAACTGATTTAGGTGGTAGAGGTCGTGTGATCTCAGGTGTTTTTGCAATCAGTAGAGTTGGTATTTTTTAGGTTTTTTTTTGGATTGCAGTGAGTATCCTTTCCTGTACTTTTCTGTCTAGACAGATTGGGCCCCAGCGTTTGCTCATTCTGTTTTCTGTCTGTGTCCGTGCTTCCTCTTGTCTAACCGCCATTACATGTTTGGGGGCTTCCTATTTTGTTTGGGGATCTGCTCCGGGGCAGATAGCTTTCATCTTTCTGCCTTTAGGTGTAGTTATCTCTCAGGCTGTGACGAGGCGTCTATTATCAACGTAGGAACGCTCCACGGCTACCTCTAGTTGTGTGGTTAGTTCAGGTTACTGCAATCCAATAGGTTCCAGCCTCTCTGGTGTATTGCCGTTTTTGCTTACTCTCCTCAGCTACCAAAACATAACACATCCCTGTCTGCGCACGACCCAGAGGCCACGGGAGACAGAGATGGGAACTCCGTTATACTGAAAATGTCTGGCGCCTACGCCTGCAAAGACTGTTTACCACCCTTATTATTTTCCATAGGGATCTCCACACTACCACTCGCCTTATTTTTGCCTTTACTCTCCCTGCCGGACCCATGCCGCAGACTAACATCATGATCTGGGCACCCCTGACCAGCGGGGGTTACACAGGATACAGCAGCATCATCAGCATTATTATATACATAACGCATACTCGCCGTCTCCTGTGCCTTCTTCTTTGGCGTTTTCTTCTCCTTCCCAGGTCCTGGATCCTCATATCCGAAGCAGAAATGTTGGAGGCTCACAGGGGACTCCAGCATCCGGATGGTCATCATAAGTCCCCCGGACCCTGAAGACGCCTCCATGTCCTCCTCTGATGTGCTGGAAGCAGGCAAAGCCACCTGCTCAGGACGCAGACCAGGGTATAGGATGCACTCACTGCCGCTGTTGCGCTGCTCCATCAAGGTCTCTGCCACCTCTTGTTGAGATTTGCTTCCTTGTTCCATAGCTGCCGTTGCGGTGGGCGGGACGGGGGCCGGGGCACCGGTGGGCTTGCTGAGACTTGCAGTACTATCGCCGGCCGCGTCCTTCTTGCCTCCCTCCTCCCCTCTGACTGCATGAGCGCCCACGGCGGGCGGGACCAGGGCAGAGTTACAGAGTGCAATCCCCCAACCTCTGTGACTGCACCTATGCCTTCCTCCTCTCTCCACACACCTCCCCCTCCACCGCCTGCCATTGCACACCCCTCCCTCTCTTCTTCCATGACTAGGGCATCTTTTGGGTCAACACCAAGCGCGGCGGTGGGCGGGACTCAGGCCGGGATATGGGGCGGGGCCGGGGCTCCGGACACACGCTCCTTCTGGCTGCTGTCCTCAGACCTGTGTGTGCCTTCACTTGCCGACAAGCCCTCCCCATCCGCCCCCTCTCCTTGCTGCCTGCTGGTTAACCTGCTGGTTAACCCCTTCTGAGCAGAAAAACACTGATCGTTGGCAAATTTCTCCAGAAAGGGGCCCACTGTCTTCTCTATCTCCACCTGCCACTGCTTCATCTCGGCGATTCTATCCTTAACCATATGGATCTTTTGCTGGGCCACAGCATTATATAGGGACTTAGCCTGCTGCAGCTCCAGCATGAGTTTTGCTAGGGCCGCCTTCCCCTTCTCATGGCTCCGGAGCATCTACACCACCCTCTTGGAAAAGCTCTCTGCCGACTCATCCGAGCCCCTCTCGACCCATGGTGTACCGCCTTTGCTCCCCTTAGGTTTGCCAGATCCTTTGTTAGCCGGCGTGCTCACCATAGTTGCCGCTGCTTCCCGCTGGGACAGTCTCTTAGACCTCCTCATGTTCTCCTCTAAATCCATGTTTAGTCCTCCATCCCCACCCGGCACCAACAGGGAGGGCCGGAGCCCGGGGATGTTCTCTGACACCCTTGCCTCTGTCCTGGGAAGCAAAGAGGCTAGGGTCGGGTACACAAAAAGTCCTGGCTGGAGCTTTCCAGGAGCTCCTACACACAGCTCACTCACTGCACAGTCCACAGGCCACACCTCCACCACTTCCTGCTACCGCAGCTGCTCTAGACTGCATACAGCTGTACGCTTGTGATGCTGTACCCTTTTTCAGCTTTTTATATTCTTGTCTAATCCATACTGAGCCTGTGAGCATCTGTGTCTGACTCCTGAAATATATACGGAGATTTACAATATTTTCACTATACTATATACACCTGGTATCTGGTGATACAGTAGCCTTTTTCAGCTTTTTATATTCTTGTCTAATCCATATTGAGCCTGAGAGTGTCTGTGTGTGACTCCTGAAATATATACGGAGATTTACAATTACCCCTAGACTGTATACAGCTGTACCCTTGTGATACAGTACCCTTTTTCAGTTTTTTATATTCTTGTCTAATCCATACTGAGCCGGTGAGCGTCTGTGTCTGACTCCTGAAGTATATGCGGAGATTTACAATATTTTCACTATACTATATACACCTGGTATATGGTGATACAGTACAGTTTTTCAGTTTTTTATATTCTTATCTAATCCATACTGAGCCTGAGATCGTCTGTGTGTGACTCCTGAAATATATACGGAGATTTACAATATTGTCACTACACTATATATACCTGGTATCTGGTGATACAGTACCCTTTTTCTGCTTTTTATATTCAGGTCTAATCCATACTGATCCTGAGAGCGTCTGTGTATGACTCCTGAAATATATACGGAGATTTACAATTATCCCTAGACTGTATACAGCTGTACGCTTCTGATACAGTACCATATATCTGCTGGTATTTTGGGTACATTTTCCCAAAAATGATGAAGTATCGTGGAAGAGGCCGCGGACGTGGGCGTGGGTGGCCAGCTGGTACTGATGGTGGTGGTGGTGCATCTGCTGGAAGTGCCAAAAGCACAATAGCACCTAATGCAGGAGGTGTTGAGCCGGCGTCATCGTCTGGCTCAAGAAGGCCTGGAAGGCTCCCTTTTCTGGGAGTAGGTAAACCGCTTTTAAAGCCGGAGCATCAGGAACAGGTTTTGGCTTACATTGCCGAAACAGCCTCCAGCTCTATCGCCTCCTCTTCTGAAGTTTCAAAAAATGCAACCCCTAGTCATCAGTGCAGGCTCCTGGTCAGGAACAACACCTTTCCTTGTGTCCTTCACCCGCACCAAAAGTGAAGGATGCGGCAGGGCACACTTCAGATTACCCCATGGAGCTCTTTTCACATACCATGCCTGGGTTATCAAGTCAAATCCTAAATTCCCAGTCCAACATGAATCTGACATGGAGTGCTCTGATGCACAGCCACTGCTAGATGATTCTGCTGGTACATTCACCCAGAGCACTACATTGCCCTCGCTGTCCACTGAGCCAGAATCTGACCTTGATGAAACTCAGGTGCCCCTTCCCGCCTACTATACCACCTTACAAGGTGACACAGAGGAAGGTGCAGATGAAATTGAAGAGGAGGTGATGGATGACCCAGTTGTTGACCCGGATTGGCATCCATTGGGGGAAGAGGGTGCCGCTGGCAATAGCTTAGAAGAGGAGAAGGATCCGCAGCAGGCATTGACATCGCAGCAGCGGTTATCTGGCAGGCCAGTAGCAGTCCAAAAACATGTTAAAAAAACAAAAAGAGTTGCAGGACAGCTTGGCCAGACGGTCAAATTAGCACAGCGTGCAAGCCCTGAAAATTTATACCATAGTAGGAAGAGTGCGGTGTGGCACTTTTTTGACCAAAATCCTATTGATGATACCAAGGTTATCTGTAAGAAGTGCGGAAGGACCTTTAGCCGAGGGAAAAATCTCCGAAATTTGAATACCAGTTGCATGCTTAGACATTTAATCAACATGCACTTGCAAGAGTGTACGGACTACAAAACCTCAGGTAGCACATGTGCACTGCTCTGACTGAAGGTATCCAGCAACGCTCCATCGCTTGCCCCACTGTAAGCCCACCGGTTGGCACACCACCAGCAAGAAATGTTGAGGTGTCGTCGCAAGGCCAAAGCAGTCAGGGAATCACAATGTTTTTGCAACGAAAGACTGAATCGAGGCCATCACCACCACCATCACCAACCCCCTCTCAGTCCGTAATGTCCACCGCTAGTTCACCCATATGCAGCTCTCAAGTCCAGCTCACCCTAGCAGGCACTCTGAGTAGGACAAGAAAGTACTCATCCTCTCATCCACGTACACTGGCTTTGAACGCCTACATTGCCAAACTGATCTCATTAGAGATAATGCCCATCCGTTTGGTTGAAAGCGCAGCATTCAGAGAGCTCATGGCCTACGCTGTCCCTATGACCTACCCAGTCGGCACTTTTCTCGAAAAGCCATCCCTGCCCTCCACCTGCATGTCAAAGACCGCATTGTTCATGCACTCAAACAATCAGTGAGTGGAAAGGTGCACCTCACAACAGGTGCATGGGCCAGTAGGCATGGCCAGGGCCGTTACGTGTCCATCACTGCGCACTGGGTTAATGTGGTGGATGCATGGTCCACGGGAGACAGCGGCAGTGGGACAGTGCTGCCTAGCCCACGGTATAGGCAACAGTTGGCTGTAGGCGTTCGACCCTCCTCCTCCAGAAGTGAAAGCTCGTCGACAGAGCGCAGTCGCACGAGCACTCCATCCGCACCTGCCTGTGTTGCACACGAGGTGTCCCTCTATCGAACAGCTAGTGGTAAGCGTCAGCATGCTGTTTTAAAGATGATGTCTTTGGGCGACAACAGACACACTGCGGAGGTACTGGCCGACTACTTGCAGAGAGAAACTAAGTCATGGCTGGGCAGTCTACATCTTGCGCCAGGCAAGGTAGTCATATCAAAAACTGACCGGCACATCAAAACATAGATCTAGTCTGAACAGGTGCTAAAACCTAGAGTCACCAACTCATATACATTCAAGAATAAAAGGTAGCACACTGTAGCGCTATAGCTTGCGGACACAAAAATATGAAAAATATGAAAAATGAATTGCATCACTGCCTTAGAAATATGAAAAATTGAGAAGTCTTAGCGCATAAAAAGGCCAATTTATGTGTACCTGATAGCCACGTTAAGGCTCTTCTCGTATACCACGTCCTAACTATGCCAATCCTCACTTAGAAAAGTCTGTCTGCATGGGAACATATGAATCCTCTCTCCAGACTAAAATCTACATCTGTGTGGAGGGGTAATGAACCTGCTATAATTAAAACGCCTGTGACCACCAGGTGGAGTGCTCAGGTAGAAGGTAAATGAATACATATCAAAAACTGACCGGCACATCCAAATAAAGATCTAGTCTGAACAGGTGCTAAAACCTAGAGTCACCAACTCATATACATTCAAGAATAAAAGGTAGCACACTGTAGCGCTATAGCTTGCGGACACAAAAATATGAAAAATATGAAAAATGAATTGCATCACTGCCTTAGAAATATGAAAAATTGAGAAGTCTTAGCGCATAAAAAGGCCAATTTATGTGTACCTGATAGCCACGTTGGCGCTTAGCCAATTAGCTGCCCGTGATTCAAATCCCCCGCTGGCTGAGCCAATGAGTGGTGTCGCGCGGGATTCAAATCCCCACCAAGGCGCGCGGCAGCACTAATTGGCACAGCCGGTGGGGCGGGGGATTTGAATCCTGCGCTGCTCATTGGCTGAGCACCAGGGGCGCTCAGCCAATGAGCGGTGCTGCGTGGCTTGGCTGGGGATTCAAATCCCACGTGGCACTGGCTGAGCCAATAAGTGGTGCTGCGCGGTTTTGGCAGGGGATTTGAATCCCACGCCGCTCATTGGCTGAGCTCCAGGGGTGCTTAGCCAATGAGCGGTGCCACACGGCTTTGGAGAGGGACTTGAATCTCGCGACGCTCATTGGCTCAGCTGGCGGTAGCTCAGCCAGTGAGCGGTGCCTCGTGACTTTGAGAGGCGCGGGATTCAAATCCCCTGCCAAAGCTGCTCGGCACCGCTCCTTAGCTGAGCGCCCCTGGTGCTCAGCCAATGGGGAGTTTGGGATTCAAATACCCTGCCCCGCCGGATGAGCCATTGAGTGGTGCCACGTGGATTTTGAATCCCCTGCCAAAGCCGAGAGGCCAGGGGCGGCTCAGCCAATGAGCGGTACTGCGCGACTTTGGTGGGGGATTTAAATCCCACACCAAAGCTGCGCGGCATCGCTCATTGGCTGAGTCACCCGCCGGCAGAGCCAATGAGTGGTGCCATGCAGGATTTGAATCTCCCGCCAAGCCTCAGCTGGCGAGTGGCTCAGCCAATGAGCGGTGCTGTGCGGCTTTGGTGGGGATTTGAATCCCGTGCCACTCATTGGCTCAGCCGACGGCAGCTTAGCCAATGAGCAGTGCTGCTTGGCTTTGAGCGGCGTGGGATTCAAATCCCCCACCAAAGCCACGCGGCACCGCTCATCGGCGGAGCCGCCTGCCGGCTGAGGCTTTGCAGGGGATTCAAATCCCGCGCAGCCTCTGGCGCTCAGTCAATGAGCAGCGCGGGATTCAAATCCCCCACTCTGCCGGCTGAGCAAATGAGCGGTGCTGCGCGGGATTTGAATCCCACGCCGCTCAAAGCCATGCGGTACCGCTCATTGGCTGAGCTGCCGCCGGCTGAGCCAATGAGCGGCACGGGATTCAAATCCCCCACCCGCTGGCTGAGCCAATGAATGGTGCCACGCGTAATTTGAATCCCCCGCCAAAGCTGTGTGGCCAGGGGAGGCTGGCGCCGCTCATCTCCGGCTGCATTGCTGCTGACCTCCCTGCGTCAGGAGATGACCCGCGGCTACCGGCGCCGCTGATCTCCCGATGGAATAGCGATGCTGTTTTTGTCACTTGTGGAGGTGCATTTCACGGCCTTCTGGCCGCGGTGGATTGTGGGATAGCGACACAATCGCCAGAAGCTGTCACAGAGCCGATTGGCTAATATATATTAGATTTTTACACTTTTGGCAATTTCTTTTTTTTCATAACACAATGGGGCTAATTCATCAAAGCTTTTACGCCAAAGAAATGGAGTAACACCACAAAATTTTTGCTAAACTCGGAGTTGTGCAAAAATGTATTGACTTTTAAAGTTTTCATGCCACTTTGTATACTCTCTGCCAAAATGGGAAAAGCTGGAAAGGTGCCTGGATGGGATAGGGGTGTCACCTTTAAATATATAAAATTTTCCTATGTTTTCTACTCCAATAATGCTAATCAAGTTCCTGACTTAAGTAGCATTTTTGTTGCAGCGCACGGAAGCGCACACCTCTTAGAAGAGGCACTAAATAAATGCGCCTCTTAATTAATTTGGCGCCATGTATTCTGGCAAAACGGGTATTGTGGGATCATTCGCTGCACCAATCCTGTTGAATCAGAGCCAAACTAAATGAAAGATTGGAATTGTGCAATTCTCACACTGGCCACTGATTTTGTCACAGAGTTACTGTGACAGTGTAGAGCCAGAAGACCACAGCATCTGATTGCTGAGATGAAGCACTTCTTCTTCATTTTAAATGGGTTTGTTTCTTCTGGCAGAAGAGGGGTTATTCAGCCATGTTGGAAATCCCTGTGCTTAGCTGTGCTAGGTTAGCTCCTCCTTTTCCATTTATCATCTGGGATCTGTTACTAGATCTGTCAGAGCTAGCATTTGCATGGGAGAGGAGTAAATATGAGGAGAGTTGAAGGAGTTATTACTTCCTGTTGCTTGGTTTGTATGTGTTGTAATCCCTTATCCTTCTCTGTTTTTGTTTATTCCCCTACCTTCACACCCCGCTGCATTCCTTTGTTACATGTGAGTGAATATTTTGTATGCGTGGAGTTTTCTGTTAACTGTTGCCTGTGTTGCCTTGTTTGTTGGGTTGGTGTACTATGGTGCACAGTAGCGCCCCCTTTTCCCTGGGTGGGAAAAGAAAACAGACGGAGGGTTAATTCAGGATATAAGACAAGGGCGGAGCCCCTGGCATCTTCGCATCTGAAGTATCCCAGGGAAAAGGGACAGCTAGGGTCACCCCACAGCTCTGTCATGACAGACTTTCTTTTGTTTCAGAAAATAACACGTGTACATAATGGTTAGATTCACACCTTGTATTAAAGTGTATAATGAATCTGCACAAAGGTAATTGAGAAGGTAGGGGAAACAGCTGTGACATCACCTATTGCTATTGGTGGATTCTGTGTTGTCAGCTGGGTTTAGAGGTGTTATCTTTTATTGTAATCCTGGCTTTATTAATTGAAAAAGAAATAAAAACTCTTCTTGAGAGAACAACAATTTAGGGCCCAAGTCATCATCAAGTCATGATCACATTTTTTGGCATCAATCCTTCTTAGTAACATTTTGATTTGTGACAAATTCATCACAATTTGCGGCTTTTTAAAACTTGTCTCTTATTGTTTAGTTAGTTTTCTAATTTTTACGTCAATGTAGCTCTTCAAAATGCTTTGGATTGATTCATCAGATGATACTTATTTAAAAAGTTGCTAAAATTTGGCGCAAATGTACTCCAGTTCCCCCACTGGAGTGATTTTATTTATGCCATTTTGGAAATATGCAATTTTTTTAACTAAAAAGTTGCAAACAGGTCAAAGAGAAAAAAAAAGGAGTACAGGGCATTTTGAAGAATTTGGTGCACCACAAGACAAAAACAGTGACTTAAAAAACCTTGCAAATGATACATTTTGGCCTTATAGTTTAAAAATACCCCAGTGTGAAAACTGCAAGATTACTAATTTTTTTTTTCCAGTAAACCTTATTTGAACAGTAGTTCATTTTGCGATGATAGTTTCCTTTTCAAGCTCCTCTCCAGCGTTTTTGTTTTTATTTCAGTAGTGAGAAAAACTTGATATCAGCAGTGCATACTGCTTTCCCACAGCATCATTCACCCATTCTGCCACTTAATAACAATAATAATAATAATAATAATTTAAATTTATATAGCTCCAACATATTCCGCAACACTTTACAATTAAGTAGGGGACATGTACAGACAATAAAAACAATACAATGTAACACATTTCAACAATTACACAAGAAGTGAGGACCCTGTACACAAGCTTACAATATATAGGGAAATAGGGGGACACAATAGGTAGAACGTGCTGTTATGTACGTTCCAGCCATCAGTATAATAAATAAGGGTTTTCATATTAAGCTGCATAATCCGTCATCAGCCAGGATCTGACTGAGTGCAGTTACTGTGTGCTATTGGGTGCCTGGAAGGTGTGGAGACAGATGAGTAGACAGGAACAGATTATGATTAACATTTAGGAAGGAACAATGGAGAGTTAGGTTAGTGAGTTAAGGTAATAGGCCTTTCTAAAGCGATGCGTTTTTAAAGCACACTTAAAAATATATGGGTTAGATATTAGTTGTATTGTTTTGGGAAGTGCATTCCAGAAAACTGGCACAGCACGAGAGAAGTCTTGGAGACGGAGGTGTGAGGTTCCTGATGGAGCGGCCTGATAGAAATATCACTACCACTATCACTTACCAATATTACCACTTGCAATCTGTTATACTGATGAAGGTCATCTGACCAAAACGTTTAATCTTTTGGATTAGCTGCACTTCAAATCATTAAAACATAGAAATTGACTTCTCCATCTGCATTACGAGTGCCAAGTTTTTCTCACTGCTTCATAAACGATAGGATCCTATTTGTACACCATATACAGTACAGACCAAAAGTTTGGACACACCTTCTCATTTAAAGATTGTTCTGTATTGTCATGACTATGAAAATTGTAAATTCACACTGAAGGCATCAAAACTATGAATTAACACATGTGGAATTATATACTTAACAAAAAAGTGTGTAACAACTGAAATTATTTCTTATATTCTAGGTTCTTCAAAGTAGCCACCTTTTGCTTTGATGACTGCTTTGCACACTCTTGGCATTCTCTTGATGAGCTTCAAGAGGTAGTCACGGAAATGGTTTTCACTCCACATGTGTGCCCTGTCAGGTTTAATAAGTGTGATTTCTGGCCTTATAAATTGGTTTGGGACCATCAGTTGTGTTGTGCAGAAGTCTGGTGGATACAAAGCTGATAGCCCTACTGAATAGACTGTTAGAATTTGTATTATGGCAAGAAAAAAGCAGCTAAGTAAAGAAAAACGAGTGGCCATCATTACTTTAAGAAATGAAGGTCAGTCAGTCCAAAAAATTGTGAAAACTTTGAAAGTGTCCCCAAGTGCAGTTGCAAAAACCATCAAGCGTTACAAAGAAACTGGCTCACATGAGGACCGCCCCAGGAAAGGAAGACCAAGAGTCACCTCTGCTTCTGAGGATAAGTTTATCCGAGTCACCAGCCTCAGAAATCGCAGGTTTACAGCAGCTCAGACTAGAGACCAGGTCAATGCCACACAGAGTTCTAGCAGCAGACACATCTCTACAACAACTGTTAAGAGGAGACTTTGTGCAGCAGGCCTTCATGGTAAAATAGCTGCTAAAAAAACACTGCTAAGGACAGGCAACAAGCAGAAGAGACTTGTTTAGGCTAAAGAACACAAGGAATGGACATTAGATAAGTGGAAATCTGTGCTTTGGTCTGATGAGCCCAAATTTGAGATCTTTGGTTCTAACCACCGTGTCTTTGTGCGACGCAGAAAAGGTGAACGGATGGACTCTACATGCCTGGTTCCCACTGTGAAGCATGAAGGAGGAGGTGTGATGGTGTGGGGATGCTTTGCTGGTGACACTGTTGGGGATTTATTCAAAATTTAAGGCATACTGAACCAGCATGGCTACCACAGCATATTGCAGCAGCATGCTATTCCATCCAGTTTGTGTTTAGTTGGACCATCATTTATTTTTCAACAGTACAATGACCCCAAACACACTTCCAGGCTGTGTAATAGCTATTTGACCAAGAAGGAGAGTGGTGGGTGCTACGCCAGATGACCTGGCCTCCACAGTCACCAGACCTGAACCTAATCGAGATAGTTTGGGGTGAGCTGGACCGCAGAGTGAAGGCAAAAGGGCCAACAAGTGCTAAGCATCTCTGGGGTACTCCTTCAAGATTGTTGGAAGACCATTTCCGGTGACTACCTCTTGAAGCTTATCAAGAGAATGCCAAGAGTGTGCAAAGCAGTCATCAAAGCAAAAGGTGGCTACTTTGAAGAACATAGAATATAAGACATATTTTCAGTTGTTTCACACTTTTTTGTTAAGTATATAATTCCACCTGTGTTAATTCATAGTTTTGATGCCTTCAGTGTGAATTTACAATTTTCATAGTCATGAAAATACAGAAAAATCTTTAAATGAGAATGTGTGTCCAAACTTTTGGTCTGTACTGTATACAGTCATGGCTGTTGTGAATGGGTTTGAGATGAGTTCTGAGCAGAGGCTTCCTCTGGTGGTTACAAGCGGTGCTGGTCTGTCCAGTGAAGATTGTGAGGACTGGGAATCAGGTGTTACTGACTGGTCTTATATAAGGGAGTCACCTTCCCATCAGGGTTGCCGGTGATCAATTGTTCTGGTCTGAATCCTTCTTTCCTGTTTCCCTTGTAGCCTGCTGTGCCGTGTCTGCATCTCCTGCTAACAGATAAGACATTTTCTTCTTTTTGTTTTTTGTGCTATATTTTTGCATTTTGTCCTGCACTTCTGTGGGGGCCTTCAGGGTCCCCTCCGGGGGCTTTTGCCCTCTCAGTTTAGTTCAGCCACTGATGTTTGTACTTTTGCTTTTTCCAGTTTTTTCAGTGGCTGCTGTTTTGATTTTGTTACACCAGAGAGCTAATTTAGGTGGTAGAGGTCGTGTGATCTCAGGCGTTTTTGAAATTAGTAGAGTTGGTGCTTTTCAGGGTTTTCTGGGATTGCAGTAAGTACCCTTCCTATCCTTTTCTATTTAGTTAGTTTGGGCCCCAGCGTTTGCTCATACTATTTTCTTTCTGTGTCAGTATTTCATCTTGTCTAACCGCCATTACATTTTTGGGGGCTTTCTATTATCTTTGGGGTTCTGCTCCGGGGCAGATAGCTTTCCTATTTCTATCTTTAGGTGTAGTTAGTTTCTCAGGCTGTGACGAGGCGTCTAGGACCAACGTAGGAACGCTCCACGGCTGCCTCTAGTTGTGGTGGTTAGTCAGGGTACTGCAATCTCATAGATTCCAACTGCTCTTTGGGGTATTGCCTTTTTTACCTGCACTCCTCAGCTACCGAAACATAACAGTATCACCGGCCCAAAATTTAAAATTGTATGGTACTCACAGAAGGGAAAAAATATTGTGAAAGAAAAAAGGTTGTCAGAGTTGTCAGAGATATTTTTCTGTTTGTGTTTTTTTTTTTTTTTTCCCTCTGTATCTCTGGGTGCTGGGGAGGATCTTTTCTCTCAATGGAGTTTGCACAGTTGTCTGGCCGTGTGGATCAGCTTGCCGCTGAGGTTCGGAGTATTGCTATCTATCTTGCTGGGTTGCCTGTTGTGGAACCTAGGATTCCCATGCCAGATTTGTTTTTAGGGGATCGAGCTAAGTTTCAGAATTTCAAGAATAATTGTAAATTGTTTTTTGCCTTAAAATCTAAGTCCTCAGGGAACGCAGCGCAGCAGGTTCAAATTATCATCTCTCTCCTGCGCGGCGATCCTCAGGATTGGGCTTTTTCCCTGACACCTGGGGATCCTGTTTTGAGTGATGTTGATGCATTTTTTCAGGCTTTGGGGTTATTGTACGATGAGCCTAATGTCACTGATCAAGCTGAAAAAGCCTTGTTGCCATTAAATCAGGGGCTTTATGACGCTGAGTTATACTGTCAGAGATTCCGTAGGTGGGCAGTCCTGACCAAATGGAATGACGACGCTTTGGCAGCCCTTTTCCGGAAGGGTCTGTCAGATAATGTAAAGGATGTTATGGTGGGATTCCCTGTCCCCTCTGGTCTCAATGATTCTATGTCATTAGCGATTCAAATTGACAGACGTTTGCGTGAGCGGAGAAGTATGCGTGGAATAGTGTTGCCTTGTGAACCAGCTTCTGAACCCATGCAGTGTGATAGAGTGGTGTCTGGGGCACAGCGTCATGAGTTTCGAAAGCGCAATGGGTTATGTTTCTACTGTGGTGATGCCTCTCATGCTATTTCAGTCTGCCCTAAGCGGGGAAGACGTTTTGCACGCTCAGTTGTCTTGGGTAGTATTCAGACTAAGTTTTTATTAACTGTCACTCTGATGTGCTCTCTGTCCTCATTTTCTGCTCAGGCTTTCGTTGATTCTGTAGCAGCTATTAACCTGATGGATTATGATTTTGCTAAACATTGTGGGTTTCCCTTGATACCCCTACAGAAGTCTATTCCCCTACTGGGGATCGATTCTACCCCTTTGGCTGAGAATAAACCCCAGTTTTCTACTCAGGTGATAATGAGGGTTGAACCTGATCACCAGGAGTACTGCAAATTTTTGGTTCTGTATAATTTGCATGACATTATCGTGCTGGGTTTCCCTTGGTTGCAGTCTCATAATCCTGTTTTGGATTGGAAATCTGTGTCTGTAACCAGTTGGGGCTGCCAATGTGTTAATACCAACACTCCTGTTTTTTCTGCCTCCCCCCAGGCTCAGGATGTTCCTGACTTTTTGATTGATTTTTCTGATGTGTTTAGCAAAAGTAAATCTGCATCCTTGCCTCCCCATAGGAGCTATGACTGCGCTATTGAATTAGTGCCGGGTAGTAAATTCCCTAAAGGTCGCCTTTTTAACTTGTCTGTACCTGAACATGACGCTATGCGGTCTTATATCAAGGAATCATTGGAGAAGGGTCATATCAGACCATCCTCTTCACCCTTAGATGCCGGTTTTTTCTTTGTGGCCAAAAAGGATGGTTCATTAAGGCCGTGTATTGATTATCGTCTCTTGAACAATATTACTGTGAAATATCAATACCCGTTACCCTTGATTTCTGACCTGTTTTCCAGGGTGAAAAACGCTACTTGGTTTACCAAGCTTGACCTCAGGGGGGCGTATAACCTTATTCGCATTAAGCACGGGGATGAATGGAAGACGGCATTCAATACCCCTGAAGGGCATTTTGAGTACCTAGTGATGCCCTTCGGGCTCACTAATGCTCCTCCGTCTTCCAGTCCTTCATGAATGACATTTTCAGGGATTTTGTGGACAAATTTCTTCTGATTGTTTATTTGGATGATATCTTGATTTTTTCTAATGACTGGGACTCTCATGTGAAACATGTTCGAACTGTGTTCCAGATTTTGAGAGAGAATGCTCTGTATGTGAAGGGATCAAAGTGTCTCTTTGGCGTACAGAGGATCTCATTTCTGGGATTCATTTTGTCCCCATCTGTTATTGAAATGGACCCGGTCAAGGTTCAGGCCATCTGTGATTGGGTCCAACCTACTTCATTAAAGGCTCTTCAGAGATTTTTGGGTTTTGCCAATTTTTATCGTAAATTTATTGGTAATTTCTCGGTTATTGTTAAACCATTAACTGATTTGACCAGAAAGGGTTCTGATGTGGTGAATTGGCCTCCTGAGGCAGTCTCTGCATTTCAGGAACTTAGGCAGAGATTCACTTCTGCTCCTGTTCTACGGCAGCCTGATGTTTCTCTGCCATTTCAGGTGGAGGTTGATGCCTCTGAAATTGGGGCAGGTGCCGTTTTGTCCCAAAAAGATCCAGAGACCTCTAAAAGTAACCCTTGTGCTTTTTTCTCTCGAAAATTTTCTCCTACTGAACGTAATTATGACGTGGGTAATCGGGAGTTATTGGCCATGAAGTGGGCTTTTGAAGAGTGGAGACATTGGCTGGAGGGAGCCAAACATCAGGTGGTGGTCCTTACGGACCATAAGAATCTGGTCTATCTGGAATCTGCCAAGCGACTCAATCCTAGACAGGCCAGGTGGGCCTTGTTTTTCACACGTTTTAATTTTGTGGTTTCCTTTCTTCCTGGCACTAAGAATGTTAAGGCGGATGCCCTCTCGAGGAGTTTCCTTGCGGACTCTCCTGAGTTATCTGATCCTTCTGTTATTTTGAAAGAGGGTGTAGTTCTTTCCGCCATCTCGCCCAATTTGAGACTTGCTCTGGAGGGGTGTCAGGAGGATAGGCCCGAGTGCTGCCCTGTTGGAAAATTGTTTGTCCCGGACCAGTGGAAGAAGAGTGTGATGTCTGAGATTCATTGTTCCGCATTGGCTGGGCATCCCGGAATTTTTGGTACCAGAGACTTGGTTAGTCGGTCCTTTTGGTGGCCTACCTTGTCTCGTGATGTCAGGGAATTTGTGCAGTCCTGCGGGACTTGCTCTCGCTCCAAGCCTTGCTCTCGCTCTAGTGGTTTGTTGATGCCATTGCCTGTGCCTAAGAGACCATGGACCCATATCTCTGTGGATTTCATTTCCGACCTTCCTGTTTCTCAGAGAATGACCACCATCTGGGTAATTTGTGATAGGTTTTCCAAAATGATACATCTCGTGCCATTACCTAAGTTGCCTTCCTCCTCTGAATTGGTGCCGTTGTTCCTTCAGCACGTGGTTCGTTTACACGGCATTCCTGAGAACATTGTGTCTGACAGAGGAGTCCAGTTTGTTTCCAGATTTTGGAGAACTTTTTGTTCTAAACTGGGTGTTCAATTGTCTTTCTCCTCGGCATTTCATCCTCAGACCAATGGTCAAACTGAGAGAACAAACCAGACATTGGAGACTTATCTAAGATGCTTTGTGTCTGCTGATCAGGATGACTGGGTCTCTTTTTTGCCTTTGGCTGAGTTTGCTCTTAATAATAGGGCTAGCTCTGCCACTTTGATGTCTCCGTTTTTCTGTAATTCTGGGTTTCACCCTCGATTTTCTTCAGGACAGACGGAGGCTTCTGTCTGTCCAGGTGTTGACTCTGTTGTGGAGCGTATGCAACAGATTTGGGACCAGGTAGTGGAGAGGTTGTCCCTCTCTCAGGAGAAGGCCCAGCGGTTTGCTAACCGGCATAGGACTGATGGTCCTCGGTTTAAAGTGGGGGACTTGGTCTGGTTGTCCTCAAAGAATATTCCTATGAGAGTAGCATCTTCTAAATTTAAGCCTAGGTTCATTGGACCTTATAAGATCATGGAGATTATTAATCCTGTTTCTTTTCGTTTGCTTCTTCCAGGGACATTTAAGATCCATAACGTGTTCCACAAGTCCTTGTTGAAGAGGTTTGTTGAGCCAGTGGTTCCTGCTGCTGTGCCTCCTGACCCTGTTTTGGTTGAGGGCAATCTGGAGTATGTGGTTGAGAAAATATTAGATTCTCGTTTTTCTAGACGGAAACTCCAGTATTTGGTTAAATGGAGAGGTTATGGTCAGGAAGACAATTCTTGGGTGTTTGCTTCGGACATCCATGCTAGGAGACTTATCCATGCGTATCATAGAACTCATCCTGACCGACCTGGTTGCTCAAATGAGGGTTCGGTGACCCCTCCTCAAGGGGGGGGTACTGTTGTGAATGGGTTTGAGATGAGTTCTGAGCAGAGGCTTCCTCTGGTGGTTACAAGCGGTGCTGATCTGTCCAGTGAAGATTGTGAGGACTGGGAATCAGGTGTTACTGACTGGTCTTATATAAGGGAGTCACCTTCCCATCAGGGTTGCCGGTGATCAATTGTTCTGGTCTGAATCCTTCTTTCCTGTTTCCCTTGTAGCCTGCTGTGTCGTGTCTGCATCTCCTGCTAACAGATAAGACATTTTCTTCTTTTTGTTTTTTGTGCTATATTTTTGCATTTTGTCCTGCACTTCTGTGGGGGCCTTCAGGGTCCCCTCCGGGGGCTTTTGCCCTCTCAGTTTAGTTCAGCCACTGATGTTTGTACTTTTGCTTTTTCCAGTTTTTTCAGTGGCTGCTGTTTTGATTTTGTTACACCAGAGAGCTAATTTAGGTGGTAGAGGTCGTGTGATCTCAGGCGTTTTTGAAATTAGTAGAGTTGGTGCTTTTCAGGGTTTTCTG
The DNA here is from genome assembly GCA_033576555.1 of Oophaga sylvatica. Lineage (NCBI taxonomy): Eukaryota > Metazoa > Chordata > Amphibia > Anura > Dendrobatidae > Oophaga > Oophaga sylvatica. The sequence continues at coordinate 152,029,664 of JARQOD010000004.1, read as the reverse complement.
GGATTGCAGTAAGTACCCTTCCTATCCTTTTCTATTTAGTTAGTTTGGGCCCCAGCGTTTGCTCATACTATTTTCTTTCTGTGTCAGTATTTCATCTTGTCTAACCGCCATTACATGTTTTGGGGCTTTCTATTATCTTTGGGGTTCTGCTCCGGGGCAGATAGCTTTCCTATTTCTATCTTTAGGTGTAGTTAGTTTCTCAGGCTGTGACGAGGTGTCTAGGACCAACGTAGGAACGCTCCACGGCTGCCTCTAGTTGTGGTGGTTAGTCAGGGTACTGCAATCTCATAGATTCCAACTGCTCTGGTGTATTGCCTTTTTTACCTGCACTCCTCAGCTATCGAAACATAACACATGGCCAAAAGTTTTGAGAATGACACAAATATTATATTTTCACATGATCTGCTGTTGACCTCTGGTTTTTATGTGTGTTTGACAGATGTTTTTATCACAGACAGAAGTATAATTGTAAACATATGAGTAACAAAAGCTTATATTGACAGTTAGAATGAGTTAATGCAGCAAGTCAATATTTGCAGTGTTGACCCTTCTTCTTCAGGACCTCTGCAATTCTCCCTGGCATGCTCTCAATCAACTTCTGGACCAAATCCTGACTGATAGCAGTCCATTCTTGCACAATCAATGCTTTCATTTTGTCAGAATTTTTAGGTTTTTGTTTGTCCACCCGTCTCTTGATGATTGACCACAAGTTCTCAATGGGATTAAGATCTGGGGGGTTTCCAGGCCATGGACCCAAAATCTCTATGTTTTGTTCCCTGAGCCATTTAGTTATCACCTTTGCTTTATGGCAAGGTGCTCCATCATGCTGGAAAAGGCATTGTTGATCGCCAAACTGCTCTTGGAGGGTTGGGAGAAGTTGCTCTTGGAGGACATTCTGGTACCATTCTTAATTCATGGCTGTGTTTTTAGGCAAGACTGTGAGAGAGCCGACTCCCTTGGCTGAGAAGCAACCCCACACATGAATGGTTTCAGGATGCTTAACAGTTGGCATGAGACAAGACTGGTGGTAGCGCTCACCTTGTCTTCTCCGAATAAGGCGTTTTCCTGATGTCCCAAACAATCGAAAAGGGGATTCATCAGAGAAAATAACTTTACCCCAGTCCTCAGCAGTCCACTGCCTGTACCTTTTGCAGAATATCAGTCTGTCCATGATGTTTTTTCTGGAGAGAAGTGGCTTCTTTGCTGCCCTCCTTGAGACCAAGCCTTGCTCCAACAGTCTCCCGCTCACAGTGCGTGCAGATGCACTCACACCTGCCTGCTGCCATTCCTGAGCAAGCTCTGCACTGCTGGTAGCCCGATCCCGCAGCCGAAACACTTTTAAGAGACGGTCCTGGCGCTTGCTGGTCTTTCTTGGGCGCCCTGGAGCCTTTTTGACAACAATGGAACCTCTCTCCTTGAAGTTCTTGATGATGCGATAGATTGTTGACTGAGGTGTAATCTTTCTAGCTGCGATACTCTTCCCTGTTAGGCCATTTTTGTGCATTGCAATGATGACTGCACGTGTTTCTTTAGAGATAACCATGGTTAACAGAAGAGAAACAATGATGCCAAGCACCAGCCTCCTTTTAAAGTGTCCAGTGGTGTCATTCTTACTTAATCATGACAGATTGATCTCCAGCCATGTCCTCATCAACACCCACACCTGTGTTAATGGAGCAATCACTGAAAAGAGGTTAGCTGGTCCTTTTAAGGCAGGGCTGCAATGATGTTGAAATGTGTTTTGGGGATAAAGTTAATTTTCTAGCCAAATATTGACTTTGCAAGTAATTGCTGTTAAGCTGATCACTCTTTATAACATTCTAGAGTATATGCAAATTGCCATTAGAAAAAGTGAAGCAGTAGACTTTGTAAAAATTAATATTTGTGTCATTCTCAAAACTTTTGGCCATGACTGTATAGTAATGCTGTGTCACAATTCTACTTTGTTTTTATTTCAGCCCTATAGTGGTGCAACTAATCTAAGTTCCCTGACCATAGTATTATACTTACAAGCCACCATACTCAGCTGTTTCGCTTTGCCGCTTTGGTCATGTTCCGCCATCTTGTGACCACGGCTTCTGACTGACCGGAAGTCACAGGTAACTATCAGAAGCTCTCAATGTTAGTCTATGAGAGCCTCATTCTGGCCTCTTTCAGTTTCTCATAGACTTATATTTAGTTGTGACTTCTGGATCGCCCAGCAAACACTGGAGTGATTTGGCAGGTCACAACCTGCAGAAGACCAATCGGTGCAACACTGATAACATGAAAATGGTGACTGCTAAGTATGAGACAAAGTGAAGGGAACTTAGGTTGGTGGTGCTTTAAGTCTCAATTATCTAATGAATTGACAAATACACTGAATTTTTTTTTCCGCTGGCAGCCCAGGCATTCTGTCAGCTGAGTAGTACATATTTCTCTTTTTTTTGTTATATCATCAATATGCTGACAAAACCATATGCGTTACTTTGACATTACTAGTCTCAGTCCATTTCCAGTATGCTATTGTTGTTAATTAGGTAAAAGGCCTGTTTCTGTTACCTATTGTAAATTGCTATTCTCGAAGTCATTTGTTCATCAGTTTTTATCACTTTATCTATGGAAACAATATAGTTTTAAGATTTTAAGAGAGAAAAAAAAAACAGGAAAAATATAACTATAAAACGTCACCTATATTCTTAGCCGGGAACTTAATAGTTATGTTCAGATTTTTAATAAATAATTGAATGATTAGACTTAATAAAAAGTGAAAAAGATCATAGCTAAATATAACAACAGATCTTCTATAAAGGTCATTTGGGAGGTTAATAAGTCCTCTCATACAGATAATGATGTGAGTCAGAACAGGGACACAAGCTGGTCTAATGAAAAGGTTCATTATTGAGCTTGTCAAGTGGCACAATAGGCTGCTTTTCACCTTTGTTCCACAATTGATATCATCTGGGGGAAGCGTCCCTTGCGAGCACTATCATGTCACTCCCACCAGCTTCGGTGTGTATATTGTTTTGTGATTACTGTTATTATTTTTAACTGCTTCTCATATTATGCCTACAATTTTTACATATCAGTGTGAATAACATGACAGTAAGTGGGCTTTGAACTGCGTGTTTTTTGCCCCACTGAAAAAGTGTTGAGGATCTTACTGTACTCAGCATGTTTGTTTCAAAGCTACTCTCAGTGTCTATTCTTGTACAGTGTAGTGCTTAAATCCCATTTACCAGTTTGAAAAATATCTGTTAAAGGAAACCCCCACCATCAGGAGTGGGATTTGGACATTATCCCACTGTTCTCCCAAACCATTTGTTAAATTAGCAACAAATTAAAGCTGCACTCTAAAAAACTATAATACGTAAACATGGAATATATAAGATTGGAACTCAATTCATGTGAGCCCAACTGCCAGCATAAAGGTGTACTCCTTTATTGGGACCTTAAATCTAACATGATGCCTAACCCAAGCTAAAAGACTAAATTATATGTGCAGGTAGGATCAAGCTCTATTTAAAACCGGGGGAGCAGGATACAGTTCAAGGTAACAACCCCTGTCTAACTTAGGCGGTCTGCGCATGATACTCACGGACCCGGGTATTTACCACCTTGCGGGGGGCCACCGAACACTCTGCCAGACTCTGGTCACAGTCCCCATGAGTGGTCATGTGTGCGCTACTGCGTGTGCGCCTGCTCTGAGGCGGATCTCAGGAGCTGGAGCACTGCCTTCAGTCAGCCGCGCACTTTCTTCCCGCCAAGTCACCCTGCTCCTGCACAGTGTGGCAGTCATCATTCTTAAGGGTTGTCTGTGTGGTGGTCATAGTTCATAAGGGGGGGCATTATGATTTTAGTTCATAAGGGTGATGCTGTGCAAGTTTTAAATCATAAAGGAACATGAATTGGAAGTTGTAGTTCATGAGGAAGGACCATGTGGCAGTCGTAGTTCATAAGGGCGGACGTGTGGAGGTCATAGTTCATGGCAGATACCATGGGGAGTTGATATTTAATAACAGAATGTAGTGTGGAGGCCATGTATCATATAAGGGACAGTAGGGAGTCTATTTGTGTACAGGGAGCACAGTGATAGGCAATTATTTATTCAGGTGCACAGTTTAAAGCTTATCTAGGGCACAGAATGAGCTGATAATTTCATTTAAGGGACACTATAATGACACTAGCCTTTTTAAGGGCACTGTGTCAGGTTGTGCTGCAAAAGGCCGGTAATGAGGGAAGTCTGTAAAGACAAGTTGTGAATGTCAAAACTCAAAAGTCATCTTGGCATCTGGACCAGACAGAAGAAAGCGATGAGAGCAACTTCAATAGAAGACATGAGCTGGTAAGGTACCTGGATCTTGGGTACATTTACAATGGCCAATCATGTCTATTAGACAACCACCAATCGGTGATGTGAAACCATTCAGCGCTTGTTCAGTAGCATGAAGACTGCACTTTCATGTGCACAGAACGATCATTAACACTATTATTTTTATGCACATAGAATAGCATTGCTATTATAAAGGGCAATGTGCTGTCGAGATATTTAACTAGACTTAAAAATTATTTTACTCAACAAACAAGCTTTTTGCTTGGGTGATTATTAGATTGTTTAAACAGGCTGAAAACTGATTAACCCCTTAATGACCGCCGATATGCCTTTTAACGGCAGCAGTTAAAGGGTATGCCACACTAAACAACATCGCTAACGGGATCGCTAAAAAAACGTCACTATTTAGCGATCCCGTTAGCGATGTTGTTCAGTGCGGCAGCTGCCAGCGACGAGCTTCCTGCTGTGATCTCGCTCGTCGCTGGAATCGTTCCGGACCCTATTTTCTCGTCGGCGCTCCCGCTAGGTAAGTATATATCGCTAGTGTGGCACCTTTTCTTAGCGATTTAGCGGTACTTTTGTACCGCTAAAGTCGTTAAGAAGATCGCTAACGGCGATAGCGCCGTTAACTATATCGCTAAATGTGGCCGCACTTAGCGATATAGAAACAATCCCGCTAGCGACCGCATTAGTATGCGTCGTTATCGTGATCGCTAGCGGGATTGTTTAGTGTGGCAGTACCTTAAGGGTACTTATGCCTCAGCGTCGCATTTTAATGGCGCTGAGAAATAAGTGTATAGCGCCCCCCCAAAGTCAGAATTTCTCCAGGGTCTCGGCTACTGGGGGTAGCAGAGACCCCAGAGATCATGATTTGGGTCAGTTTTCATCTACCTCGGTGTTGCAATTGCCGTTATTCACGGAATAACAGCGACCGCAAAAAAAGTCATATTTCCCATTTAATTTCTCTCTCTTCTGATGTGATCAGAGGAGAAAGATTCCCCTGATTCCCCCCAGTACATTCAGTGTCCCTGCATCCCCCTTTGAAGTCCCCCTGCCCGCCGGCATCTTTTTCCAGAAAGAAAATGGCAGGCGTATGCACAGTGCGCCCTCTGAGATCTTCTGGCCAGTACCCGGCAACAATAGGAAATTTTTCCTATTGGTTCATTTTGATCACTGTGATAGACCCTTATTGAGGTAAAAATAATAAAAAAAAAATTGTATTTATTTCCATTTTTCCATTTTGGTTAGAGTTGGGCTAAAGTTAGGGTTGGAGCTAGGGTTAGGGTTGGGCTAAAGTTTGGGTTGGTCTAAAGTTAAGGTTGGGATAAAGTTAGCGTTGGGCTAGGGTTAGGGTTGTGTTGTGATTACGGTTAGGGTTGAGATAAGGGTTAGGGGTGTGTTAAGGTTAGGTTTGTGGTTAGGGTTATGGTTAAAGTTGGGATTAGGGTTGCAGGAGTGTTGGAGTTAGGGTTGTAGTTAGGGTTATCGTTACGGTTGGGATTTGGGTTAGCGATGTGTTGAGGTTAGAGTTGTAGTTAGAATTGGGGGGTTCCACTATTTAGGTACATCAGGGGGTCTCCAAACACGACATGGCACCACCATTGATTCCAGCCAATTTTGTGTTCAAAAAGTCTAACTGTGCTCCCTCCCTTCTGAGCCCTGCCATATGCCCAAACAGTGGCTTTCTCCCACATACGGGGTATTGGCGTACTCAGGAGAAATTGCACAACAAAATTTGTGGTCCATTGTCTCCTGATACCCTTGTGAAAATAAAAAAGGTTAGTTCCAAAGTAAATTTTTTGTGAAAAAAGTAAAATGTTAATTTTTTCCTTCCACATTGCTTTAGTTCTCGTGAAGCACCTTAAGGGGTAATAAACTTTTTGAATGTGGTTGTGTGAACCTTGAGGGGTGCAGTTTTTAGAATGCTGTCACTTTTGGGTATTTTCTGTTATATTGACCCACCCACCAAACTTACTTCAAATGTGAGGTGGTCCCTAAAAAAAATGGTTTTGTTAATTTTTTTGGAAAAATGAGAAATCGCTGGTCAACTTTTAACCCTTATAAGGTCCTAACAAAAAAAATTATGTTTCCAAAATTGTGCTGATGTAAAGTTGACATGTGTGAAATGTTATTTATTAACCATTTTGTGTGACACCACTCTCTGATTTAACTTTAAGGGTAGAAAAATTAAAAGATTGAAAATTGCAAAATTTTCAAAATTTGTGCCAAATTTCCATTTTTTTCATAAATAAACCCCAAGTTATATTGAAGAAATGTTACCACTAATGTGTTCTAGAGCTATAATTCTGAAAATTGGCTTGGTCTTTAAGTACCAAATTGGCTCTGTCACTAAGGGGTTAAATGAACCTTAAATGTGTAATAGCGCTACCGACTGCATCTGATCATTAATGCGATCCCCCATGGTCAGTAGTATGATTATGGTACTTCCAACATCTCCTTACCGTTAAGTTCATACTGGGATTTGTAGGTTCATGCAATACAAATGTGTATGATGGTGGCTGATCTAACATTGACATTGATCGCTTTATTAAGCCTAGTTGTAGGTACTTTTATGGTGCTGTATTCATGTGCTGATGTTGGTTCTGGTGCTGTATTTGTGTATTAATTGTGGTTCTAGTACTGTACACAAGTACTGATTGTAGTTATGTTTATGAATACATGTGCTTATAGTGGCTCTGGTGCTATAATTATATACTGATGGTTTTGATGTTGAATTCATGTACTGATGATGTTTCTAAAATAATGCTGAACAATTGTGTCAATGCTTAACTTGTCAGATAGCTATGTTAATAAAATACAGTTATATGAAAAAGTTTGGGCACCCCTATTAATCTTAAGCTTAATGTTTGATAAAAATTGGTGTTTTTTGCAACAGCTATTTCAGTTTGATATATCTAATAACTATTGGACACAGTAATGTTTCTGCCTTGAAATGAGGTTTATTGTACTAACAGAACATGTGCAATCTGCATTCAAACAAAATTTGACAGGTGCATAAGTATGGCCACCCTTATCATTTTCTTGTTTTAAATACTCCTACCTACTTTTTACTGACATACTAAAGCACTTTTTTTGGTTTTGTAACCTCATTGAGCTTTGAACTTCATAGCCAGGTGTATGCAATCATGAGAAAAGCTACTTAAAGTGGCCACTTGCAAGTTGTTCGCCTATTTGAATCTCCTCTGAAGAGTGGCATCATGGGCTCCTCAAAACAACTGTCAAATGATCTGAAAACAAAAATTATTCAACATAGTTGTTCAGGGGAAGGATACAAAAAGCTGTCTCAGAGATTTAACCTGTCAGTTTCCACTGTGAGGAACATAGTAAGGAAATGGAAGAACACAGGGACAGTTCTTGTTAAGGCCAGAAGTGGCAGGCCAAGAAAAACATCAGAAAGGCAGAGAAGAAGAATGGTGAGATCAGTCAAGGACAATCCTCAGACCACCTTCAGAGAGCTGCAGCATCAACTTGCTGCAGATGGTGTCACTGTGCATCGGTCAACTATACAACGCACTTTGCACAAGGAGAAGCTGTATGGGAGAGTGATGCGAAAGAAGCCGTTTCTGCAAGCACGCCACAAACAGAGTCGGCTGAGGTATGCAAAAGCACATTTGGAGAAGCCAATGTTAGGGTCTGCGGAACACACCAAATATATGAGGTAGAGAGGTGCGTTCGCAGCCCGGGGTCCACCGTGCAGGCGGAACCTGCTGCTAGTAAAATGGCGAAAGTAGCGAATTTTGTTATCCGGCAGAGTCGCTAAAATAAACGCCGTAGCGCGTTGTGGCAGTAAGTGCGAACTCTGTTAATACCCAGAGCCGCTAACGGAAATGCCACAGTGCTATATGGCGATAGGTGCGAACTCACTTAGCTTCAATGAGCCGCAAAGTAAAACGCTAGGGCGCTGTCTAGCGTCGAAAGCAAACCCTGTTATGTCACAGGGCCGCTGAGGAAAAGTGCTGTGTCCTGTAAGGCTCTCAGGTACACAGTTAAGTGCTAAGCGTACATAACGCGTGATCATGTGCTAATGTCCTCGCGGGAGTCACCCGCAATCTATGGCGTCTGAACGCCAGACCCTGAATACGGCAATCAAAACTCCTCACCGGTTACGCCGGTAATCTAGGGCATCTAGGACACCGACCCTGGCCAGCTACCATACCAAACTCCTCACCGATTAAGTCGGTATTCTAGTGGCTTATTTCAGCCGGGTCCCTAACCACACATACGCATGATCACACTGGCGCATAGCATACAATGGTTGATGTTAGCGCATGGCGGCCCAGCCATGCTACCCTTTTATAGCAACAGCTACAGGACCTTCCAGGAACAAGGACCAATGAGAAGCTGTTACAAACACACGTAGCTACATGACCTTCCTGGCGGACCAATAGGAGCCGCTGCAGCACCTGAACATGTGACCCCTGATCTCCAATGAGAGATCTCACTCTAGGCATGCTCAGATGGGAAAACGAAGGACTTTGTCTCAAAGACGGCTGCTCCAGCACTGGCTACAATAGCAGATCCAGGAAAGGCAGCAGCAAGTCACTGCACAGTAGAGGAGCGGGCAAGATGCCTGGACCGACGTCTCTGCTGAGCTGGCTCCACTGCGGCCGGAGATGAATGGGAGACCGCAGCGGGACGGGTTTGAGACTCCCCTTGTGCAGCAGCGGGAACTCGAACCCTAACATTACCCCCCCTCCTAGGGCCCCCCCTTCTCTGGGCCTCGCTGCGTTCAAAGGCAGCGATGAGCTGCGGAGCGTGAACATGCTCGGCAGGCTCCCAGGACCTATCCTCAGGCCCATAACCCCTCCAATCCACCAAATAAAATTTTTTGCCTCGTACCACCTTGCACCCAACAATGGCATTCACCTCGTAGTCGTCCGAAGACGAACCCGACGTCCCGGCAGATGACTCAGGCAACTGGGAGATGACCACAGGTTTTAGGAGGGATACATGGAAGGTGTCGGAGATACCAAGGCGAGGCGGAAGGGCCAAACGGTAAACCACAGGGTTCACCTGCTCGAGAACCTTGAAGGGACCCATATAGCGGGGTGCCAATTTTGTGGATTCCACCCGTAGCCTGATGTTTCGGGCGGAGAGCCACACTAGGTCGCCAGGAGAAAATGTCGGAGCGGGACGCCGATGAGCATCGGCAGAAGACCTCATCCTTTCCTTGTAAGCCTGAATGGCATCCTGGGTGCGGTCCCATATGTCCCCTGCTTCCACAGCCCAGTCTGCCACCCTAGAGTCAGCGGAAGCAACGGGCATGGGCACCGGTACCCGCGGATGCTGGCCGTAATTTAAGAGGAATGGGGTCTGTCCGTTGGAGTCAGCCACAGCATTGTTTAGCGCAAACTCCACCCACGGAAGCAGAGATGCCCAGTCATCCTGCCTGGCAGAGACAAAATGTCGCAAGTAGGTGACCAAGGTCTGGTTGGCCCTCTCTACCAACCCATTAGTCTCGGGATGATATGCAGAGGAGAGGTTCAATTCAATGCAGAGTAGATGACACAACTCTCTCCAAAACCGAGATGCAAATTGGGACCTCGATCGCTGACAATCTTGTCTGGCATACCGTGTAGACGGAAGATGTGTCTGATAAATAATGCTGCCAAGGCCCGTGCGGAAGATAACCGTGGTAGCGGCACTAAGTGCACCATTTTGGAGAAGTGGTCGGTGATCACCCAAATGATAGTGCAACCCCGAGACTTGGGTAAGCCCACCACAAAGTCCATCCCGACCATCTCCCAGGGCCTGTCTGCCACCGGCAAAGGAAAAAGTAACCCAGCTGGCCGTTGTCGAGGGGACTTGTTCCTGGCGCAGGAGACACACGCCTGAACATACTCCCTGACGTCACGGACCATATGTGGCCACCAGTATGTCCTCGCCAATAGCTCAGTTGTCCTCTTTGCCCCAAAGTGTCCACCCACCCTGGACGAGTGTGCCCAAGAGAGTACCTCCGGTCGCAAATTAGTGGGCACAAAAGTCTTGCCCGGAGGCACAGACTCTAGCGAAACCGGGGCTACAGTTCTCAGGCTTTCTTCAGGGACAATAAGCCGAGGCTCCTCATCCTCCTCCTCTGATGACACTAAGGAGCGAGAGACAGCGTCGGCCCGAACATTCTTCTCACCGGAGAGAAAATGGAGGGTGAAATGGAACCGAGAGAAGAATAGGGACCATCTGGCCTGGCGAGAATTTAGCCGCTGAGCCGTTTGCAAATATACCAAGTTCTTGTGGTCGGTGAAGACTTGGAAGGGAAAACGAGCTCCCTCCAGAAGATGTCTCCACTCTGAGAAGGCCAATTTCATAGCCAGCAACTCCCTGTCCCCGATGGAATAATTCCTCTCTGCTGGTGTAAAGGTCTTAGAAAAGAAGAAGCAGGGATGCTTCCGACCTTGAGCATCCTTTTGATATAGGACTGCTCCAGCACCAACAGAAGAGGCGTCCACCTCTAAAACAAACGGTTTATCAACATCAGGGCGATGTAATATGGGAGCACTGGCAAAATGCGACTTGATGGAAGAGAACGCCTTGGAGACCTCCTCAGACCACAACTTGGGATTTGCTCCCTTCTTGGTGAGGGCTACAAAGGGAGCTACCAAAGTCGAGAAATGGGGAATGAACTGGCGATAATAATTAATGAACCCCATAAAGCGCTGCACCGCTTTAAGAGAATGGGGTTCTTGCCAGTCCATTACAGCCTGTAGTTTGGCAGGATCCATAGCCAATCCCTGGGCAGAGATGATATAGCCCAGAAAAGGTAAGGACTCCTGCTCAAACACACATTTCTCCAACTTGGCATAGAGGGAGTTTGCCCGTAAGAGGTCGAAGACTTTGTTGACATCCCTCCGGTGAGAGTCTATATCTGGTGAAAAGATGAGAATATCATCCAGATAGACTACCACAGAGGTGGAGAGCATATCCCGGAAGATATCATTGACAAAGTCTTGGAAAACAGCGGGAGCATTACAGAGCCCGAAGGGCATCACCAGGTATTCGTAATGCCCATCCCTGGTATTAAAAGCTGTCTTGCACTCGTCCCCCTCACGGATGCGAATTAGGTTATAGGCACCACGTAGATCAAGCTTGGTAAATACTCTTGCTCCTCGGAGCCTATCAAAGAGCTCAGAGATTAGGGGCAACGGGTACTTATTCTTGATGGTGATGGCGTTAAGACCCCTGTAGTCAATGCATGGACGTAATTCTCCGTTCTTCTTTTGCACAAAGAAGAACCCTGCCCCTGCTGGTGACACCGACTTCCTAAAGAACCCTCTTGCCAGATTCTCCTGAATGTACTGGGACATTGCCTCCGTCTCAGGGAGCGAGAGGGGTATACTCTCCCCCGAGGAGGTTCTGCTCCAGGCAAGAGATCAATAGGACAGTCGTAGGGGCGATAAGGTGGAAGAGTCTCCGCCGCCTTCTTGGAGAAAACGTCTGCATATGCCCAACAACACTGAGGAAGAGAAGTGAGATCTACGGGTATCTCTGTGGTGGTGACCTGAACGCACTCCCTGATACACCTGCCTCTACATGAATCACCCCAACCCAGTATCCTCCCAGAGGACCACTCAATATGGGGAGAGTGGTAACGGAGCCAAGGTACTCCCAGCAACACCTCGTCTATTCCCTCGGGCAGGACAAGAAAAGAAATACTCTCCTGATGGGACGGGGACATAGATAAAGTGAGAGGGATCGTCTGGTGGGGGATTTGGGAGGGCAGAGTTGATCCATTCACTACTCGCACAGTCACCGGTTGGGCGAGCATCACCAGAGGTATAGTGTGGCGGATAGCAAATGCAGAGGACATGAAATTCCCCTCGGCTCCGGAATCCACACAGAGCTCAGCGGAGAGCGTGGATGGACCTACTGTAATTGTCCCTTTAAAGGACAACTTGGTGGAAAATGCCGCAGTGTCTAGTGAACCTCCTCCCAAGGTCACTAGACGCGACCATTTTCCCGACCACTGTGGACATTTGTTGGCATAGTGTCCTAACTGCTGGCAGATGTTACAGACCACGGGTACTCGAGCGGCCCGGGACTTAGGTCCCGCTCGAGAAACCTCCATGGCCTCATGGGAGTCGGGCGCCTGGCTGGAAGATTCCAGAGGTCTGGCAAAGGTGGGAGCCAGCTGGAACCTCTGCCTACACTGGGACCGCTCCAACCCCTGCTCGTGAAAACGGAGGTCGATGCGGGTAGATATGGCGATAAGCTTCTCCAGTGTGGCGGGAATCTCCCTGGTAACCAAAGTATCTTTAACATGATCAGCCAGTCCTCGCCAGTAGACTGGAATGAGTACTTTATCCGACCAGTCTAGCTCTGAGTAGTGTTGAGCGATACTTTCCGATATCCAAAAGTATCGGAATCGGAATGGTATCGCCGATACCATTAAAATATCGGCGATACCCGATACCGATACCGGAAATCCAATGTAAGTCTATGGGAACAAAATATCGGAATTAAAAAAAACCCATTCTTGCCTTGTAAACACTAAATATACACACATAGAATACATATATATATATATATATATATATGTCATTGTGACATATATATATATACATATATTTATAGTTTATACACTTCTACATATTAAAATAGCCTCTGATTCAATTGCCGGGTAAAGTCGGCTTTTGTGAAAAGACAGAAGCACCCGACATGAAATGACACTTGGTTTACATAGAGTTAACCATGTCTTTTCATGTAGTTTGATATCTGATTTGCACAAACAATTACATGAGTGTAAGTGTGCAAAATTTCACACCTGTAGGGGTTAATTAAAGGTGTAAATTCGTTGTAAAAAAAAAGGACTTTTTTGCTACGAATTTACACCTTTAATTAACCCCTACAGGTGTGAAATTTAGCACACTTACACTCATGTAATTGTTTGTGCAAATCAGATATCAAACTACATGAAAAGACATGGTTAACTCTATGTAAACCAAGTGTCATTTCATGTCGGGTTCTGCATTTTCACAAAAGCCGGCAATTGAATTAGCGGCTATTATACTATGTAGAAGTGTATGAACTATAAATATAAATATATATATATATGTGTCACAAATTCAATGACATGTATATATATATATATGAGGTGTAAAATTGCTGGAAAAAAATGCGTGGGCTCCCGCCCTATTTTCGCAACCAGACAGACAAAGCCAGTGAGTGGGGGCAGATAATAATAGCCCAGAGAGGGACCATTTATTTTCGCCCCCCCCGGCTACTAACATCTGCCCCCAGACACCCCAGAAAGGGCAAATCTCTAATTAGATTTGCCCTTTCTGGCACTTTGCCCGTCTATTCCCATTGCCCTGTAGCGGTGGCGAATGGGTTAATAAGGGGTTAAAATGACCTTGCAATTGAAAGGTCACTTTACGCCAGGTTAATAATTGAGAGCTGTCAATTAGACAACTATCAATTATTAATCCTATTGTATGAAAGAAAAATCAAACACACACACTTTAATAAAAAAGAAGTTTAATGAAATAATCACACAGTTTTTGACCATATTTTATTTACCTGCTAAAACCATTTCCTGTAATAAAAATAAAATAATAAAGCAAAATTATTCTTACCTATCCCATGCACAGTCAGGTCCCACGGTGTAATCCTTCAGAAAGGGTTAATGTTTACTGCAGAGACCGCAGCTAATGCTGCAGCCTCACAGTAAACCCCCAAATGAATGAGTTCCTCTCTTGGCTGACAGGAGAGGAAGTGGAAAGCTTAATTGATTGCTTTCCACTTTCACTTCAGGTCAGCCAGGGACACAATCAGTGACGTCAGAGGGAACTGGTTAACAAAAATAGGGTATCCCCTCGAAAAAAATTGGCGTGGGGTCCCCCCTATTTTTGTTAACCAGCCAGATGAAGCAGACCGCTGAGGCCTGGTTTTTCAGGCTGGTAAGGATCCAATATCCATGGACCTTGCAAGCCTGATAATACCAGGCCACAGCAGTCTGCTTAGCTTGGCTGGTTAACAAAAATAGGGGATCCCCTCGAAAAAAAACGGCGTGGGGATCCCACCTATTTTTGTTAACCAGCCAAGTAAAATGCAGACTGCTGCGGCCTGGTATTAAAAGACTGTCAAGGCCCATGGATTTTGGCCCTCAACAGCCTGATAATACCAGGCTACAGCAGCCCCACATTTGGCGCATCAAAAGATGTGCCAATTGTGGCACTTTACCCGGCTCTTCCCACTTGCCCTGTAGCGGTGGCAAGTGGGGTAATAAGGGGTTAATGTCACCGTTGATTGCACGGTGACAATAAGCCCGGTTAATAATGGAGAGGTGTCAATAAGACACCGATCCATTATTAATCCCAAAGTTTTTAAATGTTTAAAAAAAAAACACAGCAAGAAAAAAGTCTTTTAATGAAATAAAAGAGACAACACAGTTTTCATTTATTTTATTACTCTCTCATTCCTGCGACGCCATCGATCTCCTGTAAAAAAAGAAAAAAAACAAACCAACAGTATACCACCTGTCCGACGCAGTCCATAGTAACGACAGTCCCACGACGATCCAGCTCTGCTACATCGCAATGACAGGCAGAGCCTGTCATCGCAACGTAGCACAGCTGATTACCTGCTTCCCCGGCGGTGACGTCATCGGACTGACTGCTTTACGGCCGGGATTACCCAGCAGTCACTGCAGTTATCGCGAGAAACTGCATGTGACCACTGGTGAAAGATGATGGCGGCCATGAAGCAGTCCAGCCCGTGACCGCCGGAGATCTTCTGCCAGGTAAGTGCCGCTGACTCCTGACAGACCCGACCGACGGACACTGACAGTGACAGTGACAAATCCGATTCCGGTATCCGATATGACGAAAATATCGGAACTCGGAATCGGAATTCCGATACAGCCAATATCGGCCGATACCCGATATTTGCAGTATCGGAATGCTCAACCCTAGCTCTGAGGCCAGAGTCCGAAACTGGACGGAAAACAGACTGACCAGAGACGAACCCTGTGCCAATGCCAGCAGTTGTAGCGCCGTATCGTGGGTGACCTGAGGTCCTAAAAATACCTTTTTTAGAGCCTCCAGAAAACGAGGAGCACTCCGCACCACACGGTCGTCACGCTCCCACAGCGGGGTGGCCCACTCCAAGGCTCTGCCTGACAGAAGCGAAATTATAAAGCCCACTTGTGCCCGATCCGTGGGGAAACGTGCAGCCAGAAGCTCGAGTTGTATAGAGCACTGACTCACGAATCCCCGACATTGCTTGCTGTCACCAGCAAACTTGTCTGGAAGCGGGAGGTTGGATATTGTGGGGGCAGAGATGGCAGTGGACACACTGGCTGCAGCCACGCTAGCAGCCTGAACAGCGACTGCGGTAACATCCACAGCTGAGGTTGTGCACTCAAGAGCCGCCAACCTACCCTCCAGCTGCTGGATGTCCCGTAGTAGACGCTGGTCATCCGCCATTTTACCAGCCAGACCCTGGCGCTAATATTATGTTAGGGTCTGTGGAACGCACCAAATATATGAGGTAGAGAGGTGCGTTCGCAGCCCGGGGTCCACCGTGCAGGCGGAACCTGCTGCTAGTAAAATGGCGAAAGTAGCGAACTCTGTTATCCCGCAGAGTCGCTAAAATAAACGCCGTAGCGCATTGTGGCAGTAAGTGCGAACTCTGTTAATACCCAGAGCCGCTAACGGAAATGCCACAGTGCTATATGGCGATAGGTGCGAACTCACTTAGCTTCAGTGAGCCGCAAAGTAAAATGCTAGGGCGCTGTCTAGCGTCGAAAGCAAACCCTGTTACGTCACAGGGCCGCTGAGGAAAAGTGCTGTGTCCTGTAAGGCTCTCAGGTACACAGTTAAGTGCTAAGCGTACATAACGCGTGATCAGTGCTAATGTCCTCGCGGGAGTCACCCGCAATCTATGGCGTCTGAACGCCAGACCCTGAATACGGCAATCAAAACTCCTCACCGGTTACGCCGGTAATCTAGGGCATCTAGGACACCGACTCTGGCCAGCTACCATACCAAACTCCTCACCGATTAAGTCGGTATTCTAGTGGCTTATTTCAGCCGGGTCCCTAACCACACATACGCATGATCACACTGGCGCATAGCATGCAATGGTTGATGTTAGCGCATGGCGGCCCAGCCATGCTACCCTTTTATAGCAACAGCTACAGGACCTTCCAGGAACAAGGACCAATGAGAAGCTGTTACAAACACACGTAGCTACATGACCTTCCTGGCGGACCAATAGGAGCCGCTGCAGCACCTGAACATGTGACCCCTGATCTCCAATGAGAGATCTCACTCTAGGCATGCTCAGATGGGAAAACGCAGGACTTTGTCTCAAAGACGGCTGCTCCAGCACTGGCTACAGTAGCAGATCCAGGAAAGGCAGCAGCAAGTCACTGCACAGTAGAGGAGCGGGCAAGACGCCTGGACCGACGTCTCTGCTGAGCAGGCTCCACTGCGGCCGGAGATGAATGGGAGACCGCAGCTGGACGGGTTCGAGACTCCCCTTGTGCAGCAGCGGGAACTCGAACCCTAACAGCCAATTTCTTTTTGGAAGAAGGTCCTGTGGACTGATGAACCCAAGATTGAGTTGTTTGGTCATACAAAAAGGCGTTATGCATGGTGTCAAAAAAACACAGCATTCCAAGAAAAACACTTGCTACCCACAGTAAAATTTGGTGGCGGTTCCGTCATGCTTTGGGGCTGTGTGGCCAAAGCCAGCACCGGGAATCTTGTTAAAGTTGAGGGACGCACGAATTCCACTCAGTATCCGCATATTCTTGACAATAATGTTCAAGAATCAGTGACAAAGTTGAAGTTACGCAGGGGATGGATCTTTCAGCAAGACAATGATCCAAAACACCGCTCCAAATCTACTCAGGCATTCATGCAGCAGAACAATTACAATGCTCTGGAATGGCCATCCCAGTCCCCAGACCTGGATATCATTGAACATCTGTGGGGTCATTTGAAGAGGGCTGTCCATGCTCGGTGACCATCAAACTTAACTGAACTGGAATTGTTTTGTAAAGAGGAATGGTCAAAAATACCTTCATCCAGGATCCAGGAACTCATTAAAAGCTACAGGAAGCGACTAGAGGCTGTTATTTTTGCAAAAGGAGGATCTACTAAATATTAATGTCACTTTTCTGGTGAGGTGCCCATACTTATGCACCTGTCAAATTTTGTTTGGATGCAGATTGCACATTTTCTGTTAGTACCATAAACCTCATTTCAAGGCAGAAACATTACTGTGTCCAATAGTTATTAGATATATCAAACTAAAATAGCTGTTGCAAAAACACCAATTTTTATCAAACATTAAGCTTAAGATTAATAGGGGTGCCGAAACTTTTTCATATAACTGTAGCTGTGACTCAAAGCGTACTTTTGTATTGATTCTTTGTGGTACATTCTCCTGTGGATCACATTGCTATAATGATTTCTCTGAAACATGTAGTTATCTATTTACTATAGTACTTGAATATAGTATCTTGCCAGATCCTTTTTTATGGGCTCCTGATTCTATTTTCAGCTTATGTTATGATAACAAATACCTTGTTAATATGACCGACTTTGGGTGCCTGTACTAATATCATGAGACTTATTATAGTTATTGAATATTTATGTAGTGCATAGTAGCTATTTGGATTATGCTTCATGTGTCAGCAGAATTTGAATGATAAAAATCTTTCTCTGATGTTAATTTAATTTATGTGATGTATTAACCAATTTCTGAATATTTAATAAAGTTTACATTTTATTTTTTTATGTAGTCCAAAGTTTCTTGATTTTTTTTGTTGTAAGCTTATGAAGGGGGTCATTGGGATTTTCGTTTCACATATTTATGTAGCTTGAGATACTACATTTGTATTTATGTTAGGAACATTAAACTATTGTATTTTGAGGACAAGGGATGAAGAATGGGAGTACTGAAAAAGTAAGTTCCCTGTCCCTAATAATATAGTTACCAGCTGCTCTTCTTGGTGTTGCTCTGGTCCCCATCCGTTATCTTGTTATCTTGTGACCGCAACTTCTGACTGACCAGAAGTCAGAGGTTGCAGTTATAAGCTCCCAGTGTAAGTCTATGAGGGCGTCATTCTGGGCTCTCATAGCTTACATTTAGAATTGACGTCTGGCTCACCCAGCAAACACAATTGCGATTCAGCAGGTCACAAACTGCAGAAGACGACCAGAGCAGTGGCAATAACAGAAGAAAAAAACGGTGTCTAGTAAGTAAGTTACCAGTGGCAGGGAATTTGCATTAGTGACACCACTCCAGCCCTCAAATAATAATTAAAACGTGTTGTTTTAATTTTCATTTCATAAATCAATAGTACACATGAAAGTAAGAAACTTTGCAGCATATGCTACCAGGAAAGTCTGCTTTAAGAACTCTTGTGCAAAATTCTTGCAGTAATTATACTACTGTTTTTTCCTACAAATTTATAGAATCAAAATTAGCATCAGATAGCTGCAGGCGCTCAGTAATTGTTTTAACTGACGTTCGTTTAGTACTTGTTGTTTCAGAATTTTAGTGGAAAATTTTTGTGGTACTGATACTACAGTCATGGCCAAAAGTATTGAGAATGACACAAATATTATATTTTCACATGATCTGCTGCCCTCTGGTTTTTATGTGTGTTTGACAGATGTTTTTATCACAGACAGAAATATAATAATTACAAACATATGAGTAACAAAAGCTTATATTGACAGTTAGAATGAGTTAATGCAGCAAGTCAATAATTGCAGTGTTGACCCTTCTTCTTCAGGACCTCTGCAATTTTCCCTGGCATGCTCTCAATCAACTTCTGGACCAAATCCTGACTGATAGCAGTCCATTCTTGCACAATCAATGCTTTCATTTTGTCAGAATTTTTAGGTTTTTGTTTGTCCACCCGTCTCTTGATGATTGACCACAAGTTCTCAATGGGATTAAGATCTGGGGAGTTTCCAGGCCATGGACCCAAAATCTCTATGTTTTGTTCCCTGAGCCATTTAGTTATCACCTTTGCTTTATGGCAAGGTGCTCCATCATGCTGGAAAAGGCATTGTTGATCGCCAAACTGCTCTTGGAGGGTTGGGAGAAGTTGCTCTTGGAGGACATTCTGGTACCATTCTTTATTCATGGCTGTGTTTTTAGGCAAGACTGTGAGAGAGCCGATTCCCTTGGCTGAGAAGCAACCCCACACATGAATGGTTTCAGGATGCTTAACAGTTGGCATGAGACAAGACTGGTGGTAGTGCTCACCTTGTCTTCTCTGAATGAGGCATTTTCCTGATGTCCCAAAGAATCGAAAAGGGGATTCATCAGAGAAAATAACTTTACCCCAGTCCTCAGCAGTCCACTGCCTGTACCTTTTTCAGAATATCAGTCTGTCCATGATGTTTTTTCTGGAGAGAAGTGGCTTCTTTGCTGCCCTCCTTGAGACCAGGCCTTGCTCCAAGAGTCTCCACCTCACAGTGCGTGCAGATGCACTCACACCTGCCTGCTGCCATTCCTGAGCAAGCTCTGCACTGCTGGTAGCCCGATCCCGCAGCTGAAACACTTTTAAGAGACGGTCCTGGCGCTTGCTGGTCTTTCTTGGGCGCCCTGAAGCCTTTTTGGCAACAATGGAACCTCTCTCCTTGAAGTTCTTGATGATGAGAAAAATTGTTGACTGAGGTGCAATCTTTCTAGCTGCGATACTCTTCCCTGTTAGGCCATTTTTGTGCATTGCAATGATGACTGCACATGTTTCTTTAGAGATAACCATGGTTAACAGAAGAGAAACAATGATGGCAAGCACCAGTCTCCTTTTAAAGTGTCCAGTGGTGTCATTCTTACTTAATCATGACAGATTGATCTCCAGCCATGTCCTCATCAACACCCACACCTGTGTTAATGGAGCAATCACTGAAAAGAGGTTAGCTGGTCCTTTTAACCCCTTCACCCCCAAGGGTGGTTTGCACGTTAATGACCGGGCCAATTTTTACAATTCTGACCACTGTCTCTTTATGAGGTTATAACTCTGGAACGCTTCAACGGATCTTCGCGATTCTGAGATTGTTTTCTCGTGACATATTGTACTTCATGTTAGTGGTAAAATTTCTTCGATATAACTTGCGTTTATTTTTGAAAAAAACGCAAATATGGCGAAAATTTTAAAAATTTTGCAATTTTCAAACTTTGATTTTTTTTCCCTTAAAACAGAGAAATATGTCACACAAAATAGTTAAGAAATAACATTTCCCACATGTCTACTTTACATCAGCACAATTTTGGAACCAAAATTTTTCTTTGTTAGGAAATTAGAAGGGTTAAAAGTTGACCAGTGATTTCTCATTTTTACAACAAAATTTACAAAGCCATTTTTTTAGGGACCACCTCACATTTGAAGTCACTTTGACGGGTCTATATGGCAGAAAATACCCAAAAGTGACACCATTATAAAAACTGCACCCCTCAAGGTACTCAAAACTACATTCAAGAAGTTTATTAACCCTTCAGGTGCTTCACAGGAGCTGAAGCAACGTGGATGGAAAAAATTAATATTTAACTTTTTAGCCACAAAAATGATCTTTTACAAACTTTTTTTATTTTCACAAGGGTAAAAGGAGAAAATGGACAGATAAAGTTGTTGTGCAATTTCTCCTGAGTACGCCAATACCCCATATGTGGGGGAAAACCACTGTTTGGGCACACGGCAGAGCTCGTAAGGGAAGGAGCGCCGTTTGACTTTTTCAAACTAAAATTGGCTGGAATTGAGATTGGACGCCATGTCGTGTTTGGAGAGCCCCTGATACGCCTAAACAGTGGAAACCCCCCACAAGTGACACCATTTTGGAAACTAGACCCCCTAAGGAACTTATCTAGATCTGTTGTGAGCACTTTGAACCCCAAAGTGTTTCACAAAAGTTTATAATGCCTGGGTGTGAAAAAAAAAAAAAAACAATTTTCCACAAAAATGATTTTTTAGTCCCAAATTTTTGATTTTTCCCAAGGAAATTGGACCCCAAAACTTGTTGTCCAATTTGTCCTGAGTACGCTGATACCCCATATGTGGGGGGGGGGAAACTGTTTGGGCGCACGGCAGGGCTTGGAAAAGAAGCAGTAACGTTTTGGAATGCAAACATTGATGGGGGTCATGTTCCGTTTGTAGTGCCCCAGATGAGCCTAAACAGTGGAAACCCCCCACAAGTGACCCCATTTTGGAAGCTAGACCCCCTAAGGAACTTATCTAGATCTTTGGTGAGCACTTTGAACCCCCAAGTGCTTCACACAAGTTTATAATGCCCGGGCATGAAAATAAAAAATCCTATTTTTTTCCCACAAAAATTATCTCTTAGTCACTAATTTTTTATTTTCCCATAGGTAACAGGAGAAATTGGACCACAAAATTTGTTGTCCAATTTGTCCTGAGTACGCTGATACCCCATATGTGGGGGGGAACCACTGTTTGGGCGCATGGCAGAGCTCGGAATGGAAGGAGCACTATTTGACTTTTTCCAACCAAAATTGGCTGGAATTGAGATTGGACGCCATGTTGCATTTGGAGAGCCCCTGATGTGCCTAAACAGTGGAAACCCCCCACAAGTGACCCCATTTGGGAAACTAGACCCCCTAAGGAACTTATCTAGATCTTTGGTGAGCAATTTGAACCCCCAAGTGCTTCACACAAGTTTATAACGTAGAGCCGTAAAATTAAAAAATTATATTTTTTCCACAAAATTGATCTTTTCACCCCAATTTTTATTTTCCCAAGGGAAACAAGACTCCAAAAGTTATTGTGCAATTTGTCCTGAGTGCGCTGATACCCCATATGTGGGGGTAAACCACTGT